>CM062235.1:13945249-14545249 GCA_031216185.1 Syzygium aqueum | reverse complement strand
AGTGACGACAAAGCGAGCAATGGTGCGGCTAAGCGTGGAGAGAGAGAGAGAGAGAGAGAGAGAGAGAGAGAGAGAGAGAGAGAGAGAGAGAGAGAGAGAGAGAGAGAGAGAGAGAGATTAAGTTAAGACTGAGTTAACAACAACGGCTTCTCCAGTAGATGAGGCATTCTCTTACCTACAAGAGGTCACAAGGTCCAACCCACCATGCCCCACCATGCCTCAACACTTTCTATTTTAACCTAGAGTTGGCGAAGTAGGTTGAGGCATTAGAGGGTTTCCCACTCAAAGAGTGGAGGTTACAATTCAAATTGCACCAACTGTGTGCCAACTATTTTGGGTCAGGGCTAGGGGTGTGCAACCGGACCGGGTTTACCCAGGAACCGAACCGGCCCACTCGAAAAACAAGTCCGGGAACCGGTCCCTGTTTGAACCGATCCGGGAACCGGTTCTATTTTTTCGGAACCGGTTGGAACAAGTCTGGTTCCCGGGTCTAAGTGAAAACCCATCCAGACCGGTTTTAGAATCGGTTTTAAGTTACTGTAAAAAAATCCTAACATTTATTACTCTCAGTCTCTCCCTTGAGTCTCTTTCAGTTTGCGAGTCCCATTTCTTTTGGCCCTTCTCAGTATGCTCACAAGAACTCATCGTTGCAACTGCTCGCCGCTCATCGCCGCGGCTGCTCGTCGCCGCAACCTAGCTCGTCGCCTCTCATCGCCGTGGCCCACGAGAACACAACCCCTCTCATCGCCTCTCGCCTTATTGTCGCCGACTCCGACGCAATTATCGAGAGAAAGGTGAGTCCGCAATTGAGTTTTTTGGTGTTTTTTTGGGCAATCCAACTCGTTTCGCCTATTGTCTCTATTGAATTGTGAGAAACTTCGATCGCTGGGATAAGGCTCCATCTCTATGTTTTATGTTTTATGCAATGCTTGAAGAGGCAAAACCATATTGGAACGAAGAAGATGCAATGAGATGGCAAGCCACCAGGAAAGGTTGCTGGACAGTCGAGTCCTTTTACCACTTGTTGACTTTGGCATCTACGGAGAATTAAAAACCAAATTTACTTGGAGCATGAGTTGTGCCCATGGATAACCTGGTTAGGTGGTTATGCATTAGCTGATATATTTTCATCATTTTCATTTTTATCACTTCGAGAAATATAAAGCACTTATGAACATGTCAAGGGGAGCATGTCAATTGCTGGACATGGTGCTTGTGGATTGTTTATTTTGCTCCAAATTTTTGAAACCAGAAAAAAAAAAATAGGTTATCGGGTAGAACCTGGAACCGGACCGAAAAAACAGGGTAGGTTCCAAAACAGGGTCTAGGGAAACAGGGTAGGTTCCAAGTTCCAAAAACTGATAACCGGTTGTAACAGGGTAGGTTCCAGGTTCCAGGTCTGGACCCTACCCACCCTGGAACCGATCACCCCTAGTCAGGGCCACCTGTACAGGCAAAGTTCTAAACATAACATGTATAGGAGACTTCCAGAATGTTTCATAGACCTCAGGAATGCCAAGTCTCCATGCCTGTACCCGTGAGCTTTCAAAAGAAAAGTTGAGACTCAGTTCGTCCATAGGGCAACAATAACAAGTGCGACGTGTGATGGCCACCGAGAGCAAGTGACAAGGGAGGCTCGATGCAACGGTGGTTGTAGTTGTGTGGCAGGTGAGGTGGGAGGAGAAAGAGATGTTTCATTTAGGATTTTAGAGGATCCAGATTTGTGCATGGTGGCTTCGACCTCCTAACATTTAAACAAAACATGAAGGATTTCGAAAATATTTTTTCTAAAAATGATTGCTTGCATTGTGGGAAAATTATCTAAAAAGTCTTATACCTATTATACTTTTATCAATTCAGTTATAAACTTTTTCATTGTGTCAATTAAGTTTCAAATCTCTTCACGTTTTGCCAATTGAGTCATCTGGTCAATTTTGATCGGAAATTATTGATGTAGATACTAACCGTCCGACATGATGCCGTTGGCACTGACGTGGAGAATTTTTACTAATATTTTAACATTTTTTAGATTTTTTATTTTCTTTTATTTTTTCCTTCTCTTCTTCCTCTAGCCGATCGTAGAACTTGGCAATGGCTGATGACTGACTAGAGACGAGGATCAGCGAGGTCAACCTCACCGGCCCTCGCCTCGGGCCAGTCCCAGAGGCCTAGCTACCGATTAGAGGAAGAAGGGAAGGAAAAATAAAATAAAGAGAAAGAAAATAAATAAACAATAAAAATCATTAAAATATTATTATTAATTGTTAACGTCAGTGTCGGTAGTGCCACGTAGGACAGCCGACATCTACGTCATTGATTACCTATCAAAATTAGCTAGATGGACTCAATTAGCAAAATACGAAAATATTTATGACTCAATTGGCACAATTAAAAGGTTTATGACTAAATTGGCAAAAGTGCAATAAGTTTATGACTTTTTGGACAGTTTTCCCCATGTATTACTTACAAAAATAAACGAATGAAATATATTCTCATTATATATGAAAATATTTAAACATAAATTGTCATCAACAATGAAAATATTTTTCATCGACTAATTATTTCGAGCGATATGAGCGACTATTTTTTATAAAATATTTTTCAAGTTATTTATCTTTTCCGCGAAACAAACAGAGCCTGAGTCTATATATATATATATATATATATATATATATATATATATTTATTTATTTAGGCGAACATTGATCAATAGTGCTCAACAACTAATCAGATCATCGAATTCCTTGAGATGGCGTGAATTGTGCCGGATCTTTTGCACCTTTTCGTCGCGAATGCATAACGTGTTCGACCCACTATTTTATGTAGTTTCGTACTTAGATCGAGGCACTCCGAGACCACTTTTGGAACCTTTTTCTTTTGGCTACTGTACTTTGATAAGCTAGTGCTGACAAGGAGATGGCGCAACATCCCGGAATTCTAGAGCATCTTCCTGAGATCGACACTAAAAAAATTACAGTGTTTGCTATGCTGACCACATATATTCCTTAAAATTGCAAGTTGAGTTGCGATTTCCTGAGCTGATTTATCACGCCTCGTTGGAACAGAATATTCAAAACCCTATTAAATATGCGTTTCGGATAACAAGGGGGACCCTTCAATTGTACTTTACACACATGTTTTTTTTTTCCTTTAACTACCTGACTTTTTCGTTTGTACTTTAGTGGTTATTTTAAGATCAATTGGAGTCCTCGTGATAAAGAACAAACGCATCACGAACTCTGTCCTCTTTCAAAAGTAGGTTGTCTTGCCATACCGTTCAATCAGATGTTAGGGACATGCAGGTAGGTCATCCTGGGTGTCTTGTCACACTTATCGAACAGGAATTATTGCACAACTCACCCTTGCAATATGAAAAATAAAAGAAGAAAACTTTCGGATAGTTGGCTTAAAAAGCTACAATATCCACCGCGTTATCATCGAATACGAAAAGTTTATACTGTTAAATGAAAGGAAAGTAAATGTATAAGCTTCATTAAAACCTCATAGATAGATAGTGGATACCTTTTTATTTTCAAATAATTCAGGACAATAGATTGATAACGAGACGTGATATTGCTGACTGAGGAACCATGCGCAAATAAATTTAGGAGGAAACCTAACTTTGATATCATATTATAAAGTCAAATTCAATAAGTTAATAAGATACGATGCGAAGTATTTTATATATCTAAACACTCTCCTCAATGAGGCCTAACAAAAGACTGTGCAACCCGATGAGGATGGGCAAAAGAATATCGCTGAAGCGCATCGTGCATAATATGATGGGAAACAAATAAATGAGTGAAAAGGGTCTTGAAGAATCAAGCTAAATTCAAAGTTGAGAATGCAATAAATCGGGCTAAAACCGCATGGAAGAAGACGTGTGAAATTGAAGAGCGGGGAGCCACACGTGCAAAATAAATCTAGCCTTGGGGTATGCAAGATGTAGAAGCATGACTCTGCAAGTCTAAATTATTAGGTCGAGGGAAATCATGTGCATAGTAAGCCTAATTATATCCTAAGGTTTTTTGCATTTTCCCAAAAGCTTTTCCCTGAAGTGCTTTCAGACACACCCAAAGTGTTTCTTCCCCTTTTCTCTTTTTTTTTTAAAAACAAAGACGAAATTAAGAAATGAAACATATGCTGCTACCCATTTTCATATGGAGGGATAGGTACCGATATAAATGGTCAACCGGCGGTATTAAGCATGTAGGGAGGGAAGAAGGGCACGTTCCAAAGCTAAATTTGACCATCTCAAGTTTATCCTCAGTCCACATCAAAATCATGTTGGTATGTGAAAAAGAAAGATAAAGTTGCCAATATATTTTTCTATATTTTCGTATATAGATCGAATCATGGTGGATTGGAAACCGATTTAATCCGATCTACTTCCATCTCTATAAGCATGAACGAATGAAAATTCTTTTCAGTAGTTTAATTCTGGGTCTGTCAACAAGAAGGATCTTCATACATGCGCAGCCTATACATGTGCAGTTCTATATTTACATAAACTAGTCCGGAGACTCGATGAATGAATGTGATGAGAGTGATATTGAGTGATTTTGACCAACCAATCAACCGTCATTATTACGCTGACGGGTACACACAATATTGATGGACGGGTTTGAGTATTCGACCCGGCAAATACACCTAATTGTCCGACGGGCCGACCATGACAAGACATCCCTTATTGTTATTTTATTGGGCACGCAATGGTTTCACTGCTAATTAAAAGTTAGACATGTATTGGCTTCTGGAACGGTATGGATATCATTTGTAACGCCCATAGCCACTTTTCATCCATAGACTGCCACCTGTTCAATACAATCCAACAACACCCTTCAATAGTAATATTTGAATAGTCGTTCGGGCACAAAACCGAAACGCCCAAGCCCGTTTGATGTGGTAGCTATCAGTTTCCCAATGAAGTTGCAGAACAAGCTCGTGGTCCCCAATCTAGCTTCAACAGGATGTACATTAAATTGATTCTTCATCGAAACATATCCTGTAAAGTCTCATATGACATGCCATGCTTTTCTTAAATTGTGGTCTTTAATTTCAACTACTTTCAATTTGATAACATGAAAAAAAAGTTCAGTTGAATTCGAAGCAGATATAATCTCTTCTGGTGAAAGTTTCACTTGAAAATCTCTCTCTCTCTCTCTCTCTCTCTCTCTCTCTCTCTCTCAAATTTAATATATTTTTATTTTTCTTTGAAATTTATATCTTTATTTAATTATTATAATCACTATTACACAAATTAAGGACCCAAGGATCGCAATTCTTTTTTTCTTCGTCAAAATATCTGCAAGTAGTTATTATTATATTTGTATTATATCAATGGATAAATGCAAAAATGAGTAATTCCATTTTACCACGCACGGGTTGTAAATTTTAAATTTTATTCTTTTCTATATCTTACTACCTTACTAGAAAAGTTCAAATCTTGAAATATTTTTCTCTTCCATATATATATAGATACACTATTGTGTGGCTAATTTCCTTTCACCGATTAATATTTTAAAAATGACGCAATAAGACAATTTTATAAAATCTTTTCAATTCAAGTTTTTTTGTTTGCATTCATGCAATGCTTGCACACACTAGTATATATCAAACATAACCAATTTTTGTTAACAAAATATACTATTTTACGTGGCACTTGTGTACGTATTTTGATTGAACCTAGATACAGACTATTTAAATAATGTTTTTTGGGCAAAAAATAAAAAATATTATGCTTCCCATATTTTCAGCTAATTCAAAAATCTGATAATTCTGTAAAGACTTTTAAGTCCAACATTTGATAGCTGGGAAGGGTGATCGAAACTTAACTAAAGACCCACCCGCGAGGGTCACTATATGCACCACTTAAGTACTTTTGCTCGGTAATTGATTCACATGGTACGAGTCGGTTTATTAACAAATGGTATCATAGCAAAATCTACTTCAATACAAGTGTTGTTCGAGAGAGGTTAGACCACAAGCCAATCCTACGAGGCGGGATGGAGGGTTCAAAGGATTTACTCTTGTTGGTAGATTTCTAGGATGGAGTAGAGTTTCTAATCGACCTTATCACACGTCAGATAGGAGTAGTGTCCTTGAACGACATGTGTAGACAATGAGAACTTTCGAGTGACGACTTTACATCAAGTCTCATGTGTACTTGTTTATGGAGTTGATATGACACTCAAGTAAAGTCCCTTTGAGGACCCAAAATATGTTGTCTCTTCTGGAGTCACGGCAAGCGCAGAACAAATTCGATCGGTTCAATCGACTCTTACCATCTATTTAATAGAGGAGGCGATAATCAAAGGATGTAGCTAATAAAGAGCATCATCTATTTCCTAGACAATACTTTCAAAGTAATTGAACCGAGATCGATATAGAGCGATCGATATGTCACGTTATCCCCTCTAAGCCTTATCCATCCATTTTACTTTGATAATTATTTACTACGTGAGTCCATCTCCCTAAGATTTTTGGATATCACATAACCAATGCCACGATAGCTAGTGATGGAATGCATATGTATAAGCTCAACTGAGCAGGGAACATAAATCGGACTTCAACGCAACAAAATCAGAAGAAGAGAGCAACAAAGGGAGATCTTCTCATCTATCTATCATGTAAAACAAACCCTAAATTACTCTTAATCCCGAACTTGCAACAGAAAATTCCATATAGCCAAGCTTGTAATTATCAAGAGTAATGATGAGGGTGCATCAATTCCTAAACAGTGAGCCACATCATAAATTAAAACAATTCATAAAATCTGTCGTGCCTACTAAAATTCAAATTAAATCTTACTCACACTGCCACAACTTATAAGTATTACCTAAACATAACTCAAACCGGTGATGATAACAGTCAGTTTGCGTATATATGTGTGAAGGCTCTGGCCCAAATATGGGTGAGGCGGAGGCCCAGCTTTCTCATGCGTTGGTGCCAACAGGTTCTCGCTCTCGCTTCATGCACTGCGGAAGTGGGATGGCATATTAGCATGACGTGTCGTATTTCACTTACGTAGCATTGACACGTCAGCTTATTGGCAGAGTGCTAGCAAAACGATTTCATTACACAAGCCATGCATGTAAGTTAAATTTTTTTGATGATCTAACTGCAAAATCGGCATATATATTTTCCGGCGATAACGAAAAGATCTCTCCACAGAGTATGCAGTGAAGCCGAAGACCTTAATAAAGACATATTAAATTAGCCAAAGTATCGTCACATCTTACGTTCGTGGGTCCAATTAATGGGAGATCACTTAATAGATTCATCACGGTTTGGTATACACAACATTCCCATTTTCTTCTTTAATAGCTTAAAACTTTTTGAAATACATAATTTCTGCGATTATTATTGTCAGTAGAATAGACTCTCGTATTGACTCTAAAAGCTTTTAACATATTAAAAAGAATGGAACTCGTGGTATTTCCTTTTTTTGATTATCAACCCATACAAAAACAAGTGGAAGGATAGTTTTCCGGAAATGTTTAATCTATTATCTACATTTCTGTATAGTTTATCGGGTGCATTGAGTGGCACGGTTAAGTGAGTCTAATTCGGGGTCCAATTTATCCAAGGGATGAAGAGCCGAGTCTTTCGATTGTATGTGCTTGCAAAACCTTGTCAATGGTTCGGTTTAGTTCGGTTTTCTTGAAAAACCGAATCGAACCAAACCGTTAAGGATCTTGCTCGAACAGAGCCGAATCTTACTCTAACCGAATATAAACCAAACTGAAAAACCGGTTTAGATCGGTTTGATTTAATTCGGTTTGGGTTGGTTCGTTTTAGCTTTAACAACCGGATCTTTAGCAAAGCTAGATGCGAAAGAAAGGCTAAACACCTTGAGGAACAATAACCAAAGCATTGCAGACCGGCTCTCAGCAGTGAAAATCTGTCCAATCTGGTCCCACACATGACATCCTTTTCCATTGTCTTGTGCATTGTATGCCAATCTTGCAAGAGATAATTACCAGTGACTATTCCCTTGAATTCAGTTTAGACTTGAGAATGTCAAGCTTAGCTGTTGTAGCAATTTAGCTTCTGAGGTTGTAATTTTCTGGGAGTACACATAGTACCTTTTGACAAAGTACCTTCCGAGTGATAATGTAAATCGTGCAAGTTGCGGTCCCAAGCGTGGTCCGGCAAATTGCTAACATCTTTTTGTTGGCAAGAAGTTCAATTTTCCGGAAGCAATCCCAGAGTCTGGATCCGGAGAAAGTGAATCAGAGTCAATCTCATCTTTCTGATGCTTTTCTGTGCGCAGATATGTTTTGCATTCAGATCGCATGGCTCATATAATATGCTGTTAATCACACTTCTTCTCTTATCTTTGTTTCATCAACTGGCAATCACTTATCATAATACATCGATCACTAATCATCCCCTCAATACCAAAAGTGTCTTTAGGATTTTTATTTCATACAATGATGGTGGATAAGATCGTGTGCACAAGCCATGACATGACAATGCCCAATGGAGGATGATTCATTCCATTGATAGTAGAACATCTCCTTTATAGGATTAAACTTGGCGAAGATTGCCAATGCTTTTTTGTCTTCACAACATGTTTCAACGAAGTCAGAAGCTGCAACAAGAGCTGCATTCTAAAGTATCTCGAACATGTTTTTCTTCACAACATGTTTCAACATGTTTCAATGCTTTTTTGTCTTCTTGTTGTAGCTCGAACATGTTTTTCTTCCTTTGCATTTTTTCTTTTCTGAGTCATGCACATGCTGCCCCTTGGTCCTTGTACCTTTTCAAGTTCAAACCATCGGCTCTCCGATGGATCATAAAGTATCTTCAATGTTTGTCAGTGGGTGGGTGCAGATAAATCGGTGCCTTCAAGAGGTAGCCCATCAAACTATTCTCCCTATCCAGTAGGGGTAACATTTCGAGGATATGAGGGTGGTGACCCATAGTTAACATAATAATGAAATTTGCCACTTGGTTCTCCGAATATATCAATAATAGCGTCTCCTTCTTCATACCTCTGCATGAATGACTTCTACTTCACGAGTTGTCCCCTAGGGTGGGTAGGTAATTCGATCAAAATACCCGAGGAAGGCTTGTTTGACCCACTATATTAGGATTGTTGGTATAATTCAGTCGACGATCATTCCTCGTGTTCTACAGAAGGGCTCTCGTTTGTGGCGCCTTTCCTTTGGGTGGTGAATGGTAGTTTTGACCTATTTCTCATTTACATCAGGCACAAAGGTTTGGTTGTTCTGGTTTTCTACCTTTGAACTTCACCGATTCCATCCTAGTCATGAGAGGGAATGGGTTAACATCTATCCCCATTGGAGCTTTGTTTTTCTCATCGGCGAACTTAATCTTGCCTCGTCGAATTGCCTCCTAAACGTTCTTTTTAAAGATAATGCAATTGATAGTATTATGGCTCTATGAGTGGTGCCATTTGCAATATTTCTTGTTTGCCAATTCTTGTCTACTCGGTATGATTTGGCCTTCTGTCAATTTAATCTGGCCATGAGCTAGAAGCATGCCAAAGATCTCCTCCATTTTGCCTACGTCAAACGAGTAATACTGAGTGTCTTTTGCCTTCATATTGATGTTCTCTTTCATCTTTTCTTTAATTTTGGCTGATCTCAGTGCTTGACAAAATAGCTATCTCAGCGTACTCTCCTTGATCTAGGTTATCTTTAGGCTCATACCTTTCTACAAAGGCCACATCATGTTTACCAGGCTTTCTTTCTTTCTCTTTCAAGAGGTTCTCGTGCTTGACTGCCCCGATTGTCAATTGGAAACGGTCGTTATATGGCTACCCTTCCATTCTTTCCCTTATAGAGAACTTCAAGCTGCCAAAGGCTACTTGGGCGAAAGACTTTCTTATAGTGGCAAAAGACATCTACTTCTTGCTTTCTTAATTTGGGATATGAAGTGATCTATTGACTCGTTATTTTGTTGTTTCGTAATCGCCAGATCTGTGACAGTTACATCGAGAATAGACCTCTGGAACTAACTATGCTTCCATTTTGTTCCCAAGAGTGAACAGAGTTAGCTGGTAGTGCTATAGACCAAGTAAGAGCGGTTTTAAACAACAATAATGAAAACAACCTTAATTTCCAACAATTGCCATGTGTTGCATCGCTACACATAGCAGCAAATCAACTAATATGTTCCAATGTTGATTGATCATCTTCACCAAAAAAAAAAAGGTTGAATTCAAGTATCTTAAAACCTCTGGGATAGGGTATTATATCCATCCAGTCCGAGTATGGTTTTCTATACACAAGTCTGACAAATCTCATATAATTCCCATATTGTCGCATCATCTGTTCAAGTGTTAGTTGAGTATTCTGCTGATTTTGTCCACAAACCATCGCAACAGGCACCACAACGGGTTATGCTCAAGGAACAGGTTGCAGCAGTGATTGTGCTAAGTATTGTGGTAACTGTTGGCTATGGTAATGGTTTTGGTGTTGATTGTGGTAATTGCTATGGCGATGGTTGTGGGATTGGTTGTGATAATTGTGGAACGTCCTGCCTTTTAGGCAGGGTTGGTGGTCTGCCTTGGTTATTGATGATATCATTGGGCTTTTACAACATAGGTGCTACATTGGGATGTAGCATTACGCCGACTAGTCGCACATTCTCCATATTTTGTAATGGCATGCTTTGTTGAGTGCTATGAATGTCACATTGCCACTATTGTTTCCACCTAAATTAACTTGAGTATGATTTAGCAAATTATTTCCATTGGTAAACATTGTCCTATAGGTCTAGGTCATAATGAGGGTTTCAATCCTGTGCAAAATCCTAAGTAGTGGTAGGGGAGGTATAACCTACCCTACACTACGAAATGTAATTTGAGTAGCAGTGGATGGAAGAAGATACTTGGAAGGTGTAGAATTAGCAAGGTTGACTTGCATTTGAACAGAATTACTCGAAGTTCCTTGGCCACTTGCAAACTCATGGAGGGTATTGACGATCAGCGGTTTAATTACATCAGCAATGTACTTCCCCATATAGTTAGTCGAATTATTATGATGCTTGTCAAAAATCCTCCTTATGGGAGCCATCATGACTAAGCTAGGCTCTAATTGTCTCCTTTGGTTGTCAATGAGTTGCCTTGGAATGTTGACATCCCACTTTGTGCTTGTTTTGCCACCACATGTGCATTTGATGATCCAAAACATCATACCCTTTCATTGTCAAGTAGTGGTGGTGAACTGTTATCACCAACATTGTCAGGATTAACTTGATTCCTCGTACATGTCATAGTATTGTCTCAAATCAGCCACATTGGTCTCACCAAGCTTGTTGAAAAGATTTTTTGCCAGAATTTATCCCAAGCCAAAATATCATTCATCGAAAATCGTTTTATTGTTTTTATTTAAGGAAATTAGGGTTTTGTGCCAACTCTGGATAGGAGATATCACAAGGAAAAGGAGCTAACAACTTAAATAAGAACAATATTGGACAAACACAAAATGTGCAATAGTTTTAATGACAAAAAGGTTCGAAAGATATAGACTTGATGAAGTAACCGGATGTAAACAAATCATGTCAGAATTTAATCGACGACATAGTCTAATAACAAAAAGATACTATGCCGGAATTTAATCGATGACATAACACTTAGGATAAAGATGCACACCAGAATTTAATTGATTATGCGAACCTAAAAGCTACAACTAGGAAATAAACTACAATGTAGGAAGATAAAGGTACTGAAAAGATAGTAAATTTGTTTAATTAGTGCGGGGGGCCTCCTAGTAGATGACTAATGGTAATTATAATAGTTGTGTGATAACCACTTTCTAATAGTTTTCAACGGTTGCACTCTTCTTGATTAGTTTTCAACAATTACCTCTATGCTCCTCCACTTCCAAAAGTTTTGTGCCCATATCTCTTAGCCTTGTTCCTAAACGGTTGTTCTTTCAAAAGCGTACACCAGTTCTCGTTCAATGATCTTGCTCCAAACCACAATCATTTCATGGGCTTTCTCCAAGTGGTAACTGCTCATTGGTAACTGCCTCATGATCTTGCGGTTCCATGGTCTTGCCTCTGGATGATAATTGCTTTATAACCCTGCTTCTACACAATTGTCCTCCAAAATATACAAAATATGCATGCCGATTGCTCTTCGAACCTCAATTGCTCCCTCCTTTGTGATCTCGACTTTGTAACCACATTCCTATGTTCTTCATGCTTCCAAAGTGTTTTGATGGCTTGCTGTCCCTCACTCACCGGTACCCATATTGATATTTATTAGCCATTTTCTATTCGTATATCAACAACCGATTGTCAATTTCTGTCGATATGCACCACTGATGTGTGTCAATACTAATTGTAAATATCAATTTTAATTCCTATGATCGACGGCAAGGTATCATGTGCATGATAATCCTCATACATTAGTCATGTGATTATTTTATGTCCACATGTTTGATGCAGCCCAAGGTCGACTACTTAAACAATAGGATTGGGAGAGTGACTTGCACACATAGAAATTCCGTCACGAAAACGAGCATAAATTTCAGTGATGCGTTAGTTCGGGAAATTTGTCATAATTTTGTTGATACAGATCGAAATGACCACATTCCAAAGCCAAAAGAATGAAGACTTCCGGATCTACAACTTTTGTTTTTGAGTTTTCTCATATAAGCACCGTAGAGTTGTCGATTATGGAAGGAAGTGGACAATCGTGAATGGTCAAGATGCAAAAAAAAAAAAGATGGGAGTTTTAGGGCGCAAATGATAACCATTATGTTTCTATTCAGAACTAGCTTTCTGTCCTTGGAAACAGGTTTGGAACATAAACCCATTTAATAATGCAATTCCATTTTTCTATTTCTGGACCAAATTTTTGTTCTAGATCTAGTTCTGGATAAAAAATCAAAACAAAAAAAAAGCAGGTTTTCTGTTTCTAGACGGGAAATGAAAACTATTTCTAAAAGAACTTGTCTTCTCTCTTTAAAACACATCTCTTCCTAAATTTGAACACAGTCTAACCTAGTCAGATCAATTCGAAAAGGTTCAGTCCGGTTCATTCCCGGTGGGAAAATAAAAAAAAATTCTAAAAAAAATTAGAAAATTTAGAAAAATAAAAAAATTCATAAAATTCATAAAAAAATTTAGAAAATCCGGAAAATTTCTAAAAATCTCAAAAGAATTTCAGAAAATCCATAAAAATTGAAAAATTCCAGAAAATAAAAAATTCAGATTTCGGGAAAATAGGAAATTTGGTGAATTTTTTCAAAAAAAAATCAAAAAATAAAAAATAAAAAATTTCACAGGATGGCTTAGAATACTTGTGGCCACCCACTTTGAGTGAAATTTAAATTTTTTTGAGGTGCTCAAATGGTATTTTTGAATACTCCTTAGTTTAAGGATTTAAAAGGGGTTTAACCCCTAAAAGGGGTTCTAAAAAAATAGATTTATGTTTCGGGAAATAGAAATTTGTGTTGTTATCAAATGGAGAAATAGAAATTTTATGTTGTTATCAAACAGGTTTCTGTTTCAGAAATAGAAAATTTTGATCATTATCAAATGGATTTCTTTTCTCAAAAACTCATCCTGGGAATCTATTTCTGCTATGAGAATTGTTTCTAGAGCAGAATGGTTATCATTTGCGCCCTTAGTAGTTGCTCTTCTAGGCCTCCAATGAGGCTGAAATGGCATCGATTCGTCTAAATTGATGGTTGCAACTCTTCAAGGATGTAGACTTTAAAAGCTCTCACTTTTCAAGGACGGAATGAAAACTCTTCTAGGTTTTCAAGGGAAATGAACTCTTCGAGGTTCAAGAGAATTGTACTAAGCAAGTTTAATTAATCAAATTTAGTTTGATTTTACATAAACTTGATGGCATTTTATAGCAAAATAAAATAAAAGCAAAAGACTAAAGACAAATCTAGAAACTAGGAATTATTAAAGCTCATAGAAACCAGAAGCTATCAAAAGAAAAATATTTTCAATGCCTGTGACCGTCTCAAGGAGTCTTGTTGCAAGCTTCTAATATATGAGTAATGACAAAACCTTTGTGACAGTCAAAAATAAGGTTTTTCACTTGTCGATGAGATTCTTTAATTGTCGATGAGGTCTCTCGACATGATGCTTATTCATGAGAGTCTCGTTGAGCATGAATGCGTGCTGACTTTAATATGGGCTGTATCAGTGTTGCTCAAATGCTTGTCCATGTCGAAGATCTAGTCATTTCGGGTGTAAACAGTATGAGATCATGTCTCGCATGACCTGGTGTTTGATTTAGCAAATCTCACAATAATGGATGATGATAATGACATGCGCCCACATTTTTTGACAAAGGTGATCCCACCAAATTAGTGGAAAATATCAACGCGCACAGTGGGGTCACAATGAAGATATCGTGATGGACTATTATTAGACAAATTTGCTAATTTGTACGTGTCCTCGCGTTAGAGATTCAATCATTCAAAGCTTTTTAACATGACTTTTGGATTATAATTGTATATAACATTGCGATCAGGTGATTCTCTAAGTCTCACCCAACCCCTTTCTAGTGAATTAACATTAACTAACTGGGTGCGGATACATTCTAGCGGATACTGAGCTGATTGGTTTTGGTAAATAATATTCAATATAGTCGTTGTACCTAAAACAATATGGTAAATGCAAGAAATTAGATCATCATAGGACAATTTTATTACACACCCGAGATACAACCAGTACAAGACAAAGCCCAAACACACAGGCTCACTCTCTCAGGAAGCATTCACAGCAGCAGCTTCAGATTCAAGAACCACCCTCTGCAAAGTACAGGAACTATTGAGGGCGGTCTCTGAGCTTGAAGCATACTTGGTTAGAGAAATGAAATTACATAAATAAGGCACGTAACAGGAAGAGAGAGACGCGGAGATCCTCCATGGTTTAGAAGTGATGGTGGTGCTTCTTGCCATGAGACTCTTCATAGTCTTTCTTGGCCTCCTTCTTCTGGTGGTGCTCATGGAAGGCGAACCCACCAGCCCCGACGGCGGCGGCAGCGGCTATTTCCTCCTCTATCTTGTGCCTGTGGGCGTGCTCTGGGTGCTTCTTGGCCTCATGCTTCTCATACTGCAATTTGCACATCATTAATTGCGAATTGTGTGAGTGAATCAAAATGAGTTGAGTTAAGGTAAGGTAAAAAGGAAAAAGGTAAGTTCTCTACTATGTACACTTTTTTCTTTGTTTGAGCCAATTCTGGGGAAATCTTATTCCTCTAGTTTATCGGTGAAGGAAATTGATTGAATTCAAACTATTGCTCATTTATAAGGATGATCCATTCTTGCATCACATCATCATGATGTCCGGTTGAAATATGTGAGTCTAATCGAGATCCTTCGCACCCAATGCTTGTGATCAAGCTGATGGTTCAGGTATATAAGGTGAAGACCCGAATTTTATCTATATGTAAAATGGGGGAAGAATTGCAAGAATTGAAAAGAAGATGATAATTATTACCAAGGCAAAAGCGCCGGCACTGACGGCACCGAGCTCACCGAGTTGCTGGAGGTGCTTGTGGTGCTTCTCCTCCTTCCTGTAATCGACCTCAGGCTCCGGGACGGCAGGATCCTTCTGGTGGTGGAAGTGGTGGTGGTGGTGTCCTTCGGCCATGGTTGGTGGTTGTTTCTTTGGGGGATGTTAGAATTGACAGTGAATCAGCGCAAGGATGAGAGCTGAAGGGTACTGTATGTGTTGTGAGATTGCTCGAGAGGGAGGGGTGTATTTATAGGGAGAGTTGGCACGTACAAAGTTTCACATCCAATGTGCGAACGCGGGAGGCCTTAAAACGCGTGATGTATGGTCAGGATAGGTCGGCGGGGTTCAACTCGACGCAACTTTATCTTCTTTCGATGAAGCAGTTGTCTCTATGTCAAGCCAAAAAAGAAAAAAGAAATAAGGGGATAGACTTTTCTTTTTCTTTTTTTGGTTCTAGTTGGGGGATATTTTGGGTGGACGAGTATTAATTTGGCAGATGATTTTTATGAGTTGAAACAGGAAATAGCGGAAATCTTCATGACATTCCAATTTTGTTTGGATATTTAATGTAATGTGCTGAGAATATGTTTCGAGATTGAGGCCGTAAAGGAATCTTGATCCAAGTAGGTTTCCTAAATTGAGTAGATTTCCTAATTTGAGTGATTTCCTAGTTTGATTAGTTTCCTAGTTTGAGTAACTTTTCTAGAAGTGATTTCATATTTTGAATACAAATTATCTGGCAGACAATTTTTGTGAGTTGAAATGAAAAAACAGTGAAAATCCTGAGGACATTCCAATCTTGGGGATATTTATTGTAATATGTCGAGAATATGTTTTGAGATGGAGCCCATAAAGGAAACTCAATTCAAGTAGGTTTGAGTGGTTTTCTAGTTTGAGTAGCTTTTCCAAAAGGGGTTTTATATTCTTGCTACAAATCATTTGGCAAACAGTTTAAAAGGGAAACAATGAAAATCTTGAGATCATTCTAATCTTATGGATATTTGATGAACATGTTGAGAATATATTTTGAGTTTGAGCCTTTAAAGAAAATCTGATCCAAGTAAGTTTTTTAGTTTGAGTAACTTCTCCAAAAGGGGTTTCTTATCTTAGATACAAATTATTTGGCAAATAATTTTCTGAGTTGAAATAGGAAACTATGAAAATCTAGAGAACATTTCAATCTTGTGGATATTTGATGTAACCTTTTAAGAGTATATCTCGAATTTGAGCCCGTAAAAGGAATATATGTTGAGAACATTCCAATCTTGTGCTTTCCTAGTTTGATTGGTTTCTTATCTTGGATAAAATTATCTGGCGGATGATTTTCCTAAAATGGAAATTGTGAAAATCTAGATAACATTCCAAACTTGTGAATATTTAATATAACATGTTGAAAATATGTCTCGAGTTTGAGCCCATAAAGAAATCCCGATACTAGTTTAAGGGCTCGTTTGGCAACTTGCCAAACAGTAAAAATTTCTATTCTTTTGTTTCCAGAATAAGTTTTGGAACAGAATCAAGAAGAAAAAAAAAGTAGCTTCTTGATTCTGAAACAATTTTTTCATTTCTAATTCTTCTTGGTTTTCTTCTTTTTTCTTGGTTTGTTGTTGTTCTTTTTCTCGGCCTGCCGCTGGTCAATCGCCGGTGAGGGTGGCTTGCGGCTGCGACAGGGAGGCCTTGCCCAGCCATGGCGAGGCCGACCTCGCCGTTGTGACCAGTGAGGGCATCCATGCCCTCGTTGGCCTTGGCCTGTGGCCGGTCGTTGGCGACCAGCCATGGCCAAGGAAGGGAAGGAAAAAAAAGAAAAAAATGAAGAAAGAAATATAAAAAAATTCAAAATATTATTAATAAAAAGAAATTTTGTATAATGACCAAACGCATTTATTTTCTTTTTCTATTCTAAGAATGGAAATTTTGGACAGTTATAAAATGCTTTCAAATTCTTAGAAATTATTTTCGAGCACGGAATTAAAAAAAATTATTTCTAAGCAGAATCTGTTCCGGGGTACAGAATCGTTGCCTTGCGTAGCCTAAGTAGGTTTTCTAACATGAGTGATTTCCTAATTTGAGTAACTTTTCTAGAAGTGGTTTCCTATTTTGATTACAAATTATTTAGCATATGGTTTTTATGAGATGAAATGGAAACGGTGAAAATCTTGAGAACATTGCAATATTGGGAATATTTGATGTAATATGTTGAAAATATATTTTGAGTTTGAATCCATAAAAGAAACCCAATCAAAGTAGGTTTCCTAATATGTGTGGTTTCCAATTTTAAGTAGTTCCCTAATTTGAGTAACTTTTCTAAAAGAAACCAATGCTCGAACGGAACCGCGGAACCGCGTATATCTATGATGTTATCGTTTCCGTTGATTTTTCTTGTAATGTTGTGTTCAGACTGCAAGAATTGTCTAATGATGTAATTGTGGGAGTCTAAAGTTCAAGATGAGGCTATCCGGTGTAGGTGGGTGGTTTTGACTTATTGATTGAGGAATCCCATTCTTTAGACCAAAAAACAAGGGAGAGATTAAGGAATCCCATCGCAGGAATGTGGTCTAGGTGTGCTATAATTGAAGATTTACTGATAGGGTTTTGAATAAAAAAAATGTACTTTATGAGTCATCCATGATTTCATACTGACCTAATTTTCGTTTTCGCAAAAATAATTTTCTCTTTTTAAATGCTCTAACAATTCTGACCAAAAAAAAAAAATGCTCTAAGAATAAATGAATATGTCAAATTTTCCAGCACTGCACTTCCAATTTTTTTTTATTTTCTTTTCGTGCTATAATCTTAGATTGTTTGAGACGCATGGCGTTATATCCCTACTTAATTTTTCAAGGGACGAACCCCTGATTTAATTAGATAGCAGAACCAGTCCGTATTTGCTCCATTAATGCATTTGCTAACATCTTGTCTACTTATACTAACATGCTCTTGGTGTACGTAACGACGTTTCATGATCTTGGGGCACGATCAATTTTCTCGTTGACATTTTACTTGACAGACAAATAAATCAGCTCACAGTTAGTACCTCCCTCGCACGTGAACAATTTTGTGCCCTTTCTTCTTGAGATTATTAGATGCCGACACTATCAATTTTAATTAGTTATTTAATTTAGTTGAACCCCTTCGTGTTAGAACCGGCAACACTTATATACACATAAAAATCAATGGGTTGAAAATTATCTGGTGGTGCTCAGAAGGTGGACATCAATAAAACATAAATAAATGAATTTATATTACTTAATCGTGAAGAAAGGTACGTTTTCTTCTATAGGAGGACCATTTCCAAAAAACAAAAAATGGAAAATGACATAAATAGTCCATGAATTATGGTCGAATGTGCAATTGAGTCCTTGAACTTTTAGTTTATTTAATGTGATCCCTCAATTTTGGGGGAACATTGAGGGACCACATTACACGTTGGATCAAAATTTCGAGGCATTATTTGAGGCATCCAAGTACTGATGTTGTTTGCCGATGACTTGAAAGCAAGCTGTACATTTTTATTTCCAGTGGTAAATATCAAAGCTCGTTTGAGATGATGCATTTCTGGCCTTGGCTATCTTGTACTTTGAATGTATGTCTTACCCCATATAAACATTGAAAAACAATTTTATCAAACTGCAACTTAGTTCCTGGAAGCTGCATCGTTACCTGACGGCCAAACACCAGTTTCACGCTACTTTGTTCAAGGCTTTCCCTAAAGACCCCAAAAGTTTTGTCAAAGACTTTAAAACTAGTCTCCAGCAATTGGTAGATGATTCTTTTCAAGGAAGTCCTTTGGAGAAAACTTGTACCAAATGTTTTTGTAACTATCCTCAATGCTGCTTTGCATCCTACAATGTCATAAATTGTTTGGTTCTATATGTTCAGGAGTGTTGATGTTGCTTTGTTGTGATCGCTATCTGGTACTGTGGCCTCTACAGCTTGGTGGACAAAGGTTTATACTTCTGATTTCCAGGTACTGCTCTCGATCTGTTCGCTCTTGAAGGACCCAAATCCAGATGACCCTCTGGTACCGGAAATGGCGCACATGTACGAGAATGACAGAGCCATGCACGAGGCCACTGGAAGAAGCTGGACGCAGAAGTAAGCAATTGCCTAGAATGCCTTGCGTGATATAAGGAGGGTTTTGTGTCTCTGTGACTTTGCTCTTGCAGTTTCTATGTGGTAGTGAAAGACCGTAATTCATCTCGTCCTTAGATCAGAACAAATGAAGTCTGAAAAATTACCCTCCTGAAAACGCATGCTTTGCCGCTTTCCAATTGTTTGTATGTTAAATAAGTATTTCAAAGTGTAGATACTTGTTTCAAGTTGCCCACAGTAAGTTTTACTGTGATTAACATATTTTTAGCTTACATGCCACTCTCTACTTCATGCTTGGAAACTGCAATTGGAGCGTGGTCATGTTTTGCCTGGATGTGAACTGAGTTGGCCCCCCCATCACTGCCAAACAATTGGCTCGGGCATTTTAAATCATTAAGGAAATTGTTGGTTTATAACCACTAGGTATATTGCATGAATGGTGTGACTTTGTCACGATACTTGCTGCGTGATAATGATAACTCCTCTACATTATACTTCAACATGATGACATGAAAAAGGAGTATCTGTAATACTAAATCAAACCAAATCTTAACTTGTACTTCAGGCTGCCTTTACTTTGGCTATCAACATGATTGAACATGGATCACATGTTCCAGTCGTAGCATTCCAGTAAGATTTCTTGTCTATTAATTTTGTTAATGATTTTTTCTTTCTTGGGCTGTGTGCATGCGTGAGGGGATTTAGGATCTGTAACATACTGACTGCCACAAAATGGGCCACTGATGGTCGATATGAAACAGCTTTTCCCAGGTTTGGAGCCAAAGTATGATCAACATTACCCTGAGAGAGTGGTTCATGCGAGTACGTGCAGAAGCACCAAGTTTAGTTCCAGTGACTGGTGAAATGAGCCACTTGGTTCCCACTCCAAACGCTGAAGCATCCTGAAAGTGTCAAGAGTGAGCTCTGAAAACTTTACCTGATTAAACAAGCAGGAAAGATGACTATGAGGGTACAAAGATCTTCCCTGAAACAGGAAGTAAGGGGGCCAAACAACTGAGCATTGCGTCTTGTAATTTCAGATTTCTATTTGGGATAGATGCAACAACACAGAGCAGAGAATGTGTGTGGCGATCCAAAGGAAAACTACATATCAAAGGGCTCAGTAATGCTGACTCGGTATGATATCAGAGCTGGAACTTGAGTTTGATTCGTCAGACTTTCATATCAGCGGAGAACAATTTTTGTTCTTTTTCTTACATCAGTTGGCGGAAAATTTCTTTAATTTCGTCCCTAGACTATTAATTTATTCAATGTGGTCTTTGAACTATTGGTAAATGCTCTATGTACTCCTTTTGTTTGCATTATTTTCATATAATATAGGGACTAAATTGAACATTTACAAATAGTTCATGTACCACATCGAACAAATTGACAGTCCATGGATGGCATTGCACGTTGAACCAAAGTTTACGGACCATTTGTTTCATTTTCCGTATTGTGGGAGATGATTGAATTGTATTAAGCTTCTCTCGATTCTGTAATGTATGAACGTTAATATCAAATAATTCAAGGAATTGCTGCAAAATACTTTTTTAATATGTTGTGCTAATATAAAATTATGTGCTGTTGTGTCTTTTTAGAGACAATGTGGCTGCTACCAAGAGCATTATTGACGACCTCAATCAGGATGACAAACTGAATGAGCAGAATTATGACGTTTGGCATCGTAAAATTTACTGAAATTCAAGAGCCTGAAATGGGAAACACGGAACAACATAAGCATGACTTAGAGGCTTATCAAAGTGGTGTAGAGAAAAGATCGTGTTGCTCACATTCTGATGCAGAGTAGCATGAAAAACGATATTATGCTACGTTTTGAAAAGTATCGCGTGGTGATGACTATGTGGGATGTCGTAAAGGTCCAAATATGGAGGGACCTGCACCACTAGATTACACTAACTTGCCCTGAAATCGATGTCTATAAGAAGCGCATAACAAGGATTGTGCAGCTTATATAGAGTTTTGTCCAATGCCTCTGTTCTATCGAGTGCCCAAACCCTGGCTTTAACAAACCAGAACATCGGCGGAGGATTCAAAGCTCAATAGTTGAAGCAGTTGCCGATATCCTCATCCATAATGGAAAGGTAACGACTGCTGCTGATAAAAAATAGTTAATGGCACAGACATTGATGATCTTTCAAATAGGAGCTTTGACATTAAATAAAAGATGCATTGGCATTTGCAATGGATGGCCCAAGGAAAGTGCTGTTGGATCGTATCTGAAACTGAAAGCCTCTCCATTTGAAGATGTGCAATGTGCACTGCTCTAAATATAATTTGGGATATTGACACGAGATTGATCTCTAGTTTCTTGCTTTGGTAACTGGAGGTTCTGCTTCACTGTTAAGCTCTTGAAGTGTTCACCCATGTTGGGACAATAATGTTTTCATTAGAAGTCAGAAGTATGTAATTCTATCCCATCATCTAGGAAATCGGTCTAAGAACTTCTTGTTTATTCTTTCCTGTAGTATTAATTGCTAAAAGAATCCCGATATCTTGCATCTAAATATGTTTCAGACTTTAATCTAACAATTGTTGCTTATATCTTGGTCCTTTTACAATCTGACATTGAAGCAGTCGCTGTAAGGATGAAACAGCAATTTCTGAGATATGGGTAGGTGTGCTATCAATTTGCCTCAAGATACCAATATATATAGAGGATGGCTCAAGGAGAACACGTTCAGAATTAGATCAGATTGGGAATAGCTTGTTCTACATCGCAGGGCCTCCTATGGATAGGCAATGCTCCTGAAATCAAACAATATGCAGTAAAGATGTGGGTTGACTCCTATACAGCTACTGACAGTTTCTCCAAGTGAAAGTGGTTTCATTTCAGATGCCAGTCTGCCAAGGCCTGAATTTGGAGCAACAAGAAAGCACCCTTCCATTACTGCAGTTTTTACACCCTAACCAAGCCATGAAGCATGTAAATTTTTGTTATGAAAATGCAGTGAAAATGGCACTATGCTCAATCCCAGGAGAATTATTCAGATCATTGGATTGGAGCCATTTGCATGACATTATCAGGGAGGGTGTCTCAAAGAAATGCATATATTCAGGGATAGTAGGGACCAAATGCATCATCTTCTGGAAATGTAATTGAGCAGCCAAAGAACGCAAGACAAGAGGATAGTTTCGGAATCTGGGCGACGACATCAGCGGATGCTGTAAGTCAGCTGCGGCTAGTGGCTGTTTGGAAGGGTAGAACAACGGTTAAAGGCTTTCCATGATCACCCATTACTTGATATTCTTTCATTGATTTTTCATTCTCGTTACAAGTTGAGGCAGTTAATCTGCACTTCACCATTGACCCCTTATGGATAGAACCTCTTACTGTAGGACTTGAACGTTAGATTATGCAACCACTGAAGTAATCGAAATGAACGACTTCCTCTTTTATCCTGCAGATGGCGTCCTAGTGAGTTCAACTTTTCTTTCATCTCGCAGTGATGTCACGAGAATGACTTACCAAAAAAAAGAAAGACATGAGAACGTTTACCATTTACCGATTTCTTCTCCTCTTTTATCTTAAACAATCCTACCTGATCTGGCAAATCGGTTGACGATAGTCTCGGTCAAGTTTTGCAGAGTCTACTGCTACTGCATGAGAAATGCTTTACAGCAGACAACGAGTGCAAAGAGGAGAACCCCAGTTAAAGTTCTGGGGATTGGATGGAGGGCATTCTTGCGTTCCTTTTGATGTCAAAGTCAAATTGCCAAGAGAAGGCAGTGAGAGAGAGAGAGAGAGAGAGAGAGAGAGAGAGAGAGAGAGAGAGAGAGAGAGAGAGGCAGAGAGAAGGACGTAACGTGGAACTAGTCTCTTCAACATTCAGTTTAACATCTTTCTTCCACATAGTGCGAACAACAATGTCATTTTTTCGAAGAGGAACTAAAATTGGAAAGAGAAATGTTGTAATTTGGAAGGAAAAAGAGAGGAAAATAGCGTACCTTTGAAAAAAAATAAAGAGAAGTTGGAGGAGAATATAGAACATAGGGAAATATCCGCCTAAATTCTAAATTATACCCGCTGTCATGCCAATATCCCAAATTTTTTCTTTTATATCACTAAAACCCCTAATTTGTGCAAGTTTACAAAAGTACCCTCAACTATCAAAAAATACCATAAACTTTATGCACCGCGATATCAATATTCCAAACTTATTTTTGTCGTACCGATATAGGTTTAAGGGTTTTTGTGACACAAACAGGTTTTCGGTATTAGTGCCAGAGAGGGTGGGATTAAGAATTTTTGTGATAAAAAAAAGTTTTAATTATTAATGTTACGATGAGCACAATTTAGGGTTTTTGATGGTATCATCCTACAACAAAATTCAACTAAAACCTTGAGGGAAACATATAATTTTACCTAAACAAGATATTGTCCCACTTGAAAAATGTGAACAAATTGATAAAAAAAGAAGGAGGAGAAGAAGAAAGGTGAATGTAGAACATGCTTGCAGTATACCATACCGATTATCGACCCTGTCTCTTTTCTTTATTCTGTATTTTTTTTAATGTAACTACCGTGTCATTATTATGTACATTTAGAAATCTTTTTTTAGTAAAAAAAATCAAGAAACTTTTAATTTACAGCCTTTTTTTCAAACGAAAACTTCCATCCTTTTACATGAAAAAAATAATTTAATGAAAAGAAGAAGCTTGTCCATAGCATAGGAATCTAACCGGGAATTATCTCCAACTCATTATTTATATAATTACAGAATTTGTGACATTATTAATTTCCGTAGGAAAATCAATCTTGAATCTTGAAAATATTTCCTATTTTATTAATCCCTCACATGCACTAATCTTAACCCGACTCAAATTAGGAAAGAATTCCACACTCCACGGTGCACTCTCGAAACTTGACTGCAAAGATTGATGACGTCGCTCGCCATTTCAATTCCAACGGTAAACTATATAAACCCTCTCTTGCCTCCGGTGTCTATGTCCTCGTCTCTCTCTCTTCTCTCCAACGTTGTTGTCTCTTCTCTCTCTCTCTCTCTCTCTCTCTCTAAATTCCTCTGCACCGTGTTGTTGCCCTCTGTTGTTGTTCTTAGGAAGCACTTCTCTGTTTCTTCCACCGGAAACCCATGAAGCTTATCAACTTCTTCGGCCCCAAATCGCCTCCCATTGGCGACGTCCTGAGAGGCGAGGTCCACTCGCCGCCGTTGATGGGTTCTTCGCATCAGTGTGATCACGAGAAGAAACCTATTGGCGACCACCTGAGAGGCCTGGTCCGTTTGCCGACGTTGATGGGCTCTTGGTGGTGTGTTTCTTATCTGCATGATCAGGAGAAGAATTGCGACGAAGGGGCCAGAGAAATTTCATCCCCAGGAGTGGTGGTGGCTCGCGAATTCTTCCCCGTCACTCCTGATCAGAACAGGAAGGAAGTTGGTGGCCCTCGTCAAGAAATCGTTCCCGCCCAACCGAAGCGAAAATTTGTGGCCTCACCTACGGGCGCTGAAACCTTAATTGTTGAGAAGAAGCCAAAGTACAATAGAACGCAAAAGGAGAAGAAAGAGGCCTCAGGATGTGATACAGAGGAAGAAAGACGCAATGGCGTTTCCACAGAATTGGTGCTGTTCTACGACCCTTATAAGATTAAGAAGAAGCTAACACAGAGCAATCTTGGCCACCTGTCGAGGCTCTTGATCGGGCGCGACTTTGTGACGAGCCACTTGCTCCGATGGATGAGCAAGGAGATAGTGAGGCAAGTCGAGAGCGGCAAGGGGGCCAACGTCATCGTGAGGGACGTGGACACATTCTCGGAGCATCAACTGGTGTTTGTGTTCTGGGCGTCGTCTGGTTCCTATGTCTTCAAGGGTGGTTGGATCAAGGAATTCGTGAAGCGGAGGGGGTTGGCGGCTGGTGATGAGGTCGGGATATATTGGGATCCTAGTGCTCGCAAGTTCCACTTTAGTCTTCTCCACAAGGCGAATTAGACTTAATCTTGAGTTAGTATTGTTTTTTTTTGGTGACCAACAGGAAAATTTTTGATCTCTAGAAAAGGATATTAGTGATGTAATTCTATTGTATGCAATCAAACTATCTCTATTTTCCCTCAGAAATTCAATTCTTGGTGACGGCTTCTATTGAAGTCCGGTTCTGTGTCTTTAATTTTCATGTGTGAGTTTCCACTGTGGAAATATCTTTGAATGGGTAAAGCTGATTATTGTAGACTGGCAACATTTGACTTTTGTCATCCTGTCTAGGCACAAATTTTAAATGATCCTAGTAACATTTGACTTTTGCCAAGATATTTTGCACTTTCACCTCAACCGTGAATGCATAAGCTGGTTTTTAGTTACTGTTTCGTCAAGATGTTTCTACTGAACTCTCCAAATCAACAGCCCAGATGCTTTTCCAAATGTGACTCCATATGCTGTTATACAGAGATGTTCAGCTGGATAGTTTATATAGTTTCTACACAACATATCTAGCATAGCATATCCAAAGGCGCCAAAGTTAACTTCCTGTAGCTTTCCAGCTTTCACGTGCACAGCTTAATTGTCTGCTAAATTTCAATTATCTGGCATGTCCTTGTTTGATCATCATGAAAAGTCGCCTGGTCCTAAAGATCCTAAAGATTGTCTTACACTTCGTAAGCTCTGCATAGACCTCTCTTTGTGGAAATAACAATTGTCAAAACCAAGCAACAGATCAGAAGAAGCTGGTGGATGTTTTGTCGTATTGATAAGGGAGGGATCAGGCTTTTCAGCCGGCTACCTCAAGAAAGGAGCAGCATTCACTCAGCAGTGAAAATCTGTCCAATCTGCTCCCACATGTGACATCCTTTTCCATTGTCTTGTGCATTGTATGCCAATCTTGCAAGATTATTACCAGTGACTATTCCCTTTGAATTCAGTTTAGACTTGACAATGTCAAGCTTAGCTGTTGTAGCAATTTAGCTGCTGAGGTCGTAGTTTTCTGGATGTGTACATAGTGCCTTTTGACAAAGTATCTTCCAAATGATAACGTAAATCATGCAGGTTGCGGTCCAAAGCGTAGTCCGGCAAATTGCTAACATGTTTTTTGTTGACAAGAAGTTCAATTTTCTGGAAGCAATCCCAGAGTCTGGATCCGGAGAAAGTGAATCAGAGTCAATCTCATCTTTCTGATGCTTTTCTGTGCGCAGATATGTTTTGTATTCTGACCACATGGCTCATATAATATGCTGTTAATCACACTTCTTCTCTTATCTTAATTTCATCAACTGGCAATCACTTATCATAATACATCGATCACTAATCATTCCCCTCAACACCAAAAGTGGTCTTCAGGATTTTATTTCGCACAATGATGGAGGATAAGATCGTGTGCACAAGCCATGGCATGACAATGCCCAATGGAGGATAATTCATTCCATTGATAGCAGAACATCTCCTTTATAGGATTAAACTTGGCAAAGATTGCCGATGCTTTTTTGTCTTCACAACATGTTTCAACGAAGTCAGAAGCTACAACGAGAGCTGCTCTCTAAAGAAAACTGCAGTATGCTCTACATCTAGCCCTGTGGATTATTACAGTCACAATTAAGGAATTGAAAGAATTCATACACTCAGATGCAATCAGAATGTATGTCTTGATAGACAATACAGTATTCATGTGCATACCTAGACAAACATATTACATATATAAAATAAATATTGGCGGTGAAGTCCTGAGAAGATTGGGAGATGTTTTTTTGAAAATTAAAATTTGAAATAATAATCGGCATACATATATAAAATGAACAAAACAGGAAAATTTCATGTATCGCCACGATGAGAAAGAAACTGACTCAAGAAAATTAAAATGTTAGAACTGGGCTTCAAAAGAAACACTCAAGAATTGAATTTCTAGGGGAAAATACAGATAGCTTGATTACATATAACAATAAAATTCCATCACTGAGATTCTTTCTATAAAGGTAAAAAAGTTTCCCCTTAGTCACCGAACAAAGAAATACTAATTCAAGATTAAATCGAAATGAATGATATGGCCACTCAATTAATCACTCGTGAGTTTTATGAGACGCTAATTCAACTTGCAAAGAAGGCTGAAATCGAACCTGTTAGCAGTAGGATCCCAATATGGTGATCGCATCCGTTCCGTGTAGCTCTCGTGCTGCTTTGTCGTACGCCCTTGCGAAGTCCTTGGCCGTTTCATACATGCCCAACTACTGCCGTACACGTTGCGGCGATTCTCGGACCCTTGCCGTCCATCTCCCTAACAGGTTCTAGTTCACACCCTGAAAATTCTTCTTGCCACCGCAGTTGGCAGCCTTCAAGTCCTAGCGACTCGCGAGAAGGGCAGACTTCCCGGTGGGCTTCCAGCATTTAGTCTTCGCATCGGCATCTCCTTTGCCACCCGACTACAAATCAAATGGTTCATTTTAGGTCAGTTTTTAGGCTATGGAGAGGGTTGTGTCTCAAGTGTGATGTTTAGGAAACTGAGAGAGAGACTTAAGAGTGAAGCTTCCAGCGCAGCGAAATTTCTCAAATGGGCGCGAGTGATTGTGGAAAGCGGTTTCACGTCCAACTCTTCAACATGGCCATTTCTTCAAAAATGTAATTAACCAAAAATGGTAGAGAGCTGAGAGAGGGGGTTGATGAAGAAGTTTTGGACCGGTGGTCTTGATCATACACAATCTGACTTCATGACATTTGTTGTGCAGATTGAGAGAGAGAGATGGGGGAGAGAGGGACATAGGGGTATGATATTTGTACGGGTACATGTGCATGCGTGCATAATAGACCAATTTTTAAATAGGGTTAAATAACGAAAAATCTCAAGTTGGTACATCAGTAATTAATTTATCCTGAACTAATTTTTTGACCATCAAAATCTCTAAACTGATACGCATATGATAAATTTACCAAAAACTAATTTTTTTATTACTAAAAATCCCAAATTGATACATTTGTGATAAATTTACCCTTTATTAGTTTTCGTTAAATTAGATTAATATCACAAAAAATCACAAACTGGTGCACCTATAACAAACAAAGGATAAAACCATAAACTGATACACTGGTCAACTGTCACGTGCTATCAAAATCAGCAATTTAACTGTAAAATTTAACGGAGACTAAAGGAGGGTAAATTTATCATAAGTATATCGGTTTAGGGTTTTTTATGGGTGTATCAGTTATAGATTTTTTGTGGTATTAACCTTTTTAAATAAAGGGTATCATTAAATGATTTTTTTCCATTTCGCGAAAAAAAGTTTTAAAATTCATGATTATACATGTGGTCAATTTCTGAGGTTATTATATAGGCAGAAAATGTACGACATAGAGTTAAAGAGGAAATTTTGATTGGCGCCCTTTGTAAATACCGATATAAATATATCCCGACTAGAACTATTGTTCTTCTAACCATAAAATATAATAGCAATTTTTGGTCAAGCACCATAGTTTAACAAAAATAAAGTAATTACATTCGAAAGGCTAGACTCGGCCGGCTTTCACAAAAATGTATCCGACTTCAATATTTCGCTAATGTCAGCGAAATGATCTTTGACTTCTAGTGGATAGCATTTTGGTCTAAATGCGGTATCCTTCACGAAAAGTCCCATAACGACTTTGGGCATGGCCAACTCCAATAGTTAAAAAATCACAAACTGATACACATGTGATAAATTTATCTCAAATTAATTTTTTAATTACAAAAAAATTCCAAACTAGTACACCAGTGACAAATTTACCCTCCATTAGTTACTATTAAATTTTACCATCAAATTGATGACTTGGATGACACGTAACAGTTGACGAGTGTATAAATTTGGGGTTTTACTCCTCCGTTTGTCACAGGTTTGTCAATTTGTGATTTTCATTGTATTAATCCAATTTAGCCAATCCTTACCAAAAAAAAATCCAATTTAGCGGAAAGTAAATTTGTCATAAGTGTATCAATTTGGGATTTTTTTATGGTCAAAAAATTAATTGCAGGTAAATTTATCACAAGTGTATCAATTTAAGATTTTTGGTGGTCAAAAAATTAGTTCGGAGTAAATTTGTAACAGGTATACTAGTTTGAGATTTTCCTTGATTTTGTCCCTAAATCTATCAAAATGATTCCAACTGGAGCCAACTTTTAGTAAGTTACAACAGTAATTATTTCAGACAATTAGCACATTAATTGTCGCGTCACTTGCTAGGCTTGGTTCCTCTGTTCGTAATGAAACTTAACGCTTGCCTTACAAATAAGTTGAGCCATCTATATTCGTTGAAGGGTGATCTAACGTATAATTTGATTACCTTACTTAGGACAAGCATGTTGAGGAAATTCGACACAGCGTTCATTCAACTTAGAATCCTCCACACCTACATGACAACTGCAGCACAACATCATTTATGGGATAGTGAGGAAAATTTAAACTGTGTACATCAAAAGACAAAACGGATCATAAGACTATCAATCTATGAACTAGCTTCATCTCCAAGTGGGATTGGTTCCGGCTCCAGCGCAAAGAAGATATGGCCCAGGGGAAAACTAGCAAGAACGGGACGAGATGGTGATGGAGGTGGTGGTGGTCGAACAATTAGGTCAAAATAAAAAGGGCCAAACCAACATCCCTCTTGGTCTGTCTTCCTGTGCTTGATCTCCCATTCCAGTTGATCGGTAAAGTCGTCCAAAAAGTCCTAAAGCTATTTTACAATAATCAATTTAGTCTTAAACTTTTCAATTATGTCCATTTTATCCTAAATCTTTTGACGATTTGCCAATTTAGTCTTAAACTTTTCAATTGTGTCATTCTAAACATTTTGATAATTTATCAATTTAGTACACATTGATTACCTGAATCAAATCTCTTTCTAATAGCAAACTATATGATCCATGAGCTTCGATGACAAAAAAGGAACGTCTTTGACCCAACAGTTAAGTTTGCAATGAACATACCTTTGACTTCACATATTTCTCCTATGAAGTCCGCAAGCTGAACATTTTAAGGATTGATCTCATCATTTCTCTTCCCAAGTTTCTTGAAGAACTTACAAGGGATGAGATTCAAGGTAGGCCCTCCGTGGACAAAAACCTTGCCGATATATGAAGAGCTTTGAGGTGTCTAGAGTTGTGATCAATAAGTTTTTCGAATTCCATTACCTCTTCATCGGTGAATTGGGATTTAGCTTTTTCCTCCTTGTCAGTGATCAAATCTTACTCCTCTATTGCTCTTATTGATGATGTTATGAACTCAAAAGGTAACCTGAATTGAACCATACATGAACTTGCTGGTGATATTGCTCTTGATAGAACTGCAGGTCTTCTTGACTCAAACTCCTCTTCCTTCCGAGACCCTGATTCTTTTGACTCTACATTGGTTTGAGCTAACTCCTCAAGCTTCCTCTTCCAAACTAAATTCCTAGACCTTAATTTCTTTGGTTTGTAAGTTGCCATGAGGGTTGCACTAACCTAACTAATATGGACCTGATCAACTTCTTGTTGTAGCTCGAACATGTTTTTCTTCCTTTGCATTTTTCTTTTCTAAGTCATGCACATGCTGCCCCTTGGTCCTTGTACCTCTCCAAATTCAAACCATTGGCTCTCCGATGGATCATAAAGTATCTTCAATGTCTGTCGGTGGGTGGGTGTAGATAAATCGGTGCCTTCAGGAGGTAGCCCATCAAACCATTCTCCCTATCAGTAGGGGTAACATTTTGAGGACATGAGGGTGGTGACTCATAGTTGACATAATATTCGAATTTAATAGTTGGTTCTCCTAATGTATCAATAGTAGGGTCTCCTTCATACCTTTGCATGAATGAATTCTACTTCACGAGTTGTCCCTTAGGTAGGTAATTCGAACAAAATACTAGAGGAAGACTTGTTTGACCCACTGTATTAAGATTGTTGGTATAATTCGGTCGACGACCATTCCTCGAGTTCTACAAAGGGGCTCTCATTTGTGGCGCCTTTCCTTTGGGTGGTGAATGGTAGTTTTGACCTATTTCTCATTTACATCGGGCACAAAGGTTTGGTTGTTGTGGTTTTCTACCTTTGAACTCTACCGATACCATCCTAGTCATGAGAGGGAATGGGTCAGCATCTACCTCCATTGGAGCTTTGTTTTTCTCATCGGCGAACTTACTCTTGCCTCGTCGAATTGCCTCTTGAACATTCTTTTTAAAGATAATGCAATCGATAGTATTATGTCTCCTTGAGTGGTCCCATTTGCAATATTTCTTGTTTGCCAATTCTTCTCTACTTGGTATGATTTGGCCTTCTGTCAGTTTAATCTAGCCATCAGCTAGAAGCATGTCAAGGGTCTCATCCATTTTGCCTACGTCAAATGAGTAATACTGAGTGTCTTTTGCCTTCACATTGATGTTCTCTTTCATCTTTTCTTTAATTCTGGCCGATATTAGTGCTTGACAAAATAGCTATCTCAGCATGCTCTCATTGATCTAGGTTATCTTGAGGCTCCTACCCTTCCACAAAGGCCACATCATGTTTACCAAGCTTTCTTTCTTTCTCTTTCAAGAACTCGTGCCTGACTACCCTGATTGCCAATTGGAAAAGGTCGTTATATGGCCACCCTTCTATTCTTTCCCTTATAGAGAACTTTAGGCTACCAAAGGCTACTTGGGCGAAAGACTTTTCTTATAGTGGCAAATGACACCTACTTCTTGCTTTCTTAATTTGGGATATGAAGTAATCTACCGACTCATTATTTTGTTATTTCATAATTGCCAGATTTGTGACAGTTACATCAAGAATAGACCTCTCTGGAACTAACAATGCTTGCATTTTGTTCCCAAGAGTGAACAAAGTTAGTCGGTAGTGCTATATACTAAGTAAGAGCGGTTTTAGACAACGATAATGGAAACAATCTTAATTTCCAACAATTGCCATGTGTTGCATCGCTACACATAGCAGCAAATCGGCTAACGTGTTCCAATGTCGATTGATAATCTTCACCAAAAAAAAGGTTGAATTCAAGTATCTTGAAACCTCTTAGATGGCGTATTATATCCATCAAGTCCAAGTATAGTTTTCTCTACACAGGTCTGACATATTTCATGTAATTCCCATATTGTTGCATCATCTGTTCAAGTATTAGTTGAGTATTGTGTTGATTTTGTCCACGAACCATCGCAACAGGCACCACAGCGGATTATGCTCAAGGAACAAGCTACAACAGCGATTGTGCTAAGTATTGTGGTAACTGTTATGGAAATGGCTATGGTAATGGTTTTGGTGTTGATAGTGGTAATTGTTGTGGCAATGGTTGTGGGATTGGTTGTGATAATTGTGGAACGTCCTACCTTTTAGGCGGGGTTGGTAGTCTGCCTTGGTTATTGATGACAGCATTGGGCCTTTACAACATAGGTGCTACATTGGGTTGTAGCATTACGCTAACTAGTCGCACATTTTCCATATTTGTAATGGCATGTTTTGTTGATTGCTATGATTTGTCACATTGCCACCATTGTTTCCACCTAAATTAACTTGAGTATGATTTGGCAAATTATTTCCATTGATAAACATTCTCCCACAGGTCTGGGTCATAATGAGGGTCTCAACCCTTTGCAAAATCATAAGTAGTGGTGGGGGAGGTATAACTTGTCCTACATTACGAAATGTAATTTGAGTAGCAGTGGATGGAGGAAGATACCAGGAAGGTGTAGGATTAGCAGGGCAGACTTGCATTTGAACAGAATTACTCGAAGTTCCTTGATCACTAGCAAATTCATGGAGAGTATTGACGATCAGCCGCTTAATTACATCAGCAATGTACTTCACCATATAGTTAGTCGAATTATTATGATGCTTGTCAAAAATCCTCCTTATGGTAGCCATCATCACAAAGCTAGGCTCCAATTGTCTCCTTTTCTTATCGATCAGTTGCCTTAAAATGTCAACATCTCACCTTGTGCTTGATTTGCCACCACATGTGCATTTGATGATTCAAAACATCATACCCTTTCAATGTCAAGCAATGGTGGTGAACTGTTATCACCAACATTGTTGGGATTAACTTGATTCCTCGTATGTGCCATAATATCCTCTCAAATCAGCCACGCTAGTCCCACTAAGCATATCGAAAGGATTTTTTCCAGAATTTATCCCACGACGAAATATCATTCATCGAAAATCGTCTTGTGATTTTTATTTAAGGAAATCAGGGTTTTGTGCCAACTCTGGATAGGAGATATCACAGGCAAAAGGAACCAACAACTTAAATAAGAACAAGACTCTACAAACACAAACCGTACCGTAGTTTAAACGACAACAAGGTCCGAAAGATATAGACTTGATGAAGTAACTGGATGTAAACAAATCATGCCAAAATTTAATTGACAACACAGCCTAAAAAAAAAGATACTATGCAGAATTTAATTGACAGTATAGCACTTGGGATAAAGATGCACACTGGAATTTAATCAATGACGCGAACCTAAAACCTACAACTAGGAAATAAACTACGGTGCAAGAAGATAAAGGTACTGAAAAGATAGTAAATTTGTTTGATTAGTGCTGGCCTCTTGGTGGATGACTAATGGTAATTATAATAGTTGTGTGATAACCACTTCCCAATAGTTTTCAGTGGTTGCACTCTTCTTGATCAGTTTTCAACAATTACCTCCATGCCCCTCCACTTCCAAAAGTTTTGTGCCTACATCTATTAGTCTTGTTCCTAAACGGTTGTTCCTGCAAAAGTGTACACCAGCTCTTGCTGGTCATTGCATGATCTTGCTCCAAACCACAACCATTCCATGGCCTTGCGCCAAGTGGTAACCGCTCATCGATAACTGCCTCGTGATCTTGTGATTCCATGATCTTGCCTCTAAATGATAATTGCTTTATAACGCTGCTTCTATGTAATTGTCCTCCAAAATATACGAAATATACCCGCCGATTGCTCTTCGTTCCTCAATTGCTCCATTCCTTGTGATCTTGATTTTGTAACCACATTCCTATGTTCTTCATGCTTCCAAAGTGTTTTGATGGCTTGCTGTCTCTCACTCATCGGTGCCCATATCGATAGTTATTAGCAATTTTCCATCATATATCAACAACTAATTGTCAATTTTTGTTGATATGCGTCGCCGATACTAATTGTAAATATCAATATTAATCCCTATGATCGACGGCAAGGTATCAGGTGCATGATAATCCTCATACATTAGTCACGTGATTATTTATGTCTGATGAGCTAGCAAATATCACCTAGAGGGGGGCGAATAGATGATTTGAATGCTAATTGTTTAATTTTAATGCGGAAGCAATTGATCTCAAGTAAAGTATGAACAATGTTTAGATTTTGATCAATCTTTGAATGACAAGCAAATAAATGTGCAATAAAAGGAGTTATAGGGAAGAGAAAATTTGCACACAGATATATAGTGGTTGAGCTTAGATCAAGCCTACGTCCACCCTCCCAAGCTGACAGCCTACTGGCGTGATTCAACTAGATGATCAATAACGAGATTATGGATTCTAAGTGATATTCTTCTGTGAAGGATAGGACACTCTATCTCACTTAATCACTCTTACAAAAGGTCTCTCAAGATCACATATTTTAGCTCAAGAAAGACAAGTAATATTGGTTGGAGTTTGTTTAGACTTTGGAATAGATGATTCTAGATTTTTGTCTCTGCTTCTGCTCCTCGAAATGTCTCCTTTTATACTCCTCCATTTCCAAACTAGCCGTTAGATAATCTTTAGAGGATTATCTTCCAATTCTTCAACTTGGACAGATTTGTATAAAAATGATCGAGTAATCGTTGAGCGACAAAGTCTGAATCACACTGAATCTGGTCGCCCATACAACTAGAACTTTGATTTCCATAGGAAGAGCTTCTCCGTGTAGAAGGAAACTTGTCTTTGTTGATTGTCAATCATATTAAGATATTTTGCTATATAAATATCCCTTGCAAAATAGCCTTTAGAATTGAAACAATCAAGACTTTTCATTTGTGAAATCCAAGTCAGATTACGAGCCGTTGTGTTGATTATGAATTAGCGTCAAAATCTAGATAAAGTCTGATTCTTGACTCGCCTTTAGAATTTAAGTTAGGATGGGTTGTCCTTTCGATTCCAATTATGAAGTCCTTCATATGTTATATATAAAGTTTGAACTTTATCTTTGCAATATAAAATCTGAACTTCTCGTTTTGATTCATGTAAAGTCTGAACTTAGTCTTTTGCTGTGTAGAACTTGGACTTTTCCTTATGATCTTCGTAAAGTCTAGACTTCCATAAAATGATTTCCTGGACTTGGAAAATCTTCAGAAGTATTTGTTAGACTTATAATAACTCTTGGATAGTTTTGTCAACTTCAAATTATATTAGAAGGTTTTCTCAACAATGTCAACATGTTGGATGCAGCCCAAGGTCGACTACTTAAACAATAGGATTGAGAGAGTAACTTGTAAACACAGAAATTCCATCACAAAAACGAGCATAAATTTCAGTTATGCGTTAGTTCGGGAAAATGGTCATAACTTTGTTGATATAATCAGAATGACCTGATTCCAAAGCCAAAAGAATGAAGATTTCCGGATCTACAACTTTTGTGTTTTGAGTTTTTTCATATAAGCACTGTAGAGTTGTCAATTTTGGAAGGAAGTAGACGATCGTGAACGGTCAGGATGCAAAAAAAATGAATTGGAACTTTAGCGGTTGCTCTTCTAGGCCTCCGATGAAGTTGAAATGGCATCAATTCTTCTAAATTGATGGCTGCAACTCTTCAATGATGTAGACTTTAAAAGCTCCAACTTTTCAAGGACGGAATGAAAACTCTTCTAGATTTTTAAGGAGAATGAACTCTTCGAGATTCAAGAGAATTGCACTAAGCAAGTTTAATTTATCAAATTTAGTCTGATTTTACATAAACTTCATGGCATTTTATAGCAAAAGAAAAGAAAAGCAAAAGACTAAAGTCGAATCTAGAAACTAGGAATTATTAAAGCTCATAGAAACTAGAAACTATCAAAAGTAAAATATTTCTAATGCTTGAGGCTGTCTCAAGTAGTGTTGTTGCAAGCTTCCAATGTATGAGTAATAATAAAATTTTTATGATAAAGTCAAAGATGAGGTTTTTCACTTATCGATGAGGCTCTTTAATTGTCAATGAGGTCTCTTGATATAAGGCTTATTGACGAGAGTGTCATCGAACTTGAACGTGTGCTGACCTTAATATGGGCTGCATCCGTGTTGTTCATACGCTTGTCCAGGTCGAAGGCCTAGTCATTTCGGGTGTAAGCAGTATGAGATCATGTCTCGCATGACCTGGTGTTTGATTTAGCAAATCTCACAATAATGGATGATGATAATGACATGCGCCCACATTTTTTGACAAAGGTGCCCACATGATCCCACCCAATTAGTGGAAAATGTCAATGCGCATAGTGGGGTCACAATGAAGATATCGTGATGGACTATTATTAGATAAATTTGCTAATTTGTACGTGTCCCCGCCTTAGAGACTCAATCGTTCACAGCTTTTTAACATGACTTTTGGATTATAATTGTATATAGCATTGCGATCAGGTGATTCTCTCAATCTCACCCAACCCCTTTCTAGTGAATTAACATTAACTAACTGGGTGCGGATCCATTCTAGTGGAGACTCTGAGCTGATTGGTTTTGGTAAATAATATTCAATATAGTCGTTGTACCTAAAACAATATGGTAAAGAAATGAGATCATCATAGGATAATTTTATTAGACACCCAATATACAACCGGTACAAGACAAAGCCCAAACACAGGCTCACTCTCTCAGGAAGCATTCACAGCAGCAGCTTCAAGATTCAAGAACCACCCTCTGCAAAGTACAGGAACTATTGAGGGCGGTCTCTGATCTTGAAGCGTACTTGGTTAGAGAAATGAAATTACATAAATAAGACACAAAGCAAGAAGAGAGAGACGCGGAGATCCGCCATGGTTTAGAAGTGATGGTGGTGCTTCTTGCCATGAGACTTTTCATATTCTTTCTTGGCCGCCTTCTTCTGGTGGTGCTCATGGAAGGCGAACCCGCCGGCCCCGATGGCGGCAGCAGTGGCTATTTCCTCCTTTATCTTGTGCCTGTGGGCGTGCTCTGGGTGCTTCTTGGCCTCATGCTTCTCATGCTGCAATTTGCACATCATTAATTGGGAATTGTGTAAATGAAACAAAATGAGTTAAGGTAAAGAGGAAAAAAAAAGTTATGTACAATTTTTTTAAACAGGCTCTGAGCATGGTATAAATTCAACAAAAAATAATAATAATTTATTCACTTTGAGCAGAAGTATTTGATCATGTAAACACTCTTATGGATTACAACTGTCTTTTGTTAGAGCCAATTCTGGGGAAATCTTATTCCTCTAGTTTATCGGTGAAGGAAATTGATTGAATTCAAACTATTGTCATTTATAAGGATGATTTATTCTCGCATGGCATGCCATCATCATGTCCGGTTGAAATATGCGAGTCTAATCGAGATCCTTCGCATCCAATGCTTGTGAAGCTGATGGTTCAGGTATATAAGGTGAAGATGCGAATTTTATCTATATATAAAATGGGGGAAAATTGCAAGATTGAGAAGACGATGATAATTATTACCAAGGCAAAAGCGCCGGCAGTGACGGCACCGAGTTCACCGAGTTGCTGGAGGTGCTTGTGGTGCTTCTCCTTCTTCCTGTAATCGACCTCAGGCTCCGGGACGGCAGGATCCTTCTGGTGGTGGAAGTGGTGGTGGCGGTGTCCTTCGGCCATGGTTGGTGGTTGTTTCTTTGGGGGATGCTAGAATTGACGATGAATCAGGTAAAGGATGACAGCTGAAGTGTACGGTATGAGTTGTGAGATCGTTTGAGAGGGAGGGGTGTATTTATAGGGAGAGTTGGCGCAGGCAAATTTTCACATCCAATGTGCGAACGCGGGAGGCCTTAAACGCGTGATGGACGGTCAGGATAGGTCGGCGGGGTTCAAGTCGACGCAACTTTGTCTTTTTTCGATGAAGCAGTTGTTTGTACGTCAAGCCAAAAAAGAAAAAAGAAAGAAGGGGTTAGACTTTTCTTCTTTTTTTGGTTCTAGTTGGGGGATATTTTGGGTGGACGAGTATTAATTTGGCAGATGATTTTTATGAGTTGAAACAGGAATAGCGAAAACCTTGAGGACATTCCAATCTTGTGTGGATATTTAATCATAATGTGCTGAGAATATATTTCGAGATTGAGCCTATAAAGAAAACCCAATCCAAATAGGTGTTAATGGTTTTTTAGTTGGAGTAACTTTGCCCAAAAGACGGACCAAAAAAAAAATTTCCCCAAAAGGGTTTCTATTCTTTATACAAAATATTTGGCTGAACATTTCTTTATGAGTTGAAAAGGGAAACATTGAAAATCTCGAGAAAATACGAATCTTGTGGATATTTGATGTAATATATTGAGAAAATGTTTCAAGTTAGAGCTCATAAAAGAAACCTGATCCAAGTAAATTTCCTAACTTGGGGGTGTTTCCTAATTTGAGAGGTTTCCTAGTTTTATTGATTTCCTAGTCTGACTAGCTTTCCTAAATGGGTTGGATACACATTATTTGGCATGATTTTCTTGAGTTGAAGTGGGAACCAGTAAAATCTAGAGAACGTTTAAATCTCGTAAATATTTGTATTGAGTTTGAGGCCATAAAGGAATCTTGATCCAAGTAGGTTTCCTAAATTGAGTAGATTAATTTGAGTGATTTCCTTGTTTGATTTGTTTCCTAGTTTGAGTAACTTTTCTAGAAGCGATTTCATATTTTGGATACAAATTATCTGACAGACAATTTTTATGAGTTGAAATGAAAAAACAGTGAAAATCTTGAGGACATTCCAATCTTGGGGATATTTATTGTAATATGTCGAGAATATGTTTTGAGATGGAGCCCATAAAGAAAACTCAATTCAAGTAGGTTTGAGTGGTTTTCTAGTTTGAGTAGCTTTTCCAAAAGGGGTTTTATATTCTTGCTACAAATCATTTGGCAGACACTTTAAAAGGGAAACAATGAAAATCTTGAGATCATTCTAATCTTATGGATATTTGATGAACATATTGAGAATATATCTTGAGTTTGAATCTATAAAGAAAATCTTATCCAAGTAAGTTTTTTAGTTTGAGCAGTTTTCTAGTTTGAGTAACTTCTCTAAAAGGGGTTTCTTATCTTAGATGCAAATAATTTGGCAAATAATTTTCTAAGTTGAAATAGGAAACTATGAAAATCTAGAGAACATTTCAATCTTGTGGATATTTGATGTAACCTTTTAAGAGTATATATCGAATTTGAGCCCGTGAAAGGAATATATGTCGAGAACATTCCAATCTTTTGCTTTCCTAGTTTGATTGGTTTCTTATCTTGTATAAAATTATCTGGCGAATGATTTTCCTGAAATGGGAATTGTGAAAATCTAGATAACATTCCAAACTTGTGAATATTTAATGTAACCTATTGAAAATATGTCTTGAGTTTGAGCCTATAAAAGAATCCCGATAGTAGTTTAAGGGCCCGTTTAGCAACTTGCCAAACAGAAAAATTTTTTGTTCTTTTATTCCCAGAATCAGTTTTGGAACAGAATCAAGAAGCCAAAAAAGTAGCTTTTTGATTCCGAAACAATTTTTCCATTTCTAATTCTTCTTGGTTTTCTTCTTTTTTCTTGGTTTGTTGTTGCTCTTCTTCTCGGCCTGCCGCTGGTCAATTGCTGGCGAGGGTGGCTTGCGGCTACGACAGGGAGGCCTTGCCTAGCCATGGCGAGGCCGACCTCGCCATCGCGATCAGCGAGGGCCCCCACGCCCTCGCTGGCCTTGGCCTATGGCTGGTCGCCAGTGACCAGCCATGGCCAAGGAAGGGAAGGAAAAAATGAAAAAAAATTGAAAAAAAGGAAGAAAGAAATATTAAAATATTCAAAATATTATTATATAAAAAGAAATTTTGTTTAGTTACCAAATGCATTTATGTTCTTTTTCTATTTTAAGAATAGAAATTTTGAGCAGTTATAAAATGCCTTCAAATTCTTGAAAATTGTTTCCAGGCACGGAATTAAAAAAAATCATTTCTGAGCAAAATCCGCTCTCAGGCACAGAATCATTTCCATGCGCAGCCTAAGTAGGTTTTCTAACATGAGTGATTTCCTAATTTGAGTAACTTTTCTAGAAGTGGTTTCCTATTTTGATTACAAATTATTTAGCATATGGTTTTTATGAGATGAAATGGAAACGGTGAAAATCTTGAGAACATTGCAATCTTGAGAATATTTGATGTAATATGTTGAAAATATATTTTAAGTTTGAATTCACAAAAGAAATTCAATCAAAGTAGGTTTAAATTTGTGTGGTTTCTAATTTTAAGTAGTTTTCTAATTTGAGTAGCTTTTCTAAAAGAAATCAACGCTCTTACGGAACCGCGGAGCCGCGTACATCTATGATGTTGTTATCGTTTCCGTTGATTTTTCTTATAATGTTGTGTTCAGACTGCGAGAATTGTCTAATGATGTAGTTGCAGGAGTCTAAAGTTCAAGATGAGGCTACCCGGTGTAGGTGGTTTTTACTTATTGATTAAGGAATCCCATTCTTTAGACCAAAAAAACAAGGGAGAGATTAAGGAATCCCATCGCAAGAATGCGGTCTAGGTGTGCTATAATTGAAGATTTATTGATAGGGTTTTGAATAAAGAAAAAATGTGCTTTATGAGTCGTCCATGATTTCGTACTGACCTAATTTTCGTTTTCGCAAAAATGATTTTCTCTTTTCAGATGCTTTAAGAATAAGTGAATATGTTAAATTTTCCATCACCGTACTTCCATTTTTTTTAATTTTCTTTTCGTGCTATAATCTTAGATTGTTTGTAAGATGCGTGACTTTATATCCCTACTTAATTTTTCAAGGGACAAACCCCTTATTTAATTAGATAGCAGAATCAGTCTATACATGCTTCATCAATGCATTTGCTAACATCTTATCTACTTATACTAATATGTTCCTAGTGTACGTAATGACATTTCGTGATCTTGAGGCACGAACAATTGTCTCGTTGACATTTTACTTGACAGACAAATAAATCAGCTCACAGTTAGTGCCTCCCTCGCATGTGAACAATTTTATGCCCTTTTTCTTCTTGGGATTATTAGATGCCGACACTATTAAATTTAATTAGTTATTTAATTTGGTGGAACCCCTTCATGTTAGAACCGGCAACACTTATATACATATAAAAATCAGTTGGGTTGAAAATTATCTGGTGGTTCTCAGAAGGTGGATATCAATAAAACCTAAATAAATGAATTTATAGTACTAATTTTTTTTGGTCGAAGAATTTATATTACTTAATCGCGAAGAAGGTATGTTTTCTTCTATAAGAGGACCATTTCCAATATAAAAAAAAAAGAAAAATGACATAAATAGTTCATGATTTTTGATTGCATGTGCAATGTAGTCGTTGAACTTTTAGTTTGTTTAATATGGTTCCTCAACTTTTGAGAACCACATTACACGTTGGATCAAAATTTCGAGACATTATTTGAGGCATCGAAGTACTGATGTTGTTTGACGATGACTTGAAAACAAGTTGTACAATTTTATTTCCAGTGGTAAATATCAAAGCTCGTTTGAGATGATGCATTTCTGGCCTTGGTTCTCTTGTACTTTGAATGTATGTCTTACCCCATATATACATTGAAAAACAATTTTATCAAACTGCAACTAAGTTCCTGGAAGCAGCATCGTTACCTGACGGCCAAACACCAGTTTCACGCTACTTTGTTCAAGGCTTTCCCTAAAGACCTCAAAAGTTTTGTCAAAGACTTTAAAACTAGTCTCCAGCAATTGGTAGATGATTCTTTTCAAGGGAGTCCTTTGGAGAAAACTTGTACCGAACGTTTTTGTAACTATCCTAAATGCTGCTTTGCATCCTACAATGTCATAAAATTGTTTGGTTCTATATGTTCAGGAGTGTTAATGGTGCTTTGTTGTGATCGCTATCTGGTACTGACCTCTACAGATGGGTGGACAAAGGCTTATACTTACGATTTCCAGGTACTGCTCTCGATCTGTTCACTCTTGAACGACCCAAATCCAGATGACCCTCTGGTACCGGAAATGGCGCACATGTACAAGAATGACAGAACCATGCACGAGGCCACTGGAAGAAGCTGGACGCAGAAGTAAGCAATTGCCTAGAATGCCTTGTGTGATATAAGGAGGGTTTTGTGTCTCTGACTTTGCTCTTGCAGTTTGTATGTGGTAGTGAAAGACCGTAATTCATCTCATCCTTCGATCAGAACAAATGAAGTCTGAAAAATTACCCTCCTGAAAACGCATGCTTTGCCGCTTTCCAATTGTTTGTATGTTAAATAAGTATTTCAAAGTGTGGAACTTGATTCAAGTTGCCCCTAGTAAGTAAGCTTTACTGTGATTTAACATATTTTTAGCTTACATGCCACTCTCTACTTCATGCTTGGAAACTGCAATTGGAGTGTGGTCATGTTTTGCCTGGATGTGAACTGAGTTGGCTTCCCCATCACTGCTAAACGATTGGCTCAGGCTTTATAAATCATTAAGGAAATTGTTGGTTTATAACCACTAGGTATATTGCATGAATGGTGTGACTTTGTCACGATACTTGCTGCGTGATAATGATAACTCCTCTACATTCTACTTCAACATGATGACATGAAAAAGCAGTATCTGTAGTATTTAATCAAACCAAATCTTAACTTGTACTTCAGGCTGCCTTTACTTTGGATATCAACATGATTGAACATGGATCACATGTTCCATTCGTATCATTCCAGTAAGATTTCTTGTCTATTAATTTTGTTAATCATGTTTTCTTTCTTGGGCCGTGTGCATGCGTGAGGGGATTTAGGCTCTGTAATATACTGACTGCCACAAAATGGGCCACTGATGGTCGATATAAAACAGCTTTTCCCAGGTTTGGAGGCAAAGTATGATCAACACTACTCTGAGAGAGTGGTTCATGCGGGTACGTGCAGAAGCACCAAGTTTAGTTCCAGTGACTGGTGAAATGAGCCACTCGGTTCCCACTCCAAACGCTGAAGCATCCTGAAAGTGTCAAGAGTGTGCTCTGAAAACTTTACCTGATTAAACAAGCAGGAAAGATTGACTATGAGGGTACAAAGATCTTCCCTGAAACAGGAAGTAAAGGGGCCGAACAACTGAGCATGGCGTCTTGTAATTTCAGATTTCTATTTGGGATAGATGCAGCAACACAGAGCAGAGAATGTGTGTGGCGATCCAGAGGAAAACTACATATCCAAGGCCTCAGTAATACTGACTCGGTATGATATCAGAGCTGGACCTCGAGTTTGATTCACCAGGCTTTCATGCCAGCAGAGAACAATTTTTGTTCTTCTTTCTTACATCATTTGGTAGAAAATTCTTCAATTTCGTCCCTAGACTATTAATTTATTCAATGTGATCCTTGAACTATTGGTGAATGTTCTATATAGTCCTTTTTTTTGTATTATTTTCATATAATCTAGGGACTAAATTGAACATTTAGGAATAGTTCAAGGACCACATCGAACAAATTAAAAGTCCATGGATGGCATTGCACGTTGGATCAAAGTTTAAGGACCATTTGTGTCATTTTCCATGTTGTGGGAGATGATTGAAGTCTATTAAGCTTCTTTCGATTCTGTAATGTATGAACGTTAATATCAAATAATTCAAGGAATTGCTGCAAAATACTTTTTTGATATGTTGTGCTAATATAAAATTATGTGCTATTGTGTCTTTTTAGAGACAATGTGGCTGCTACCAAGAGCATTATTGACGACCTCAATCAGGATGACAAACAGAATGAGCAGAATTATGACGTTTGGCATTGTAAAATTTACTGAAATTCAAGAACCTGAAATGGGAAACACGGAACGACATAAGCATGACTTAGAGGCTTATCAAAGCGTGGAAGAGAAAAGATCGTGTTGCTCACATTCTGATGCAGAGTAGCATGAAAAACGATATTATGCTACGTTTTGAAAAGTATCGCGTGGTGATGACTATGTGGGATGTCGTAAAGGTCCAAATATGGACGGACCTGCACCACTAGATTACACTAACTTGCCCTGTTATCAATGTCTATAAGAAGCGCATAACAAGGATTGTGCAGCTTATATAGAGTTTTGTCCGATGCCTCTGTTCTATCTAGTGCCCAAACCCTGACTTTAACAAACCAGAACATCGGCGGAGGATTCAAAGCTCAATAGTTGAAGCAGGTGCCGATATCCTCATCCATAATGGAAAGGTAACGACTGCTACTGATAAAAAATAGTTAATGGCACAGACATTGATGATCTTTCAAATAGGAGCTTTGACATTAAATAAAAGATGCATTGGCATTTGCAATGGATGGCCCAAGGAAAGTGCTGTTGGATCGTATCTGAAACTGAAAGGGTCTCCATTTGAAGATGTGCAATGTGCACTGCTCTAAATATAATTTGGAATTTTGACACGAGATTGATCTCTAGTTGCTTGCTTTGGTAACTGGAGGTTCTGCTTCACTGTTAAGCTCTTGAAGTTTTCACCCATGCTGGGACAACAATGTTTTCGTTAGAAGTCAGAAGTATATAATTCTATCCCATCTTCTAGGAAATCGGCCTAAGAACTTCTTGTTTATTCTTTCCTGTAGTATTAATTGCTGAAAGAATCCCGATCTCTTGCATCCGAATATGTTTTAGACTTTTATCTAACATTTTTTGCTTATCTCTCGGTCCTTTTACAATCTGACATTGAAGCAGTTGCTGTAACGATGAAACAGCAATTTCTGAGATATGGGTAGGGGAGCTTTCAATTTGCCTGAAGATACCAATATATATAGAGGATGGCTCGAGGAGAACACGTTCGGAATTAGATTAGATTGGGAACAGCTTGTTCTACATCGCAGGGCCCCCTATGTATAGGCAATGCTCTTGAAATCAAACAATATGCAGTAAAGACGTGGGATTGACTCCTATACAACTACTGACAGTTTCTCCAAGTGAAAGTGGTTTCATTTCAGATGCCAGTCTGCCGAGGCTTGAATTTGGAGCAACAAGAAAGCACCCGTCCATTACTGCAGTTTTTACACCCAACCAAGCCATGAAGCATATAAATTTTTGTTATGAAAATGCAGTGAAAATGGCACTATGCTCAATCTCTGGAGAATTTATTCAGATCATCGGATTGGAGCCATTTGCATGACATTATCAGTGAAGGTGTCTAAAAGGAATGCATATATTCAGGGATAGTAGGGACCGAATGCAACGTCTTCTGGAAATGTAATTGAGCAGCCAAAGCACGCAAGACAAGAGGATAGTTTCAGAATCTGGGCGACGACATCAGCGGATGCTATAAGTCAGCTGCAGCTAGTGGCTGTTTGGAAGGGTAGAACAACGGTTAAAGGCTGTCCGTGATCCCTCATTACTTGATATTCTTTCATTGATTTTCATCCTCGTCACAAGTTGAGTTAATCTATACTCTACCATTTACCGCTTATGGATAGAAACTCTTAATGTAAGACTTGAATTTTAGATTGTGCAACGACCAAAGTAGTCGATGTTACGATGAGCACAATTTAGGATTTTTTGTGGTATCATCCTACAACAAAATTCAACTAAAACCTTGAGGGGAACATATAATTTTACCTAAACAAGATATTGTCCCACTTGAAAAATGTGAAGAAATTGATAAAAAAGAAGGAGAAGAAGAAGAAAGATGAATGTAGAACAAGTTTACAGTATACCCTACCGATTACCGACCCTGTCTCTTTTCTTTATTCCATGTTTTTTTTAATGTAACTACCGTGTCATTATTATGTACATTCAGAAATCTTTCTTTAGTTAAAAAAAATCAAGAATTTTTAATTTCCAGCCCTTTTTTTAAAAGAAAACTTCCATCTTTTTACACGAAAAAAATAATTTAATGAAAAGAAGAAGCTCGTCCACAGCATAGGAATCTAGCCGGGAATTATCTCCAACTCATTATTTATATAATTACAGAATTTGTGACATTATTAATTTCCGTAGGAAAATCAATCTTGAATCTTGAAAATATTTCCTATTTTATTAATCCCTCACATGCACTAATCTTAACCCGACTCAAATTAGGAAAGAATTCCACACTCCACGGTGCACTCTCGAAACTTGACTGCGAAGATTGATGACGTCGCTCGCCATTTCAATTCCAACGGTAAACTATATAAACCGTCTCTTGCCTCCGGTGTCTATGTCCTCGTCTCTTTCTCTTCTCTCCAACGTTGTTGTCTTCTCTCTCTCTCTCTCTCTCTCTCTCTCTCTCTCTCTCTCTCTAAATTCCTCTGCACCGTGTTGTTGCCCTCTGTTGTTGTTCTTGAGAAGCACTTCTCTGTTTCTTCCACCGGAAACCCATGAAGCTTATTGATTTCTTCAGCCCCAAATCGCCTCCCATTGGCGACGTCCTGAGAGGCGAGGTCCACTCGCCGCCGTTGATGGGTTCTTCGCATCAGTGTGATCACGAGATGAAACCTATTGGCGACCACCTGAGAGGCCTGGTCCGTTTGCCGACGTTGATGGGCTCTTGGTGGTGCGTTTCTTATCTGCATGATCAGGAGAAGAATTGCCACGAAGGGGCCAGAGAAATTTCATCCCCAGGAGTGGTGGTGGCTCGCGAATTCTTCCCCCTCGCTCCTGATCAGAACAGGAAGGAAGTTGGTGGCCCTCGTCAAGAAATCGTTCCCGCCCAACCGAAGCGAAAATTTGTGGCCTCACCTACGGGCGCTGAAACCTTAATTGTTGAGAAGAAGCCAAAGTACAATAGAACGCAAAAGGAGAAGAAAGAGGCCTCAGGATGTGATACAGAGGAAGAAAGACGCAATGGCGTTTCCACAGAATTGGTGCTGTTCTACGACCCTTATAAGATTAAGAAGAAGCTAACACAGAGCGATCTTGGCCACCTGTCGAGGCTCTTGATCGGGCGCGACTTTGTGACGAGCCACTTGCTCCGATGGATGAGCGAGGAGATAGTGAGGCAAGTCGAGAGCGGCAAGGGGGCCAATGTCATCTGGAGGGACGTGGACACATTCTCAGAGCATCAACTGGTGTTCGTGTTCTGGGCGTCGTCTGGTTCCTATGTCTTCAAGGGGGGTTGGATCAAGGAATTCGTGAAGCGGAGGGGGTTGGCGGCTGGTGATGAGGTCGGGATATATTGGGATCCTAGTGCTCGCAAGTTCCACTTTAGCCTTCTTCACAAGGCGAATTAGACTTAATCTTGAGTTAGTATTGTTTTTTTGGTGACCAACAGGAAAATTTTTGATCTCTAGAAAAGGATATTAGTGATGTAATTCTATTGTATGCAATCAAACTATCTCTATTTTCCCTCAGAAATTCAATTCTTGGTGACGGCTTCTATTGAAGTCCGGTTCTGTGTCTTTAATTTTCATGTGAGTTTCCACTGTGGAAATATCTTTGAATGGGTAAAGTTGATTATTGTAGACTGGCAACATTTGACTTTTGTCATCCTGTCTGGGCACAAATTTTAAATGATCCTAGTAACATTTGACTTTTGCCGAGATATTTTGCACTTTCACCTCAACCGAGAATGCATAAGCTGGTTTTTAGTTACTGTTTCATCAAGATGTTTCTACTGAACTCTCCAAATCAACAGCCCAGATGCTTTTCCAAATGTGACTCCATATGCTGTTATACAGAGATGTTCAGCTGGATAGTTTATGTAGTTTTTACGCAACATATCTAGCATAGCATATCCAAAGGCGCCAAAGTTAACTTCTTGTAGCTTTCCAGCTTTCGCCTGCACAGCTTAATTGTCTGCTAAATTTCAATTATCTGGCATGTCCTTGTTTGATCATCATGAAAAGTCGCCTGGTCCTAAAGATCCTAAAGATTGTCTTACACTTCGTAAGCTCTGCATAGACCTCTCTTTGTGGAAATAACAATTGTCAAAACCAAGCAACAGATCAGAAGAAGCTGGTGGATGTTTTGTCGTATTGATAAGGGAGGGATGAGGCTTTTAAGCCGGCTACCTCAAGAAAGGAGCAGCATGCACTCAGCAGTGAAAATCTGTCCAATCTGCTCCCACACGTGACATCCTTTTCCATTGTCTTGTGCATTGTATGCCAATCTTGTAAGATTATTACCAGTGACTATTCCCTTTGAATTCAGTTTAGACTTGACAATGTCAAGCTTAGCTGTTGTAGCAATTTAGCCGCTGAGGTCGTAGTTTTCTGGGAGTGTACATAGTGCCTTTTGACAAAGTATCTTCCAAATGATAACGTAAATCATGCAGGTTGCGGTCCAAAGCATAGTCCGGCAAATTGCTAACATCTTTTTTGTTGACAAGAAGTTCAATTTTCTGGAAGCAATCCCAGAGTCTGGATCTGGAGAAAGTGAATCAGAGTCAATCCCATCTTTCTGATGCTTTTCTGTGCGCAGATATGTTTTGTATTCAGACCACATGGCTCATATAATATGCTGTTAATCACACTTCTTCTCTTATCTTAGTTTCATCAACTGGCAATCACTTATCATAATACATCGATCACTTATCATAATACATCGATCACTAATCATTCCCCTCAACACCAAAAGTGGTCTTCAGGATTTTTATTTCGCACAATGATGGAGGATAAGATCGTGTGCACAAGCCATGGCATGACAATGCCCAATGGAGGATAGTTCATTCCATTGATAGTAGAACATCTCCTTTATAGGATTAAACTTGGCAAAGATTTGCCGATGCTTTTTTGTCTTCACAACATGTTTCAACGAAGTCAGAAGCTGCAATGAGAGCTGCTCTCTAAAGAAAACTGCAGTATGCTCTACATCTAGCCTTGTGGATTATTACGGTCACAATTAAGGAATTGAAAGAATTCATACACTCAGATGCAATCAGAATGTATGTCTTGATAGACAATACCGTATTCATATGCATACCTAGACAAACATAGTACATATATAAAATAAATATTGGCGGTGAAGTCCTGAGAAGATTGGAAGATGTTTTTTTGAAAATTAAAATTTGAAATAATAATCGGCATACATATATAAAATGAACAAAACAGGAAAATTTCATATATCACCACGATGAGAAAGAAACTGACTCAAGAAAATTAAAGATGTTAGAACTGGGCTTCAAAAGAAACACTCAAGAATTGAATTTCCAGGGGAAAATACAGATAGCTTGATTACATATAACAATAAAATTCCATCACTAAGATTCTTTCTATAAAGGTAAAAAAGTTTCCCCTTAGTCACCGAACAAAGAAATACTAATTCAAGATTAAATCGAATTGAATGATATGGTCACTCAATTAATCACTTGTAAGTTTCATGAGACGCTAATTCAACTTGCAAAGAAGGCTGAAATCGAACCTGCTAGCAGTAGGATCCCAATATGGTGATCGCGTCCGTTCCGTGTAGCTCTCATGCTGCTTTGTCATACGCCCTTGAGAAGTCCTTGGCCGTTTCATACATACCCAGCCACTGCCGTACACATTGCTCCGAATCTCGGACCCTTGCCGTCCATCTCCCTAACAGGTTCTAGTTCACACCCTGGAAATTCTTCTTGCCACCGCAGTTGGCAGCCTTCAAGTCCTAGCGACTCGCGGGAAGGGCAGACTTCCCGGTGGGCTTCCAGCATTTAGTCTTCGCATCGGCATCTCCTTTGCCACCCGACTACAAATCAAATGGTTCATTTTAGGTCAGTTTTTAGGCTATGGAGAGGGTTGTGTCTCAAGTGTGATGTTTAGGGAACTGAGAGAGAGACTTAAGAGTGAAGTTCCAGCGCAGCGGAATTTCTCAAATGGGCGCGAGTAATTGTGGAAAGCGGTTTCACGTCCAACTCTTCAACATGACCATTTCTTCAAAAATGTAATTAACCAAAAATGGTAGAGAGCTGAGAGAGAGGGGTTGATGAAGAAGTTTTGGACCGGTGGTCTTGATCATACACAATCTCTTTGACTTCATGACATTTGTTGTGCAGGTTGAGAGAGAGAGAGAGAGATGGGGGAGAGAGGGACACAGGTGTATGATATTTGTACGGGTTCATGTGCATGTGTGTATAATAGATCAATATTTTAAATAGGGTTAAATCACAAAAAAACCGCAAATTGGTACATCAGCGATAAGTTTGTCCTGAACTAATTTTTTCATTACCAAAAATCCCAAATTGGTATATTTGTGATAAATTTACCCTCCGTTGGTTTTCATTAAATTGGATTAATATCACGAAAAATCACAAACTGGTGTACCTATAACAAACAAAGGATAAAACTCTAAACCGGTACACTGGTCAACTGTCAAGTGTCATCAAAATCAGCAATTTGACTGTAAAATTTAACGGAGATTAAGATAGGATAAATTTATCACAGGTGTACCAGTTTAGGGTTTTTTATGAGTGTACCAGTTATAGATTTTTTTGTGGTATTAACATTTTTAAATAAAGGGTATCATTAAATAATTTTTTTTCCATTTCGCGAAATGAAGGTCTAAAATTCATGATTATACATGTGGTCAATTTCTGAGGTTATTATATGGGCAGAAAATGTACGACAGAGAGTTAAAGAGGAAATTTTGATGGGCGCCCTTTGTAAATACCGATATAAATATATCCCTACTAGAACTATTGTTCTTCTAACCATAAAATATAATAGTAATTTTTGGTCAAGCACCATAGTTTAATAAAAATAAAGTAATTACATTCGAAAGGCTAGACACGGCCGGCTTTCACAAAAATGTATCCGACTTCAATATTTCGCTAATGTCAGCGAAATGATCTTTGACTTTTAGTGGATGGCATTTTGGTCTAAATGCGCTATCGCTTCACGAAAAGTCCCATAACGACTTTGGGCATGGCCAACTCCAATAGTTGAAAAATCACAAATCGATATGCATGTGATAAATTTATCTCAAACTAATTTTTTGACTACAAAAAAATCTCAAACTAGTACACCGGTGACAAATTTAACCTCCGTTAGTTACCATTAAATTTTACCATCAAATTAATGACTTGAATGACACGTGACAGTTGACGAGTGTATAAGTTTGAGATTTTACCCCTCTGTTTGTCACAAGTTTGCCAATTTGTGATTTTTCATTGTGTTAATCAAATTTAGCGGATCCTTACCAAAAAAAAAAATCCAATTTAGAGAAAGGTAAATTTATCACAAGTGTATCAATTTGAGATTTTTTTGGTAAAAAAATTAGTTGCAGGTAAATTTATCATAAGTGTATCAATTTAAGATTTTTGGTGGTCAAAAAATTAGTTCGGAGTAAATTTGTAACATGTATACTAGTTTGAGGTTTTTCTTGATCTTATCCCTAAATCTATCAAAATGATTCCAACCGGAGCCAACTTTTAGTAAGTCACAACAGTAATTGTTTCGGACAATTAGCACATTAATTGTCGCGTCACTTGCTAGGCTTGGTTCCTCTCTTCGTAATGAAACTTAACGCTTGCCTTATAAATAAGTTGAGCCATCTATATTCGTTGAAGGGTGATCTAACGTATAATTTGATTACCTTACTTAGGACAAGCATGTTGAGGACATTCGACACAGCGTTCATTCAACTTAGAAATCCTCCACACCTACATGACAACTGCAGCACATCATTTATGGGATAGTGAGGAAAATTTAAACCGTGTACATCAAAAGACAAAACAGATCATAAGACTATCAATCTATGAACTAGCTTCATCTCCAAGTGGGATTGGTTCCGGCTCCAGCGCAGAGAAGAGATGGCCCAGGGGAAAACTAGTAAGAACGGGACAAGATGGTGATGGAGGTGGTGGTGGTCTAACAATTAGGTCAAAATAAAAAGGGCCAAACCAACATCCCTCTTGGTCTGTCTTCCTGTGCTTGATCTCCCATTCCAGTTGATCGGCAAAGTCGTCCAAAAAGTCCTAAAGCTATTATATGATAACCAATTCAATCCTAAACTTTTTAATTATGTAAATTTTATCCTAAATCTTTTAATGATTTGCCAATTTAGTCTTAAACTTTTCAATTGTGTCATTCTAAACATTTTGATAATTTGTCAATTTAGTACACATTGATTACCTGAATCAAGTCTCTTTCTAATAGCAAACTATATGATCCATGAGCTTCGACGACAAAAAAGGAACGTCTTTGACCCAACAGTTAAGTTTGCAATGAACATACCTTTGACTTCACATATTTCTCCTATGAAGTCTGCAAGCTGAACATTTTAAGGATTGATCTCATCATTTCTCTTCCCAAGTTTCTTGAAGAACTTATAAGGGATGAGATTCAAGGTAGGCCCTCTGTCGACCAAAACCTTGCCGATATATTAAGAGCTTTGAGGTGTCTAGAGTTGTGAGCAATAAGTTTTTCGAATTCCATTGCCTCTTCATCGGCGAATTGGGATTTAGCTTTTTCCTCCTTGTTAGTTATCGAGTCTTGCTCCTCTATTGCTCTTATTGATGATGTTATGAACTCAAAAGGTAACCTAAATTGAACCATACATGAACTTGCTGGTGATATTGCTCTTCATAGAACTGCAGGTCTTCTTGACTCAAACTCCTCTTCCTTCCAAGACCCTGATTCTTTTGACTCTACATTGGTTTGAGCTAACTCCTCGGGCTTTCTCTTCCAAACTAAATTCCTAGACCTTAATTTCTTTGGTTTGTAAGTTGTCATGAGGGTTGCACTAACCTGACTAATATGGACCTGATCAACTTCTTGTTGTAGCTCCAACATGTTTTTCTTCCTCTGCATTTTTCTTTTCTGAGTCATGCACATGCTGCCCCTTGGTCCTTGTACCTCTCCAAATTCAAACCATTGGCTCTCCGATGGATCATAAAGTATCTCCAATGTCTGTTGGTGGGTGGGTGTAGATAAATCGGTGCCTTCAGGAGGTAGCCCATCAAACCATTCTCCCTATCAGTAGGGGTAACATTTTGAGGATACGAGGGTGGTGACCCATAGTTGACATAATAATCGAATTTAATAGTTGGTTCTCCTAATGTATCAATAGTAGGGTCTCCTTCTTCATACCTTTGCATGAATGAATTCTACTTCACGAGTTGTCCCTTAGGGTAGGTAATTCGATCAAAATACCAGAGGAAGACTTGTTTGACCCACTGTATTAGGATTGTTGGTATAATTTAGTCGACGACCATTCCTCGTGTTCTACAGAAGGGCTTTCGTTTGTGGCGCCTTTCCTTTGGGTGGTGAATGGTAGTTTTGACCTATTTCTCATTTACATCGGGCACAAAGGTTTGGTTGTTGTGGTTTTCTACCTTTGAACTCCATCGATACCATCCTAGTCATGAGAGGGAATGGGTCAGCGTCTGCCTCCATTGGAGCTTTGTTTTTCTCATCGGCGAACTTACTCTTGCCTCGTCAAATTGCCTCTTGAACGTTCTCTTTAAAGATAATGCAATCGATAGTATTATGTCTCCTTGAGTGGTGCCATTTGCAATATTTCTTGTTTGCCAATTCTTCTCTACTTGGTATGATTTGGCCTTCTGTCAGTTTAATCTGGCCATCCGCTAGAAGCATGTCAAAGATCTCATCCATTTTGCCTACATCAAACGAGTAATACTGAGTGTCTTTTGCATTCACAGTGATGTTCTCTTTCATCTTTTCTTTAATTCTGGCTGATCTTAGTGCTTGACAAAACAGCTATCTCAGCATACTCTCATTGATCTAGGTTATCTTTAGGCTCCTACCCTTCCACAAAGACCACATCATGTTTACCAAGCTTTCTTTCTTTCTCTTTCAAGAGCTTGTGCCTGACTGCCCCGATTGCCAATTGCACAAGGTCGTTATATGGCCACCCTTCCATTCTTTCCCTTATAGAGAACTTTAGGCTACCAAAGTCTACTTGGGCGAAAGACTTTTCTTATAGTGGCAAAAGACATCTACTTCATGCTTTCTTAATTTGGGATATGAAGTAATTTACCGACTCATTATTTTGTTGTTTCATAATTGCCAGATTTGTGACAGTTACATCAAGAATAGACCTCTGGAACTAACAATGCTTCCATTTTGTTCCCAAGAGTGAACAAAGTTAGCCGGTAGTGCTATATACCAAGTAAGAGCGGTTTTAGACAACGATAATGGAAACAATCTTAATTTCCAACAATTGCCATGTGTTGCATCGCTACACATAGCAGCAAATCGGCTAACGTGTTCCAATGTCAATTGATAATCTTCACCAAAAAAAAAGGTTGAATTCAAGTAGCTTGAAGCCTCTCGGATGGGGTATTATATCCATCAAGTCCGAGTATAGTTTTCTCTACACAGGTTTGGCATTTTTCATATAATTCCCATATTGTTGCATCATTTGTTCAAGTATTAGTTGAGTATTGTGCTGATTTTATCCACGAACCATCACAACAGGCACCATAGTGGATTATGCTCAAGGAACAGGCTACAGCAATGATTGTCCTAAGTATTGTGGTAACTGTTATGGAAATAGCTATGGTAATAGTTTTGGTGTTGATTATGGTAATTGTTGTGGCAATGGTTGTGGGATTAGTTGTGATAATTGTGGAACGTCCTACCTTTTAGGCGGGGTTGGTAGTCTGCCTTGGTTATTGATGACAGCATTGGGCCTTTACAACATAGGTGCTACATTGGGTTGTAGCATTACGCTGATTGGTCACACATTTTCCATATTTTGTAATGGCATGTTTTGTTGAGTGCTATGATTTGTCACATTGCCACTATTGTTTCCACCTAAATTAACTTGAGTATGATTTAGCAAATTATTTCCATTGGTAAACATTCTCCTACAGGTCTGGGTCATAATGAGGGTCTCAGCCCTTTGCAAAATCATAAGTAGTGGTGGGGGAGGTATAACCTGTCCTACATTTCGAAATGTAATTTGAGTAGCAGTGGATGGAGGAAGATACCAGGAAGGTGTAGGATTAACAGGGCAGACTTGCATTTGAACAGAATTACTCGAAGTTCCTTGGCCACTTGCAAATTCATGGAGAGTATTGACGATCAGCGGCTTAATTACATCAGCAATGTACTTCACCATATAGTTAGTCGAATTATTATGATGCTTGTAAAAAATCCTCCTCATGGTTGCCATCATCACTAAGCTAGGCTCCAATTGTCTCCTTTTCTTGTCGATGAGTTGCCTTAAAATGTTGACATCTCATCTTGTGCTTGATTTGCCACCATATGTGCATTTGATGATTCAAAACATCATACCCTTTCAATGTCAAGCAATGGTGGTGAACTGTTATCACCAACATTGTCGATGTTGAAAACAAATGCGGAAAAACAAATACAGAACACAAAGATTTACGTGATTCGATCACAAAGTGATGTACATCCACGGGCGAGGCAAATCAAGATTCCACTATAATCAAAGAGAATACAGTTTTCAGAAGTCGAAACAACGACTTAACAAAACCTCACGGCTCACAAAACTCTCCGAAAACAAAATTATCTCTACATCAATGAGAAAACCTGGCCACGGTATAAATAGGGCTCTCCAAAAAATTTCCTCCGGGGTGTAGCCCCTGAACTCCATAGACATTTGTTCGCTTACTCCGGCTCGAGCGGATCACCATAAAGATTTGTTCGCTTATTTCAGGTTGGGCCGACACAGGCCCAACCCTCCGCATCACGAACTAAATCTCAATTTTTTCTCCACTTTCGGGTCACACAAAAAATATGTTGGGTGATGAACCGGACCGAGTACATAAAATTCAAGACATATTTAACAAATCTCCACCTTGGCTTGAATTTTCCAAAATAAAATAGTCAAGAAGCTGAACACATTCTCTTGGCATCCCTAAGCCTACGTGAGCTAACTCAGTGTAGGAAACAAGGGCTACAACGAAAGAACATATCAACTTCAAAAAACAAATGTAGAACTTGCATTTAGCTCGCCACCAAAGCCCCAGAAGGGGCAAACTCAACCAAGCATGCCAATCAAGTTCAAGCAATGCTTAAACTTGTTGGTGGGAACTAGCTTGGTCAACATATCAACAAGATTGTCAGCTATACTAATTTCTTTTATTGTCATATTTCTCTCGGCAACTACCTCTCGAATAAAGTGATACCTGACATCGATGTGCTTAGTCCTCTCATGATATGCTTGATTTCTAATCAAGTATATAACACTCTGATTGTCACAAAAGACAATCGAATTGTCTTCCTGCTGGAGCCTAAGTTCCTGAACAAGATTCCTTAACTGAATACATTCTTTCATTGCTTATGTTGCTGCCATATACTCTACCTCTGTAGTAGACAAAGGAACTGTTGACTGTAAGGTTGACCTCTAACTAATAGCCGAACTAGATAGTGTAAAAAGATAGCCAATCAAAGATCTCCTCTTGTCGAGATCACTTGCAAAATCGGAATCCACAAATCCTACAACTGAGGTACCGTTGGAACTGTTTCTATCAAACACTAGGTCCAACTCTGCGGAACCTCTAAGATACCCAAGTATCCATTTCATTGCCTGTCAATGAACCTTTCCAGGATGCGCCATATATCTATTAACCACACTAATTGCGTACGCAATGTCTGGACAAGTGCATACCATAGCATACATAATGCTACCGACTGCACTGGAATATGGAACACGAGACATCGCAGCCTCAACCTTTGATTGAGGTGAATGTAGAGCTGAGAGTCTAAAATGGGATGCTAACGATGTACTCACGAGCTTAGCGTTTGCATGCCAAACCTCTCAAGTACCTTCTCAATATAACTCCTTTGCGAGAGATATAACTTCTCTCCTTTTTCTGTCCCACTGAATCTCCATTCCTAAGATCTTCTTGGCATGACCCAAATCTTTCTTCTCGAACTCCTCACTGAGCCGTTTCTTCAAGATCAACACATCTGACATGTTCTTTGCAGCAATGAGCATGTCATCCACGTATAAGAGAAGATAGACAAAGGATCCATCTGAACCCTTCTTGAAGTAGACACAACTATTATAGTTGCTCCTATGATAACCACTCCCTATCATAAAGTTGTCGAATCTCTTATACCACTGTCTTGGTGACTGCTTCAGACCATATAAGGATTTCTTCAATCTACAAATATGATCTTCCTTGCCTTCTACATAATAGCCCTCGGGCTATGCCATATAAATAGTTTCCTCAAGCTTGCCATGCAAAAAAGCAATTTTCACATCAAGTTGCTCAAGCTTTAAGTCAAATTGAGTAACTATAGCTAGCAACACACGAATAGAAGTGTGGTTTACCACAGGGGAGAAAATTTCATCATAATAAATTCCCTCTTTCTGATTGTAGCCTTTAGCTACGAGCCGAGCCTTGCATCTAGCATTTTTAACACCTGAAATTCCTTCCTTTTTCTTGAAGGCCCATCTACACCCAATGGCTCTTTTTCCCTTAGGCAATTGCATCAAGTCCTAAGTCTGGTTCTTGTGAAGTGATTCAAGTTCCTCAACCATAGCAACAACTCATTTCTCTGATTATATGCAAGTAACAGCTTCCGTATAGGTAGAAGGTTCCTGAATATCCATATCTTCTGCTGTCGTAAGAGTATAAGCCACCAGATAAGAGAACCCATATTTCTAAAGAGGCTGGGTTTGCCTCCTTTCTCTGCCAGTAGCAATAGAGTATGGCTGCTCCACCTCATCTATAGTTTTCTCATCTGAACTGGAATCAACGGGAGCAATTTGCTCGTTCAAATCATTCTGTGAGGTCTTTTCTGGAAGCTCCACCTAAACCTCCACCTCAATCGTATCATTCTCATGTTTTCTTGCAAACTCATCAACAACTTTCCTTTGATCAAGCATATGCATTTCATTAAATGTAACATCCCTATTAATAATGAACTTCGGTGAGTTAGGTTCTTAACACCATAAACGATAATCTTTCACCCCATCAACATACCCAACAAAAGTACATTTCTTTGCTCTAGGTTCTAACTTACCATCCTTAACATGATAATAAGCAGGACATCCATAAACCTTTAGATTAGAATAATCACAAGGCTTACATGACCACATCTCAAAAGGAGTCTAGCATTCTATTGCTATTGAAGGAGAGCGATTAACTAGATAACAAGCCGTGTTAACAGCTTCAGCCCAAAAATCTTTTTCCATGCCAACATTAGAGAGCATGCATCTTGCTCTCTCCAATAGAGTTCTGTTTATATGTTCTGCCACTCCATTTTGCTGTGGAGTGTGCCTAATTGTACGGTGTCGAACGATACCTGCATCTGCATAGAATTCATTAAAATTGCCACCACAGAACTCAAGACCATTGGTCCTAAGACGTTTGATCTTCTTCCCTGTCTGATTCTCAACAAGGTTTTCCACTTCTTGAAGGTTTCAAAAACATCACTTTTTCTTTTCAGAAAGTAAACCCCAAACCTTCCTGGAATAATCATCAATGAACGTCACAAAGTAAAGAGCATCACCCTTAGATGGAACCTGTGCTGGTCCCCATAAATTGGAATGGATATAGTCGAGTGTGCTCTTTGTCGAATGCGTCCCCGTACTGAATCTGACTCTGCATTGCTTGCCAAGAATACAATGCTCACAGAAATCTAGCGAGGTTGTCTGCTCCCCATAAAGTAAATCACGTTTACTCAAAACTGTCATGCCACACTCACTCATGTGGCCCAAACACATATGCCACAATTTCGTTCTATCATTATCAAAAACGGAATTGTATGTGCCATTTTAAGGATCCATAACTGTGCTACTGTACAAATGATACAAGTGATTCACCTTGCTTCCTCTCATCACAACCAGATTGCCTTTTGAAACTTTGAGAACTCCACCTCTACCTGAGTACACACACCAAATGGATTCCAAACTGCTCAACGAGTTAAGGTTTCTCTTTAAGTTTGGTATCTGTCTTACTTCAGTCAAGGTTCTCACTGCTTTGTCGTGGCTCTTAATCTGAACAGTACCAATACCCACGACTTTGCATACAGCATCATTCCCCATCAAGACTGATCTACCATTCAATGGCTCGTATGTGGTCAACCATTCCCTATTTGGGCACATGTGATATGATGCTCCCGAATCCATTATCCAAACTTCATTGGAGAAATTAACAGCAGAGCATGCCGTAAGAACACTGTTTGACGCATTAGACTCAGTTTCGTTTGCAACATTTGTCGAATCTTGTCTTTGACCATGCTGCTTATCCTTTTTCTTATGCGAAGGACAATCTAACTTGTAATGTCCTTTTTTGTGACAATAGTAGCACTCAACGTTCATCTTATCTTCAGGTGGCTTAGATTTTGAACAACCAACAGATTTCCCTCAAGAAGCTTTATCCCTGCTATTGGTCCTGCCTCTTACAAACAAACCATCTGCTTTGTTTTCACTAGTATTCCCATTCAATTTTGTTCTCAGTTCTGCAGAATTCAATGATGCTTTAACATTCTCCAAAGTTATGGATTCACGTCCATAAAGCATCGAGTTCACAAAATTCTCGTATGAGGTAGGCAGTGAACATAACACGATCAAAACTTGATCTTCATCCTCGAGTTTAATATCTAGATTTTTCATATCCAGAACAATTTTATTAAACTCATCCAAGTGTTCCTGAACAGACGTACCTTCACGCATCCTTAGGGTACAAAGACACTACTTCAAATAAGTTTTCGATGTTAGAGATTTCTTCATGTAGAGACTTTCCAGTTTCTTTCAGAGACAGGCCGTTGTTTCCTTATCGGCGACTTCTCACAAAACCTTATCATCTAGAGATAACTGGATCGCACTATGCGCCTTCTCGTCCATCTCTTCAATCTCAGCCGAGCTCATATCGTTTGGATATTTTCCGTCCAGTGCCCTAACCGTACCTTCTCGCCTCAATAAAGCCTTCATCTTTATTCTCCATAATCCGAAGTTGTTCTGTCCGTCAAAAGATGAGATCTGAAAGTTCAAAGATGCCATCTCAAAGAACCCTAGAATCGAACTAGGCTCTGATACCACTTGTTGAAAACAAATTCGGAAAAATAAATATAGAACACAAGGATTTACGTGGTTCGATCACAATGTAATCTACGTCCACGGGTGAGGCAAATCAAGATTCCATCATAATCAAAGAGAGTACAATTTTCAGAAGTCAAAACAACGACTTAACAAAATCTCACGGCTCACAAAACTCTCCGAAAACAAAATTCTCTCTACATTAATGAGAAAACTTAGCCACGATATAAATAGGGCTCCCCAAAAAATTTCCTTAGGGGCATAGCCTTCGAACCCCCCAAAACATTTGTTTGCTTACTCCAGCTCGGGCGGACCACCATAGAGATTTGTTCGCTTGCTTCGGGTTAGGCCTATCAGCCCAACCCTCCGCGTCACGAACTAAATCTCAATTTTTTCTCCATTTTCAGGCCGCACAAAAAATATGTCGGGTTGAGTGATGAACTGGACCGAGTACATAAAATTCATGACATATTTAACAGTCGGGATTAACTTGATTCCTTGTACGTGCCATAGTATCCTCTCAAATCAGCCACGCTGGTCCCACCAAGCATGTCGAAAGGATTTTTGCCAGAATTTATCCCGCGATGAAATATCATTCACCGAAAATCGTCTTACGATTTTTATTTAAGGAAATCAGGGTTTTGTGCCAACTCTGGATAGGAGATATCACAAGCAAAAGGAACCAACAACTTAAATAAGAACAAGATTGTACAAACACAAACTGTACCGTAGTTTAAACGACAACAAGGTCTAAAAGATATAGACTTGATGAAGTAACTGGATGTAAACAAATCATGCCAAAATTTGATCGACAACACAGCCTAATAAAAAAAAGATACTATGCAGAATTTAATCGACAACATAGCATTTAGGATAAAGATGCACACCGGAATTTAATCGATGACGTGAACCTAAAACCTACAACTAGCAAATAAACTACAGTGCAAGAAGATAAAGGTACTGAAAAGATAGTAAATTTATTTGATTAGTGCGGGGGGCCTCCTAGTAGATGACTAATGGTAATTATAATAGTTGTGTGATAACCACTTTCCAATAGATTTCAGTGGTTGCACTCTTCTTGATCAGTTTTCAACAATTACCTCCATGCTCCTCCACTTCCAAAAGTTTTGTGCCTACATCTGTTAGTCTTGTTCCTAAATAGTTGTTCCTTCAAAATTGTACGCCAGCTCTTGCTGGTCATTGCATGATCTTGCTTCGAACTACAACCATTCCATGGCCTTGCTCCAAGTGGTGACTGCTCGTCGATAACTGCCTCGTGATCTTGTGATTCCATGATCTTGCCTCTAAATGATAATTGCTTTATTAACCCCGCTTCTATGTAATTGTCCTTCAAAATATATGAAATATACCAGCCGATTGCTCTTCGATCCTCAATTGCTCCATTCCTTGTGATCTTGACTTTGTAACCACATTCCTATGTTCTTCATGCTTCCAAAGTGTTTTGATGGCTTGCTGTCCCTCACTCATCGGTGCCCATATCGATAGTTATCAGCAATATTCCATCGTACATCAATAACTAATTGTCAATTTTTGTTGATATGCGCTGCCGATGTGTGTCGATAGTAATTGTAAATATCAATCTTAATCCCTGTGATCGGCGGCAAGGTATCAGGTGCATGATAATCCTCATACATTAGTCACGTGATTATTTATGTTTGATGAGACTAGCAAATATCACCTAGAGGGGGGTGAACGGGTGATTTGAATGCTAATTGATTAATTTTAATGCGAAAGTAATTGATCTCAAGTAAAGTCTAAACAATGTTCAGATTTTGATCAATCTTTGAATGACAAACAAATAAATGTGCAATAAAAGGAGTTATAGGGAAGAGAAAATTTGCACACAGATATACAGTGGTTTAGCTTAGATCAAGTCTACATCCACTCTCCCACGCTGACAGCCTACTGGCTAGATTCAACTAGATGATCAATAACGAGATTATAGATTCTAAGTGATATTCTTTTGTGAAGGATAGGACACTCTATCTCACTTAATCACTCTTACAAAATGTCTCTTAAGATCACAAATTTTAGCTCAAGAAAGACAAGTAACACTGGTCAGAGTTTGTTCAAACTTTGGAATAGATGATTCTGGATTTTTGTCTCTACTTCTGCTCCTCAAAATGGCTCCTTTTATACTCCTCCATTTCAAACTAGCCGTTAGACAATCTTCAAATGATCATCTTCTAATTCTTCAACTTGGATAGATTTGTATAAAAATGATCGAGTAGCCATTGAGTGACAAAGTCTGAATCCCACTAAATCTCACTGAATCTGGTGTCCATACAACAAGAACTTTGATTTCCATAAGAAGAGCTTCTCCGTGTAGAAGGAAACTTGTCTTTGTTGATTGTCAATCATATTAAGATATTTTACTATATAAATATCCCTTGCAAAATAGCCTTTACGATTGAAACAATCAAGACATTTCATTTGTGAAATCCAAGTCAGATTTCAAGCCGTTGTATTGATTATGAATTAGCGACAAGTTCTAGATAAAGTCCGACTCTTGACTCGCCTTTAGAATTTAAGTTAGGATGGGTTGTCCTTTCGATCCCAATTATGAAGTTCTTCATATGTTGTCTATAAAGTCTCAACTTTATCTTTGCGATATAAAATCTGAACTTCTCGTTCTGATTCATGTAAAGTCTGAACTTTGTCTTTTGCTATGTAGAACTTAGACTTTTCCTTATGATCTTTGTAAAGTATGGACTTCCAGAAAATGATTTCCTGGACTTAGAAAATCTTCAGAAGTATTTGTCAGACTTATAATAACTCTTGGACAGTTTTGTCAACTTCAAAATATATTAGGAGGTTTCTCAACAATGTCCACATGTTGGATGCAGCCCAAGGTCGACTACTAAAACAATAGGATCGAGAGAGTGACTTGTAAGCACAGAAATTCCATCACAAAAACGAACATAAATTTCAGTTATGTGTTAGTTCAGGAAAATGGTCATAACTTTGCTGATATATATGAGAATGACCCGATTCCAAAGCCAAAAGAATGAAGACTTCCGGATCTACAACTTTTGTGTTTTGAGTTTTCTCATATAAGCATTGTAGAGTTGTCAATTTTGGAAGGAAGTAGACGATCGTGAACAGCCAGGATGCAAAAAAAAAAAGGATTGGAACTTTAGTGGTTGCTCTTCTAGGCCTCCAATGAAGTTGAAATGGGATCAATTCTTCTAAATTGATGGCTACAACACGTCAATGATGTAGACTTTAAAAGCTCCAACTTTTCAAGGAAGGAATGAAAACTCTTCTAGGTTTTTAAGGGAAATGAATTCTTCGAGGTTCATGAGAATTGCACTAAGCAAGTTTAATTTATCAAACTTAGTCTGATTTTACATAAACTTCATGGCATTTTATAGCAAAATAAAAGAAAAGCAAAAGACTAAAGTCGAATCTAGAAACTAGAAATTATTAAAGCTCATAGAAACTAGAAACTATCAAAAGTAAAATATTTCAAATGCTTGAGGCTGTCTCACGGAGTCTTGTTGCAAGCTTCCAATGTATGAGTAATAATAAAATCTTTATGACAAAGTCAAAGATGAGATTTTTCGCTTATCGATAAGGTTCTTTAATTGTCGATGAGGTCTCTTGATATAAGGCTTATTGACGAGAGTGTCATCGAACTTGAATGTGTGCTGACCTTAATGTGGGCTGCATCCGTGTTGTTCATATGCTTGTCCAGGTCGAAGGTCTAGTCATTTCGGGGTGTAAGCAGTATGAGATCATGTCTCGCATGACCTGGTGTTTGACTTAGCAAATCTCACAATAATGGATGATGATAATGACATGCGCCCACATTTTTTGACAAAGGTGCCCACGTGATCCCACCAAATTAATGGAAACTGTCAATGCGCATAGTGGGGTCACAATGAAGATATCGTGATGGACTATTATTAGATAAATTTGCTAATTTGTACGTGTCACCGCGTTAGAGACTCAATCGTTCACAGCTTTTTAACATAACTTTTGGATTATAATTGTATATAACATTGCGATCAGGTGATTCTCTAAATCTCACCCAAACCCTTTCTAGTAAATTAACATTAACTAACTGGGTGCGGATCCATTCTAGCGGAGACTCTGAGCTGAATGGTTTTGGTAAATATTATTTAATATAGTCGTTGTACCTAAAACAATATGGTAAATGCAAGAAATGAGATCATCATAGGATAATTTTATTAGACACCTAAGATACAACCGGTACAAGACAAAGCCCAAACACAGGCTCACTCTCTCAGGAAGCATTCACAGCAGCAGCTTCAAGATTCAAGAACCACCCTCTGCAAAGTACAGGAACTATTGAAGGCGCTCTCTGGTCTTGAAGCGTACGTGGTTAGAGAAATGAAATTACATAAATAAGACACATAGCAAGAAGAGAGAGACGCGGAGATCGTCCATGGTTTAGAAGTGATGGTGGTGCTTCTTGCCATGAGACTTTTCATATTCTTTCTTGGCCGCCTTCTTCTGGTGGTGCTCATGGAAGGCGAACCCGCCGGCCCCTACGGCAGCAGCAGCGGCTATTTCCTCCTTTATCTTGTGCCTGTGGGCGTGCTCTGGGTGCTTCTTGGCCTCATGCTTCTCATGCTGCAATTTGCACATCATTAATTGGGAATTGTGTGAATGAAACAAAATGAGTTAAGGTAAAGAGGAAAAAAAAAGGTTATGTACACTTTTTTTAAACAGGCTCTGAGCATGATATAAATTCAACAAAAAAATTAATTTATTCACTTTGAGCAGAAGTATTTGATCATGTAAATATTCTTATGGATTACAACTGTCTTCTGTTAGAGCCAATTCTGGGGAAATCTTATTCCTCTAGTTTATCGGTGAAGGAAATTGATTGAATTCAAACTATTGTCATTTTATAAGGATGATCCACTCTCGCATGGCATGCCATCGTCATGTCCGGTTGAAATATGCAACTCTAATCGAGATCCTTCTCATCCAATGCTTGTGATCAAGCTGATGGTTCAGGTATATAAGGTGAAGATGTGAATTTTATCTATATATAAAATGGGGAAAAATTGCAAGATTAAGAAGAAGATGATAATCCTTACCAAAAAAAAAAAAGAAGAAGATGATAATTATTACCAAGGCAAAAGCACCGGCAGTGACGGCACCGAGTTCACCGAGTTGCTGGAGATGCTTGTGGTGCTTCTCCTTCTTCCTGTAATCGACCTCAGGCTCCAGGACGGCGGGATCCTTCTGGTGGTGAAAGTGGTGGTGGCGGTGTCCTTCGGCCATGGTTGGTGGTTGTTTCTTTGGGGGATGCTAGAATTGACGATGAATCAGGTAAAGGATGACAGCTGAAGGGTACGGTATGTGTTGTGAGATCGTTTGAGAGGGAGGGGTGTATTTATAGGGAGAGTTGGCACAGGCAAAGTTTCACATCCAATGTGCGAACGCGGGAGGACTTAAACGCGTGATGGACGGTCATGATAGGTCGGCGGGGGGTTCAACTCGGCGCAACTTTGTCTTTTTTCGATGAAGCAGTTGTTTGTACGTCAAGCCAAAAAAGAAAAAAGAAATAAGGGGATAGACTTTTCTTTTTCTTTTTTTGGTTCTAGTTGGGGGATATTTTGGGTGGACGAGTATTAATTAATTTGGCAGATGATTTTTATGAGTTGAAACAGGAATAGCAAAAACCTTGAGGACATTCCAATCTTGTGTGGACATTTAACGTAATGTGCTGAGAATATATTTCGAGATTGAGCCTATAAAGAAAACCCAATCCAAATAGATGTGAATGGTTTTTTAGTTTGAGTGCCCAAAAGATGGACCAAAAAAAAAAAATTCCCCAAAAGGGTTTCTATACTTTATGCAAAATATTTGGTTGAACATTTCTTTACGAGTTGAAAAGGGAAACATTGAAAATCTTGACAACATACGAATCTTGTGGATATTTGATGTAATATATTGAGAAAATGTTTCAAGTTAAAGCCCATAAAGGAAACCTGATCCAAGTAAATTTCCTAATTTGAGAGATTTCCTAGTTTTATTGATTTCCTAGTCTGACTAGCTTTCCCAAATGGGGTGGATACACATTATTTGGCATGATTTTCCTGAGTTGAAGTGGGAACTAGTGAAATCTAGAGAACGTTTAAATCTTGTAAATATTTGTGTTGAGTTTGAGACCGTAAAGGAATCTTGATCCAAGTAGGTTTCCTAAATTGAGTAGATTTCCTAATTTGAGTGATTTCCTAGTTTGATTTGTTTCCTAGTTTGAGTAACTTTTCTAGAAGTGATTTCATATTTTGGATACAAATTATCTGGCGGATAATTTTCATGAGTTGAAATAAAAAAACAGTGAAAATCTTGAGGACATTCCAATCTTGGGGATATTTATTGTAATATGTCGAGAATATGTTTTGAGATGGAGCCCATAAAGGAAACTCATCAATTCAAGCAGGTTTGAGTGGTTTTCTAGTTTGAGTAGCTTTTCCAAAAGGGGTTTTATATTCTTGCTACAAATCATTTGGCAGACAGTTTGAAAGGGAAACAATGAAAATCTTGAGATCATTCTAATCTTATGGATATTTGATGAACATAATGAGAATATATCTTGAGTTTGAGCCTATAAAGAAAATCTTATCCAAGTAAGTTTTTTAGTTTGAGCAGTTTTCTAGTTTGAGTAACTTCTCTAAAAAGGGTTTCTTATCTTAGATACAAATTATTTGGCAAATAATTTTCTAAGTTAAAATAGGAAACTATGAAAATCTAGAGAACATTTCAATCTTGTGGATATTTGATGTAACCTTTTAAGAGCATATCTCGAATTTGAGCCTGTAAAAGGAATATATGTCCAGAACATTCCAATCTTGTGCTTTCCTAGTTTGATTGGTTTCTTATGTTGGAGAAAATTTTCTGGCGGATGATTTTCTTGAAATGGAAACTGTGAAAATCTAGATAACATTCCAAACTTGTGAATATTTAATGTAATCTGTTGAAAATATGTCTTGAGTTTGAGCCCATAAAGGAATCCCGATACTAGTTTAAGGGCTCGTTTGGCAACTTGCCAAATAGTAAAAATTTCTATTCTTTTGTTCCCAAAATCAGTTTTGGAATAGAATCAAGAAGCAAAAAAAAGTAGTTTCTTAATTCTAAAACAAAACTTTCATTTCTAATTCTTTTTGATTTTCTTCTTTTTTTCTTGGTTTGTTGTTGTTCTTCTTCTCGGCTTGCCGCTAGTCAATTGCCGGCGAGGATGACTTGCGGCTGCGACAGGGAGGCCTTGCTCAACCATGGCGAGGCCGACCTCGCTATCGCGACTGGCGAGGCCCGCCACGCCCTCGCTAACCTTGGCTTGTGGCCGGTCACCGGCGACCAGCCATGGCCAAGGAAGGGAAGGAAAAAAAAAAGAAAAAAAAGGAAGAAAGAAATATTAAAAATTCAAAATATTATTAAAATATTATTAATAAAAAGAAATTTTGTGTAGTTACCAAAAGCATTTATGTTCTTTTTCTATTCTAAGAATAGAAATTTTGAGCAGTTACAAAAGGCCTTTAAATTCTTAAAAATTGTTTCTGGGCATCGAATTAAAAAAAAATCATTTCTGAGTAGAATTTGTTTCCGGGCATAAAATCATTGCCATGCGCAGCCTAAGTAGGTTTTCTAACATGAATGATTTCCTAATTTGAGTAACTTTTCTAGAAGTGGTTTCCTATTTTGATTACAAATTATTTAGCATATGGTTTTTATGAAAATGAAATGGAAACGGTGAAAATCTTGAGAACATTGCAATCTTGAGAATTTTTGGCGTAATATGTTGAAAATATATTTTAAGTTTGAATTCACAAAAGAAATTCAATCAAAGTAGGTTTCCTAATTTGTGTGGTTTCTAATTTTAAGTAGTTTTCGAAAAGAAATCAACGCTCTTACGGAACCGCGGAGCCGCGTACATCTATGATGTTGTTATCGTTTCCGTTGATTTTTCTGATAATGTTGTGTTCAGACTGAAAGAATCTAATGATGTAATTGTAGGAGTCTAAAGTTCACGATGACGCTATCGGGTGTAGGTGGGCGGTTTTTACTTATTGATTAAGGAATCCCATTCTTTAGACCAAAAAAACAAGAGAGAGATTGAGGAATCCCATCGCGGGAATGTGGTCTAGGTCTGCTATAATTGAAGATCTATCGATAGGGTTTTGAATAAAGAAAAAATGTGCTTTATGATTCGTCCATGATTTCGTACCGACCTAATTTTCGTTTTCGCAAAAATGATTTTCTCTTTTCAGATGCTCCAAGAGTAAATGAATATGTTAAATTTTCCATCACCGCACTACGATTTTTTTTATTTTCTTTTCGTGCTATAATCTTAGGTTGTTTGTAAGACGCGTGACTTTATATCCCTACTTAATTTTTCAAGGGACAAACCCCTAATTTAATTAGATACCAGAACCAGTCTATATATGCTTCATCAATGCGTTTGCTAACATCTTATCTACTTATACTAACATGTTCCTAGTGTACGTAATGACATTTCATGATCTTGAGGCAATTGTCTCGTTGACATTTTACTTGACAGACAAATAAATCAGCTCACAGTTAGTGCCTCCCTCGCATGTGAACAATTTTATGCCCTTTTTCTTCTTGGGATTATTAGATGCCGACACTATTAAATTTAATTAGTTATTTAATTTAGTGGAACCCCTTCATGTTAGAACCGGCAACACTTATATACATATAAAAATCAGTTGGGTTGAAAATTATCTGGTGGTTCTCAGAAGGTGGATATCAATAAAACCTAAATAAATGAATTTATAGTACTATTTTTTTTTTGGTCGAAGAATTTATATTACTTAATCGTGAAGAAGGTACGTTTTCTTCTATAAGAGGACCATTTCCAATATATAAAAAAAAAGAAAATGACACAAATAGTTCATGATTTTTGGTTAAATGTGCAAAGTAGTCGTTGAACTTTTAGTTTGTTTAATGCGGTCCCTCAACTTTTGAGAACCACATTACACATTGGATCAAAATTTCGAGACATTATTTGAGGCATCCTAGTACTGATGTTGTTTGCCGATGACTTGAAAACAAGTTGTACAATTTTATTTCCAGTGGTAAATATCAAAGCTCGTTTGAGATGATGCATTTCTGGCCTTGGTTCTCTTGTACTTTGAATGTGTCTTACCCCATATATACATTGAAAAACAATTTTATCGAACTGCAACTTAGTTCCTGGAAGCTGCATCGTTACCTGACGGCCAAACACCAGTTTCACGCTACTTTGTTTCAAGGCTTTCCCTAAAGACCTCAAAAGTTTTGTCAGACTTTAAAACTAGTCTCCAGCAATTGGTAGATGATTCTTTTCAAGGAAGTCCTTTGGAGAAAACTTGTACCGAATGTTTTTGTAACTATCCTAAATGCTGCTTTGCATCCTACAATGTCATAAATTGTTTGGTTCTGTATGTTCAGGAGTGTTGATGGTGCTTTGTTGTGATCGCTATCTGGTACTGTGACCTCTACAGCTGGGTGGACAAAGGCTTATACTTCCGATTTCCAGGTACTGCTCTCGATCTGTTCACTCTTGAAAGACCCAAATCCAGATGACCCTCCGGTACCGGAAATGGCGCACATGTACAAGAATGACAGAACCATGCACGAGGCCACTGGAAGAAGCTGGACGCAGAAGTAAGCAATTGCCTAGAATGCCTTGTGTGATATAAGGAGGGTTTTGTGTCTCTGTGACTTTGCTCTTGCAGTTTGTATGTGGTAGTGAAAGACCGTAATTCATCTCGTCCTTAGATCAGAACAAATGAAGTCTGAAAAATTACCCTCCTGAAAATGCATGCTTTGCCGATTTCCAATTGTTTGTATGTTAAATAAGTATTTCAAAGTGTGGATACTTGTTTCAAGTTGCCCACAGTAAGTTTTACTGTGATTAACATATTTTTAGCTTACATGCCACTCTCTACTTCATGATTGGAAACTGCAATTGGAGCGTGGTCATGTTTTGCCTGGATGTGAGCTGAGTTGGCCTCCCCGTCGCTGCTAAACAATTGGCTCAGGCATTATAAATCATTAAGGATATTGTTGGTTTATAACCACTAGGTATATTGCATGAATGGTGTGACTTTGTCACCATACTTGCTGCGTGATAATGATAACTCCTCTACATTCTACTTCAACATGATGACATGAAAAAGGAGTATCTGTAATACTAAATCAAACCAAATCTTAACTTGTACTTCAGGCTGCCTTTACTTTGGTTATCAACATGATTGAACATGGATCACATGTTCCATTCGTAGCATTCCAGTAAGATTTCTTGTCTATTAATTTTGTTAATGATTTTTTCTTTCTTGGGCTGTGTGCATGCGTGAGGGGATTTAGGATCTGTAACATACTGACTGCCACAAAATGGGCCACTGATGGTCGATATGAAACAGCTTTTCCTAGGTTTGGAGGCAAAGTATGATCAACATTACCCTGAGAGAGTGGTTCATGCGAGTACGTGCAGAAGCACCAAGTTTAGTTCCGGTGACTGGTGAAATGAGCCACTTGGTTCCCACTCCAAACGCTGAAGCATCCTGAAAGTGTCAAGAGTGAGCTCTGAAAACTTCACCTGATTAAACAAGCAGGAAAGATTGACTATGAGGGTACAAAGATCTTCCCTGAAACAGGAAGTAAAGGGGCCGAACATCTGAGCATTACGTCTTGTAATTTCAGATTTCTATTTGGGATAGATGCAGCAACACAGAGCAGAGAATGTGTGGCGATCCAGAGGAAAACTACATATCAAAGGCCTCAGTAATACTGACTCGGTATGATATCAGAGCTGGACCTTGAGTTTGATTCGCCAGACTTTCATATCAGCAGAGGACAATTTTTGTTCTTCTTTCTTACATCATTTGGTAGAAAATTCCTCAATTTCGTCCCTAGACTATTAATTTATTCAACGTGGTCCTTGAACTATTGGTGAATGTTCTATATAGTTCTTTTTTTGCATTATTTTCATATAATCTAGGGACTAAATTGAACATTTACGAATAGTTCATGGACCACATCTAACAAATTGAAAGTCTATGGATGGCATTGCACGTTGGACCAAAGTTTAAGAACCATTTGTGTCATTTTCCATATTGTGGGAGATGATTGAAGTGTATTAAGCTTCTTTCGATTCTGTAATGTATGAACGGTAATATCAAATAATTCAAGGAATTGCTGCAAAATACTTTTTTAATATGTTGTGCTAATATAAAATTGTGTGCTATCGTGTCTTTTTAGAGACAATGTGGCTGCTACCAAGAGCATTATTGAAGACCTCAATCAGGATGACAAACTGAATGAGCAGAATTATGACGTTTGGCATCGTAAAATTTACTGAAATTCAAGAGCCTGAAATGGGAAACACGGAACAACATAAGCATGACTTAGAGGCTTATCAAAGCGTGGAAGAGAAAAGATCGTGTTGCTCACATTCTGATGCAGAGTAGCATGAAAAACGATATTATGCTACGTTTTGAAAAGTATCGCGTGGTGATGACTATGTGGGATGTCGTAAAGGTCCAAATATGGAGGGACCTGCACCACTGGATTACACTAACTTGCCCTGAAATCGATGTCTATAAGAAGCGCATAACAAGGATTGTGCAGCTTACATAGAGTTTTGTCCGATGCCTCTGTGCTATCTAGTGCCCAAACCCTGACTTTAACAAACCAGAACATCGGCGGAGGATTCAAAGCTCAATAGTTGAGCAGTTGCCGATATCCTCATCCATAATGGAAAGGTAACGACTGTTGCTGATAAAAAATAGTTAATGGCACAGACATTGATGATCTTTCAAATAGGAGCTTTGACATTAAATAAAATATGCATTGGCATTTGCAATGGATGGCCCAAGGAAAGTGCTGTTGGATCGTATCTGAAACTGAAAGCGTCTCCATTTGAAGATGTGCAATGTGCACTGCTCTAAATATAATTTGGGATATTGACACGAGATTGATCTCTAGTTTCTTGCTTTGGTAACTGGAGGTTCTGCTTCACTGTTAAGCTCTTGAAGTGTTCACCCATGTTGGGACACTAATGTTTTCATTAGAAGTCAGAAGTATGTAATTCTATCCCATCTTCTAGGAAATCGGCCTAAGAACTTCTTGTTTATTCTTTCCTGTAGTATTAATTGCTAAAAGAATCCCGATCTCTTTGACCCAACAGTTAAGTTTGCAATGAACATACCTTTGACTTCACATATTTCTCCTATGAAGTCCGCAAGCTGAACATTTTAAGGATTGATCTCATCATTTCTCTTCCCAAGTTTCTTGAAGAACTTATAAGGGATGAGATTCAAGGTAGGCCCTCTGTCGACCAAAACCTTGCCGATATACTAAGAGCTTTGAGGTGTCTAGAGTTGTGAGCAATAAGTTTTTCGAATTCCATTACCTCTTCATCGGCGAATTGGGATTTAGCTTTTTCCTCCTTGTCAGTTATCGAATCTTGCTCCTCTATTGCTCTTATTGATGATGTTATGAACTCAAAAGGTAACCTAAATTGAACCATACATGAACTTGCTGGTGATATTGCTCTTGATAGAACTGCAGGTTTTCCTAACTCAGACTCCTCTTCCTTCCGAGACCCTGATTCTTTTGACTCTACATTGGTTTGAGCTAACTCCTCAGGCTTCCTCTTCCAAACTAAATTCCTAGACCTTAATTTCTTTGGTTTGTAAGTTGCCATGAGGGTTGCACTAACCTGACTAATATGGACCTGATCAACTTCTTGTTGTACCTCGAACATGTTCTTCTTCCTTTGCATTTTTCTTTTCTGAGTCATGCACATGCTGCCCCTTGGTCCTTGTACCTCTCCAAATTCAAACCATTGGCTCTCCGATGGATCATAAAGTATCTTCAATGTCTGTCGGTGGGTGGGTGTAGATAAATCGGTGCCTTCATGAGGTAGCCCATCAAACCATTCTCCCTATCAGTAGGGGTAACATTTTTGAGGATATGAGGGTGGTGACTCATAGTTGACATAATAATCGAATTTAATTGTTGGTTCTCCTAATGTATCAATAGTAGGGTCTCCTTCATACCTTTGCATGAATGAATTCCACTTCACGAGTTGTCCTTTAGGGTTGGTAATTCGATCAAAATACCAAAGGAAGACTTGTTTGACCCACTGTATTAAGATTGTTGGTATAATTCGGTCGACGACCATTCCTTGTGTTCTACAAAGGGGCTCTCATTTGTGGCGCCTTTCCTTTGGGTGGTGAATGGTAGTTTTGACCTATTTCTCATTTGCATCGGGCACAATGTTGTGGTTTTCTACCTTTGAACTCCACCGATACCATCCTAGTCATGAGAGGGAATGGGTCAGCATCTACCTCCATTGGAGCTTTGTTTTTCTCATCGGCGAACTTACTCTTGCCTCGTCAAATTGCCTCTTGAACATTCTTTTTAAAGATAATGCAATCAATAGTATTATGTCTCCTTGAGTGGTCCTATTTGCAATATTTCTTGTTTGCCAATTCTTCTCTACTTGGTATGATTTGGCCTTCTGTCAATTTAATCTGGCCATCAGCTAGAAGCATGTCAAAGGTGACGCAGAGAGAAAGCGTAAACTTGGAACAATTCCAAAGAACTCGAAATTTGTATTCAATGATAGTATGATTTTTTATTACAAGACGAACATCTTATACAGAGATAGGACTCCTAATATTAATGGAAACCAAATAATTAAAGATAACATCTAATAAACTAATATAGGAAACTGCTTGAATGGTAACATTGAAAACTGCCTGAATGGTAATATTGGAAACTGCCTGAATGGTAATATAGGAAACTGCCTGAATGGTCGTTTTCCCCAAATCCAGAAAAACTATCGAGATTTCCGGCGATTACGGCGATCACATTCTTCAAGATAATCACAGGCTAACTGTTCTACATCATTCCCTCCCTCTTCGGAAAAACTCGCCCTCGAGTTATGATCAAGATAGAGGGGTGCATCAGGAGCATGATACTCAAATAAGTCTGCCACATTAAATGTAGGAAAAATGTTGATATCACCAGGAAGGTCAACTACATAGGCATTGTCGTTCATCTTTTTCAGGATACGACAAGGACCAATCTTCTTGTGCTTTAGTTTATTATAGGTACCTACAGGAAAACGCTCCTTTCGTAGGAAAACCATTACCTCATCGCCTACCTCAAAAATTTTCAAACGTCGCCGTTTGTCAGCATCCTCCTTATACTTTGAATTAGAAGCAGCCAATTTATTAGCAACAGCAGCTTGGACTTTATTAATTCTGGTTGCCAAATTCTCCGTCGCGACACTATAGCCAGGAATCTTGGGCAAAGGAACCAAATCCAAAGTATGCTGTGGTGGACGCTCATATACGACCTGAAAAGGAGATGTATCGGTAGAGCGGTTAACCGAGTTGTTGAAGGCGAACTCAGTAGGAGCAAGATATCGGTCCCATTGTTTAGGCATGTCACTGCAGAGGCAGCGAATGATATCCGCCATAGTACGATTCACAACTTCCGTCTGACCATCCGTTTAGGGATGAAAAGAACTACTATACTGTAAATCAGTCCCAAACAAACGCCATAAAGTACGCCAAAAATGGCTCAGAAATTTCGTGTCACGATCGGAAGTGATTGTCTTCGGCACACCATGAAGACGGACTACTTCACGAAAGAATAAACTTGCCACATGCGAAGCATCCGAAGTTTTCTTACAAGGGATGAAGTGCACCATTTTCGAAAACCGGTCAACCACCACGAAAACAGAATCTAAACTCCGTTGAGTGCGAGGAAGTCCCAACACGATGTCCATCGATATGTCTATCCAAGGACCCGAAGGAATAGGCAAGGGGGTATAAAGACCAGTGTTCTGAGAGTGGCCCTTAGCGGTCTGGCAAATGTAGCATTTACTGATAAATCGCCCCACGTCTCGCTTTAGTTGAGGCCAATAGTCGCGCTCTTCCACCAATGCTACAGTTTTATCTCGCCCCAAATGTCCGCCGAGCGTACCACCATGAAACTCTCGAATGAGTTGTTTACGCAAGGAACCACGAGGAATGCATAGTCTATTGCCAAAGAACAAGAATTTTTCTTGAATTATCATATCGCCATGACAACCTGTTTTAGAACACTTCTCCCATATCTCGCCAAAATCATCATCCTCAGGATAAAGAGAACATAGGTGATCAAAACCGACAACATCAGTGCGCATAGTCATGAGTGTCGCAGCACGTCGACTCAGCGCATCTGCCACTTTATTTAAATGGTCTGCTTTATGACGAAGCACAAAATTAAATTGCTCTAGAAAAGAAACCCATCGAGCATGCATTCGATTTAAGTGCTTCTGACTCTTGATATATTTAAGAGCCTGATGATCAGTGTTAAGAACAAATTCCTGTTGATAAAGATAGGATTGCCAATGCTTTATAGCTCGCACGACAACATAATATTCTTGCTCATACGTCGACCAACGCCGGCGAACTTCATTAAGTTTTTCACTAAAGAAGGCTATAGGTTTACTTTATTGGGAAAGGACAGCACCAATCCCGACGCCGGAAGCATCACAGTCCAGCTCAAACACTTTTTCAAAATCAGGGAGCATCAATACTGGCGCCGTAGAGAGCTTTTCTTTTATAAGAGCAAAACTGCCCGAAGCTTCATCTCCCCAATAAAATTTGCCCTTCTTTAAACAATCAGTGATCGGGGCCATAATAGTACTGAAATTTCGAATGAAACGCCTATAGAATATTGCAAGGCCATGGAAACTTCGAGCCTCGTCAACATTCTTTGGAACTGGCCAATTACGAATCACGGCCACCTTATCTGCATCAACGTGAAGTCCATTCGTGCCAACAACAAAACCCAAAAACAAGAGGCGTTCTGTCATGAAATTGCACTTTTTCATATTAATGAATAATTTATTTTGCTGCAAGGTTAATAAGACATCCCTCAAGTGCTTCATGTGTTGATGCCCATCCGGACTATATATGAGTATATCATAAAAAAAAAACTATCACAAACTTGCCAATAAAAGGTTTGAGAACCTGAGTCATCAAACGCATGAAAGTACTAGGCGCGTTAGTGAGTCCAAACGACATGACAAGCCATTCGTACAAACCTGCACTTGTCTTGAAGGTCGTTTTCCATTCGTCGCCAGGACGGATGCGAACTTGGTGGTATCCGCTTCGAAGGTCGATCTTCGTAAAAATCCGTGATCCAGCAAGTCTGTCTAGCATATCATCAAGTCGTGGAATTGGAAACCTATATTTGACAGTAATCCGATTAATGGCACGACTGTCTACACACATACGCATGGTGCCGTCTTTCTTTGGCATGAGAAGTGCAGGAACTGCACATGGACTTTTGCTTTCACGCAAGAAGCCCTTTCGAAGGAGTTCTCCCACCTGCTCTTGTAAAATCTGATTCTCCTTCGGATTCATCCGATAATGCAGCAAATTAGGAAGACTAGCACCTGGAAGGAAATCAATCTCATGCTAGATATCCCTCAAAGGAGGTAATCCGTCAGGTAAATCCTCAGACATAACATCACTAAATACCTTTAATAAGGGCTTAAGAATGTCGGGAACACGAACCACAACTTTTTGGTCGCTCTTGTCCACAATCATATACATCCCTTCACGCTTTCGGATGTTTATCATAACCCCTGCATTCTGCTTCTTCACAATCTGAGGGGGATTACTCTTTGGTCTCAAAGTAATTTTAGTCCTTTTCCACACAAAAGAATACGTATTTTCCCTAACTCGGTGTGTAGCATCAACATCATATTGCCATGGCCGACCCAGTAAAACATGACACGCATCCATCTCCACAACATCACAGACAATAGTATCTTGATATGATTTTCCAATCGAAATAGGTAAATGACATAATTGGTTTACCTTAAGTTCTGCTCCTTTGCGAATCCATCCGATTGTGTAGGGTGCGGGATGCGGCTCCGTTTTTAGTTGCAAGTGATCCACCAAAGCCTTTGACACTATATTCTCGCAACTTCCGCTGTCAATAATGATATCGCATACTTTGCCGTTGACAGTACAGCGAGCGCGGAAAAGCTGATTCCACTGGGTATCTTCTATCCGCGGAGCAAGTAATAGACGACGCACAACACAATTAACTTGCTCGCCCACTTCATCTTCCACTCGCACTTCTTCTTCATCTTCCCAATCTTTCTCATACACATCTTCGTCATGTTCAACGATATTGGCCATTCTACGACGAGGACAATCGCTGGAACGATGGCCAAACTCGTTACACTTATAGCACTTGATCGGTTGGGGCTTGGCATATGGATTCTGGGTATTCTGATTGGGAGTGTGATTACTAGCTGCGACTGCTTCTTTAGGCGTCCCAGTAGTACCCCCTGGAACTCGGCTCGAATCAGGGATTTGTTGACTACAAGAACTTGTAACATCATGCTGTCTTCCTTTCCCGAATGACCCACGATTCGAATAATTACTAACATGAGTACTAGGGCTAGTCCTCTCCAATTGTATTTCAATTTTTCGCGCCATATCCTGGGCATCTTCGACAGAGAATAGTCGATGTAAAGAAACCCGATCTTGAATATTAAGTCGCAAACCATTAATGTACCTAGCAGTTTGTTGTGCCTCGGACTCATCCAGGTTATTGCGAGCGGAGAGTCGAAGAAACTCTTCCGTATAAGCTTGGACCGATCTATTCGATTGTCGGCAATTCTGGAATTGCTGAAATAATAGTTGCTCATAGTCCGTTGGGAGGAATCTCTTTTTCAACTTCTATTTCATCTGACTCCATGATCGAATAGAAGCCTTGCCTTGTCGACGTCGCGTCAATTGAGTTTGTTCCCACCAAGCTGAAGCGCCACCCTTCAACTTGTACGCCACAAGTTTCACTTGGCGATTCTCGTCAATATCCATAGCGTCGAAGAATTTCTCGACCTCTCAGAGCCAGTCCAAGAAATCTTCAATATCCAAATTCCCATTGAAAGTAGGGAGATCTACCTTTAGTTGATACTGCTCAGAATCTCGTCGATAGTCCCCTTGTCGTCGATTCCCACGAATATGCTCCTCTTGGAATATCCTGTATCGGCGACCACCACAAATTTGCATCTCCTGGAAATCTTCGTCTTCGTCTTCTGTATCCTCGACATAGTCTTGACGCCTATGTCGGGGAATTCCTCCACGCCCCATAGCATCTTCGGGATCACGAGCGACAGGATTTCGCTCGGCTGGAAGAACGCCAGGCGCATGGTTTGTGGACAAACGCTAGATGGCATCAAGGATCTCTTGAAACCTCCGATCGGTTTGACCCACAAACTGATTGAATTCAGCCTGCGTAATAGGCTCGTTCTCACGGCCCTCAGCAACGGGGAGATTGACATTCACGTTATTCACCATTGTCACAGGAGAAACCTGCTCTGATACCAAATGACGCAGAGAGAAAGCGTAAACTTGGAACAATTCCAAAGAACTCGAATTTTGTATTCAATGATAGTATGATTTTTTATTACAAGACGAACATCTTATATAGATATAGAACTCCTAATATTAATGGAAACCAAATAATTAAAGATAACATCTAATAAACTAATATAGGAAACTGCTTGAATGGTAACATTGGAAACTGCTTGAATGGTAATATTGGAAACTGCCTGAATGGTAATATAGGAAACTGCCTGAATGGTCGTTTTCCCCAAATCCATCAGCTAGAAGCATGTCAAAGGTCTCGTCCATTTTGCCTACATCCAATGAGTAATACTGAGTGTCTTTTGCCTTCACATTGATGTTCTCTTTCATCTTTTCTTTAATTCTGGCCGATCTTAGTGCTTGACAAAACAGCTATCTCAGCATACTCTCATTGATCTAGGTTATCTTTAGGCACCTACCCTTCCACAAAGGCCGCATCATGTTTACCAAGCTTTCTTTCTTTCTCTTGCAAGAGCTCGTGCCTGACTACCCCGATTGCCAATTGGAAAAGGTCGTTATATGGCCACCCTTCCATTCTTTCCCTTATAGAGAACTTTAGGCTACCAAAGGCTACTTGGGCGAAAGACTTTTCTTATAGTGGCAAAAGACACCTACCTCTTGCTTTCTTAATTTGGGATATGAAGTACACTACCGACTCATTATTTTGTTGTTTCATAATTGCCAGATTTGTGACGGTTGCATCAAGAATAGACCTCTGGAACTAACAATGCTTCCATTTTGTTCCCAAGAGTGAACAGAGTTAGCCGGTAGTGCTATATACAAAGTAAGAGCGATTTTAGACAACGATAATGGAAACAATCTTAATTTCCAATAATTGCCATGTGTTGCATCGCTACACATAGCAGCAAATCGACTAAAGTGTTCCAATGTCGATTGATAATCTTCACCAAAAAAAGGTTGAATTCGAGTATCTTGAAACCTCTTAGATGGGGTATTATATCCATCAAGTCCGAGTATAGTTTTCTATACACAGGTCTGACATATTTCATATAATACCCATATTGTTGCATCATCTGTTCAAGTATTAGTTGAGCATTGTGTTTATTTTGTCCACGAACCATCGCAACAGGCACCACAACGAATTATGCTCAAGGAACAGGCTACAGCAGCGATTGTGCTAAGTATTGTGGTAACTGTTATAGAAATGGCTATGGCAATGGTTTTGGTGTTGATTGTGGTAATTGTTGTGGCAATGGTTGTGGGATTGGTTGTGATAATTGTGGAATGTCCTGCCCTTTAGGCGGGGGTTGGTAGTCTGCCTTGGTTATTGATGACAGCATTGGGCCTTTACAACATAGGTGCTACATTGGGTTGTGGCATTACGCTGACTAGTCGCACATTTTCCATATTTTGTAATGGCATGTTTTGTTGATTGCTATGATTTGTCACATTGCCGGTATTGTTTCCACCTAAATTTACTTGAGTATGATTTGGCAAATTATTTCCATTGATAAACATTCTCCCACAGGTCTAGCTCATAATGAGGGTCTCAGCCCTTTGCAAAATCATAAGTAGTGGTGGGGGAGGTATAACCTGTCCTACATTACGAAATGTAATTTGAGTAGTAGTGGATGGAGGAAGATACCAGGAAGGTGTAGGATTAGCAGGGCAGACTTGTATTTGAACAGAATTACTTGAAGTTCCTTGGCCACGAGCAAATTCATGGAGAGTATTGATGATTAGCGGCTTAAGTACATCAGCAATGTACTTCACCATATAGTTAGTCGAATTATTATGATGCTTGTCAAAAATCCTCCTTATGGTAGCCATCATCACTAAGCTAGGCTCCAATTGTCTCCTTTTCTTGTCGATCAATTGCCTTAAAATGTCGACATCTCACCTTGTGCTTGATTTGCCACCACATGTGCATTTGATGATTCAAAACAGCATACCCTTTCAATGTCAAGCAATGGTGTTGAACTGTTATCACCAACATTGTTGGGATTAACTTGATTCCTCGTACGTGCCATAGTATCCTCTCAAATCAGTCACGCTAGTCCCACCAATCATATCGAAAGGATTTTTTCCAGAATTTATCTCGCGACGAAATATCATTCACCGAAAATCGTCTTACGATTTTTATTTAAGGAAATCAGGGTTTTGTGCCAACTCTGGATAGGAGATATCACAAGCAAAAGGAACCAACAACTTAAATAAGAACAAGACTATACAAACACAAACCGTACCGTAGTTTAAACGTCAACAAGGTCCGAAAGATATAGACTTGATGAAGTAACTGGATGTAAACAAATCATGCCAAAATTTAATCGACAACACAGCCTAATAAAAAAAGATACTATGTGGAATTTAATTGACAACATAGCACTTAGGATAAAGATGCACACCGGAATTTAATCGATGACGCAAACCTAAAACCTACAACTAGGAAATAAACTACGGTGCAAGAAGATAAAGGTACTGAAAAGATAGTAAATTTGTTTGATTAGTGCGAGGGGCCTCCTGGTAGATGACTAATGGTAATTATAATAGTTGTGTGATAACAGCTTCCCAATAGTTTTCAGTGGTTGCACTCTTCTTGATCAGTTTTCAATAATTACCTCCATGCCCCTCCACTTCCAAAAGTTTTGTGCCTACATCTATTAGTCTTGTTCCTAAACAGTTGTTCCTTCAAAAGCGTACACCAGCTCTTGATGATCATTGCATGATATTGCTCCAAACCACAACCATTCCATGGCCTTGCTCCAAGTGGTAACTGCTCATCGATAATTGCCTCGTGATCTTGTGATTCCATGATCTTGCCTCTAAATGATAATTGCTTTATAACGCTGCTTCTATGTAATTGTCCTCCAAAATATACGAAATATACCTGCTGATTGCTCTTCGATCCTCAATTGCTCCGTTCCTTGTGATCTTGACTTTGTAACCACATTCCTATGTTCTTCATGCTTCAAAAGTGTTTTGATGGCTTGCTGTCCCTCACTCATCGGTGCCCATATCGATAGTTATAAGCAATTTTCCGTCATATATCAACAACTAATTGTCAATTTTTGTTGATATGCATCACCGATGTGTATCAATACTAATTGTAAATATCAATATTAATCCCTATGATCGATGACAAGGTATCAGGTGCATGATAATCCTCATACATTAGTCACGTGATTATTTATGTCTGATGAGCTAGCAAATATCACCTAGAGAGGGTGAATAGGTGATTTGAATGCTAATTGATTAATTTTAATGCGGAAGTAATTGATCTCAATTAAAGTCTGAACAATGTTCAGATTTTGATCAATCTTTGAAAGACAAACAAATAAATGTGCAATAAAAGGAGTTATAGGGAAGAGAAAATTTGCACACAGATGTACAGTGGTTCAGCTTAGATCAAGCCTACGTCCACTCTCCTACGCTGACAGTCTAATGGCTAGATTCAACTAGATGATCAATAATGAGATTATAGATTCTAAGTGATATTCTTCTGTGAAGGATAGGACACTCTATCTCACTTAATCACTCTTACAAAAGGTTTCTCAAGATCACAGATTTTATCTCAAGAAAGACAAGTAACACTGGTCGGAGTTTGGTCAGACTTTGGAATGGATGATTCTAGATTTTTGTCTCTGCTTCTGCTCCTCAAAATGTCTCCTTTTATACTCCTCCATTTCCAAACTAGCCGTTAGATAATCTTCAGAGGATCATCTTCCAATTCTTCAACTTGAACAGATTTGTATAAAAATGATCGAGTAGCCATTGTGCGACAAAATCTGAATCCCACTAAATCTGGTCGTCCACACAACAAGAACTTTGATTTCCATAAGAAGAGCTTCTCCGTGTAGAAGGAAACTTGTCTTTGTTGATTGTCAATCATATTAAGATATTTTGCTATATAAATATCCCTTGTAAAATAGCCTTTAGGATTGAAACAATCAAGACTTTTCATTTGTGAAATCCAAGTCAGATTACGAGCCGTTGTGTTGATTATGAATTAGCGTCAAAATCTAGATAAAGTCTAATTCTTGACTCGCCTTTAGAATTTAAGTTAGGATGGGTTGTCCTTTAATTCCAATTACGAAGTTCTTCATATGTTGTCTATAAAGTCTGAACTTTATCTTTGCGATATAAAATCCGAACTTCTCATTCTGATTCATGTAAAGTCTGAACTTTGTCTTTTGTTGTGTAGAACTTAGACTTTTCCTTATGATCTTCGTAAAGTATGGACTTCCAGAAAATGATTTCCTGGACTTAGAAAATCTTCAGAAGTATTTGTCAGACTTATAATAATTCTTAGACAGTTTTGTCAACTTCAAATTATATTAAGAGGTTTTCTCAACAATGTCCACATGTTGGATGCAGCCCAAGGTCGACTACTAAAACAATAGGATTGAGAGAGTGACTTGTAGACACAGAAATTCCATCACAAAAACGAGCATAAATTTCAGTTATACGTTAGTTCGGGAAAATGGTCATAACTTTGTTGATATAGATTGGAATGACCCAATTCCAAAGCCAAAAGAATGAAGACTTCTGGATCTACAACTTTTGTGTTTTGAGTTTTCTCATATAAGCACTGTAGAGTTGTCAATTTTGGAAGGAAGTAGACTATCGTGAACGGTCAGGATGCAAAAAAAATGGATTGGAACTTTAGCGGTTGCTCTTCTAGGCCTCCGATGAAGTTGAAATGGCATCAATTCTTCTAAATTGATGGCTGCAACTCTTCAATGATGTAGACTTTAAAAGCTCCAACTTTTCAAGGACAGAATGAAAACTCTTCTAGATTTTTAAGGGGAATGAACTCTTCGAGGTTCAAGAGAATTGCCCTAAGCAAGTTTAATTTATCAAATTTAGTCTGATTTTACATAAACTTCATGGCATTTTATAGCAAAAGAAAAGAAAAGCAAAAGACTAAAGTCGAATCTAGAAACTAGGAATTATTAAAGCTCATAGAAACTAGAAACTATCAAAAGTAAAATATTTCTAATGCTTGAGGCTGTCTCAAGTAGTCTTGTTGCAAGCTTCCAATGTATGAGTAATAATAAAATCTTTATGACAAAGTCAAAGATGAGGTTTTTCACTTATCGATGAGGCTCTTTAATTGTCAATGAGGTCTCTTGATATAAGGCTTATTGACGAGAGTGTCATCGAACTTGAACGTGTGCTGACCTTAATATGGGCTGCATCCGTGTTGTTCATACGCTTGTCCAGGTCGAAGGCCTAGTCATTTCGGGTGTAAGCAGTATGAGATCATGTCTCGCATGACCTGGTGTTTGATTTAGCAAATCTCACAATAATGGATGCCCACATTTTTTGACAAAGGTGCCCACATGATCCCACCCAATTAGTGGAAAATGTCAATGCGCATAGTGGGGTCACAATGAAGATATCGTGATGGACTATTATTAGATAAATTTGCTAATTTGTACGTGTCCCCGCCTTAGAGACTCAATCGTTCACAGCTTTTTAACATGACTTTTGGATTATAATTGTATATAGCATTGCGATCAGGTGATTCTCTCAATCTCACCCAACCCCTTTCTAGTGAATTAACATTAACTAACTGGGTGCGGATCCATTCTAGTGGAGACTCTGAGCTGATTGGTTTTGGTAAATAATATTCAATATAGTCGTTGTACCTAAAACAATATGGTAAAGAAATGAGATCATCATAGGATAATTTTATTAGACACCCAAGATACAACCGGTACAAGACAAAGCCCAAACACAGGCTCACTCTCTCAGGAAGCATTCACAGCAGCAGCTTCAAGATTCAAGAACCACCCACTGCAAAGTACAGGAACTATTGAGGGCGCTCTCTGATCTTGAAGCGTACTTGGTTAGAGAAATGAAATTACATAAATAAGACACAAAGCAAGAAGAGAGAGACGCGGAGATCCGCCATGGTTTAGAAGTGATGGTGGTGCTTCTTGCCATGAGACTTTTCATATTCTTTCTTGGCCGCCTTCTTCTGGTGGTGCTCATGGAAGGCGAACCCGCCGGCCCCGATGGCGGCAGCAGTGGCTATTTCCTCCTTTATCTTGTGCCTGTGGGCGTGCTCTGGGTGCTTCTTGGCCTCATGCTTCTCATGCTGCAATTTGCACATCATTAATTGGGAATTGTGTAAATGAAACAAAATGAGTTAAGGTAAAGAGGAAAAAAAAAGTTATGTACAATTTTTTTAAACAGGCTCTGAGCATGGTATAAATTCAACAAAAAAATAATAATAATTTATTCACTTTGAGCAGAAGTATTTGATCATGTAAATACTCTTATGGATTACAACTGTCTTTTGTTAGAGCCAATTCTGGGGAAATCTTATTCCTCTAGTTTATCGGTGAAGGAAATTGATTGAATTCAAACTATTGTCATTTATAAGGATGATCCAAAAAAAAAAAAAATTCCATTCTCGCATGGCATGCCATCATCATGTCCGGTTGAAATATGCGAGTCTAATCGAGATCCTTCGCATCCAATGCTTGTGAAGCTGATGGTTCAGGTATATAAGGTGAAGATGCGAATTTTATCTATATATAAAATGGGGAAAAATTGCAAGATTGAGAAGAAGATGATAATTATTACCAAGGCAAAAGCGCCGGCAGTGACGGCACCGAGTTCACCGAGTTGCTGGAGGTGCTTGTGGTGCTTCTCCTTCTTCCTGTAATCGACCTCAGGCTCCGGGACGGCAGGATCCTTCTGGTGGTGGAAGTGGTGGTGGCGGTGTCCTTCGGCCATGGTTGGTGGTTGTTTCTTTGGGGGATGCTAGAATTGACGATGAATCAGGTAAAGGATGACAGCTGAAGTGTACGGTATGTGTTGTGAGACCGTTTGAGAGGGAGGGGTGTATTTATAGGGAGAGTTGGCGCAGGCAAATTTTCACATCCAATGTGCGAACGCGGGAGGCCTTAAACGCGTGATGGACGGTCGGGATAGGTCGGCGGGGTTCAAGTCGACGCAACTTTGTCTTTTTTCGATGAAGCAGTTGTTTGTACGTCAAGCCAAAAAAGAAAAAAAGAAAGAAGGGGTTAGACTTTTCTTCTTTTTTTGGTTCTAGTTGGGGGATATTTTGGGTGGACGAGTATTAATTTGGCAGATGATTTTTATGAGTTGAAACAGGAATAGCGAAAACCTTGAGGACATTCCAATCTTGTGTGGATATTTAATCGTAATGTGCTGAGAATATATTTCGAGATTGAGCCTATAAAGAAAACCCAATCCAAATAGGTGTTAATGGTTTTTTAGTTGGAGTAACTTTGCCCAAAAGACGGACCAAAAAAAAAATTTCCCCAAAAGGGTTTCTATTCTTTATACAAAATATTTGGCTGAACATTTCTTTATGAGTTGAAAAGGGAAACATTGAAAATCTCGAGAAAATACGAATTTTGTGGATATTTGATGTAATATATTGAGAAAATGTTTCAAGTTAGAGCTCATAAAAGAAACCTGATCCAAGTAAATTTCCTAACTTGGGGGTGTTTCCTAATTTGAGAGGTTTCCTAGTTTTATTGATTTCCTAGTCTGACTAGCTTTCCTAAATGGGTTGGATACACATTATTTGGCATGATTTTCCTGAGTTGAAGTGGGAACCAGTAAAATCTAGAGAACGTTTAAATCTCGTAAATATTTGTATTGAGTTTGAGGCCGTAAAGGAATCTTGATCCAAGTAGGTTTCCTAAATTGAGTAGATTAATTTGAGTGATTTCCTTGTTTGATTTGTTTCCTAGTTTGAGTAACTTTTCTAGAAGCGATTTCATATTTTGGATACAAATTATCTGGCAGACAATTTTTATGAGTTGAAATGAAAAAACAGTGAAAATCTTGAGGACATTCCAATCTTGGGGATATTTATTGTAATATGTCGAGAATATGTTTTGAGATGGAGCCCATAAAGAAAACTCAATTCAAGTAGGTTTGAGTGGTTTTCTAGTTTGAGTAGCTTTTCCAAAAGGGGTTTTATATTCTTGCTACAAATCATTTGGCAGACACTTTAAAAGGGAAACAATGAAAATCTTGAGATCATTCTAATCTTATGGATATTTGATGAACATATTGAGAATATATCTTGAGTTTGAATCTATAAAGAAAATCTTATCCAAGTAAGTTTTTTAGTTTGAGCAGTTTTCTAGTTTGAGTAACTTCTCTAAAAGGGGTTTCTTATCTTAGATGCAAATAATTTGGCAAATAATTTTCTAAGTTGAAATAGGAAACTATGAAAATCTAGAGAACATTTCAATCTTGTGGATATTTGATGTAACCTTTTAAGAGTATATATCGAATTTGAGCCCGTGAAAGGAATATATGTCGAGAACATTCCAATCTTTTGCTTTCCTAGTTTGATTGGTTTCTTATCTTGTATAAAATTATCTGGCGAATGATTTTCCTGAAATGGAAATTGTGAAAATCTAGATAACATTCCAAACTTGTGAATATTTAATGTAACCTGTTGAAAATATGTCTTGAGTTTGAGCCTATAAAAGAATCCCGATACTAGTTTAAGGGCCCGTTTAGCAACTTGCCAAACAGAAAAAAATTTTGTTTTTTTATTCCCAGAATCAGTTTTGGAACAGAATCAAGAAGCCAAAAAAGTAGCTTTTTGATTCCGAAACAATTTTTCCATTTCTAATTCTTCTTGGTTTTCTTCTTTTTTCTTGGTTTGTTGTTGCTCTTCTTCTCGGCCTGCCGCTGGTCAGTTGCTGGCAAGGGTGGCTTGCAGCTACGACAGGGAGGCCTTGCCTAGCCATGGCGAGGCCGACCTCGCCATCGCGACCAGCGAGGGCCGCCACGCCCTCGCTGGCCTTGGCCTATGGCTGGTCGCCAGTGACCAGCCATGGCCAAGGAAGGGAAGGAAAAAATGAAAAAAAATTGAAAAAAAGGAAGAAAGAAATATTAAAATATTCAAAATATTATTATATAAAAAGAAATTTTGTGTAGTTACCAAATGCATTTATGTTCTTTTTCTATTTTAAGAATAGAAATTTTGAGCAGTTATAAAATGCCTTCAAATTCTTGAAAATTGTTTCCGGGCACGGAATTAAAAAAAAATCATTTCTGAGCAAAATCCGCTCTCAGGCACAGAATCGTTTCCATGCGCAGCCTAAGTAGGTTTTCTAACATGAGTGATTTCCTAATTTGAGTAACTTTTCTAGAAGTGGTTTCCTATTTTGATTACAAATTATTTAGCATATGGTTTTTATGAGATGAAATGGAAACGGTGAAAATCTTGAGAACATTGCAATCTTGAGAATATTTGATGTAATATGTTGAAAATATATTTTAAGTTTGAATTCACAAAAGAAATTCAATCAAAGTAGGTTTAAATTTGTGTGGTTTCTAATTTTAAGTAGTTTTCTAATTTAAGTAGCTTTTCTAAAAGAAATCAACGCTCTTACGGAACCGCGTAGCCGCGTACATCTATGATGTTGTTATCGTTTCCGTTGATTTTTCTTATAATGTTGTGTTCAGACTGCGAGAATTGTCTAATGATGTAGTTGCAGGAGTCTAAAGTTCAAGATGAGGCTACCCGGTGTAGGTGGTTTTTACTTATTGATTAAGGAATCCCATTCTTTAGACCAAAAAAACAAGGGAGAGATTAAGGAATCCCATCGCAAGAATGCGGTCTAGGTGTGCTATAATTGAAGATTTATTGATAGGGTTTTGAATAAAGAAAAAATGTGCTTTATGAGTCGTCCATGATTTCGTACTGACCTAATTTTCGTTTTCGCAAAAATGATTTTCTCTTTTCAGATGCTTTAAGAATAAGTGAATATGTTAAATTTTCCATCACCGTACTTCCATTTTTTTTAATTTTCTTTTCGTGCTATAATCTTAGATTGTTTGTAAGATGCGTGACTTTATATCCCTACTTAATTTTTCAAGGGACAAACCCCTTATTTAATTAGATAGCAGAATCAGTCTATACATGCTTCATCAATGCATTTGCTAACATCTTATCTACTTATACTAACATGTTCCTAGTGTACGTAATGACATTTCGTGATCTTGAGGCACGAACAATTGTCTCGTTGACATTTTACTTGACAGACAAATAAATCAGCTCACAGTTATTGCCTCCCTCGCATGTGAACAATTTTATGCCCTTTTTCTTCTTGGGATTATTAGATGCCGACACTATTAAATTTAATTAGTTATTTAATTTGGTGGAACCCCTTCATGTTAGAACCGGCAACACTTATATACATATAAAAATCAGTTGGGTTGAAAATTATCTGGTGGTTCTCAGAAGGTGGATATCAATAAAACCTAAATAAATGAATTTATAGTACTAATTTTTTTTGGTCGAAGAATTTATATTACTTAATCGCGAAGAAGGTATGTTTTCTTCTATAAGAGGACTATTTCCAATATAAAAAAAAAAGAAAAATGACATAAATAGTTCATGATTTTTGATTGAATGTGCAATGTAGTCATTGAACTTTTAGTTTGTTTAATATGGTTCCTCAACTTTTGAGAACCACATTACACGTTGGATCAAAATTTCAAGACATTATTTGAGGCATCGAAGTACTGATGTTGTTTGACGATGACTTGAAAACAAGTTGTACAATTTTATTTCCAGTGGTAAATATCAAAGCTCGTTTGAGATGATGCATTTCTGGCCTTGGTTCTCCTGTACTTTGAATGTATGTCTTACCCCATATATACATTGAAAAACAATTTTATCAAACTGCAACTAAGTTCCTGGAAGCAGCATCGTTACCTGACGGCCAAACACCAGTTTCACGCTACTTTGTTTCAAGGCTTTCCCTAAAGACCTCAAAAGTTTTGTCAGACTTTAAAACTAGTCTCCAGCAATTGGTAGATGATTCTTTTCAAGGAAGTCCTTTGGAGAAAACTTGTACCGAATGTTTTTGTAACTATCCTAAATGCTGCTTTGCATCCTACAATGTCATAAATTGTTTGGTTCTGTATGTTCAGGAGTGTTAATGGTGCTTTGTTGTGATCGCTATCTGGTACTGACCTCTACAGCTGGGTGGACAAAGGCTTATACTTACGATTTCCAGGTACTGCTCTTGATCTGTTCACTCTTGAACGACCCAAATCCAGATGACCCTCTGGTACCGGAAATGGCGCACATGTACAAGAATGACAGAACCATGCACGAGGCCACTGGAAGAAGCTGGACGCAGAAGTAAGCAATTGCCTAGAATGCCTTGTGTGATATAAGGAGGGTTTTGTGTCTCTGACTTTGCTCTTGCAGTTTGTATGTGGTAGTGAAAGACCGTAATTCATCTCATCCTTCGATCAGAACAAATGAAGTCTGAAAAATTACCCTCCTGAAAACGCATGCTTTGCCGCTTTCCAATTGTTTGTATGTTAAATAAGTATTTCAAAGTGTGGAACTTGATTCAAGTTGCCCCTAGTAAGTAAGCTTTACTGTGATTTAACATATTTTTAGCTTACATGCCACTCTCTACTTCATGCTTGGAAACTGCAATTGGAGTGTGGTCATGTTTTGCCTGGATGTGAACTGAGTTGGCTTCCCCATCACTGCTAAACGATTGGCTCAGGCTTTATAAATCATTAAGGAAATTGTTGGTTTATAACCACTAGGTATATTGCATGAATGGTGTGACTTTGTCACGATACTTGCTGCGTGATAATGATAACTCCTCTACATTCTACTTCAACATGATGACATGAAAAAGCAGTATCTGTAGTATTTAATCAAACCAAATCTTAACTTGTACTTCAGGCTGCCTTTACTTTGGATATCAACATGATTGAACATGGATCACATGTTCCATTCGTATCATTCCAGTAAGATTTCTTGTCTATTAATTTTGTTAATCATGTTTTCTTTCTTGGGCCGTGTGCATGCGTGAGGGGATTTAGGCTCTGTAATATACTGACTGCCACAAAATGGGCCACTGATGGTCGATATAAAACAGCTTTTCCCAGGTTTGGAGGCAAAGTATGATCAACACTACTCTGAGAGAGTGGTTCATGCGGGTACGTGCAGAAGCACCAAGTTTAGTTCCAGTGACTGGTGAAATGAGCCACTCGGTTCCCACTCCAAACGCTGAAGCATCCTGAAAGTGTCAAGAGTGTGCTCTGAAAACTTTACCTGATTAAACAAGCAAGAAAGATTGACTATGACGGTACAAAGATCTTCCCTGAAACAGGAAGTAAAGGGGCCGAACAACTGAGCATGGCGTCTTGTAATTTCAGATTTCTATTTGGGATAGATGCAGCAACACAGAGCAGAGAATGTGCGTGGCAATCCAGAGGAAAACTACATATCAAAGGCCTCAGTAATACTGACTCGGTATGATATCAGAGCTGGACCTCGAGTTTGATTCGCCAGGCTTTCATGCCAGCAGAGAACAATTTTTGTTCTTCTTTCTTACATCATTTGGTAGAAAATTCTTCAATTTCGTCCCTGGACTATTAATTTATTCAATGTGATCCTTGAACTATTGGCGAATGTTCTATATAGTCCTTTTTTTGTATTATTTTCATATAATCTAGGGACTAAATTGAACATTTAGGAATAGTTCATGGACCACATCGAACAAATTAAAAGTCCATGGATGGCATTGCACGTTGGATCAAAGTTTAAGGACCATTTGTGTCATTTTCCATGTTGTGGGAGATGATTGAAGTCTATTAAGCTTCTTTTCGATTCTGTAATGTATGAACGTTAATATCAAATAATTCAAGGAATTGCTGCAAAATACTTTTTTGATATGTTGTGCTAATATAAAATTATGTGCTATTGTGTCTTTTTAGAGACAATGTGGCTGCTACCAAGAGCATTATTGACGACCTCAATCAGGATGACAAACAGAATGAGCAGAATTATGACGTTTGGCATTGTAAAATTTACTGAAATTCAAGAGCCTGAAATGGGAAACACGGAACGACATAAGCATGACTTAGAGGCTTATCAAAGCGTGGAAGAGAAAAGATCGTGTTGCTCACATTCTGATGCAGAGTAGCATGAAAAACGATATTATGCTACGTTTTGAAAAGTATCGCGTGGTGATGACTTGTGGGATGTCGTAAAGGTCCAAATATGGACGGACCTGCACCACTAGATTACACTAACTTGCCCTGTTATCAATGTCTATAAGAAGCGCATAACAAGGATTGTGCAGCTTATATAGAGTTTTGTCCGATGCCTCTGTTCTATCTAGTGCCCAAACCCTGACTTTAACAAACCAGAACATCGGCGGAGGATTCAAAGCTCAATAGTTGAAGCAGGTGCCGATATCCTCATCCATAATGGAAAGGTAACGACTGCTACTGATAAAAAATAGTTAATGGCACAGACATTGATGATCTTTCAAATAGGAGCTTTGACATTAAATAAAAGATGCATTGGCATTTGCAATGGATGGCCCAAGGAAAGTGCTGTTGGATCGTATCTGAAACTGAAAGGGTCTCCATTTGAAGATGTGCAATGTGCACTGCTCTAAATATAATTTGGAATTTTGACACGAGATTGATCTCTAGTTGCTTGCTTTGGTAACTGGAGGTTCTGCTTCACTGTTAAGCTCTTGAAGTTTTCACCCATGCTGGGACAACAATGTTTTCGTTAGAAGTCAGAAGTATATAATTCTATCCCATCTTCTAGGAAATCGGCCTAAGAACTTCTTGTTTATTCTTTCCTGTAGTATTAATTGCTGAAAGAATCCTGATCTCTTGCATCCGAATATGTTTTAGACTTTTATCTAACATTTTTTGCTTATCTCTCGGTCCTTTTACAATCTGACATTGAAGCAGTTGCTGTAACGATGAAACAGCAATTTCTGAGATATGGGTAGGGGAGCTTTCAATTTGCCTCAAGATACCAATATATATAGAGGATGGCTCGAGGAGAACACGTTCGGAATTAGATTAGATTGGGAACAGCTTGTTCTACATCGCAGGGCCCCCTATGTATAGGCAATGCTCTTGAAATCAAACAATATGCAGTAAAGACGTGGGATTGACTCCTATACAACTACTGACAGTTTCTCCAAGTGAAAGTGGTTTCATTTCAGATGCCAGTCTGCCGAGGCTTGAATTTGGAGCAACAAGAAAGCACCCGTCCATTACTGCAGTTTTTACACCCAACCAAGCCATGAAGCATGTAAATTTTTGTTATGAAAATGCAGTGAAAATGGCACTATGCTCAATCTCAGGAGAATTTATTCAGATCATCGGATTGGAGCCATTTGCATGACATTATCAGCGAAGGTGTCTAAAAGGAATGCATATATTCAGGGATAGTAGGGACCGAATGCAACGTCTTCTGGAAATGTAATTGAGCAGCCAAAGCACATAGTTTCAGAATCTGGGCGACGACATCAGCGGATGCTATAAGTCAGCTGCAGCTAGTGGCTGTTTGGAAGGGTAGAACAACGGTTAAAGGCTGTCCGTGATCCCTCATTACTTGATATTCTTTCATTGATTTTTCATCCTCGTCACAAGTTGAGTTATTCTATACTCTACCATTTACCCCTTATGGATAGAAACTCTTAATGTAAGACTTGAATTTTAGATTGTGCAACGACCAAAGTAGTCGAAATGCCCCACCCATCGGTGGCTGCGATGGTTTGCGCTCAGTTCCTTTCACGAGAGGTCCTGGGTTCAAAACTCGTAGGTGTCGGTGATTTAAGTGGAGGGTCGTGGCGGTGGGATGCTGCGCTAGCCCCCCCGAGGACTAGTCGGGCTTCACCGCCGGTTTGAGCGCAAGCTCGCCGGCCGCGCGGACACCTCGGTTATCAAAAAAAAAAAAAAAAGTAGTCGAAATGAACAACTTCCTCTTTTATCCTGCAGATGGAGTCCTAGTGATTTCGACTTTTCTATCATCTCACAGTAATGTCACGAGAATGACTTACCGAAAAAGAAAAGACATAAGAACGGTTACGGTTTACCGATTTCTTCTCCCTCTTTTATCTTGAACAATCCTGCCTAATCTGGCAAATCGGTTGACGATAGTCTCAGTCAAGTTTTGCAGAATCTACTGCTACTGCATGAGAAATGCTTTACAGCAGACAACGAGTGCAAATAGTAGAACCCCAGTTAAAGTTCTGGGGATTGGATGGAGGGCCTTGTTGCGTTCCTTTTGATGTCAAAGTCAAATTGCCAAGAGAAGGCAGAGAGAGAGAGAGAGAGAGAGAGAGAGAGAGAGAGAGAGAGGCAAGGAGAAGGATGTCACGTGGAACAAGAATATCATTCTTCCACAAAGTGCGAACAAGAATACGTCGTTTTTTCGAAGAGGAACGAAAATTGGAAAGAGAAATGTTGTAATTTGAAAGAAAACAGGAGAGGAAAATAGCGTACTTTCGAAAAAAAAAAATAAAGAGAAGTTGGAGGAGAATATGAAACACGGGGAAATAACCGCCTAAATTCTAAATTATATCCGCTAGAACGTCAATATCCCAAATTTTTTCTTTTATCTCACTAAAACCCCCTAATTTGTGCAAGTTTACAAAAGTACCCTCAACTATCACAAATACCATAAACTTTACACACCGCGATATCAATACTCCAAACTTATTTTTATCATACCGGTATAGGTTTAAGGGTTTTTGTGACACAAACAGGTTTTTGGTATTAGTGCCGGAGAGGGCGGGATTAAGAATTTTTGGTGATAAAAAAAGGTTTTAATTATTAATGTTACGATGAGCACAATTTAGGATTTTTGGTGGTTACATCCTACAATAAAATTCAACTAAAATCTTGAGGGGAACATATAATTTTACCTAAACAAGATATTGTCCCACTTGAAAAATGTGAACAAATTGATAAAAAAGAAGGAGAAGAAGAAGAAGAAGAAGAAGGCAAATGTAGAACAAGCTTACAGTATACCATACCGATTACCGATCCCGTCTCTTTTCTTTATTCCGTGTTTTTTTTTAATGTAACTACCCCGTCATTATTACTCACATTTAGAAATCTTTCTTTTGTTAAAAAAAATCGAGAAATTTTTAATTTCCAACCTTTAAAAAAAGAAGTTCCATCCTATTACACGAAAAAAATAATTTAATAACGAAAAGAAGAAGCTCGTCCATAGCATAGGAATCTAACCGGGAATTATCTCCAACTCATTATTTATATAATTAAAGAATTTGTGACATTATTAAATTTCCGTAGGAAATCAATCTTGAATCTTGAAAATATTTCCTATTTTGTTAATCCCTCACATGCACTAATCCTAACCTGACTCAAATTAGGAAAGAATTCCACTCTCCTCGGTGCACTCTCGAAACGTGACTGCGAAGATTGATGACGTCGCTCGCCATTTCAATTCCAACGGTCAACTATATAAACCGTCTCTTGCCTACGGTGTCTATGTCCTCGCCTCTTTCTCTTCTCTCCAACGTTGTTGTCTTCTCTCTCTAGCTCTCTCTCTCACTAAATTCCTCTGCACCGTGTTGCCCTCTGTTGTTCTTGCGAAGCCCTTCTCTGTTTCTTCCACCGAAAACCCATGAAGCTCATCGATTTCTTCGGCACCAAATCGCCTCCCATTGGCGACGTCCTGAGAGGCGAGGTCCACTCGCCGCCGTTGATGGGTTCTTCGCATCTGAGCGATCACGAGAAGAAACCCATTGGCGACCACCTGAGAGGCGAGGTCTACTCGCCGCCGTTGATGGGCTCTTGGTGGTGTGTTTCTTATCTGCACGATCAGAAGACGAATGGCGATGAAGGGGCCAGAGAAATTTCATCCCCAGGAGTGGTGGTGGCTCGCGAATTCTTCCCCCTCACTCCTGATCAGAACATGAAGGAAGTCGGCGGCCCTCGTAAGGAAATCGTTCCCGCCCAACCAAAGCGAAAATTCGTGGCCTCACCTACGGGCGTCGAAACCTTAACTGTTGAGAAGAAGGTGAAGTACAATAGACCGCAGAAGGAGAAGAAAGAGGCCTCAGGATGTGATACAGAGGAAGAAAGACGCAATGGTGTTTCCACAGAATTGGCGCTGCTCCACGACCCTTATAAGATCAAGAAGAAGCTTACACGGAGCGATCTTGGCCACCTGTCAAGGCTCTTGATCGGGCACGACTTTGTGACAAGCCACTTGCTCCGATGGATGAGCGAGGAGATAGTGAGGCAAGTCGAGAGCGGCAAGGGGGCCAACGTCATCGTGAGGGACATGGACACATTCTCGGAGCATCAACTGGTGTTCGTGTTCTGGGCGTCATCTGGTTCCTACGTCCTCAAGGGGGGTTGGATCAAGGAATTCGTGAAGCGGAGGGGGTTGGCGGCTGGTGATGAGGTCGGGATATATTGGGATCCTAGTGCTAGCAAGTTCCACTTTAGCCTTCTTCACAAGGCGAATTAGACTTAACCTTGAATTAGTATTGTTTTTGTTAGGTGACCAACAGGAAAATTTTTGATCTCAAGAAAAGGATGTTAGCGATGGAATTCTATTGTATGCAATCAAACTATCTCATTTCTTCCTCTGAAATTCAATTCTTGGTAGTGCTTCTTTTGAAGCCCGGTTCCACGTCTATTTTTCTTGTGCGAGTTTTCACTGTGGTGATATCTTAGAGTGGGCAAAGTTTTTTTTTTTTTTGGTAAGGAATAAAATTTTTTGGTAAGGTAGAGTGGGCAAAGTTGATTATGGTAAATTTCAATTATCTGGCATGTCCATATTTGATCATCATGAAGAAGTCACCTGGTCCTAAAGATACATAAGATTTTCGTACACTTCGTATCCCGGCATATAGATAAGGGAGGGATGAGGCTTTTAAGCTGTCTACCTCAAGAAAAGAGCAGCTTTTGCTCAGCGATGAAACACGGTCCAATCTGGTCTCACACATGACACCCTTGTTCATTGTCTTTGTGCATTGTATGCCAATCTTGCAATGGATTATTACCAGTCACTATTCCCTTTGAATTCAGTTTACCATTGAGATTGTCAAGCTTAGCTGTTCTAGCAATTTCGTTTCTGAGATCGGAAGTATTCTGGCCAGTGTACAGAGTTCCTTCTGGCTGGATATCTTCCAAATGATCATAACATTCATGCTTGTTTACATGAACTTCAACTTTCCAGGAAGCAATCCCAGTTTCTGAATCCAGAGAAAGTGAATCAGAGTCGATCTCATCCTCCTGATGTTTTTCTGTTCGCAGATATGTTTTGTTTTCAGACCACATGGCTCATATAACATGCTGCTAAAACTTGGTGGCTGCCAAATTAGATTTGTTGTGTCTGTGTTTTGGGTAGTGTCGAGTTTGTGTCGAGTGGCCTTTTTCTTCTGTCTTGAGAGGCGTGACAAGAGAAAAAGGCATCTTTTCTCTCTCTTTCGCGCAAACTAATCCCAGTTCCTTACCTTAGTTGTGTCAACTGGCAATCTCATACTTATCACAAGGCATGATGAAGTGAGGAGGGAAATGGGTCTAGCATATGTACCAAGTCTCTTTCCAGAATACGCTTCAACTAAGTCAGAAGCTGCAACAAGAGCTTCTGTCCCAAGAAAGTCGCTCCGTGGATTAGTACAGTCACTATTTAGCAGAAAGCGTGTCTCTATAGGCAACACAACATCCAAATGCATACACAGACGAAGCCATTACATCTATAAATAGTATATCTCGACGAACCCACTAGACAGCCATTGCCAGAGATGACCTCCATTGTTACGATTACCAAAATGCAAAACAGGGACTTGGGTGGTGCATGCGGTCACCTTTGCTTTGCCCATATGTCTTCTGCAGCATCGGGAAAAGAGCTCCCTTTCCTGATTGACAGTGGAGATGGGAGATCTTCCTCTTCCCGAGGCAACATGGTTTACTCTCGCAATAAGTAAAAATAGCTCTTTTATAATTTATATTATCCCTTTTGAATTACGGACATATCAAGCTCCCTGCTTCCGATCTGCAACCTTGGGTGTACTTGCGGCGGCTCCTCCTTTCGCGGGGCTGCGAGAAGACCCACGTGCTCCGGTGGACGAGGGTTGAGATGGTTGAGGCGGGTCGACAGGAGGGGAGGGGACGGAAGTCGTCGTGAGGGGACGTGGGGCGCTGGCGCTGAGTACCGGATTGCGTTCTGCTACTGGGCATCTTCGACGAAGAGCTACTTGCTGAACCGGGGGAGCGGAACGAGCTGGTTCGTCGGCGGACGAGGGGTTGGAGCTGGAGAGCTTTTTCAGGTGGGGATTATAGCTCCTCTCGGTTGTGAATTTCCTCCATGTTAATCATCCAATCAGTAGCAATAAGCTTGTTGTTGTGATGATCTGCTTGGGTATGCTTTCGCTGGGTAATGTCAGGATTAGGGTTAGGATGAACTGAAGTGTGCAAGCTTCGCTCTATACGTTCTTTCGGTTGGAATGCGATGCCTTTTGCGATTGTTTTCGTCAGAACCTCCTTGCTGTTCGCTTGTTGGCCTTTTGCTTCACCCTTTGGGCTATATTTGCTTGAATCAGGAAGGGTTCGTTTTACTTGGCCTCTGACTGTCAATTTCTCCTTTTAAGATAGCTTTATGGGTCGACCAAAAAAAAAACGATAGCTTTGTGGAGCAATTTGTTTTGCTGCTCTCTGGTAGTTTGTGTTCGAGCTGCGATAATGTCCTTGGGAGTCTTCATTTTTCAGCTTCTCTGTTCTGTAATATGAGTTGTTGCGTAATTATATTAAACAGGGTTCATATTGCGCGCTGTGCGTGGTATGCAGTCTATTGGACTTAAAATTTTGACATGAAATTGTCATGTGATCATTTCATGCTTTGTTGGTTCTTGGAGTTCTATACTTCCAGAATGCTTGATAATTGACAGGCTTTTGTTGATAACCTCTATCTATATTTCCTTATGCCTCCATGCTTGCATTAACTTGAAATGGTTACAATTCAGTATTATGATCTATTTCTTTCTGTGCTTCTTCACTAGTTAATTCCTTATTTTATCCAACCTTCTGTTTTTGCTCGTTGTTTTTCGTACATTAGGTGTTTGTTGGAGATGTTGGAGCTCGAAAATCTAGCTTAGTGATGCAATTTGTTAAAGGTCAGTTCATTGAATTTCAGGTTCACAAAACTAGATTATCGATTTATGATTTTCAGCTGATTTTGTTTCTTTTTACCATAGTAGCTTGACTATGAAATACTCCTGCTGTTGTAGGAATCCATCATTAGCGCTGGCTTCTTTTCTCAATCTTTGGCCGTAAATGATACCAACTGTGAAGTTTGAGATCTGGGATACAGCTGGCCAAGAGAAATACCACAGCTTGCACCCATGTACTATAGAAGAGCTGCCATTTTCTATAACATGACTAACCAAGTAAGTGAAGTGAACAAGAAACCAATTATTGGCTCTGATGCTGTATGAAGTTGCTAATTGAGAAATCTTACTGTGGCGAGAGATCTTTTTGCGAAGTAATAGTTTCCACTACAAGAGAATGCATGCAATTTGTGAATCAGCTTCTTTTGGCTTTCAATTTTAGCATTCTGGCACTTCAGTTTTCGAAAGATGTTCATTTTCTGATATTGGAGTTGTATATGCTGGTCCTTTACTTTTGATTCTTTGGAACCCTCATCAACATCTCACCTACAAGAAGTTTGTGTCGTCATGAGGTCATTACATATTATTTAGTTGAAATTGTTGCGCCCATGGTATGAGTTCTCCGTGGAAATATCAAAGAGCGAACTGATTTATCCTTCTCCAGAGGCCTGGCTGACCTTTGTTGCGTTGGAATTGTGATTTTTGTTCTTGCTGTGTAGCTTGGCAGGAGGTGGCTTATGATAAACTTAAGACATTGCACGCTGGCAGTCTCACATCATTGATGATAATGTAGCGAGATCCTATCTGTGTAGCCGCTCTTTTAGTCATACATTCTCCTTCCTGTGGCATTGCTATTATTCTGCTCTTTGTTATCAGCATTGCATTTTAATGATCTTGAGTCACAAGTGAACTTGCTTTAAGCATATCTCTATTGATTGCATACTATATTGTTGTGCTTTTTTATGTTGACGTAAACTTCAACTGTCTTTGTTGAAGATTTGCTCTCTTTCTTCCACAGGATGAACTTAAAACTGGTCGTTGATGTATTATTCTAACCATGGTGTATGATCCAATGTTCTTTCTTAAAATATTTTCCCTACTTTCTTACAGTTGATCTTAGTACTGTGCACTTCCTAGCATAATATTTGCAGGATATATTACGTGGAATGTCCACTATATAACCTTAAGGTTAGGGAAAGGAGGGAAGCTCCCCTGTATCCTCAATAAAGGACCATTTGACCTATGCCTTTGCATGACATTACTGGTTCCTCTTGTTAATTACTCGCATGGCTTTATAATGTAGCTTTACTGTTTCTCTCTGCTCATACTTACCTGAGTGTCAGGTGTCTAAATGAAGGTGAGGCATTGATCTGATAGTGTGTATGACAAAACATATGATGTGTTCAAATATGGTTTTATTTCTCTGCATTGTTGAAGATCTATTTAGGTATCTAGTGAATTTATCCTGTACAATTCTGCATCTGCTTTGGTGCTTTGAAGCATATTGTTTTCTTTTGGCTTAGATATTTTCCTAGCATAATGACAAGACTGTTTTCTTGCTTGTAGCCATCATTTGAGCAAGCCAAAAAGTGAGTGCAAGAACTTCAAGCAGAGGGTAGTGATTTAATCCTTTTTCTTAGCTTCTCTGCGTTATAGTTATTTGTTTGGCTTTGCTGTTGGCATTCACTTCTATTTATGTTTGGTGGATTCTAAGTAGGTAGACCTTTTAAACTTCTTGATATCGGATATGCTTGCAACTTTTTGTTCTCCTTTTCATGTGTTAATAAAAACATTTTTTTATATTTAGTATGACCTTAGGGTGCAGGTATGCATGATCATTTTGTAATTTTTTGTAGAGACGTTTGGATGAGACCTCCTTTTCTTTCATCATCAAGATCCTTATATAATCTTACAATAATTTCATGGTTAGTTTTTTTAGCAAACTAGTTGTCTCCATCCTTGTCAAAGGGAAACTTGACTTGGTGCTGGAAATAAAGCAGATTTGTTGGATGCCGGAAGGTTACAGCTGAGGTAATTACAGTTTTCCTCCTTTATTGCTTTTGAGATGATTGCTTCTGTTCCCTCCAAAATTATATTTTCATTGATCAGAAGGAAAGTGCAACTTCATTGAAGTGGCAATTAGGGGGTGCTAACCTCAGTATCCACTGGATGTAGGATATCTACCTCTTCCATTCACATGCAATGTTTGGAGAAGAAATCAATTGAGAAGAACCAGGACTCCTTTTAATTCACTGTCTACTCCTGATCAAGCTCCTATTCTTCTTCCTTCTCTTTAGCCAGAAGGTTGTCAGAGGTATCTTTTGTGGATACTTGTGTATATCTTGGCACAGTCTGATGCCTGTCCAAGCCTTCATTCCTCTACAGAAATCATCTTGTTGGATAATGATGTGTGAAAGGGAAGTTTGTTAGCCTTTTAACATTTTATCCTTCTTAAAGATAATATGTTGTGAGATTATGCTGCTTTTTTATACTTACTTTTGTCCTCGGGGTCTCCCTATACAGATTCTGGACTCCTAATGAAAGGTGGAATTTGAATTCTAACCCCTCACGGTGGAAACTAAAAACTATCGCAAATCGCGGGCATCAAAATGATGTGGGTTGGTTAGTTAGAGTGAACATGTGAACCAAGAATGAAGAACGAGGGTCTCCATTGGTTTTTTAAGATCTGAGTTGACTACCATTTAACGTGGTCATCGTCACTTTCGGAGATGACTCACTTTTTTGGGGCTCAATTGGAAGACAATCTACTTTTTAAGTTAGCCTAGTCTTCTAACCTTGTTGAGCTCACTTTCAATAGGCAAGGCATGAGAAGGAAGTTGATTGTTTATGCTATCGCGCCATTGACAATGAGCTTACGACTCAGTTTTAGTTTTAGTTCAGTGTAAAGGTTTTAATTAATTATCTCCATAATAGATAGTAGTCAAAGGAGAGAGTTTATCTGAAACAAAGTGTATGTTTGGTCCAGATCGTTGGTTAAGGACTAGGATGCTAATGAAACTCATTTTCAATTGTTGTCTTCTATAAATTGCCCATGTCTAGCCCTTTTTACTGCAGGAAGCGTAAACATATGCCCAAGAAGATGGTCTCTTCTTTTTGGAAACGGCTGCAAAAACTGCTGCCAATGTCAATGACATTTTCTATGAAATAGGTATTATTGTCTTGTTAATGTATTAGTCTTGTGAATGCATAGCTCGTGTCATGCACACCATTGCATTGACCGGTTTTCATTTTAATGTACTTGTCTTTGCTGTAGATTCTGCATGCTGTGAACTGTGTAATTAGGTTTACAAATTTGGATATTGCTTGTAGTCTGTCTCTGCTCAACCGAGGATGGTGGTTACAGCGAATTATCTGTAATACTTCTACCACAAAATGTTCCTGCCAATTTTTCTGGTGCACGTTTTCTTACTTTGTCTGTGCCTTTGTCCGTGCCGTATATCTTACTGTTACAGCAAATCATCTATAATACTTCTACCACAAAATGTTCCTGCCAGTTTTTCTGGTGCACGTTTTCTTACTTTGTCCATGCCGTATATCTTAATGTTACCTTCCATGGATACAGCTAAGAGACTACCCAGAGCTCAGCCAGCACCAAACCTATTCAGGAATGGTTCTCAAGGAGAGACCTGCTGAAAGGATGGTGGCTGCATCGTGCTGTTCTTGAAGCAGTCCTTGCTTGTGCTTTCTTTAAAAGCCTATGTTGTCTTCTTACAAAATGCATGATGAATTCTCGTCACTCTGAAGTTATCTCTGTCGAGTTATCTGTTGTAATTGTACATGCGATGTCAATTTAGGTCCCTGTTATTGCACAGTATAACAGTTGTCTGATCTGATCTGCGTATATAATGACTATGTCTTAGCTCCTATATCGGTTTCTGTCTGTGAGGCTCCCAAATACGTTTCGATGCTCGTAATAACATTCTGACTTGCATTTGTAACACAAAAAGGACGATGTAGTATTCTCAAAAGCTTAATTACGATAGATTTGTCACCGCATCGATCATGTGATTGTACTAAGAAATAGAATCATACAACCAATGCACATTCGCTGTCCAGTTTCCCATTCTATTTCGCATTTGCTTTCACCGTAAAGTAGGAATTCTTGAACTTCGCTTGCGTCCAAGATTAATCAAATATCATTCATACGGCCCGGCCCAACCCAAAAATTTATTATGACCTAGGTAACTTTCATAGTTAAAATCAATAGAGTTTTCCTCTAAACCAATAGCCAGAAGCCCTGTTCTAGTTGAAGCCATAAAATTAGTAGGGATAAGTGTATCGGAAATCTTAAAATTTATCACAATAGTGCAATTGAGTCTTAAATCTTTTAAAAAATTCAATCAAGTTTTAAAACTCATCAAATAGGTGTAACAAAGTCTCTCCATCACTTTTGTCAGTTTGGCTAACGAAAAATAATGCTATGATTTTTTTATTACTTGTTAAAGATACAGCGAGGGTTCGACAAATGCAATGGATAAGAAGTTGATTGTTTGGGAATTCAGCTAATTCGTCCAAACTCCATTATCTTCAACCTGTCCTCTAACAATGGTTGATCAGTTGTTGAGCCTAGCGTTGAAGTGATGAATGAAAGAATCGAGCAATGGAAAAACTAACTGTGTTGGTTAGATCATTGGTGATAACACGGGTTTGAACCTTGATATTAGGGAGAATGACACAAATAATCTCTGAACTTTGAGTCAATATGAAATTTGGTCCATGAACTTTTAATTTGTTCAATTTAGTCCTTGAACTTTAACCCAATATTCAATGTGGTCCCTAAAATTTCAATTTATTCAATATGGTCCCTCAACTTTTAGTATATATTCAATATAGTCCCTAAACTTTATAAAATTATTCAATATGGTCATTCCATTAATTTAAGTTCAGGGACTATATCATGCATTTCATATAATTGAGAGATTAAATTGAACATGTTCCAAAAGTTCAAGGACCACATTGAACAAATTAAAAGTTTAGAGACTACATTGAATATTAAGTTAAAGTTCATAACTATATTGAATAAATTAAAAATTTAGGGATTAAATTACACAATGAGCCAAAGTTCAGGGACTGTTTGTGTCATTATCCCTTGATATTATAAAGATTGTTGACAGAGACTAGGGGATGGAATGGTGAAGTTCGAAGTACATGAGAATAAGAACAGGTTAAACAAGGTTTGTTTTTTCAACCAAAAAAAAACAAGGTTTGTTTCTTCTTTCTTTTTCAAATTTTCAAGTTTTTCTTTATGCGGCACTTGGTGAATGCACACCGATGCCGCATATCTTGAGAAAGTAACGGCAGAAAAGAAAAACCACATCATCCTTTTTTATGTTAGCCAAGTTGGACAGAACTAACAAATGAACTTGATTATACAAATTTAACAAGTTTCATAACTTGATTACGTTTTTTTTAAAGGACTAGATTGTGCTTTCAAAATAAATTTTAGGTCTTTTGGTGCATTTATCCCATGTTTTTTTTCCAAATAATTTGACTACCTCATTAAGTAGTTATCATGCCTTAACTTTAGTTAACTCATATAGTTTCATTACTAAGACCGAGTCACAATTAAATTTACCATAATAATCAAAATTAAAACTATTTTTACATAATTCTAGATTCCAAAGTTACATAGTTGCCTCTACAAAGTTATTCCTTCTACATTTTATTTTTACATTATTCTAGATTCCAAAGTTACATGGTTGCCTCTACAAAGTTGTTCCTTCTACATTTTCTTTACCCTTAACCTTCCATTATTCTCTTCATCAAGCTATACAAATTGAATTAAGTACATAAGGCCATTTATTTGCTATCAAAGATATACGAATATTTTATTTATAGTACTGACATCACACGAATCTTATAAAATTACCAAAACATCCACTTTTAAAGCAATTACATCGAAATTTTGACTAATTAGATGAATTATCAAAATTAAAAAATATTATTAACTTAATTACATTGACGTGTCTAATCATATACGCCACTAGAATTTCCAATTTTAACATATTAGTCCCTACCGTCATGAAATTACAAATTTACCCTAACAACTTTTTAAGCTAGTTATTTTTAACCGGTTTGATTTCTTTTAATTGATCTAACTAATAAGCCATTAATTAACACTTTAAGCCATACAATAACACCAATAATAGAGCCATTATATTGTCACTTGAATTTTCCTGATAATCATTTTTTTTTTGCTCAGATCGGCAATCAAAGTTAGAAAATTCAAGATTCGAGATTCTGATTGCAGCAAGTTTCATTTCTTGACAAAAAGAAGATTATTGTCCTTAGTACCTTTGTTTCATACAAGGATCAATCTAGCATAGGCGCGTAGAATTAGCCCTTTAAATTTTAAATTTTCATAAAAGTGGCAAAATGTTAACTTTTTTGCCAAACCAAGGAATTTAACCTTTGTCCAAAAATTTATAATTTAATTAGTTTCTAATCTTTTTTTAGAAATTCCATATAGCGAAATTGATATTTAGAAACTTCGGATTAGATTGAAAAGGTCTTAATTTACGAAGATTCTTGAGCCGATCAACCATTTGGAGTATCATACCAGGCGCCATAGGATTTGACTCACACCTCTCAAGATTGCACCACCGGGCGGGACCACACAAAATCCTCGCCTTTTTTGACCTCATAGCTGATAGATAGGGGGTTGGCAGCTACAAAAGGAAAATAAAAACGTGGATAAAAGCCTCATAGCCGCAATTTGCGAAACTCTGTTTTCCTCTATTTTGTGACCAAAAGCTAGACTTGTCAAAATGGGTCATAAACCCATTTATTAACTCATATATTAGTAAATGGATTATAAATGGGTTAATTATATTATTAAATAGGTCATAAATGGGTATATGTATATAGGTGTTAAATGGGTCATAAATGGATTTACAGCTTATTTAAACTCAACTTATCTGTCTTACCATCACTCAATCTCGCGCGTACTCACTTTGCACTCTTATATCAGTTTAGGTATATAGTTTTTTTAAATTTAGTTAAATATGGAAGCATTTTAGTAATACGGGTTGGGTCGGGTATGGGTCAAGAAAATTGCACTGTGCATAAATGGGTCATAAACGAATTAATTAGTCAATTTGGGTCAGTTCATTTGTGACCCGACCTAAACCCAACCCGACCCGACCCGATCTACCCATTTAACAGATCTACACAAAACTTTGAAAGGCTTGAATCTTGGTTGAAAATTACTTATAGACTCTGATTCCGCTCACGCTACTCGTCACCATCTATCACCGTCGTACATCGTTTATAACGGTCCGTCATCATCTTTGAGCCTATGCCCTATTCTAGTTAATTCCGTTGGTCTAAGCTACAAAATGCGAGTTCACCAAAAAAAGAAAAACTCTTGTTTCAAGAGTGATTCAAAGTTGTTACTCTTCATTTCTTGAGTTATTAGTCCGTCAAAAAAGCCAACGTCATCGTTCATGGTTATTCCATTGTTATCCTAACTGTGTCCAGCTTAGCCCTGTTCAGCGGTCAAAAAGCTTGAAGAGCTCTAATCTCGTTTAAAGCTAACTCGCCAGTATTGATTTCGATCACCAACGATCGTCTAGGCTTCGATCTTTTATCTAATTGACAATAGTTGTTACGTTTAGTTCCATTAATCAAGTAAGATCGAATCTTTTAGATAATCGTTTAGATCCAACTTGGCGAAGTTTCTAATATGTGTACATGCTTGATTTCATTTCTTATTTTCTTTTCCTTTTTTCTTATTTCTCCTTTTCTTCTCTCATTCCTCTATTTTGTATGTGTCACTTTTTTACTTTTTTCCGCATTTTATTTTCCTAATCCCCTCCTCTTTTGACCAATCAAGAGGTCTCTTTTTTTTATGCTGCCATTTGATCAAGTCAAAAAACCAATATTACAAAAATAATCAAACATTTTCAAACTTAAACAGGCCAAAAAAGCCAAGTGGGCCGTGCCAAAAGTACGGCCGAATAACAATAACCTATATAACAAAAATTATTTACGATTAAATTAATTAAATATCTTCAAACTTAAACCAGTCAAAAAAGGCAAGAGAGCCACTTAAAAAGCATGGATGAATAATGAACCAACCCAACAAACCACGAGGTCATATAAAACTCATTAATAAGCTCGGATAAGCTGATATTTTTTTTTTCGTCTTTTCAGGAAACTCTTAGTAATACTCTTCGATTTTTATCCTTTATTTTTTTGAACTTGACCAATTTGAATGTGGGAATAGGGAAATGGGGGATTTATACGTTGCGCATGTTGATTGTGTATCAAAAACTCTTGTCTAGCACCCACCTTGGGTGGCTTTAAATTGCCTCATTTAATTCTCTAGTATTTTATAGATAGTTTCAAGAAAATCTTTTTTATTATTTTTCATTTATATTTGCGACATCATTTCTTTGCTTTCACAACCGCTGACAATTACTTGTTTTGTCCGACATTAAGTGCAATTTTGGATGAAGAGGAGCTTCAATACTTTTGAAGTCATTGGATTAAAGGTGAACCTGTCATACTTCAAAATGTCCTAGAGCGAACCCTTCGTTTGAGCTGTGAACCCATGGAAATGTGGCATGCCTTATGTGAAAATATAGATTTAGCATCTAGTTCAAAAATTTCCGATGTAAATATCGTTATCCTCTTTTGGTTTTTCAAATAACATGTAAAGGCATAAAATTACTTGTTCATATAGTTAGGATTCTTATAATTTGTAAGAGATATTTGGAGATAACACTCTAGGACGCTTCTACACCAAAAGTATTGACAATCATATCATATTTTTCTCCTCATCTTTTTTTATTTCATGCATTTAATATCATCTTTTATCATACCTAGGATGTTTTGTTTATCGCACTCAATTGACCTTTCAGGTGGCATTACCACATGCCATTTCTTCAAAGGTTGCTCAAAGTGACAAAAATATGCTAACTTTTTACTTGAGATGCTAAAGTTAAAGGATTAGACTTCTTCAGACAAGTTTGAGTTCATAGTTGCACTACCATTTCATGCCTATACTAACAAATCTTTTAATATCTAGCCACCTCTCTCGATCGTGCCTACCAAAATAAATTTTCCTTAGAATGAAACAATGGTGGCTTCGTCACGTGTGAGAAAATTAATGGGCTGGGCCGAATTATGTATATATTTGGGCTTAGTCCAATAAATTCCCTTAAGCTCAGAACTATTCATTTAAATCCATTTGTCGCCTGTCCAATGCTAAATGCAAATTAGACTATATGATAAAAGCTCCCAAAACTATATGCCATGCCACCTAATTATATTTTTTTTGTTTAGGGGTTAAGATTAATCTCTAATTTTTATGTAAATATTTTTAAATGGTGAGCCCAAAATTTAGGTGTCAACATCGATTGCTACAGAGCACATACATAAATAAAGGGTGGATGAAACATCACGGGCAGTGAAAGATTGTACAACGAGCCTCCGTACAAAGCTACGGGTAGGGAATGTAAACCCAACTATTTATCACAGTTAATTCATAGCATTCAAACGACTGACTCATTCGCATTGTTCACTTCAAGAAGTTGGTGTTTCAATGTTAGAACATAAAAGTCATCATCACTAACCTTCTATTTCTGCTGTGTAAAAAAAACAAATGATTTCCTCTACCTACTCATCGCTCTATCACTGCCACCACCAACACAAACTATAATCCATGACTCATCATCACTAACCTTCAGCCTCGGTAAAGCTAGAAAAGTTATACACCCTTTCATTCCCCAATTAGATTTTTCCCCAGCAAGAAAATTCTAAATTGTTTAGAATCCCAATTCACTCATCATTGAAAAGCCAAAAACTGGAACATACCCAGAAATTTGGATAGTTCTAATTCGAGAGGAAATGGCCATTACGCCTTGCATCAACATATTTGACAAAAGCCCAATTCAAGATACAGAGAAACGGTAAGTTAATAACAACCCCATAAACCCCCATTTTTCTCGTCATAATTATGTCAATCCATTATCCATTATCACTCAATCTTCGCAGACTGTTTAGTATCAGAACCACAAATGAATATGTCCAAAAAATGGCAAACTTGAAGCCAAACAATTTGGGTCAAAAATTATGAACAGAGAACAACTCCAAGAAAAATACAATTCATAACAATTCCACCAACGCAAATCACTATCGCTTATCACCGAAAACTCAATCATTGCAACAAAAACGACAAGCACGACGAAAAAGCCGCGAGAGTTCGGGTACTTCTCAGCTCAAACATCACAATGCACAAATCTAAGCTATCAAAAGCAGATCCGAGAGAGAGAGAGAGAGAGAGAGAGAGAGAGAGAGAGAGAGAGAGAGAGAGAGAGAGAGAGAGAGAGAGAGAGAGAGAGAGAGAGAGAGAGAGAGAGAGAGAACCTGTAGAGAATGAGCAGTCGAGCGAGGGAAGGAACGGAGCGAGCAAAGAAATGGAGCGGTCCAGCGAGGAGCAATCGTTGCAAGGGAGAGAGCGAAGAGTAGAAGCGGAGGCGTGTAGTGACATGGGAAGTACGGTTTTACTTTTTAAAAAGGGCAAACTTGGATTTTTAATGAATTTTTTAGGGCAAAAAAGGAACTTGACAAAATTTCATTAATAATGGTTTCAGCATTCTGAAAATGCTGAAAGCTCAATGCCGATCCCTACCAATATTAAGTTTTCAACAAACCAGCATTGAACTTTTAGCCTGCCCAAGGCCAGCTTTCACCGCCAAAACCCCCTGAGAAATGATTGCCAAACACATCAAATTTTCCCTAATGGGTTTTCAGGCTCTAAGGGGCTTTCAAAATACTGAACCAAACGCATCCTTAATTCATGGGTTTTTGGCCAATTTTAGCTCAAGTCCATCCATCGCCGGTCCAATTTTAATACCATTTATGAACCCATGTACTAATGAAATATACTCCTAATAACTATGCAATTTTAATATTTTTATTTAGGGGTCAAAATTGACCCCTAATTTTCTATGTGATTAATTTTAAATCATTAGCCAAAATTTAGGTGTCAACACATATGTGATTAAATTTATAATATATTTGTGTAGGTAAATATTACTTACCAAATGCTGGATATCCAAATCTCATGAGTTATTTAGGCTATATAAAGAAGTTAGATATCATTTGCCACAGATTCGAGAAGGTCCTTCACCTAGAGGTTATCAAGAAGTGTTCGACTGTGCCCATTCCTCGTTACACTCAGCAATTGAACGAGCCATTGGCGTATTTAAACTAAAGTAGGGGATTTTAACTCATATGCCAAGTTTTCCGTTTCAAAAGCAAATGCAAATATTCGTAGAGACAATGGTTTTGCATAATTATATATGAAGAAATGTTGTGACTGATACGGATTTTGAACAAGCAGAATTGAATCCTGATTATGGATATTCAGTTGAAGATGATGATGCCAATGAGGGGGCGAGTGCTTCAAATCGTAATGCATATCCTGACATGACACATTTACGTGATGAAATTGCTAGGAGTTTACAAAGTCATTAAGGCAGTTTGTAATATTCAGAATAATGTAGTTCTTTTTTACGAATATACGCGATCGTGAACTGTGGCGGTCAAATTTATAAGCAGTGGCGGTGGGTGGTGTCAAAGCCAACATATATATACTTAAATTCTCTTTGGCATGAAGTATTATATATGTATTATATCCTTAAATTCTCTTGGGCATGGAGGATAACGTTTGTTTCATTTTTGTTTAATGAATTTGTTAGTATGAGAAAGTTGGTTTCATATTTCTTTAGCCAGAAAATGAGCTTTGCATCTTAGCTACGATCAAATTCATAGGACGTGATAATTTTTATAAATTTGATAATAGGTATATTTTACATTACTCTCAATGCAAAAATATAAAAGTTACAGTTACTATTTCTTTTATTCAATTTAAAAAATATTAGAATTAAAACACTTAATTTGGTCACACCAAAGAGCTTTCTAAATATATTTTACCAAACAGTCTTGCATTTCTCAAAGCACTTTTCAATTAGAGTTTACCAAATAGTATTGCATTTTCTTAAAGCCCTTTAGGCTAAAAGCCTTTGCATTTGGCCAGAGGCTTTCCTCAAATGTCGAACCAAATGGGGCTGAAAATACTTTTCAATCTCAGCTCATTTAAGTCGTCATCTAAATCAATAGGTTAGGAGCCAACTACCATAACTTGTTGCATACTGGCATCTTCAAGCTAATTAGCAACACTTGTCGACAGGCCAAAAAAGCCAAGTGGGGCGCAGCAAAAACATGGCCAATGTGAAAGGAGAGAGAGGTGTATGAGCTCCACTGCATCCAAAGTGAAGAGTAAGCGAGGCTTTGAAAATGAAAAATTGAGTGAGAAAGAGAGATTGGAATGCTTGGCTATGAAAGGAGAGAGATGGAGTATTGACCAAGTGATCACACCTAGCGTGCTTGGTCTCCCATGACATAGTATGAGTCAATGGACGTCGAAAATGGAGAGAGGAGAGATTGACAGAGTTATTGTTATTCTTCGCAAGGATAGGGAACGAGAGAAATTCAGAGAGCAATTATAGGGTGTATAAAGTGGCCTCTATTTCTTTCTTCCGCGCACTTTTTTCTGCATTCATTATATGTGGTTTATTTTTTATTTACTTTTGTGAGAGAGAAGAGAGAGGCAGCAAATATGATGGTAATTAGGGGTGTCCATAGGTCCATCCAACATTGAAACTGAACCGGATCGGACAGAATTGGCCGGTTTTAGGTGGTTCTAGGGGAACCAATTTGGTTCCCGATGCCATATAAAGAACTAGAACGATCGGACCAACAGGCCAACCCATATTACTTAATTTCTTTTTATTTGGAACTAAACTCTAAATTAGTAAATTGCATTTCAATTTCACTTATATAGAGTAATGTTGTCCGTATACATAAAAGCAAACCCTACACATTCCTCCATAATTTTGAATGTACACACACATGCATTTTTTATTACTATTTAACACATGTTAATATGATGTCATGTAATATAGTAATGACTACAAAATCCAGTGGAAAACTAGTTGATCGTCAATTAGCGCCACACTCCCGATCATGTAAACATTTATTTAATGAATAAATAAAAATAATGCTCTTAATTTTCTTTTAGGCTCTATTTGTTTTACAGAAAATGAATTATTTGAAAAAAAAATTTCCTAAAAGTGATTGCTTGTATTACTTGAAATAATTAGTCATAAAAAAATATTTTCATTATTGACAACAATTATGTAATTTCATTGATTCATTTTTTCAAATAATATAAGTAATTATTTTGAGGAAAATATTTTCAAAATCATTCATTTTCCGCAAAACAAATGCACCATAAATGTTAGGAAATTCCCACTTGTAAGGAATAGGAAAAAAAAAAAAGGGATCACTGCTTTCGGATCCAACCCTAAATCCGGCTAGAACCGATCAGTTCAGTTCCAAGATTAGGTGGTTGGTTCTTGACTCTACAAACCAGGAACCAACCTTGTACCTTGTCTAGTTCGGTTCCAGGTTCCAAGTTAGGAACGGACCCGCCCTTAAACTGCTTATCCCTATTGGTAATGCAGAATATTTGCAAAGTATACTATCAAACCCGCCATTTCCAGTGTTTCCTTCCACTCTCCTTTTTTTCTCCACACGCTACCCCATAATTGCTTTCTTTTTTCTTGATATTTTTTTTAAATAAATTTATGTCACAATCTAACAAAAGCCCATGTAATATTGCTTGCAAAGGATTCAACACTTCAAGTGCGGTATATTTTTCGTGAGTGTATATTTTCTCCTTTGTATAGAGTGACATAGTTTGCCATATGATCCATAAAACTCTTACACTTTTATAGGTATAATTTCAACTTCTACCTAATGAATCTCTTAAATGCACCCCGACGTAAGTGCAGCTTGTGTGCATGATTTGGATGTGAGAGTTTAGAGTGGCAAGATATGGTGTCACAAATGAGAAGTGCTTCAGAAGGGAAAAAAACTCCAGTATATCTCTATTGTCGTTCGATTTTCAGCTACCATAATCATTAAAAAAAAACTCGATTACTTCTTTATAGAAGAAAACCGCATGTTACTAGTCAAAGAACGAAATTTTTGGTGTGACATAGGTGCACAGCACATGTTCGGTGATTCGCACCATCAGGTGCAAACATATATTAGACCATCCAATTGGATTTTAACTCATGTGTTACGTGCATAATGTGGTTATTGGGAACGTTTCACAAAAAATGTGACCGACGATGGTAGGATAGAATTACTGCAATCGTCCGACATTTAAACGAAGATATCTACCCAAATAAGTCAAAAATTTACTAATAGCCCAAGTATTATTTCAACGGGGGAACTTTTTGGCTTTTCAGTGAAAAATTTGGACTTTCATGTCGCATTATAGAAGTAATAAATTTTTCCTATTCTATTATATCTCTTTATTGAGACGTGTGTAACACTAAAAAATTTATATATTTTTTTGTGTCCCCGTGACTAGGCCTCTCTATCTTTTTCTATAGATTTTCTGAAAAAAAAATAGTTAACTCACTAATTTTTCATGTATTTTGATATATGAACTACATATAGTTTTTATCGATCTATCACAATGGGACGGATAAACAAGTCGAGGTAGAGTCCGTACCAACTTGACCCGCCCTGCCCAGCCGAATCCCCCTCTCTGTAGCCCTGATCTATTCCTCGTTCCCCGCTGATGCGGAAAGCACTTGCGCCGTTCCTTAGAGAGGCATCGCCAGGCAATGGAGTATTGCTCCTTGGACTAAATTGACACAAATGTAAAAAGGTTTAGGACTCAATTTGCACAAAAAAAAAGTTTTAGGATTGAATTGACACAATTGCAACAGATTTGGACCATTTTTGTAATTTTCCTTCAGATTTATACCGGAAATCGCTGAAGTACAACATGACATGTAGGACAGCCGACACTAACCAGATTGCCATATCAACAATTTTCGATGAAATTGGGTTGAAATGACTACATTTAAATTTCAAGCAAAGGTACAAGATTGAATTGGCAAAATTGAAAAGTTTCGGATTGAATTGACATCCATACAATACGTTTCAAGACCGATTGGTTAATTTTTTCGATTCATTAGAGACAAAATTGACCGTTTACGCTTGTAATTGCCCATTAACAACGGATCGGTCGGACGAGCTATTTAGACAATCGATAATTATGAAGATGGAGAGGAGATGTATCACCAAAACGTGGGTGTGATTGAGCTGCGAGATGGAGAGTTAAGATGAGAATGATTGGGTGGAGAAAGGGAGGAGAACTTGAGTAGGGAAGGGAGATTCATAGGAGGAGGAACTTTCCTTTCCCTTTGCTTTTGGTGGCCCATGGGCTAGCTCCCCTGTCCAACGGCCACCAGTCAAGTAGACGAGGCCTATAGTTTGGCCCTTTGGGCCCAACTAATTCAGTTTGGGCCGGCCCGGCCCAATTGCCACCATTACTCCATCGCAGTGTATATTGATGGGATAACGACACAAACGGTTTCTGAACTTTAACCCAATGTGCAACGTGGTACCTGAATTTTTAATTTATTTAGTATAGTCCTTGAACTTTAGTTTAATATTTAATGTGGTCCATGAAATTTTAATTTATTCAATATGATCTATAGAATTTTGACACATGTTCAATATATTCCCTAAACTATAGGAAAATGTTCAGTGAAGTCTATTAGGGACTGAATTGAATATGTACCAAAATTTCAGGGTGACATTAAATAAATTAAAAGTTTATATATTATATTAATATATTGAGCTAAAATTCAAGAACTATTTGAGTGAATTTTTTCTATTTTGTTTCTAGAATTCAAGTAAAGTCAATAGTCAACGTTGGTACTTTTAGTTTATTGTTCTATGTAGGGTACCTTAGCATTTTTCTTTTTTGGAAAAGAAAAAGTGAGTCACTTGAGATTTGCCTATACGTGGAGGATTGTTTCAAGTTGCGTCTACGTAAAGCCCTCTAACGCTGCCTTGGAGGGTAAAACGTGTTTGGTCAATAGGATTTCGGATGTGATATTCAAAGAACTAGATTCCGACGAAATTGACAATTTTAGCTTGTCAAAAAGTGTTGCGACAACAAAATTTAAAAGACTCGTTCTGTCGTGCAATAAATCAAATCTTATGCTAACTAAAAGAATGAAGAAATACGCGAATCGGGTATTTTTTCTCTTTAATAATTTCATGTGGGATTATCGTAAATGGGTCTTTTCGAAATTCTTTAAAAATGAGAGGGCCCTCTTCTCGTAATGTAGTTGACACATTAGGTATGCATTGAATCATCTAAATTAGTGAAAGTTTAACCATAACTTTTTTTTTGTGCCTAAAGTTTTTGGATCCATATTATTAAACCAAAAGTGTCATTGACAATACCTCCATTGCCCGATATAAAGAGCATTCAATGGGCTTAGGGTGGCCCCCGCCTCCAAACTTACTCTGAAGTCCTAAACATATAATGCCCATTTATTAAATAGCCACCCACTTTTTTTTGTAGGGTTAATACCACGACAAATCTCAAATTAGTACACCTATGACAAATGCACGCTAAATTAATTTTTTGACTATAAAAAATCCAAAATTGGTACACCCGTGATAATTTTACCCTCAATTAGTTTCCGCTAAATTTTATAGTCAAATTTCTGAATTAGATTATACGTGGCTGTTGATGGATTTATCAGTTTGGTGTTTTATCCTCATTTTATCACAATTGTATCCGTTTGTGATTTTTCGTGATATTAATCCAATTTAACGGAGGATAAATTTGTCACAAGTGTATCAGTTTTGGGGTTTTTTGATGGTCAAAAAATTAGTTTTTGGTAAATTTATCATATGTGTACCTATTTTGAGTTTTCTGTGGTATTAACCCTTCTTTTTATACATAACCCTCTTCGTAATCCTTCCATTATTAATTGTTTCTAAATTTGTGATCAAATGGTCCTTTCATAATTATTGCCAAAAATAGCAGTTTGGGGATTTTTTATGGTAAAAAAATTAATATTTTGTCACGTGTCTACCAGTTTGGGATTTTTTGTGATTAAAAAATTAGTTTTGGATAAATTTGTCATATGTGTACCTATTTTGGATTTTTTGTGGTATGAACTTTCTTTTTATACATAACCCTCTTTGTAATCCTTCTATTATTAATTGTTTCTAAATTTGTGATCAAATGGTCCTTTTATAATTATTGCCAAAAATAGCAAAAGGCTTCATTAAAAAAAATAATTTCAAAGATAAAGATCCTTATAGTTATAAAAGAGTAATATTAAAAGATCTTATTTCTCCATCCAATTAAGGTTATTAATCTTTGTCGCGATGTCGGACGAGGAATGAAAAATAATTGCGGACGTGCTCGAGGCGCACATGGAAACTAAGTAAAGCTTTAAATCGTAAGTAAATCTCGAGACAGCCAACGTACCCCGAAATAATCCCAACCGAAGGATTTCTGTCGCCACCCTGATCGTCTCGCATATATCCAAATCGAAATCACTGAAACTTGCATGCTTATAATAACGTTCCTTTTTTTTTCCTGCCTCTTTAAGAAATCCAGATCTCGCAACTCACGCGATTTGACCCTTCTATCGATCCGAAGCCCTCGCGCACGAGGAAACCGAGTAAACTCTTTTAAAATCGCAAGTGAATCCCGAGACAGCTAACTTACCCCCGAAATAATTCCATCCGTAGGATTGCTGTTACCATCCCGATCGCCTCACACATATCCATACCGAGTCCCTAAAACTCGCACCTTCATAATAACGCCCGCCTTCTCGCTCCTCAGCAAAAACCCAGATCTCACAACTCACCCGCACACCCCCCGACACCTCTATCGATCCGAAGCCCCCCGATCGACCCTAATCTCTTTTCTTCATAAACCCTTCTTTTTTCGAAAATAAAACTGTTAAATCAAGTGTACACAACAAGGGGTGACCCAACCAAAACCACAATTCATCATGTTCCAAGAGGCACAAAATTTTTTTTTTGAAGGAATACAAAAGGAAATTTAGGAGGGCCAGTGAAAAATTTGCACTACTAGTAGTAGTACTAGACAAGTAGTGAGCGGTAGTCAACTTAGTAGGAGGGACACGGGGAAAGGACGAGAGGGGAAGGGGAGTGGTGGTGTCGTTTCATGCTTTGGCACGGGGGAGTGGCCTCACCCTAAAAACGGCACGAGGCTGGCCTTCCCACCCCCCCAACCCCCCTCGCCTACCTATATATTTACGTTGGATATTCTCCTCCTCCTTCACCCCCTTCCTCGCGCAAGATCTCCTCCACGTCGCCACCCCACGCGCGCGCGCGCGCACACCGAAGACACACATCATCGAGGCCTCGCTTTCTGCTCGATCGAATCCAACTTCGCTTCTCCTCTCCTCTCCTCTCCTCTCCCCCCTTCTTCTCCTCCGATTCCACCGATCCTCGACCTCCCTCCTCGATCCCGACCGATCGCCGTCGCCGTCGCCGCCGCCGCCCCTCTCCGGCGCCGCCGCAGTCTCCGGCGGCCCCTCCGGCGGAGCCCCGCCGGCCCGTCCCCGGCCTCCCCTGCCGGTTCGGTGGTTGATCTGGCTCCGTGCGCCCGCCCCCCCCGCCCGCCGCCGCGGTGAATGAGTTCGGTGAGTTCTCTCGTGCAGTCCGCCTCTGACCCAACCACCCACCGATCGGCGCCGCCGGTCGGTGGGGGCGGCGGGAGCTTTCGATTGTGGAATCCGCATTTGGTTAGAGTGGTGGGGCGCTGGTGCGTTTCTGATTTTTTTTTCCGTCGGGCGAGATCGTGTGGGTGCTGCGGTGGGATAGGCGCCGATTTGGTCGGTTTAGGGTTTCTTTTTAATCCGCGAGGATGGGAGATGATTGGGTAGATGCTTGCAGTCTGGTTTGGGTCGGGTTGGGTTTGCTAGTGGGAACGATTCGGTTCGGCTCTGTTCGAGGTTTTCGTCGGAAATCGAATTGGTTTGGTTTGGTCCGTGGCGTCCTGGATCACGGTGCGGCCCTGGTAGTACGGCTGTAGAATCTTTATCTCTGTGTCGACACCTGACATATCGAAGTAGCAATTGGGCAGCGTTGGCTATCCTTCATTAAGCGATTACTTTTTCTTTTTTTTTTGGCTTCCAGTTCATGTTCGATTGAAACATTTTTCCTTCAAGCACCGGTCTTTTGTTGGGAGCCTTGTTCCTGCGTTAGATATGCTTGTAATTATCGTCTTATGATTTTACAGGTCCGATTCGGCCATCAGGATCGCTTGATTTCTCGGTGTTGATATTTTCATTTCGACATACACATTCCGTCGGAAGTGTGAATTGCATGTTGAGAAGGCGGCGCAACGGGTTTCGGTTGAAGTTATTTGCGCTGACAGTACAGTTTGTATGCGTTTACCTATGAGATGACATCTCGGGGAAGGCCCATGTTTGATCTGAATGAACCTCCTCCGGGAGATGATGAAGAGAATGACAGCGTCGTCAGCATACTGCCGCAGAAGGCTCTTCCATCTTCAAATCCTCACAGTTCCACCGTGCTTGTGTCATCAGTAGTTCCTCAAAGAATTGTCAACAATAACGCTTTCTCACATGCATCATCCGTGTCAGGTTTTCAACCTTTTGTTCGTCCCAAAGCTGCTCGTAGCCCTGAGCTAGGTCGTGTTGGACGGAAGAATGCAGGGGATAGGAATTGCAATGTTGCCTCATCATCAAAATTGAGTGATGTTGAGGAGAAGAATCCGGCAGGTCCGTTGGTTTCTGACTCTGTGGCAGGTCATAAAGCGGAGAGAGAAGAAGGTGAATGGTCAGATGATGATGGCGCTGCTGATCCACATAGATCCAGCGGTTTGCATGAACCGGGCAAAGCTTCACGTGGAAAAGGATCGACTGAGTTGCAGGATACTAATGCTTCAGGGGTGATTGATGAGATTGTTTCTTGCAATGGCAATACCTCTGAAAGTGGTAAGGGTGAGAATTCAGCTTCTGCACCTGCTGGACTAAACTTGCATCCAAATGATTCTGAAAGCAACGACAGCCATAATGTCGAGGGCAATGCTAAAATAGATTCTTCTAATGGTGTTCAGGAGGAAGCTAGTGTAGGTACAAAACAGAAAGAAGTCAAAGGCATTGAGGCGAGCTATGCTCTGAAATGTGCTAATAATCCAGGAAAGAGGAAGATGGACCAACACAAGGAAGCTATGCTAGGCAAGAAGCGCAACAGACAGACCATGTTTCTTAATTTGGAAGATGTAAAGCAAGCTGGACAAATGAAGACTTCAACACCAAGACGGCCAAACTTTTCATCAACTCCAAGCACTCGTTCTGCGAAAGAAACTCGAACTATTCCTCCTCCTTCTGAACGCATTATCGAAAAACTGGGTCAATCCATTTCTAAGGACCTGAAAAGATTGGATGTATCTGCTATTGAAGGAGGCAATAGTGCTGAGCAGAGTGAGTCTAAGCCCGAATGCAATGGTGATGTAGATGCTGGAGTACTGGCTAAGCCTAAGAAACTGATTAACAATAATGACCCTGCGGCTGAATTGTCACAACCTTCAAGGCAGAGTTCCTGGAAGCAACCCATGGATCTGAGACAGCCGAAAAGTTCTCCACTTCCTAACAAGAAGCCAGGTTTAATCAGTCAGATCTCCCTGGATTCAAAGTTGGTGAATAAGAAACATCTTGTTCCCAAGAAGCAAACGATAATTAATTCTACTTATCAAGATACATCAGTTGAGCGCATGATACGTGAGGTGACCAATGAGAAATTTTGGCAACAACCTGGTATAATAACAGCAGCCATGCTTACTGTTCTTTTTTGAAAATTGCTTACTGTGCACTGGAAAATTTTGCTGATGCTATGATGCATATGTTTCATTCCATTGTATAACTTTTTCCAATATAGTATTTTGATGAATTTAATGCTTGAAAGACATCAAAAGGGCATATTGTGCTGTGCAATCAAAACTCAGACTTTTCATCATTGCCTTTTAGCTTAATGGAGAATCGGAGGGCTTCACATGAATGGCCATACTTGTTGCTTGTGACATTTGTGTAGCACATTGTAAGAACTAAGAAGGTTCGTTCTTTTTGTGCAAAGTTGCTGTAAAGTTTACAGTTAAAATCACGGTGCTGGTTTGGCTGCTTGGGCAGGAAATTAGTTCATAGTTGGGTCTGGTTTTGCCTAATTAACCACCTCTGACCAAAACTGGATCAAGCTGAAATCAACCCAGTTCAACTGGTTTAATAGGGATGATTGGACTGGGTGGCTAAAGAGTTAGTCGGTACTTGTAATTTGAAACATGTGGTGGGTATAAGAGTCAGTTGGATGTTAGGGCCTACTAATAGCTTATTGAAGTGATTCGGACCTGGATAATTCCCATTCATGGGAGTTTAATTCATATGTGGATATTTCCACATATGAATTCTAACCCTTTCTTTGGCTGGCATGAGTTGGCTGCCATCAGACTCCTGTGTGATTATCCATTCATTTATTTGCATGTTGCAGCACTCGAGGACATGCATTTGAGTTTGGAAGGGAGTCCCAGAATATCTTGATCCAAATGCATGTTTAGTCATAGTGCAGATGGTGCTATTGGTTTTTATTAGCCTATATTGTCTTCTCTGTTTCTGCAGATGGTGATATTTGTTTTTATTAGCTTAGTTATCTGTGTGATTCCTTGTTGGTTCTCTTAAGTGTAAAAGGTGATGTGGCTTCTTGTGTTCCAGGGGAGACTGATCTACAATGTGTTCCTGGTCGATTTGAGTCTGTAGAAGAGTACGTCAGAGTATTTGAGCCTTTACTTTTTGAGGAATGCCGTGCACAGCTTTACAGTACGTGGGAGGAGTTATCTGAAACATTTTCGAGAGATACACATGTAATGGTTCGAGTGCGGAATATCGAAAGGAGGGAAAGAGGTAATAATACTTTCACCGAATTGGAGGTGTTTTCTTTTTCAGGAATCTGGAACTTATGGTGCATATTGTTTAGGACATTTTACACATCTATTATTTTCATATCACTCTTTTTATGTATAACATTATTTTGTAGTCAACATTTTGAAAGGGTTCTCTCCAGAGTGGAATCACATTATGGTAAGGCATGCTGTGCATTTGCTGCAGCGGTGGTGTGTTTGTTATGTTAGGCTAGACTCTGTAATTGAATGACCTAAAAATTAAAGCTGAAAGCAAGTAGACCTGTCCATGGCTGATTGGATGTTGTACCTATTTAACAGGTCAAGCGTTTGGTTCTTGCTTGGCCGACGTGCTTAAGTCTTGAGAATTTATTTTTGCAGAAACATCCTGACTCCTGTCTTGTCCAGTGGGACAATTTACCAGTCAGTCTAGGAATCGAGGGTTACCTAAGTCATTTGGATGCTGTCAGATTTGAAATCATTAATGCACAGCCTAGCGTACTCTTAGAGTAAAAGACTTTTTGAGGATTGGTGTGGTAGGCATGAGGCACAAATAAATTCATTGGAAAAAGTTTACATAAACGCGCTGCTCTTGTACTGGATTTAGATGTTGTGGACCTCTGACCTAGCTTTTGTTTCGTTGAAGTTCTTTTGTTCCTATTCATTCCATGATGGATTTATGCTCATTAGGTGTGCTTGTAATTGAAGGTTTATATGACTTTGACTATTAGATGACTATGACTAGTAGATTAGCGCTTGCTTGGTCGTATTCTTTAGTAGGCTTCATTTTAGCAGTTCAGGCATCATAGGTCATAGAAAGTTAAGATGGTAAACGTACTAATTATGGTTTTGCTCTCTCTCTCTCTCTCTCCCTCATATATTTATACACACATTTTTGTATGTATATATGTGCTGACTAAATTGTTTCTCAGGATGGTACGATGTGACAGTTCTTCCAGTAAACGAGTGCAAATGGATGTTTAAGGAGGGTGATGTTGCGGTTCTTTCAACTCCTAGGCCTGGATCATTCAGATCCAAAAGAAACAATTTCTCTGTCGTTGATGAGGGAGATGAGCCTGAGATAACTGGACGTGTGGCTGGTACGGTTAGGCGATTTATGCCTATTGATACTCGTGATCCTCCTGGGGCAATCCTTCACTTCTATGTTGGCGATTCATATGATACCAACAGGTTAAGTTTGCTGTATTCAGCGTTAGATTATTTTACCTCAAATGGAATTGTTTCTATATATTATCTATGTTGTGCAGTACCCATGTACTAACTCTAATCGTATTCTCTTAATGGACATTTTCAGTGAAGGCAACGAAGATCACATCTTAAGGAAACTCCAGCCTAGAGGCATCTGGTATTTAACTGTCCTGGGCTCTCTTGCTACCACTCAACGGGAGTATATTGCTTTGCATGCATTTCGTCGCCTTAATTTGCAGGTACAGCTGGAGTTTTTTGTTTTTCAGTATAACTGCCATTTTTTGTTACTTGTGTTAAATCACTTTTAACTGATTCTATCCTCTTCAGATGCAAACAGCGATACTTCAGCCTAGTCCCGAGCAGTTTCCTAATTATGAGCAGCAGATCCCTGCCATGCCAGAGTGCTTCACTCAGAAGTTTGCAGAACACTTAAACAGGACCTTTAACGGACCCCAACTGTCAGCAATTCAGTGGGCTGCTATGCATACAGCTGCCGGTACTAGTAGTGGGACAACAAAGAGGCAAGAACCATGGCCCTTCACTCTCGTTCAGGGGCCTCCAGGTACAGGCAAGACTCATACTGTATGGGGTATGTTAAATGTGATCCATCTGGTTCAGTATCAACATTATTACAACTCATTGCTCAAGAAACTTGCACCTGAAAGCTACAAGCAACCTAGCGAGGGCAGTTCTGATAATAATGCAACTGGATCAATTGATGAAGTTCTTCAGAGCATGGATCAGAGTCTTTTTCGGACTCTTCCAAAGCTCTGCCCAAAGCCTAGAATGTTAGTGTGTGCTCCTTCCAATGCAGCAACAGATGAGCTCCTGGCTCGTGTTCTTGATCGTGGTTTCATTGATGGGGAAATGAGGATATATAAACCTGATGTAGCCCGAGTTGGGGTCGACTCACAAACACGAGCAGCTCAGGCCGTCTCTGTTGAAAGGAGAACCGAGCAACTTCTTGCCATGGGTAAAGAGGAGGTGTATGCCTGGTTGCATAGGTTGAGAAATAGTGAAGCTCAATTCTCTCAGGAGATAGCCGAAATTCAATTGAAACTCAACAGTGCAGCTGCTGCTATTCGTTCTCAAGGATCTGTTGGTGTGGATCCTGATGTTTTGATGGCAAGGGACCAAAATCGTGATGCGTTGCTTAAGCAACTTGCTCAAGCAGTTGAGAACAGGGACAAAGTGCTGGTTGAGATGTCTCGCATCCTCATTGTAGAAGTAAAGTTTCGTACCGGTAGTAATTTTAATTTGGAAGAGGCCCGCGCCAGTCTTGAGGCAAGTTATGCCAATGAAGCTGAGATTGTCTTCACTACTGTTTCAAGCAGTGGTAGAAAGTTATTCTCCCGCCTTTCTCATGGTTTCGACATGGTAGTCATTGATGAGGCAGCACAGGCCAGTGAGGTGGCAGTTCTTCCTCCCCTCTCTCTTGGTGCTGCTCGATGTGTTCTGGTTGGGGATCCACAGCAGCTTCCTGCCACTGTGATCAGCAAAGCAGCTGGGACTCTTCTATATAGCAGGAGCCTTTTTGAGAGATTTCAACAGGCTGGATGCCCAACGATGTTGTTGTCTGTTCAGTATAGGATGCATCCACAAATCCGTGATTTCCCTTCCAGGTATTTTTACCAGGGACGCCTAAGCGATAGTGAGAGTGTAGTGAAGTTACCTGATGAGGTATATTACAGGGATCCATTGCTTAGACCTTACTTATTTTATGACATTACACATGGGCGGGAATCCCACAGAGGTGGTTCTGTCTCCTACCAAAATATAAACGAAGCACAGTTTTGTCTACGTATATATGAGCATCTACAGAAAAATCTGAAATCTATGGGTGTGGGGAAGATTTCCGTGGGCATAATTACACCTTACAAGTTGCAGTTAAAGTGCCTTCAACGTGAGTTTGAGGAGGTTCTGAATTCAGAAGAGGGGAAGGATATTTATATCAATACTGTCGATGCTTTCCAAGGACAAGAACGTGATGTCATTATAATGTCGTGTGTTCGTGCTTCAAGTCATGGAGTTGGCTTTGTTGCAGATATTCGTCGTATGAATGTTGCTCTAACTCGTGCTAGGAGAGCTCTATGGGTATGGATTCATCTGCCCTGTTCTTTTGCATTTCTGTTTTTGGCTAACTCCCTGTCCTGTTCACTTGTCAACTTACAGGTACAGAGTCTGATTGTTTACGTGTTTTCTTCTCTTAATAGGTAATGGGAAATGCTAATGCTTTAATTCAGTCTGATGACTGGGCTGCATTGATTGCTGATGCCAAAACCAGAAATTGTTACATGGACATGGATTCTGTTCCCAAAGAGTTTTACATACCTAAAGGACCAACTCTCGCTCCCCTGCCAGGTAAGGCTCCTTTGAACTCAAGGGGGTTGAGGTCAAGTGGGTCGAGGCATAGATCGACAGACACGCACACAGAGCCCAGGTCAGCGGTGGCACAAGAAGATGATGAGAAGTTGCCAGCATCCTTAATCCCCAGGAATGGGAATTTCCGGCCTTTTAAGCCACCCGTGGAGAATTCACTGGATGGTGTTGATCAGGTGGGTGACAGATCAAGAGAATCCTGGCAATACGGCGCACAGAAGAAGCAGCAGAGTTCCTCTGGAACAGTGTGGAAGAGAGATCACTAATTGCTTGTCCTCTTTGTATTTTGATCTTTTCCAAACTCAAGCTCCACCTTGTGTTCCGTTTATTAAAAACGTGGAACACAGTGCTTGCCTTAGGGGGAGAAAAGCTCCGATGGCTGGAGGCGCTGCTCAAACAAGCGAAAAATGGACAGAATCAGGTCTCCGCTGAACTACTTTTGTTTGATAATTGAAAGTTTCTTAGGAGATTAGCCATAGAGAGGATCGGAAATCCTCAGCGACCCCACCTTGCACAGGAAACCTTGCCGCAACATGTCTGGCCGGTCTGCCCCTCTCTCTATCTTTTTGCTGAGCCAGGTATCGGGCCTTTTGTGGGGATGAGATGGTTTCGGTAAACTTGCTGGCGTCGGATTTTAAGGTAAGGACGTTGCTTTCTTAAGTAGTTTTCTGATAATTACATCATGGCGATACCGGGGTTTTTACGAGTGTTATGAAAAAATATAGAGAAAGGCACTCAGAAAATAGAAATGTGGGCATGAACGCAAATTTTATGCAGACTAGAAACTTAGAGTTTTATAGTTTTGTCAAAGGAGTGTTTGACTCTTGAATGGGCTCTGCTTGCTCAGGCTCTCTCAGTCTCTCTGGGCATACAAGTGGATGGTGGAAACACTTCTCTGTGACTGCCCCTTCTCTTTAGTTGCACTGAAGCTTCTTATTTGTATGAAAGGAAGGGAAGGGAGTAAAAGAAAGAAAAAAAAAACTTGTGTACTTGGTTGGAATGCTTTTGCTCTTCCTCAAGGGGAAGAGAGACATATCTGCAATGGGGGATGCCTCGGCAAGGTGTGGAAGGGCATGGATTTGTATATAAATGAATAATTTCCCTTTTATTCTGATTGTAACTTCATTTAGAGTAGGAATTCAATTCTTTGATTTTGATTAGTCGATGCATGCTCTCTTAGTTATATTTAATATGTTACATTTGCCAACGAAAAGGGAAAGGAGGGCCTCTGTCCTTCTTGCCTTCCTTCTCTGCGACTCTTTTCGCTGTTGTTTATCTCTCAGGTGGCTCTCCTGCTTGTCTAGGGAAGGCTATGTATCTCGCTGGTTGCGTGCATGGATCTATGAAACCTTTGCGCCAAAAGGAAAAATGAATCGTCCCTTCGATTCTGGAATGATAGTGTCAGAATGCGACAGCTAGAAGCCATCCCTACATTGCCAGCAGGGAGTGCAGTCGAGTGGTGTTCGGACCAGGTCTGGCTTGTTTTGCCGGGGGATGTATTGATGCTCTTGACGGAGAAATATTAGCGACCTTAAATCAATAAGTAGTGTCGAAACATCCTTTGGACATTCCTATTCCCTGTGAAGATGTGGGTGGATCTTGTGATAGGTTAATGACTCCGGGGAGTGTACTGCATGCGAAAATTAGAGACGCGTTTAGTGCCACAAGCGAAGCCCCATCCACTTTAGGTGTCGGCCATTTTCTTTTTCACGGTAATGCATCAAGCCCGACAAAACAAAACATGAAAAGGATGGTTTGTCTAAACGTGAAGAATTGGTGCATTACCCTTTTCAATTTTTGGGAACCTAAGGTATCTGGTTTTACCATATTGCCGGAATTGGTTTTCTCGAAATAGCGAAATGGGGGAACTTTGCCCGGGGTTATGATAATCTTTAGGAAGATTTTAATCGATGAAAGAATCGATGTGGATATCTGAATGCCGTCGGCGGCAGGACTCGCTTCCTTGGTCAATAGGTGTGGAGAGCAAAACTCGAGCCATATGCGTTCCCGTTTACTTTAACTACTTAACCGAGTACGATCATTCATGTCTTTATCCATTAAAAAAAATGTCTCCGATGTATTGTTTCCTATAACGTTGCATCAAAATAAAATCTGACAATATACGCTATCTAATGTCTTCCCGAAACAATTCATGGTTAGCTAATCAGCAAGCACATTAGAGTGAATAAAATTGCATCTCCTCGCTTAGTTTTGAACCACGTGCATTCGAATCTGAAAATAATAATGTATCGCTTCGTGGGAAGAGTGAGAGGAACTCTTGAATCCTAATCGCGCTCTCGCTTTGGATTAGTTTTAAGTATACATCTTTGTAATCCTTCGTTTACACAATCCGCATCCATTACCCCATGGATAATCGGTAAAAAAAAATTCAATGAGCTTTGGCCTGACATTGGCATTATCGCCTGAATGTATGTCTTTCCCTAACACCGCTAGAGGGAGGAGATTTAGTTGAGAGCATATATTATGATTTAACTAGTAATTTCTCATCCAAGAGTTGCTCAGAAAGGGACAAGAGGGTGTTGCATCTTGCATGATCACAGGCTCAACTCCAGAAACAGTGCCCCTCTTTCATCAATGGATGAACGATTAGAACATCGATGGTTTGTCGACAAGGTGTAGGTCACCACCCCTTTTGAATGCGCAGGTGGTGGCGCCGGCACGAGATCCCGGCAGTAGAGCCACCGTTGTTGCCACCATCATCGCCGCCATGAAATTAACACCGTTAAAATACCTTGCCATTGACCCCCGTGTTTCCAAAATGTCAGGTTGCCCTTGCTCTTTAGTTTATCTCCTCTTCCTCACGAAGTTTTGGATTTGAACCCCTCTTTTCTCTTGGAGCTTCTGGGCATCAACTTTTATAAAGTCGTTTGATCAAAAAGAAAAAGATAGAGAAGATTATGGAATGATCATTGTCATGCATTGCGGCGTCACCGCATTGGGTATGCAACAAGCGGAACAGGTTGGGTCCGCATGAGCTTGGCTCCGCAGAATGTTAATGACCCGGGGCTTTCATCGATCACTTTAGTCGATTGTGCTTTAAGGGGAAAAAAGGTTTAGATGCTTTAAGGCTTCCATGAAAGTTTACAGTTTGGAGGAATTGGCGCGCAGGAATCTAGCATCGCAGCAATGACGAAATAATTCTTCGTTTAGCTAATCAACGAACGCGACAGAGTGAACAAATTGCATCTGCACAGTAATTTTTAAATCATATACATTTGAGTTGAAAAAGAAAAAACTCACTTCGTAAGAAGAACAAGAGAAACTCTTAAACCCTAAGCATGCTCTTGTTTTGACTTTCACCGATCACAGACCGATATCAAGATCAAAGAGCAAGATCTTATTGCCAAAACTTTCCAATAAAAACTCAAGCCGCCGCATTGCTTGTGCCACTAGCAACCTCGCGGAGGACCATAAAGTGGAACTTGCGAGAGACCGTGTCCCAGAACATCCCTATCTCGTCCCTGACCTTCAACCCTCGTCCCTTGACGAACAGCTTGTTCTTGTCCCCGTTCAGCAAGTAGCTCCTCCATGACGCCCAGTAGCGGAACACGAGCTGGTGCTAATAGCCTGTGTCTGCATCCCTCACGACGACCTCCATCTTGTCCCTGCTCTCAACCTGCCTCACCTTTTCCTCGCCCATCCACTGGAGCACGTGGGTCTTCACGCTGCCCCGCAGAAGCAGGAGCCGCAGCAAGTGCCCGAGGTTGCTTTCTGTTAACTTCTTCCTGATCTTCCAGGGATCCTCGTAGAGCACCAACTCCGTGGAGATGCCGGCATAGCACTTCTCTTCTCCCTTGTGTCTTGGAACTGGCCACTCCTTGTTCGTGATGACCCTGCGTGATGATCTCTCCCTCTCTGCAAAAATAATGGGGACTCCAGAGTTTCCAGCTTGTTGCCACCGCGATTGTTCAAGACCGAGAAAGAGAAGCTTCCTTGAATGTTATTGCAGGTCCGAGTGGGGAACAAGATGAGGGTTAGCCAGGAACGTGGAGAAGAAACTTCTTCCTGGCTCCGATTCTCCCTCTTCTCATCATCGTCAATGGGGGTAAAATCGGAAACGCAGGAGGAAGAGACCACCGATGCTGCAGGCGGCGAGTGATCGACGACGATCGGAGGAGACTTGCGGTCGAAGAAATCGAACATCTTGATGGATTTTTCGCTTTCTTAGGATCCATGTATTTTTTTTTTCTTACTTGAGAGTGATCAAAGAACTACAGTCGAACAAAATCAAAGTTGTGAAGTGGCGCTTGAACTGCAATGTGTTTCCTAATCTGGGTTGAATGAAGAGAAATATCTTCCAGAATAAAATTGGTTGTGCTCATAGCCAAAATGTATAAAAGAGTACGAGGAAGGTCATGGAGTTTGGTGCTAGATGCGCCCGCTATAATATATGACTTTTTTGCGGAAATTATATGCAATATGAAACAAATACATGATTTTTCCGCGTAATGTCATAATTTGAAAGCTAACAAGTTGTCAAGTTAAGATATTGAATTGATTGAATAATATCTCCCAAATTAACTATTTTGTTATTGTTAAGAGTAGACATGGAGTGATGTGTTAAAACTGCCAGATGAATTATTTGATATGTAAAAGAAATACTTATTTCAGGCCGTGCTGGTGTATTTAGGAACATGAAAAAAATTACCAAAAAGTCATAAACTTATTACAACAGTGCAAATTCAGTTCTAAACATTGTTTTATGCTAATTGAGTCCTAAATCCTTTGCATTTGTGCAAATTCAGTCCATCCAATCAATTTTGACCAGTCGGCACTAACATGGCATGACCAAGGCTAACGTGGCATGACCAGGGCTAACGTGGCACGACCAGTACTGACGTGAACAATTTTTAATATTATTTTAACATTTTTTGATTTTTTTGATTTTTTTATTTTTCGTTTTTATTTCTTTTCTTTCTTTCTGTTTTTTTTTCCTTCCTTCTTCCTCTGGCCAATGAAGTTGACCTCGCCGACCTCACCTCTGGTTCGGTGACCAGCCAAAGGAAGAAGGAAGGAAAAAAAAAGAAAGAGAAAGAAAACAAGAGGAAAAATTTAAAATTTTGAAAAAATATTAAAATATTATTAAGAATTGTCCATGTCAACGCCGGCCGGCCAACATTGGCTGGATGGACTGAATTAGCACAAATCCAAAAGGTTTATGACTCAATTGGCATAAAAAATTATTTATGACTAAATGGGCATAATTACAATAGTTTTAGGACTTTTTGGATAATTAGGTTTATGACTTTTTGGAAAATTATTCAAAAAGTCCTAAACTTATTGCGTTTTTGTCAATTTAATCCTAATCCCTTTAGTTTTGCCAATTGAGTTATAAACATTTTCACTTCTTTCCAATTGAGTCCACCTGGCCAATTTTGACCAAAAATCATTGACATGGACACTGATTGTACTACGTGGCATCGCTGGTATTAATGTGGACAATTTTTAATAATTTTTTATTATATATTTTAGAATTTCATTTTTATTTTTATTTATCTTTTTTTCATCTTCTTCTTCCTTTGGTCGCTGGCTTCCTCGATGGCCAACGACTGGCCACAAGAGAGAGCCAGCGAGGCTTGCCCTTGCCGGAATTTGGCGAGGGCCAACCTTGCCGGCCAAGCAAGGGTCACCTCACTTTGCAGGGGCAAGGTCCCCTATGACATCCCAGGCCGTCACCACTAACGACCAAGGGTCTATTAAACCATATATGCATGCAGAAGCTATTAATATGCACTAAACAAGTATGTAAAGTATCTTTTACTGAGAAACATACACAAATGCACGCTGGTAAATACCTTTATACACACACACACACACACAAAACTAGAGTCAGGCTATAGGCAAACTAACTATACAAATATACAATTCAAAAGATAAGTCGCCCCGGGAGCTTAGGTACACTACTCCACCTACACAACCACCCCCAAATGCTCCCCTACTCCAACAACTATACGACCCTATCCAAAAAGGTCCGTTATTCGGGTCGTGCTACCTCAAAAAGTCATCCATTTGATCACCCGACTACTCCTCCATATCATGGTCGCTGTCCGACCCTAAGTTTGAGTCAGTATCTAGAAATGGAAGCGGTCTCCAAAGCTGTCCCTAGTAGTGGATATACAAGGCAACGAAATGATATGCGCAAAGCCTACATCAACCCACAATGTGGACACAAACTACACAAAAACAACATTCGGAAACTCAGGAATAGTCACGTCTTCCCAATGGAACGTAAAATCAACTGGAGCTCCATAACGAGCGCTATAGGTAGCGAGAGGAACGGATGACATATCTACTAATTTGAAAAGATAAATAACTACAGGAGTAAGCATAAAGCTTAGCAAATAGATATTTAAAACATCGACAACACGAATCATCAAATCACCACAAGATGTAAACATCATTTATGAGGGAAATGATGCAAATGCAATAAATGGGTGCAATGCATGTTGTATGCCAGTTATTATTTCAGTTCTCTCATCAAATATCCACCCCCATACCATGGTTACATCAGCGAGCAGACCGACCCGTGCAGGTAACTTCCAGTGCACAGACCAGACTTCCATGGTACACCAACCACAAGCATCACTCCGAGGCATCATCAGCACACAGACCTACGGCATCCAAGTCTTCTGTACTTGGGCATCTCGATACTCCCGCGGGGCAGCATCGGTGCGCAGAACGATGTTCCTCACCATTCATTTTCACATGATGCACATGAAGCAATGCACATAAGGCATCATCAGGGATCCCCCGTCTGACGATCCTCACCATCCATTATCACACAATGATGATATGATGAGTGCAAAATGATTCTAACAGCAGCATATGAATAACAATCCACATATGAGGCATATTAATCCAACCGAGGCATCAATGATACAATCAAGAGCATAGGCAATATAACAACATCGTGCACAAAATCACCATCTCATATGAACTATCCTTTATCACACGATTCAGCTGATGCGAGACCACGTCGTCACTGTCCATGGGCTCAGTCACCACCAACACCGGCCTACAACATAGGCGTTCCTCACGCCTCCATCCCGCACCATGAGCCACCCCCGCGCTACTTTCTTTTCCGCGGTCATGGCGCTTCATTAAGCAGTTCAGCTCAACGTAAACCACGGCCACCCTTATCGACTCCATACAACCATTCAAACTCACCACATGTCATCCCGATACTCGAACAACACCAAAAACAACTAGAAAATCAAATGAACATAGTAAAAAAAAATTCATCATCCAACTTGCACATAACCTTAACATGTCTCGTTCGAAACATCTAAGCTCGTTTTCAATGATCTGTCACCATCACGCGATATCCCGACACCCGTACAATCTCGAGAAACCAAAAAGTCAAAGACTTTCCAAACTTTTCAACGCGAGACCCAAAACCCATCATAAAAGATCGAAAACCATTCATCTTGGGCGAAAAGATGAATGCGAAGTTAAGGAATTAGAATCTACTTGCCTCGAGGATGATCTTGTCGAAGAATCGCAGGAAGTCGAGCCAATTTTGCTCTTGTGCGGCCACGAACCGTCCAAAATGAAGAAGAAAGAAGAAGAACAAGAGAAGAAGAGAAGATGAAGAGAACGAAGAGAGAAAAGAAAGAGACTTGATATAAAGGAATTTCGGACAGAATATTCAAGATATTTTTTTTTCCGATTTTTTTTCTGCGCCAATATGGAATGACACCAAAAATCAGGATGTCACATCCCTTCGCTAGTATCTAGTGAGGGTTGACCTCGCTGGCCTCGAGCGATAATTATAATATTATAATTATCTCTAACTCATGGGAGTTACCATCATGTTGCTTGGAAAATGGGAAGATCCTCCAAAATGTCTTAAACATATTATACTTTTGTCAATTCAATCTTAAATATTTTGATTTTGCCAATTGAGTCCATCCGACCATCGAGAAGGCCCGGCGGAGGGAAAAAGAAAGAAGAAATGGAAAAAAAAAGAAAATTAGAGAAAAGGAAAAAGAGAAAAGAGAAAAAAAAATTGAAGTCGTAATTAAGCCGCACCACCAAAAATGCCCCAATTATATCGAGTATTGCGACATCTTATGTGTATGTGAGAGAGAGAGAGCCCTCTTCGATTCTTACCAAAAAAAAAGAAAAGAAAAAAATTTATAAAAAAATTGAAAAATATTATAAAATTATTAAAAATTATATATGTTAACGCCGACCGTGTCACATAAAATAGCCAACATCCACATCAACAATTTTCAATCAATTGACTCAATTGGCAAAATTTGAAAAGGTTCATAATTCAATTGACAAAATCAAAAGATGTATATCTAAATTGGCAAAATGACCTTTTGGATAATTTTCTGTATCCCTCCCTGACCTACGAGTCTCTGTCTCGTCTTTCTATTCTCTCCAACGTTGTCTTCTCTCTTAAGCTCTCTCTAAATTTCTCTGCACCGTGTTGCTCTCTGTTGTTCCTGCGAAGTGTTCTTCCGTTTCTTCAACGAAAACCAGATGAGGCTCATCGATTTCTTCAAGCCCCAAATTGCCTCCCATTAGCGACGTCCTGAGAGGCCAGGTCCACTCGCCGCCATGGATGGACTCTTCATCGTACGTTTCTTATCTGCATGATAATGAGAAGAATCGCTACGAAGAGGGTAGTGAAACTTCATCTGCAGCGGTGGTGGTGACTCGCGACTTCTTCCCCATCATGCCTGATCAGAAGCTTTTCTTGGGCACGAAGGAACTCGGTTCCCGATTTTGAAAAAAAACACAGAAAAAAGAAGAAGAAGAAGGTAGGTCAGTTCTTGTATCGATTCTGGAATTGGTCATTTCGGTTCCAGACTGATTTTAGGGTCTATCGATTCAGTTCTTGTTCCAAAAATCAGGAACCGGTTCTGACATGGGAGGTTCAAAGTTCCAGATTAATAACTTACCTACCCTGAAACCGATCACATCTAGTTAGAAAATTATGAAAAATTGTTCAAAAAATCCTAAACCTATTATACGACAGCCAGTTCAGTTTGCAACCTTTTAATTGTGCCAATTTATTTTACTTTATTGGGTCCAAATTGTGTCAATTTTGTCCTAAATTTTTTGATGATTCATCAATTTAACCATTCCAGTCAATTTTAATCCGAAATTACTGATATGAATGCCAGCCTCCTAGATGGCATGACCACACGAAAATCTAGCAACTGATAGTGGGATAATCATTAAGCATATTCAATTAAAAGAAATCTATTTTTACAGGAAAGCGCGGCCGATAGTCCCTCACGACCACCTCCATCCCATCCTTATAATTGGAGAGAGGAGGGGAAAGTGAAAGGGATGGAACAAGGGATCCGAATACTGAATCAAGTCCACTATATAAAAGTCAGGAGAAATCTTACTGTTTTTCCGCAGCCAAATTGTTGTATGGACTTGGGTACTAATCCTGGTGCGATAAATAGAATCGATCACGCTGGACCCAAGAACGAGCGGCTGAAGTTCGTGTTATACTATCGTGTTCGATCTACTTGATCCATAAATTAGCTTTCACTTTTCGTGGATAGCAATCGGCTCGGCGCACTCTTTTTCCTCCCATAAAAGAGAAAATGCATATGCTAACACCATCCTTTGATTTCTTTTTATCAAGGTTAATAGTAGATGCCAAGAAGCTTTTCTCAGTAAACTTTGGCTTTGGACATGGAATGCCGACCACTCTCTGATTTCCTCTGTAAAGTTGATCAAAATTAGAAGTGTTATTTCTTTTTAAGGAGAGACGGCACGAAATTAGAAGTGTGGAAATCCAACAAATTTCGCGTCGCAGATTGTTGAGAGTGATTGAACTATGGTCACACAAAATCAAGTTGTGAAGTGCACGCTTCAACACAAAGTATTTCCTAATTGGGGTTGGATTAGGAAAAAAAGGATCAAAGATAGTACAATATGCACGCATGTGTGTGTGATAAGACTTTATGTTTCCTAGAATATGACAAAAGTTATTAATCCACGCGGTTTTCAATTATTTCTTAAGAAAACTTATTCAATTTGAATGAAAAGTGTGGAATCCCTAGGATTAACTCCTCTTTTGGATTAATTTGAAGTATATGGCCCATGTAATCCATCTATTGTGCTATCCATGTTCACTAACAGGCTATTTGGTGCGTTCTTTCAATTCTGTTCTTTTTATTATTATATTCTGTCAGTGTGGATTGTTCGCTTGAGTTATTCTTTTCGGAATTGGCGTGCAATTCCCAATGCCATATGCACAGTCGGTCCGAAAAAAAAATAGAATAAGAATTGGCCCCGACTTATGGACAATTACCTTAACTTGAAGTATGCAATCGGAGGTAGGACATGTCACAAAAGATTTGGGATTTAAACCTTTGATGAAGTACTAAATTCATTCCACTCTTTTCATATATCTTGACAAATAGTTTGCCTTTTTTTCTTTCGTCCACATTGTTGACACCTATTTTTAATTTACACAAAATTAATCGCATAAAATTTAGGAGTTAATTTCTTTAATTCCTAAAACAAAAAAATATATTCCTATTTACATGCATTGCATATAGAAGTTAGGCATATAGGTTTTATTAATAAATAATTAAAAAAAGAAGAAAAAATCACATTGGGCCGGATCGGAGCCGAACCGATCCAGCCCATTTCCCTTCTCTTTTCTCTCGCGCGGGCCCAGCCCGCCTCACCTTCCTTCCCCCCCTCCCGCGAGCCCAAGGCCCTTTCATTTTTTTTTCTTTTTCCCTTCCGTGCGGGCCCAGCCTGCTTTTCCTTTTCTTTCGCCTAGCCCAGCCCGGCCTCTTCGTTCCTTCTTCCTTTCGCGCTGGCCCAGCCCAGCTTCCTTCTTCCCCATTGCCGGTCGCTCTCTCGCCCCTGTTCTCCTCTGTTCGCGACGTCACGCCGACGCACGGCAGCGCTGCTCCTCGCCGTCGCCATCAACGCCAGAGGAAGGCCAAGAGAGCACGCCGATGGGACTGGCATTAATTGCCAGTTCCGTCTCCCCCATATTCTCGGGCCTCCCTTATCTTCTTCTTCCTCTCTTCCCCCTGTTTCTTTGTTTTCTTCCTCAGCTGCAGACTGACGCCCCCCTCTGCACTGGCCTATGGCCGCAGAATTCGCGGGGCATAGGTCGGTGTAGGCCGTCGTCATTGCCGATGCAAAGAAGCTGGGGGACGTCATCGGCTATATATAGCCAGAGAGAGAGAAACATCTCCGGTCGGCGAAACTGAGAGAAAGAGAGAGAAACATAGTAAGAGAGAACCAGAGAGCGAGAGAAAAGGAGAGAGGAACAGAGAGAGATTAGAGAGAAATAAGAGGGGCCGAGAGTCTGCCGGAGTCGGAGGAATACCCGGCAGCTCCACCGCCGGCTAGAGAGAGAGCGAAACAGAGGGTGAGACCAGAGAGTGAGAGAGAGAAAGAGAGAGAACACAGAGAGAAAAGAGAGAGAAAGAGAGGTGTTTGGTCTCTGCAGGTCATCCAGCCGCTTCGCCGTCGCCTCCCCCCGAAGCCGGAAGCCCCGAACGCGCCGTCGACGGTGAGACTTCCCCCCTAGCCAGAGCCTCCCTTGTTCTACTTTGTTTCTCTGCTCAGTTTGGCCGGGATCGGCGCCGGCCGTTTCGCGCCAGTCCCGGCCCATACCGTCGTCCCCCGCCTTCTGTGTATTGCCGTCGTAGGTCAGGTAAGTCCCCAGAACCAAACGGTTCGCCGGAGCAGGTCAGAGAATCCCATTTTTCATCGTGCCCCCCACCTGTTCGACGTTTTGCCTCAAAGAGGCTGATTTCATTTTGCTCGCCGGCCGGCAAACAGGTGGCCGGACGGCGAGCCAGGCGGTCAGAGAGGATGGTGGTGGCCCTAGGTGCCAATTTGATGGGTGGTGTAGGTCTGGGTAGCCGGCGGACGGCCAATTTCTGCCCTGCCGGCATCCTTCCCCCCGCGGGTCTGTGGGTTCGGGTCGGATGCGACCCGGATAGACAGATCCGACCCGGGTCAACGCCCGGGTCGGTTCCGATCTGGTCCGCTCGATTCGTTTTTATTTTATTTTACTTTATAAAAAAATTTGAAATTTCTTTTTATCCCGTTTTTTTTAAAATTTTAAAAAAAGTTTAATTTTTTTTGGTATGTTTGAGTGTTTTTATTTTATTATGCAAGTTATATTTAATCGCATAGGTTGTATATTTAATTAAATAAGTCTACTGTTGCTATTATCGTGCTTGTTTTCCAATTACAGTACAATCGCATGAACTGTCGTGTTTGAGTGTCATCTGACTTAGTTAGAACCTTAGGTTGCATGCCTACATTGATTGCTAATCATTTCTGATTATGCACTCGTTTGATCACCTCACATGTTAAGGAAAAAGGTCCTAAAATCAATCCAAATTGCCTGACAAATGTTTTCAAAAAATGAACAGAGTAAAAAGGTACCGAAAGGGCATTAGTTATTCAACTAATGTAATCAAGTCCCCATATCCAGTTAATCTCTGGTTTGTAGGAATAGGGTGATTCTCCCGTCACCCTATTTGGGTTTCTAATCGACCTACCCCAAATCGATTAGTGGTGACTCCTTGATGTAAACCACTTACATGTTAAAAACTTAAATCTTAAGTCGTGATATGGTATGGGCTTGGGAGAGCCCGAGTTAAGTCTCGAACCTAAACTTAGCATGTACCAGGCTAAGGCCTCCCGGGAGGTCGGTCGCGACATACTGACGACTCCGCTGGGGACTTGTAAAAGTGGACTTAGGCCAAGAATTTTATCCTGTTCAAAACAATTTTTGTTTGGCAGCAAGAACTCCAGGTATGATCCTGATATTAAGATGTTATTTGTCTTGCAGGTTCGAATTGATTGCTTATAAATTGTTATGCATGCTTTAAATTTAGCACTACACTATTGTACGCATAACCATGCTGCCGGACCTGGGCCGCAATAGGGTACCTTAGGATGGTGTTAAGAAAGATACGACCTCGAACGCAAGCCCGCGATGTAGAGGTTGCCTTTCTTTTCCCCGAAATTCTAAAAAATCGTAAAGAAATATTTTTAGCCGCTATTTGCGTGACTATAAAATATTTCTTTCGATTTGGCCGAGGTTAAAAGGACTTGACACCAACGCGAGACTGCGACGGTCAGGCCCCCTTTTAATTTCATTTTGCTGAGCCAGTCTAAATAGAATTCGAACCTCACTTCTCATGTGTATGTCGTTGTGATTGGTATAGTTCAAGAAAAGGTATATATTCTATCCCTTCTCATTTTATTAAATAGCCTACTTATTCATTTAATTTGTTGTTAATAGGCCTCCCGTTGATTGCATTCTACGTACGATGGGAAGAGCCGACGTCCAATTCGTCCTCACTCCTAAGACGGAACTCCTGGCATGGTGGGACCAACTCGATCAAAATGACCAACATTATGTCAAAATCAAAATTGGCCGCCTACTTCCACTACTCAAAATTAACATCCATTCCGGTATGATGCAAGCATTAACACATTTTTGGTGCCCACAAACATCCACATTCATATTCGGTAAGTTCGAGATGACCCCCACTCTGGAAGAGTATAGTATCGCCATTGGAAAGCCTTTGGGATCTCAGCTCGTCAAACCACTTTTGGATGTCTCCTTTGCCCGAACTATCCCAATTTTTTAGGACCAAAAGTGATGCTGTGAAGAGAGTCGTTAAAGTCCATTGTAACGCATGTCCTTGGTTTTTCCTAAATGAATGTTTTGTGGGCCAACCCATGAGCCAAAAAGTTAAGATTTTTATCCTCGCTTTTATCGGGTGTGTTCTTTTTTCCCATCGCAGAAATTCGATAAATCCCTCGATTGCGTATGTGGCTAAACAAATTTGCGCCGATTCGAATTATGTTAATTTTGTTCTGGCAGAAACATTTTTGTCTTTAAATCGTTTTAAACAAAATGATGACAAATCATGCGGGCCGCCCCAGAAATTTTACAAATCTGATTTTTATCCCATTTGAAAGGGTTTGGGTATCTCATGCAGCTTTTCCAAATTGACGACTTTACACACTCGATCCAAAGGTTTGAGGTTTTGAAAAGTCATTCCCCCGATAAGGATTATGCTACTTGGATAAACTTTTTGAAAGACCTTGATCCTAAGGCATTCTTATGTCATACTAAATGGTTCCATGAGAGTCAGGCTCGTTATGCCCATCAGTTCCACAACCCTGTTCCGTTATTCGGTCTATCTAGCGTCACTTTGTACTACCCCTATCAGGTAGCCTACCAATACAGGGCCCTCTAGGAAATTCCCCCGCCACTCAAGGCTGATCTATTCCGAGTCCGATTCACCCGCTCGAACTACAATTATGCCGATAAAATTCGAGCAACCCAAGGGCTGTGGACCGAATGCTTACCTGAGAGCATTCTTGTGCCCAGACTTCTGAAAGGGCAAGAAAAAATCCACCATGCCTCCCTGTTTTACATTCTGCATCATCAAATTGCGGCAGAACTACAGCCAAAGGTTCCGAGCGTAACCAACAAGCCCAATCGCCAAGCACAAATCGACCGTCTCGAAAGGACTGTGGGGATGAGGGATACGCTTATTGCGGAGCTTGTTCGTGAAAATAAGCGGCTTCGGGACACTGTAGCTTCCCCATCGTTTATAGAATGAACATCCGGGGAGGGCATTTTTGTAAAAAGCCCCTATTTCTTTTTATGTATTTTGTAGTTTTTATGTTTAGGGGTTCTGTTTATCCTTTTTAATGTTGTTTATGGCTTGTATATGTGATAAATTAGTTCGGGCCGTTTTTATGCCTTATATGAATTTTTTGGGGCGAAGATGACACCACCGCGGCCTGTGGCCCAGTGGTACCCGGGATGTAAGCCGTACGGTCCGAGGCGTCCGAGGTTCGAACCCCGAAAACGCCACCTGTAATGTTGGTATTAATAAAACCCCTTTTTGCTCTCTTTTTCTTTGCAAATAAATTAAATATATAATAATATTATAATTAGGTCATAAAATTATTCTTTTATGAACGTTATAATCATTTATTTTAGCGTTTTCACAGGTAATTACAAAAATGACCGAGGAAAACGCCCGTCTCAATAACATGGAAAATGAGATGAAGCTAGTTTTCAATGCACTTGAAAACATCACCAAGCAGATTGAATTCATCAACAGCAAGCTCACATCTACGCCTGCGGCAATTGAGGTGGTGTTACCACCCCCGTCTACTGGGAAAGAAAAAGCCTCCGCCAGTGACAGTAAAATGCCCCTACTAAAGGATGATCCACTTCCCCTCGCCATTAGGAAGCTTGAACTCGAAGCTGCGCCAATGACGGAACAAGACAAACGCCTCGCAAAGGTCGAGGAAATGCTGAAACAACTGCAGGGCCCACAAAATGTTGTCCCGCTCGACCTGTCTATATACAAACGGGTCAAAGTACCAGAAAAGTTCAAAATGCCGGAGCTCGAGAAATACGATGGCACCTCATGTCCTAGACATCATCTGCACATGTATCATGTGCGGATGACCCAATATATTGACAACGAGCCCCTTATGATTCAGACTTTTCAAGCAAGCCTGATAGGACCTGCCCTGACCTGGTACATGTCAAAGGATATCGATACTTTTAAATCTTGGGATGATGCCGTTGATGCGTTTCTCAAGCAGTATCAATTTAATCTTGATGTCACTTTCACTCGTGACGATCTGGAGCGTACTGAAAAGAAGAAGAGCGAGTCCTTCAAGGAGTATGTCACCAGGTGGAGAAATTTGGCTGCCCAGGTTACCCCACAACTTACTGATCATGAACAAGTGAAATTGTTCATCAAGTCCCTTCTATATGAATACAGATACCGCCTGGTTGGTGCCACTGCCAAGTCCCTTAATCGCCTTGTTCCTGTTGGTGAACAAATTGAAATGAGATTGCGTGATGGATGGTTCATAGACCCCACTTCCACAAGCAAGAAACTCAACCCGAGAAAAGAGAAGGAAGCCCTGACACATGGGAGCATCGCATATACCCAGACCGCTCATCCTCCTCGGACAGTCCAGGTGAACAATGAACCGCAGCCAACCTCAAGTCATTAGCCTCCGAGAAAATATAAGAAGAGGCAATTCACTCCATTGCCTGGATCCCCCTCTCAAGTTTTGGCTATACTCCGGAAGAAAAATCTGCTATCTACTGAGCCAAAACGTCCCAACGCAGAAAGCTTCTCGAGTTACGATCCGTCCAAGAAGTGTGACTATCACATGGGTGAAATAGGGCATTCGACAGATGACTGTTATACCCTCAAACACCGAATCCAAAACTTGCTCAACACTAAAGCCTTCTCATTTCAAACATCCAGCCCAAATGTCCAAAACAACCCTCTCCCTGAGCATGAAAATAGAGTCAATGCCATATCCGCTCTTGATGCCAGTAGAATTAAGAATGAGAGAGTATGCACTGTAAACATTTACAACGCCCTAGTAAAAGCAGGGTATTTTCTTACTGGCGAAGTACTGCCGTTGTCCCTAACGAAGGAAAGAGTCAACAGTATGGCAAAGGCGGGTTTGATTGTGTACGCCGACTACACCTGAGTAGTGGCCACCATCTCCGAGATCATTATCGACTGGGACAAAGAAATTTCCACATTGAATGCCGAAACAAATAAATCCACCCCTGCACCTGTGAGCGAGCCCTTGTCTGACGACCTAAACCTGGAGAAGGAGTTGACAATTGAGGTGCCCCTGTTCAAAGAACACATAGTGATCGGCATACCTCAGCCTTACAAGTACGAGAATGACAAAGCTGTCACATGGTCCTACGAATTGGATGTTGACCTAGTTACCAGGTCAGGACGAACGTACGCCTAAGCTGACGCACAAGCTCCGAAGCCTGTCACCGATGAAGAGGCCAAAGAATTCCTGGCCATCGTCAAAGCTAGTGAGTACAATGTGGTGGACCAGTTGCGCAAATTACCCGCCCAGATTTCCTTGTTAGAGCTACTCCAAACGTCCGTAAAACATCAGAAGTCGCTCATGAAAGTACTTAGCGAGGTAAATGTCCCAGAGACAATCGAACATGATAAGTTAGAAGCATTTGTGGGGTCCATCCTCTTGAAGGACCAGATATCATTCTCGGAAGATGAATTCCCTCCCGAGGGCAGGGGACATACTAAAGGCCTCTACATCTCCGTCAAATGCAGAGACTCCCATGTGGCAAGAGTTCTGATAGACAATGGGTCTGCGTTGAACATTTGCCCGTTGGCAACCTTGCACTGTCTCAAGATAGATACGTCTAAGCTCCGTACCTCCAAAACATCCGTCCGGGCGTTCGACGGAATGAAGAAGGACACTGTTGGCGAAATCGATCTTGATGTGCAAATCGGCCCAACAATCTTCAGCATTCTGTTCCAAGTAATGGATATCCCCACTGCATTTAGTTTTCTGCTGGGCCGCCCCTGAATTCACTCTGCTTGAGCTGTACCTTCAAGCCTTCACTAAAGTGTTAAGTTTGTAGCCCAAGGAAAGCTGATCACGGTTCCGGGAGAGGAGGACCATCGAATTTATCAAGAAACGGCCATTCTGTATGTCGAACCGAGTGGCAAGGTAGAATCTAGCTATCAATCAATTGAGCTCGTGTCAACTATGCACGCATGCCGAGGAGCTTCTCCCCTTATCCCTGATATATCAAAGGCTTCAATCATGGTAGGGAAGATTATGGTTGGGAATGGTTTTTCCCCAGGTCAAGGACTCGGCAGAGGAGGCCGGGACATCCGAGAACCTATTCGGGCTATCAAGAATCATCGTACAGCTGATTTAGGGTATCACGGAGGAAGCCCACAGGTCAACAAGAGGAACGTGAAGGATCAAGTCGGTTTGTTACCTCCCCATATCAAGGAGACCTTCCCGCCCCCTGCTAAACTGTTGCAAGATGAGAAAATTTATCTTAACCTTTCGGGAGGATCTGAGGAGGGGTGCAAGCATCCTACAGAATGTTTGGATCGCCCGAGTTCTTCAACGCTTTCTGTAAATGATGTTGTTGACCAGCATTGGAACCCAGACCAACCACCAACCGAAGAGGATTGTGGAGGAGAAGAAACGCTAAAAATGTGGTCACCCTGTTCGACGCCATCTTTATAGGGGCCATATACGAGGATTCGATTGAAGAAACGAGTGCAAACCCACCTGATTTATTCGCGCGATTGTTGTCCTAGTTAAGTGAGCTACGAGATTTGCTCGCATCCTTGTTAGATGCCATTGGCCAAATCTTGGACATATTGAAGCCGTTGCCTGACCAAGAGCAGTTGACCCAAGTAAGTTCCTCAGAGGAAAACCCGCCGACAAGAGTCTCTCCTGACACGATGTGGCGAGATATCCAGCTCTTGCAGTGGCAGGGTAATGTACGACGATACTCGCTGTTCCCTAAAACCCTGGATGTGGTGTTCCCTATCCTTCTACGAAAGGGGCTAATCGCAAAGAAACCGAAACACCCTACTCCTGAATATTTCATTAATTATGATCCTTCCAAATCCTGTGATTATCATTCAGGGGAGGTTGGGCACTCGTTGGATGATTGCGACGCCCTGAAGAACAAAATTCAGGACCTGTTGGACGCTAGTGCATTCACTTTTCGTGCTCCGTGGCTGTGTCATGGTGAAGATGACCTCCTGGTGGTGCCTAGCCTTCGTGCCGCTGCTCTTGAGTCTTCTGATAAAGCACGAAGGGGGAGGCCGATTATGCATACTCTGGGTGAGCCCAGTGGCAAGTTTGACTACTATGTTGACTACCAGATGCCATCAAGTTTTTATGAAGATGAACAAGATAGCACACCTAGTGGATGGGACGACATGGAAATGTTGACACCAGTGAAGAGAAGAACTGAGGAGCTAGATTCCTGGAACGATAGTTTTGAAGATTTCTTCATTGGCGCAATAGATGAAGGACCGGTGGAGGGAATGGGTGCAGGCCCGCTTGAGTAGAATTCCTCCTCCCCCTCTTTTGCATAAATCCCTGGAAAAGGGGCTATCCTTGTATTTCGTTTTTTTGTCGTCGTTTCTGTTGGAAGAAACGTCTTTTTTAACTCTACCTTTTTTGAAGTTGCAAATCTATGTATTGTAAATAAATAATGTTTTGAGGGCATGAGGTAGTATCCCAAACCGGTCCGTTGATAATATCCAGCCATGGAAAGGAAAGTATTCTGAGGCCCGGACTATCTCATGCTTCCTCATTTCAAAAAATTTTCAAAAATCAAGGATATTTTATTATGTTTTCAAAATTTTTGGAGAAGAAAAGACGATGAAAAACCCATAGCCCCTTTTTTGTTTTTCTGATCAATTTATTTTGTGTTTCAGGCAAAATCTTGTGACTTGCGAGGGAATTAGTACGGTCCAGCCTGATGATGAAGATGCTAACGGCAGCAGTTTTGATGATTCAAGTGATGACCCCGCTGAAATCCACAGAAGTTGGGAGCAATACGAGCAAATCAAGCCCTTTTCAATTGAAGATACTGTTACCATCAATTTGGGCGATGTTCAAGATCCAAAGGAAGTGAAGATTGGGACCAACCTTTATGAAGAGAAAGCTTCATGTTTGATCGCTCTCCTCAAGGATTATCAGGACGTCTTCGCATGGTCATATTCTGATATGCCAGGGTTGGATCCTCGAATTGTTGAGCACAGCTTGCCTACCAATCCCAACATATCTCCCAAAAAGCAAATGTTACGAAGGATCAAACCTGAGTTGTCGAAAAAGATTGAAGAAGAAGTGATGAAACTATTGAAAGTAGGGTTCATCGAGGTTTCGCAATACCTCGATTGGGTAGCGAACATTGTGCCAGTGAAGAAGAAAGACGGACGAATTCGAGTTTGTGTGGATTACCGCGACTTGAACAAAGCCAGTCCAAAAGATGACTTCCCACTCCCCCACATCGATGTTCTTGTGGATAGCACTGCTGGATTTGAATTATTTTCTTTCATGGATGGATTTTCGGGGTACAACCAGATAAAAATGAATGATGAAGACAAGGAGAAGACGGCATTCATCACTCCATGGGGAACTTTTCACTATAGAATTATGCCTTTTGGTTTGAAGAATGCCGGGGCAACCTACTAGCGTGCTATGGTCACTCTCTTTTATGACCTAATGCACAAAGAAATTGAAGTCTATGTCGATGATATGATCGCCAAGACCAGGTGTGGAAAAGACCATGTTGGGGCTTTAAAGAAATTATTCATCCGGTTACGTGAGTTCAAGTTGCGCCTGAACCCTGCAAAGTACGTGTTTGGGGCGACCTCTGGTAAGTTACTCAGATTCATCGTGAGTAGCAAGGGGATCGAGGTTGACTCCTCAAAAGTCAAAGCAATATGCGAACTGCAACCCCCGTCTACGGTAAAGGAGGTCAGAAGCCTTTTAGGAAGGCTGAATTACATTGCTCGGTTCATCTCCCAACTTTCTGAAACAGCACGACCTTTCTTCAAACTTCTCAAAAAAGTTGACTAGATTAATTGGGATGAGGATTGTCGTGAAGCATTTGAAAAGCTGAAGCAGTATTTGATGAATCCTCCGGTGCTAGTTCCACCAGTCCCAGGGTATCCACTAACTATCTATTTAACGATTCACAATGAATCGTTAGGAGCCCTGTTGGCCCAAAGCTACCCGGACGATGGAAAAGAACGAGCCATCTATTATTTGAGCAAGAAATTCACTATCTCATAATAGAATTATTTCGAATCAAAAAAGACATGCGTTGCATAGGCTCCGACAATATACCTTGCACCACTAAACATTTCTTGTGACTGAAATCGACCCTATTCGGTATTTACTTAACCAATCGGTGTTAGTGGGAAAATTAGCCAAATGACAGGTTCTAATTTCAGAATTTGATATCCAAACATCATCGCAAAAATCAGTGAAAGGCCGAGTAAACGCTGATATGCTGGCTGAATGCCCTGGAGAAACGCATGAGGATGATCTCCTAGATGATCGTATTTTATCAACAGAGGAACACGCATGGACTATGTTCTTCGATGGAGTAGTAAACCTATTCGGTTCTGGCACTGGAGCAGTCCTGATATCCCCATATGGGCAGCACTATCCTGTAGCTGCGAAATTGGTGTTTCCTTCCACCAACAATATAGCCGAGTATAAAGCGTGTATTCTCAGTCTACAAGCAGCAATTGGTATGAAAATAGCTAAACTGAAAGTGTTTGACGATTCAGCCTTAATCATCCTCCAAACTGTGGGTGAATGGAAGACTAAGGATACTAAATTGGTGCCCTATCATGACTATCTAGAGAAATTGGTTTCAGAATTCGATGAGATCTCATTCAACTACTTATCTAGATCTCATAACCAATTCGTTGATGCACTGGCTACGCTGTCATCCATGTTACGGGTTACCAATGGCTTTGAAATAGAGCCTCTAAGAATTGAAGTACTAACCAGGCCTGCTCATTGCATGACCGTGACTGCTGAACCTGATGGTAAGCCATGGTATTACGATATCATGAACTATATCAAGGAACAACAGTTCTCCGAAGGGATCAGCTTCGTAGACAGAAGATACATAATGAAGATGGCAACGAAATTCTTCGTTGATGGTGAGAATTTGTACAAAAGATCCTATGACTCTGTTTTGTTAAGATGTGTGGATGCGGCCGAAGCGACACAAATCATGCAGGAACTACATGAAGGAGTATGCGGTCCACACATGAATGGACACATGTTGGCCAGGAAAATAACAAGATTAGGTTATTACTGGCTTTCCTTAGACGGTGATTGTATCCGATATGTTTGAAATTGTTACCGTTGTCAGGTCCATGGCGATAAGATAAATGCCCCTCCAACTGAATTACACTAGTTGTCTGAGTCATGGCCATTCTCAATGTGGGGCATTGATGTGATCGGCCCAATTAATCCGAAAGCATCAAATGGCCATCGCTTCATCTTGGTTGCAATTGATTATTTTTCCAAGTGGATCGAAACTGCATCATATACCAACGTCACTGCTCGGAATGTGATGAAGTTCATCAAGCGAGATATAGTTGCCCGATATGGCGTCCCTGAAGCCATCGTTACAGATAACGGGACAAATCTGAATAACAAAATTGTTGACGATTTGCTCAGTGAATTCAGGATCCGACATCTGAATTCGTCCCCTTACCATCCCCAAATGAACAGAGCCGTTGAAGCTGCTAACAAAAACATCAAGAAGATATTAGCCAAGACTGCTGAAAACTACCGAAACTGGCATGAAAGATTGCCCTTTGCACTAATGGCGTATCGAACGTCAATCCGAACATCCACCGGGGCAACCCCTTCCTTGGTGTATAGCATGAAAGCCGTCCTGCCTGTTGAGGTAGAAATTTCGTCGCTGCGGGTATTGTCTCAAGTAAAGCTGTCTGATGCAGAGTGGAAGCAGCAAAGATTGGAGCAGCTGAATATGATTGATGAAAAGCGACTGAAGGCTCTTTGTCATGGGCAATGTTATCAACAGAGGATAGCCAGATCATTCAACCGAAGGGTGCGCCCAAGGTATTTCGAAGTAGGCGATCTTGTTTTGAGAAAAGTACTACCGTTGCCCCCCGAACTAGGAGGCAAGTTCGCTCCAAATTATAAAGGTCCTTATGTTGTGAAAAAGACACTCCCTGGAGGAGCTTTAATTTTGACTGAGATGGACGGACGTCAATTCTCTAACCCGGTAAACTCCGACGCTGTGAAGAAGTACTATCCTTGAAGTAATCTCTACATTCCTATCGATAACAAGGGAATTGACAGAAAAATTATCACTAAAGACACCCCTGGTTGCAAGTCTAACCAGAAAAAGATTTCGCACGCGACAAAATCGCGTCAAGGCTAATCCTGGCAACCACGGAGGTATTGACAGTAACTAGGTCCACATCTATCGAGGACCTTCAAAGTAGAGATTAGCTTTGCTGCAAAGTACCACTTGCAAGCAATTGCCAAATGTCTCGTGCATTTAGGAATCTGAGAACAGGCCGGGACTGCATCGACGTAGCATCCGCCCACAACAGGACTTTCCAACCAGGAGTATCTCTGATTATAGAGGATTTCATTCAAGCTTCGTGCTCAATTCTAGGAGGAGAAATGACTCTGCTAGCTTTGAAGGCAAAGTAGAAGAAGGGTAGTCTGCATCGAAGGCCCACATTTCTCGAAGACCTTCAAAGTAGAGATTAGCTTTGTTGCGAAGTTCCACACGCTAGCAATTGCAAATGTCTTGTGCATTCAGGAATCCGAGAGCAGGCCGAGACCGCATCGACGTAGCATGCTCCGACAGCAGGACTTTCCAACCAGGAGTATCCCTGATTATAGAGGATTTCATTCAAGCTTCGTGCTCAATTCTGAGAGGGAAAAGACTCTGCTAGCTTTGAAGACAAAGTGGAAGAGGGGTAACCTGTATCGTTTTCATTTTACCCTCCATCGTCTTGTTTCTAACGTAAGTTCATGCTTTTGTCAGAAAGAAATCATTGACATTTGAGAAGACTAAACAAAGTAAAGAGGAGAAAAGACTCTGCTAGCTTTGAAGGCAAAACGAAGAGGGGTAATCTGTATCGTTTCCAATTCCTGTCCCTTAAAGAGTCGTTCATTAACACGGTTTCTCTTATTACTTTGTAGGATTGCCTTGCAGCATAGGTAAGTATTTCTTTCCTCAAAGACTCTCCTCAGAATAATGTAAAATAATGAAGGAAAGAAGAAGCATGTCAAAGCAAATAAATGCCTAACTTTCATCAAATGCATTACTTGAAAAGTGATTTTGCATGGTAATTATGCCTGTTTAATTCACCAATTTCCCGTGAAAATTTTGACAATCCGACAAAAGGTGTCGAACTACTCCAATGTGTTGAACGAGGTGTGTCAGAACGATGAGAGGCAATCTTCGGCCCATACACATCCTCACATACCAAATTCTTGCAGAATGAGCGATAAGGTTTCATTTCTACAAGGTAAAGGGATTTCTCGCATAAGGTACGGTAGCTAAAATGACGAGATGCAATTCATTTCTCTCCCTTATACATTACCATTAATCCTTTACTTGACCATTTTCGAGTCCATACACTCAGAAGTTACTTCTAAGTCACTCCTGTCAAAAATCACCCCACATTGGGGTAGCTTGAGATGAATCAATATCGCAGGATGGATTCAGACTCAGAGGAGATGAGAAAAATATCCCTTTTCCTTCGATCACCTTTCCCTGTGGCTTCGGCCTCAACATCTTCACAGACCCAACGGCCCCCCGATAGAGTCCTTCAAGACAAACACACCATCGACGAAAGGACAGTCGAAGCTAAGAGAGCTTTATCAAGAGAGGAGCAGCAAACTAAAATTTGCTCATAATGCCAATATCTTATTGATAACAATGATGTTTTCACCTAAAAGAAAGAGTTTGTAATATCTAAAATTTTCTATGATCATCAGCTGCAACAGCTCGAACAAGGTGAAAAAGACTAATAGAAATTTTCTTGCTCTCACTTGCATTAATCTTTGAGTGTTTTTATCGCAGATGAACTGTCACGATGATTTAAGTGCCTTAGGATGACGAAGAGCAGTTCTTCTTTTATCCCACACACTTACATCCATCGCTAGCCCAATTGAGCCAGCAATTTCATTTCATATGAACCCAATTGGTGAACATCCCCCACATTGGGGCAAGGCAAAAGTCACCACAATTCGAGTGTCAGGCTTCAGAATACCGAATCAAGATGATGACTCCAAGAGCCTAATAACATTGTTTTGTTCAACTTTGTTTAGGCTAGTCTTGATAACATCAGAAGAACATAAAAAAATGCTAGAAACAAGGGGGCATGAAAAAGCAGTATACCTGGTAAAAGCAAGGCCAATGCCCGTGAAAACAAAAAGCAAAGAGAAGAAAAAGAAGAAGAAGAAAAACGATGAAAAGATGAAGAGACAGGAGTCCTCAATATCTAGGTAACTGCTGTGAAAAGCGATGAGGTTTCAACTGAAGAGGTCTTTGAACATGATAAAAATGCTCTCAAACATCTCAAAGTTGTTAAGCAGGTGTAGGATAGACAACCCAAAAGGGGTTTAAACTTGAGTTCTTCTTCGATACAAATTTCCATTTTGAGAATGTAGTCTTGACAAAGATCTGTCACAAAGACAGACCTATTCTGGAGAAAACAATTGAGACAAGAATAAAATGGTATCCAGGAAAATGCTTGACACAAAAGCTTCTCAAGAGAAGTTGTCAAAGAAGCTAAACACCACATTACCCAGGGAGTTTGCCAGAAAGATGTAGACGGCGGAGAAGAAGACCGGTGACAATGCTGGATGATCACCAATTCTCACCCTTACACACATTTTGAGCCTAATAATCATTTCGTTTCACAACTTGTAATCCAGGCCCACGTTACATTCCTCATGAAGCCTCTTCTGACTAGGTCACTTGAATTAACGTGGAATTTCAAATGAGTATAAACAACGCTCGAAGAAGTACAAGCAAGATTGTTTCTATCTCTTTTTGCAGAGTTTTTGACTTGTAAACCTAGAGATAATTGCAGAATATCTTCCTTCATGGCCTTGACTTGGACAGTCACCCTTGTTAAGCCAATGACCAAGCCAGCATTACAACCCTGAAGAAGACCTCTCAGATTGGCAGCGTCATACCGCTTGCGAGAAAACTCAGACCCTTGCAGATGTGATAGCGGCCAAATTGAGTGTTTTCGATGTTCCCGCATTAATGGACGGGATAAATAGCCCTTTTCAATGAGAGCGAGTGGAAAGTCCTTGCTGACTGAAAGTCCCTCGTTCAGCATCTCGATAAGTCCACCTTGCGAGCGAAAATTGTCTCAATTGATAATTACCCTCGGTGGATGTTTGGTGATGCAAATATGGCAAAATCATCATGCATGAACTCACAAATACACATTCTGGAATAGCCTAGTTTGTCTATCCCTGATGAAGGCATGCATGTTTGTGCTAATCGTCTTTGATAGCTCAGATTTTTAATCCCCAATGATAGGACACAAAAACTCAGATACTGTAGAAGCTCTACTTATCACTCCAAGGGAGATGCTCCGAAAAAGGTCGGTTATTCGGCAGATGATGCATTAAGCCTCCGAGTAAGAAATCCCAGGTGTGTCATCAGATTTCTTTTCAAACTACCCGGAAGGTAAATCAAGTTCCTTTGAAAAAGAAATGCACCTCGACTTGCAGTCAAGAGATTTCATACGATATTCTGGAATAGTTTAGTTGCCTATTTCTCCCATGAATTCGTATGTCTTTGTACAAGAAAATTTGTCTGACAGGAGACATACCCTTAAGAGGCAGGAACGTACCCAGGTGCTCACTGTTGAGCCTTTTCAAGACCTGCTGGCGAGGATTCACCAGGCAAAATAACAAATCCTCGGGCGAGGACCCCTAGGTGTTCATCATTTGAGCCTTTTCCAAGACCTGCTGGCGAGGACCCACCAGACAAACCACCAAATCCTCGAACGAGGACCCCCAAGTACTTAGTCAAGGCGACCGAAGAAAGGTTCGGGTCTGAAACAAAGCAAAATCCAGACAGTCAAGGCGATCGAAGAAAGATTTGGTTACCAAGACAAATGAAATCCAGCTGGCGACCGAAGACAAGTTCGGGTCCTGTGCAAGTGATTTCCCCAGTCGAGGCAATCGAAAGTAGATTCGGGTCCTGGACAAATGAAATCCAGTCAAGGCGACCGAAGACAAGTTCGGGTCTTAGACAAGTGATTTCCCCAGCCAAGGCATCCGAAGAAAGGTTCGGGTCTAGACAAATGAAATCCAGTCAAGGCGACCGAAGATAAATTCGGGTCCCAGGCGAGCGATTTCCCTCAGTCAAGGCAACCAAAGACAGGTTCGGAGCCTCGACATACGATATCAACTATCTGGAATTACTCTACCCTTCGGCAAGATAAGTAGCCCCAGGTATGTTTTTATTTGGTTTAACATGCATCATCTTATATTGCATCATGAAAATGGGATTCCAGTCTCGCCAAAAATAACATTCATTGAGCATGCATGAGACAAATTTAGGTGTCATTTTGTCTTTGAACGTAACCTCTACGAGCTCAACCTCTGCGATCTCACCTTAAAAGAGGGGCAGCTGTTGTCACATATTTTTAATTTGCACAAAATTAATCGCATAAAATTTAGGAGTTAATTTCTTTAATTCCTAAAATAAAAAAATATATTCCTATTTACATGTATTGCATATAGAAGTTAGGCATATAGGTTTTATTAATAAATAATTAAAAAAAGAAGAAAAAGAAAAAAAGAAGAAAAAATCACATTGAGCCGGATCGGAGCCGGACCGATCCGGCCCATTTTCCCTTCTCTTTTCTCTCGCGCGGGCCCAACCCGCCCCACCTTCCTTCCCCCCTTCCCGCGGGCCCAAGGCCCTTTCTTTTTTCTTTTTCCCTTCCGCGCGGGCCCAACCTGCTTTTCCTTTTCTTTCTCCCAGCCCAGCCCGGCCTCTTCGTTCCTTCTTCCTTTCGCGCTGGCCCAGCCCAACTTCCTTCTTCCCCCTCGTCGGTCGCTCTCTCCCCCATGTTCTCCCCTGTTCGTGATGTCACGCCGATGCAAGGCGGTGCTGCTCCTCGCCATCACCATCAACGCCAGAGAAAGGCCGAGAGAGCACGCCGACGGGACTGGCATTAATTGCCAGTTCCGTCTCCCCCATATTCCTGGGCCTCCCTTATCTTCTTCTCCCTCTCTTCCCCCTGTTTCTTTGTTTTCTTCCTCAGTTGCAGACTAACGCCCCCCTCTGTACTAGCCTATGGCTGCGGAATTCGCGAGGCATAGGCCAGTGCAGGCCGTCGTCAATGCCGACGCAACGAAGCCGAGGGACGTCGTCGGCTATATATAGCCAGAGAGAGAGAAACAGCTCCGGTCGGCGAAACTGAGAGAAAGAGAGACAAACATAGTAAGAGAGAACCAGAGAGCGAGAGAAAAGGAGAGAGGAACAGAGAGAGATTAGAGAGAAAGAGGAGGGGCCGAGAGTCTGCCGGAGTCGGAGGAATACCTGGCAACTCCACCGCCGACTAGAGAGAGCAAAACAGAGGGTGAGACCAGAGAGAGAAACAGAGAGTGAGAGAGAGAAAGAGAGAGAACACAGAGAGGAAAGAGAGAGAAAGAGAGGTGTTTGGTCTCTGCAGGTCATCCAGCTGCGTCGCCGTCGCCTCCCCCCGAAGCCGGAAGTCTCGAACGCGCCATCGACGGTGAGACTTCCCCCCGGCCAGAACCTCCCCTGTTCTGCTCTGTTTCTCTGCTCGTTTTGGCTGGGATCGGCGCTGGCCGTTTCGCACGAGTCCCGGCCCATACCGCCGTCCCCTGCCTTTTGTGTATTGCCGTCATAGGTTAGGTAAGTCCCCAGAACCGAACGGTTCGCCGGAGCAGGTCAGATAATCCCGTTTTTCATCGTGTCCCCCACCTGTTCGACGTTTTGCCTCAAAGAGGCTGATTTCATTTTGCTCGCTGGCCGGCGAACAAGTGGCCGGATGACGAGCCAGGCGGTCGAAGAGGTTGGTGGTGGCCCTAAGTGCCGATTTGGTGGGTGGTGTAGGTCTGGGTAGCCGGCGGACGGCCAATTTCTGCCCCGCCGGCGTCCTTCCCCCCGCGGGTCTGTGGGTTCGGGTCGAATGCGAGCCAGATCGACAAATCCGACCCGGGTCGGTTCTGACCAAACCCGGATTGACCGATCCAACCCGGGTCAATGCCTGAGCCGGATCCGTTGACCCGGGTAGGTTCCGGCCCGATTCGCCCGACCCGTTTTTATTTTATTTTATTTTTAAAAAAAATTTTAAAAAAATTAAAAAATTGAAATTTCTTTTTATCCCGTTTTTAAAAAAAAAAATTTTAAAAAAATTTAAAATTTTTTTTTGGCATGTTTGAGTGTTTTTATTTTATTATGCAAGTTATATTTAATAGCATAAATTGTATGTTTAATTAAATAAGCCTACTGTTGCTATTATCGTGCTTGTTTTTCAATTATAGTACAATCGCATGAACTGTCGTGTTTGAATATCATCTGACTTAGTTAGAACCTTAGGTTGCATGCTTGCGTTGATTGCTAATCATTTCTGATTATGCACTCGTTTGATCACCTCGCATGTTAGGAAAAAGGTCCTAAACTCAATCCAAATTGCCTGACAAATGTTTTGAAAAAATGAACAGGGTAAAAAGGTACCGAAAGGGCATTAGTTATTCAACTAGTGTAACCAAGTCCCCGTACCCAGTTAATCTCTGGTTCGTAGGAATAGGGTGATTCTCCCGTCACCTTATTTGAGTTTCTAATCGGCCTACCCCAATCGATTAGTGGCGGCTCCTTGATGTAAACCACTTATATGTTAAAAACTTAAACTCTTAGTCGTGATATGGTATGGGTTTGGGAGAGCCCAAGTTAAGCCCCGAATCTAGACTTAACATGTACCAGACTGAGGTCTCCCAGGAGGTCGGTCGTGACACACATCAACCGCCGTGACTCAATAAGGGGTGATCGAGAATTTGAGCTTAGGGCAGGAGGTACAGAACATGCCATGTCAAAGACAAAAAGCTGGGCGGAAACGTTCCCCAGATTCTCCAGATCCCGACCACGTGGGGCTGGCCGGTTCACCCTTCGTATGATTGAAGGCGGGCAACGTCAAAAAAAGCTTTTGTCGCTACCGCGGAATAATAATTGTCTCGTCATGCACTGAGTATGCCCTATGTTTTGCATGCGACAAGTGGAATGCGTGCGGCAATTCCTTACGGTTGTTAGTTGACGTGCGGGCTTTGGTCATCTCGCTTTCATCGATTGTGCTTCAAGGGGAAAACGAATGATGATGCTTTGAAAAGGTAAGTGGCGCCCAAGAATCTGAGCATTGCAGCAAATAAGAACTTGAAAAGGTGCACCGCTTGATCACCAAATAATTTAGGATTAATATCACGAAAAATTTTAAATTAATATATTTATGATAATTTTATTTTAAATTATTTTTTTGATCACAAAAAATTTCAAACTGATATATCTGTGGCAAATGTACCACGAACTATTGTTTTGATCATCAAAAATCTCAAACTGATACACTTGTAACAATTTTATTAAAAATTAATTTTTTGATCATCAAAAATCTCAAACTAATACACCTGTGACGATTTTATCCTGAACTAATTTTTTTACCATTAAAAATTCCAAACTGATACATTTGTGCCGATTTATTTTTTTAATTGAAATTGTATTAATTTAATCCTAAATATTTTGACAATTTCTCAATTTAACCATTCTAGCCAATTTTGGTCAGAAACCACCGATGTGGATGCCGGCCTCCTACGTGACATGACCGATATTGACGTGAACAATTTTTATAACTTTTTATAAAAATTCCATAATTTTTTTTCTTTCTTTTTTTCCGCTAGCCGAGGCTCGGCAACCCCCGCTGGCCCATGGGCGAGGGCCGCGATGCCCTCGTTGTGGTCGGCGAGGGTGTCACGGCTCTCGCCCAAGTTCGGCGAAGGTCGCTGGTCCCGTGGAAAAAAATGGAAAAAAAGAAAGAAAGAAAGAAAATAAAATGAAATAAATCAAAAAATTATGAAAAAGCTTACAAAAATTGTTCGCATCAGCGCTGACCATGCCGCCATGTCAATGTGAGCATTATTTGAAACCACAACCGGAGAATAGTTTGGATTCGGACTAGCCTTCAAGATCTTTGACTCCGGCCACCCCAATCACCTCTAATGGAAATGCATGAGGCCTATTGAACTAGCTCATCTTGAGGACCGCATCCGACTTAGAATTACTAACCGAAAGTGTCCCAACCCAAGCACAACTGACCCTACAGCACCAACTTCTTGAAGTGTATCGATCTATCGATAGCATCATAAGGTGAATCACGGTCACGTTATCGATGCTATGAGGTATCGGCGAAGATCGCAGGTCTCGCAAACAACATTCACAAGATCGCATGCAGTCGAAAAACGGCATTAGTATCGAGAAACTATTCAGCGAAAACCAAATCGTTAATCATCGATAACAAAACCGGTCCGCGTCGATATTAAGGGTACAACGTATGTGTTGTATTCAAAACCTTTTATGCAAAGACATAAACTACCATATAACATGTGGCCAAAAAGAGACAAAAAGAAGAAGAAAAAATCAAAACTTGATTGAATCAACGTCGAAAATAGTTTTGACCAAAAAAAAAAATGAACGCCGAAAATAGTTAACATTCAAACCGCCGATAACTACCTTCCAAAGCCGTAGATTTTACGCACGCGCGCTGCTGATTATGGGGAAGTCATTAAGCATTATTTAATTAAAAGAATTCTACTTTTCCTTAGAAAGCCGGGCGATCTTTGTACGTCACGTCGTAATGGGGTTGGTTCCAATTGGGTGGGGGGGGCGGCGGTGGCGGGGTATTGCCTCTTCGATTCGCTTTGTCCTTAAATAGGGCTCCGGAAATGTTCTCTTTAAGAACGCGCATGAAATCCATTCTGGAGTAGAAATTTTATTTCATAATAGATTCCGGAATAGAAATGCGTTTGTTAAAAAATTTTCGAAATGTATTTTGAAGCAATTTTTACATTCTGGAATAAAAATGTGTTTGTTAAAAATACTTGATTTCAGAATGCATTCTTAATTCCAAAATGAGTTTTGGACAAAAAAAAGAAAAGCTATTTCTTCTCTCTTCCATAATGCATTCTCCCTATTTTCTCTCTTTTTCTTACTAATTTTTTTTTTCAGAAAATGCATAAAAATTTCCAGAAAATAAAAAAAAAAGTCAGATTTCGGGAAAATAGGAAATTTGGTGAATTTTTTTCAAAAAATATAAAAAAATCAAAAATTTCAAAACTTCACAGAATAACTTAGAATACATTTGGGCACCCACTTTAAGTGAGATTTAATTTTTTTGAGGTACCCAAAAAAATCAAAAAATCAAAAATTTCAAAATTTCACAAAATGGCTTAAAATACCTTTGGGCACCCTCTTTGAGTGAAATTTAATTTTTTGAGGTGTCCAAAAAAAATAAAAAATTTCAAAACTTCACAAAATGGCTTAGAATACCTTTGAACACCCACTTTGAGTGAAATTTAATTTTTTTATATGCCCAAAAAAATCAAAATTTTCAAAACTTCACAAAATGGCTAAGAATACTTTTGGGCACCTACTTTAAGTGAAATTTACATTTTGAGGTGCCCAAAAAAATAAAAATAGATTTCTGTTCCAGAAATCAATTTTTGAAGGAGAATTAGTCACATTTTATCAAACAGATTTCTCCTCCAAAAATTAATTTCTGATAAGAATTTGATTTCTAGAGTAGGATTGCTACTATTCGCGCCCTAACTCTTCTCTACGAGTGCATTTAAGGAGTTGCAAAAATAAAGGACAAAGCGAATCGAAAGAAAAAAAAAAGGGACAAGTGCACTACAAGTCCTAAAACTTGTCACAAAAGTGCGTTTGAGTCCTAAAACTTGTAAAAAGTTCGATCGAGTCCTAAAACTTGTAACAAAAGTGCATTTGAGTCCTAAAGTTAACACCGTTAAATTTATTAACGGAAAACGCTGATGTGGCACTGACGTTGCACTTATTAATCATTTCTCTCTCCTACGTGGAAAATGGTTTAAGCAAAAATGTCCACGTATGCAAAACGACGTCGTTTTTTTATCATCCCCCGTTCTTCTTGAACGTCTCTCTTTCCTTTCCCCTGCGTCGTCTCCTTCGTCTCCTTCCTTCTTCCTTCTGAGCGTCTCTCTGAACCGTATGCTCCGATTCAACCTCTGTCGGAACAACATCTTTTCTTCTTCTTCTTCTCAAATCGATGTCCTCTGAATCCTAAGCCCAGACTCATCGTCGTCTTTCTCTCCATCTAAACGAAATTAACACTTGGTCTCCCTTTGAACCCTAAGCCCCAAATCAAGTTCGACGATCTCTAGTTCCCTCGTGATTTGGGTCTCCTCGCGAGTTGGAGTTCGACGCCCATCGTCATCTGGAGTTTAATCGTGATCTGCAGTTTGTAGAGTTCGAGTTCGAGTTCTCTTCTTTGTCGATAGCGAGTTTGTGTGAAGACCTATCTGCGGAAGTCTCGATGGCGGATTGAGCGGCTTCGACGATGGAGACGGCGACGGCGACGGCGACTCCTCCTCGCGCAGGTATTGCTCTTTGCATTATAGCATTTTGGTATCGAGCGGCGTGTGTTTCTATTCCAGTTTGGTTAGGACCTGCGTGTTCGAAGCGATTCGATTTGCACTGCGATTTGCGATGAGGTAGAGTAGGGTAGGATTGCTGTTTGCCCGAAGGCGCTCTCAAGTTGATGCACAATCAACTATTAGTAGTCATCCTCCGTCCTTATTATAATGCTTAAACATCTACCGAAGAGCATGATGAGTCAACTGAGAGTGATGGAAACTCAAAGTGCTGCTTCCGATATCTTCATAATTGATTCAGTAGACATGGGTTAGATTTTCCATTGATTGTAGAAGTTCAGGTTACCTTGGATCAGTAGACATAAATTCAGCTTCGGAGTGTGCTGATGTACACACCTTTCTCTCACTAAGATTCTTTGTGAAATAGAGATTGAACTTTGACTCCTGTTTTCAACATATGAAGTTCAAACAGATAAGAAGTCCACTATGCTTTGACCCTTAATTTGCGTTGTGATTTGCGATGAGGTAGGGTAGGATAGCTGCTTGGGTTTCTAATTTCAGTTCACGACCGCGTGAGAAATGGTTCTTGTCTCGAGTTCTTGATTGGTTTATGTGGAGTTGAGCCTTGACTCGTGATATTAGCTTCAAATGTTTCTCTTCTGGTCCTTATTAGTGAGTTGCTTTACCATATGGTGGAGATTTTGTGTGTCGAAAGATTGAGGGATTTTGATATACTTTTTGTGGTGTATATTGTCTGTAAGATTCTTCCTAATTATATATGAAATTTTCGACTTTGTTATCGGTTTCTAGAGTTTCTTCTCAATTGACATATGATGCCAAGCATGAACCATTTTGAGAAAGATTGTGCTAATGTAGTTTGTTGTCTGAAGATACTGATAATATACTTATATCTGGAAAGAATCAAAATACAGGTAATATACTTCAATTAGGTTCTTATAATATGACGACTAGAAGAATGAGAGTGCCAACATCTGAATCAAGTGTTGTAACTCCTAATGAGGTCGAGTCAGAGCCAACATGCTATTGTGGTCTTCAATCACCAATTCTTACCGCAAAGACAAGGAAAAACGCAGGAAGAAGGTTTCATGGATGTGCTAAGTTTGATGGTTCGGGTTGCTGCGATTTCTTCATGTGGGTTGACCCGAAGATACCGGATCGAGCAAGGGACATGATAGTCAACCTCCTTGAAAGAAATCAAGCACTATGTGAATCAAGCCAATCGAGGCGTGATGAGGTCGATGTGAGCTCATTGCTAACTAAAATGAACACTCAAAGGGCGAAAAATAAACGTTTAAAGGAGGATCTCGCACAAGTAAAGAAAGAAAAGATGCTATATCAATTGGCATTCGTTCTATGCATTTGTTGTATGACTGCATTGGTTATATGTAATGTGAAAGTTGGTGAGAATTTTCTAAGTCTTCCATAGTACCTTGTTTCTAAGTTTGTAAGTTTTTGAGTTTGTAAGACTAGTTGTGGCTAATTGAGATGGGAATGAAATCTAATGTTATCATGGATTATGTCCCTGTTGATCATATAACAATGTTCAAGATTACCCTATTTTTCGATTGTTATGTTCGATTAGTTTGTTTGCAATCTGAACTTCGATATTAGATGGCAAAAATAGGCAATCTGATCAACCAACCATGCACTCATGCAATTTAATAACATTGTCATTGCCCAAAGTTGGTGCTAACGTATTCTTAAACATAATGAGTATACATTTATACACCTAAACCAGGCTTTCCCAAACATAGAAAACTGTCGTTTACATGCTGTTCTAACAAATTGGTGCATCGCATTCCGATTCCCACACCCTGACATGTATCTAAATTATGTCTAGATAACTCTCGTTTACATGCTGTTCTATACAATTGCTCGTACAAGCCCAAGTTGAGCAGAAACGCAAAAATCAGGCTATAGCAGACAAATAGCAACTCGAGCACGCTTTGATACTGCGCGTACTGATAACAATTGATATGAATATTCTGTTCAACAAAATGTCTGCACTTTCAGTGTACTAAAGGCAAGTAGCAACTCAAGCACTATCTGATACTCAACATACTGATTAATGATCGAGAACAAAAGCTTCTGTTCAACAAATGCCTGCATTAGCTTAGCGAAAATGACATAAATTCACCTAAAAAAATAGAAACTTGATTAGGCTTAGACCAAAAGCTGTCCAAAAGTTGTCTGCCAAGTTCCGAACAAACAAAGCTACATGTCTCATACAAAAAACCAGCTGATAATTGACATAAATTCACGTAAAAAACCATTTTTAGCAAATATGTCAATTCAATTCTATGGTCTTCGGAGGTCAAGCAGGTTTAACCTTCACATTATTCATAATTCTTGGGCTTTTCCATATATGGTCTTGCAACAATAGGCTTTGGAGGAGTTGTTATAGCTTGAGATGACTGAGGCTGGGAACTAGCCTATGGTTGTGATTGTGGCTTTGGCTTCACCGCAATATGCTTTCGAGGAGCTGTTGTAGCATGAGATGACTGAGGCTGAGAACTCGCTTGGGGTTGTGATGGTGTCGTTCGCTTTACACCATGTTTTTGAGCTGTTGTAGCATGATATGACTGAGGTTGGGAACTCGCCTTGGGTTGTAATGGTGCCTTTCGCTTTACAGCAACATGCTTTTGAGGACAAGTTCTTAATTGCCGAGGTTGTGCACTGGCTTGGGGATGTGCCTTTGCCATTGAAGCAGCTCCTAAAATTACCCCTTTGTCTGGTAGGTTACATACTCTTACACCAGTTGTGCTAGGCTACAAAAGAATGAACATGTTTTTATCTCAAGGAGACATGCAATTGCTATTATAAATTGTTAAAATATCACTCACGTTGAGAATTTGAAGGTTTGTCCTACGATTTGTGTCAACACCCAACCCTACCATTTTCTTCCTCTTCGCCTGTGCTTGTCCTTGCATCATTTCATTTTCAATTGCAGGTCTTTTAAACTGAAAAATAAAATGAAATCATTTGACATGAGAATGTAATCACAATACATGTATGCATGGGGATTGACGTATTACTCACTGGGATTTTCTGCGGTCTATCCTGAGCAATTACACTGGCTTGAGCACTATAAATACCTTCACCTTGATCAAAACAGACTTTAGCAAAAGCATTGGCCTCACCACTGCATCCTCTTATATCAGCGGTAGCTGTACATCCTATATGGGCTCCTGCAGTGGCATTGCATCCTCTTACATTTGCATTAGCCTGAGCAGAAGCATTGGCCTGCCCACTATTGGCTCGTATTGCACTGGCCTTTGTATCCTCCTTCACTTACGCTTGTCGTTGCTTTAGCTTTAGCCTGAATATATACTCATCATCATTAAATCGGAACCATGACATATACAACTTACAATAGATGGTTCTACCACAACTTACTTGTCTTTTGTCAGGCCTTGGTCCAATGGGATTGGCCTGAGATTGAGCATGAGCTTTAGCTATACTTGCATTGGCATGAGCACCAGATGAACATACATTGGCTTGAGATTGAGCAGGAGCTTCAGCTGTACTTGCATTGGCATGAGCACCAGATGAACATACATTGGCTTGAGATTGAGCAGGAGCTTCAGCTGTACTTGCATTGGCATGAGCACTAGATGAACATACATCGGCCTGAGCATTGGCCTGAAAAGCACATAGCAAGCATTAATTGACAACATATTAAGATAACATGCTCGGCATCAACATGATCAATTAGTTGAGACAATACCTTTTTCAAAGGACATCCTTTGCTGTTATGTCCAACTACATTGCAGGTAGAATAAGTCATTCGTTTACCCTCTTTAGTCATTCTATCACCTTTTACAAGCTCAATTGGTTGCTTTCTTCTACTTCTTTTTGGCCTACCCGGCATCTTCTTCATCGGTGGGGGTTGAGGAGCCTCTTTCAGCATTTTCTCCCAAAATTTCTGTCCTCTCACAGTAGGCATCATGAATTGATAAGCACTTAGATACTTTACCTTGTAGAAGCACTCAGCTAGGTAGTCGCTTGGATCATTTCTCTTGTGGTGTATTGAACAAATGGCATGACAACATGGAATTCCACTAAGTTCCCAAGCTCTACAAGAACAAGTCTTCAAATTTAAGTCAACAACATATTTGTCACCACCTTCCATATTCTCATATCCTTCATCTCCATTCCATATCAAATGACAATACCTACTAGCAGTTGTATTCTGATGCAACTTATGCGCAATCCTTGGACCATAATTTCTAGTCCACCTAGCACATCCATCCCTCTGAGTGTGCATTTTATTCATAACCATGATTCTAATATCCTCCAGCATGCTCAAAATGGCCTTGCACCTAGCTTCCACGCACCTCCCGTTGAAAGCTTCACTGAGATTATTATCAATAACATCACATTTAATGTTGGTGTCAAAGAAGGCTTTGCACCAGTGTTTTGGCTCGGTACGGAATAGATCGTCATGACCTTGGTGAGTCATTTCCTTCAACCTCTGTCTATGAACCTCAAAATCTGACATATTAGTACTCTTAGCACATTTCCAAAATTGTCTCATCAACTGTTTTCCTTTGTATTTTTGTCCCCAATTGGAATATATGTGCCTTGCACACATCCTATGTTCTGCATTTGGCAAAAGTTCAGCTACGGAAGGGATGAGACCCTGACAAATATAAAAAAAAACAAAAGCAAAAGCAAAACATTAATATTGATAAGCATTACATACAATGTTGCAATCAATTTCCAAATGAGTCATAAAGAAGCATTGCATACCTTTTGTTGGTCACTTATCAAAGTCCAACCATTACCATTGCACATATCAAGGTCTGATTTCAACAATTCGATAAACCAAGTCCACGTGTCCTTATTCTCGATTCTTATCACTGCCCATGCCACTGGATACATTTGGTTGTTGGCATCCCTCCCTACGGCACACAATAACTCACCCCTCAAGAAACATCCATCTAATCCAATTATCTTCCTACATCCAGCCAAAAAACCTTTTCTGCAAGCATCAAAGCAAAAGTAAGCCCTATCAAATAATGGTAGAGAATCTGGCAGTGGCCTTTCAACTTTCATCTTAAAATTGCTTGCAGGACTTGCGGTGTAAAGCTCCCCCAAGTAGTCATACATTTGTGCATACTCCTCCTTATAATTGCCTTGCAATTCCTTCAATACTTTTAGCTTTGTTCTCCTACACTGGCTCAAAGTGACATTTACTCCCAGCTGTTCTCTAACTAATTTCTTCAACTCAGGTGCATTGATTTTAGGCATTGCAGAAATGAGAATCATGAAGTGTTTAGCTAAGTAAGCACTAGACACTCTCTTATTCTCGAAAGTGATACTGCATATATGCTCATCTATATATTTTTTCAAATGAAATGACCCTGTCTTGCTATCAAGAGCACCATAAATCATCCAATTACAATTTGTCTGGGCACACCTGGCTCTTACAAATTTTTTTGTGTTCTTGGTGTATTTGATTGCTCTTTGCTTAGTCACAGAGTACCTCAAAATTGCGTCTTTAAATTCAGTTGCATCCTCGAATGTCATGCCGACAATAAATGCCGGATTTGTATCATTTTGTTCATATGATGGGAACCTACTTCTCCTCCTTGAAATAGCAACTTCAACCTCCTCATCGCCCTTATCGTTCAAACTTGATTGAAGACTTTCTTCATCATCTGAATAACGGTACTCTGTTTCGTACCCAGAAGCATCTACCAACTGAGCCTCATCCACAACCGGTGTTTGGGAAGTACCAACTACCTCACTATAAGTGCCACTTTTTAGCCTATGTCTCGTTGAAAATTCCTTTAATTTTCTCCTTGCATCAACCAGTTCAAAATCATCACCATCACTCGATTGTTCCACATCCACTAAATTACATGCATCATCATCCTCCCCCTCATCCATATCCCTATTAGCAACCTCAAGCTGATTCCCGTCATCATCAATATTTCCAAACACATTATACAAACCTCCAATTTCCATCTCAGCTCCCGTCTCTTCATCATCAACATGCTCAACATATAGGTCAATATTTTCAGAACGCAGATGATGATAAAATAGATCTATCACATTAGAGTTATCCCATAAACACCTAAGAGTTAGCCCGTCTTTAAGAGTCGTACTTCCAGGAACTCTGTAAAAGAGTTTCTCTATTTCACGCACACCCAAAGCCTCAATAGCTTCAATTATATTAGACAATAAACCATTATTTAAGCCTATTTCGACAACATCAACCCTTCCACCTACGTATTCCAATGGCGGTCCAACTTGAAACTTACCTCCAAAGAAAACAGTGACATAAACTTTGTTCTCGGCCATTAGACCTACAAGGGAACAAAAACAAAGAGTAAACTTGACTGAGCAGAAGAAAATATTGATGATTTAACCGCACAAATACATGCTCTAAGAAAGAAAAGAGCAGAAAAACAAATGAGAAAAGGTGTGGCTGTGTGGAATGGAATGAAAAGATAGGCAATCTGTAGCTTTGATGCATTTCATTAAAGGTTTTAAGCTACGATACAAAAATTTTCCAGTCTAGGAATTCCTCCCATGAAATGGGAGCGACATAAATATCATCCTTCGATTCACAGAGTCATTTGGTAAAGGTTGTAAGAACATCATCTTTGTGTTCAAACCATAATTGTGCTTGTTTATTTTTGTGCTTTCTAGCTTGAAGAAGAACTTCATAGCAGAAAAGAATCTTGCAAAAATAATGAACATGTGAAAATTAAAAAAAAAATAGTGCAGAGATAAAATATTTGGAGCAAGACCGATGACCGAATCAGATGATGAAGAACACATTCTGCTGCACAAAGTTTTCTAAACTTGCAATGACCAATGTTAGGATAGCATGATTTGGCTACTACGAGAAGGGTGCGTACATCAGCACACTCCGGAGTTGAATTTATTTCTATTGATCCCAGCCAACCTAAACTTCTACAATCAATGGAAAATCTAACCCATGTCTACGGGCAAACGGCCATCCTACCTTACCCTACCTCATCGCAATCGCAACGCAAATCGAATTGCTCGAACACACAGGTCCTGACCGAACTGGAATAGAAACACACGTCGCTTGATACCCAAATGCTATAATGCAGAGAGCGATACCTGTGCGAGGAGGAGTCCCCGTCGCTGTCGCCGTCTTCGTCGTCGAAGCCGCTCGATCTGCCATCGAGACTCTCGCAGGATAGGTTTTCGCACGAACTCACTATCGACGAAGAACTCGAACTCGAACTCTACGAACTGCAGATCACGATTAAACTCCAGATGACGATGGGCGTCGAACTCCAACTCGCGAGGAGACCCAAATCACGAGGGAACTAGAGATCGTCGAACTTGATTTGGGGCTTAGGGTTCAAAGGGAGACCAAGTGTTAATTTCGTTTAGATGGAGAGAAAGACGACGACGAGTCTGGGCTTAGGATTCAGAGGACATCGATTTGAGAAGAAGAAGAAGAAAAGATGTTGTTCCGGCAGAGGTTGAATCGGAGCATACGGTTCAGAGAGACGCTCAGAAGGAAGAAGGAAGGAGACGAAGGAGACGACGCAGGGGAAAGGAAAGAGAGACGTTCAAGAAGAACGGGGGATGATAAAAAAAAACGACGTCGTTTTGCATACGTGGACATTTTTGCTTAAACCATTTTCCACGTAGGAGAGAGAAATGATTAATAAGCGCAATGTCAGTGCCACATCAACGTTTTCCGTTAATAAATTTAACGGTGTTAACTTTAGGACTCAAATGCACTTTTGTTACAAGTTTTAGGACTCGATCAAACTTTTTACAAGTTTTAGGACTCAAACGCACTTTTGTGATAAGTTTTAGGACTTATAGTGCACTTGTCCCAAAAAAAAAGAAAGAAATTTTGCCACAGCGCGTGTTGGGAGGGTTTTTATAAGTGGAGAGGGGAGAAGAGAGAGAGAGAGAGGGAAAGTTGGCAGGCTGGAAGCACGTGAGAAGGCAAGAGAGGAGACAGGGGCAGTGTTTTTTCTCGTTTTGGTCGCGTACGGAAGGTGTAGTTGAAAGGGAAGGGAATGAAGGGCGAGCTAGAGTACGTAAAGTCGTAATTGCATTAAAGAAGATTTGGGTCGCTTTTTGGAACGCTGGCTTGCCTTTATACGCAAGAACTTTCTAATGGGAAACTCAAGCCGCGGCCAATCCTGCGAAGGACCATAAATGGGATTGCGACGGGGCGCGTCCCAGAGCATCCCCGGTCTCGTCCACGACCGTCAGCCCTCGCCCCATGACGTACAGCTTGATCCAGCCCCCGTTCAGGACGTGGCTCCTCGACGATCCTTTGCTCTTTGACCCGCCTCACAATCTCCAGCGCCCTTTCTCTTTTCGTTCTTCCAAAACGAAAATAACCGAGTTCCATCTAGGGTTTCCCGCAGCTGCCCCAAGTCGCGGGGGATCTCAAAGTGGGTGAGCTTTTAAAGTAATTCACATCCCTACGGTGCCAGTGTCATGCTCCCAACGCTCGATCGGCTCTTGCGATTGAAACTTCCTTAATAACCAGATTCGAGGTACTTATCCCTAAATCAAATGTCTAAAATAATATTAAAAGCTAAGTCTCTTCTTTTCTTCTTTTGAAAAATGCGAAATCCAAGACCTAATTCTGCACGCCTACGCTGAATTGATATTTATTACACAATTGAGATATTAACGACACCAATCTAATTTTTGGATCAATAAAAGAAACTTGATGTGATTAGGAATTACGAATCTCTAACTTTCAGACCGTGACCGTTTGAAAAATTCATGTGTCTCCAGCGCCGATATTAAGAGGATAATATATGTGTTGTATTCAAAATATTTTCTATGTAAAATAGTTGACGTCCATATTAACGATTTTTTACTAAGACCTAACAAAATTCTCCTCGCGATCATCATCCCAATCCGAAACCCGGGGGGGAGCAGGGGGGGAGCAGGGGGGGGGGGGGGCAAGGGGGCCCGTAAAATCGAATTCACACCGTACAAGGATCTTTCCCGTTGAATGCACCTAAAATTTTCTAGCTAGTCATTCATCAACTTTCAGTCCTTGCCCTTTTCTACTCTGTCCCTTTCCAATGACACACCAGCGTTTTGTTTCTCACGTTCAGACTGCCAACTTGCACTCTCTCTGTCTCTCCTCCCCTCCCCTCCCCTCTCCGCTTTATAAATGCCACTCCTATCCTCCCAACACACGCTGTGGCAGTGATAGGATCAATCTCAGATCGGGAGTTGCAGAGAGCCCTCCGTAGACGGAAGGTTTCACTTTTGGTGAATGCCGGAAGCAAGTTCAGGAGGACGTCGAAAGAACCGGCCGTAAAGTTGGTCTTCTTCCGCATTTCAGGCTAACAAGTAAGTAAACACAGTTCATTCAACTGAAATATCCGAAAGCCATCCTATGGCGACCCCTCCAAGGTTTATACTGATCCATAATTCTGAGAAGTCCGGAGTCGTCGACTCTGACGAAACCCCCATTGTTTGTGCAGAGAGGAAGAGAGATCATCGCGTAGGGTCGTCCCGAACAAGAATGAGCGACCTGGTCCGAGACGAACGCGAGGGAGAAGAGATGGACCGTGCTGGCGTCTCCACGGAGTTGGAGCTCTTCCGGGACCCGTGGAAGATCAAGAAGAAGCTGACGCCAAGCGACGTCGGGCACTTGTCGCGGCTCCTGATCCCGCAGGCCTGCGTGAGGACCCACGTGTTCCCGCAGATGGGCGAGGAGATGGTGAGGCAGGTCAAGGGCAGCGATGGGATGAGGGTCGCCATGAGGGATGCGGACACAGGCGACGAGTACCGGCTCGTGTTTCGCTATTGGGCGTCGTCAAGGAGCTACGTGCTGAACAAGGGCTGGAACAAGCTGTTCGTCAAGAGGCGAGGGTTGAAGGTCGGGGACGAGATCGGGATGCTCTGGGACCCGGTCTCTCTCAAGTTCCACTTTAAGGTCCTTTGATGTAGGCTCTAGTTTTTCTGTGTAATATTTGAACTTCTTTATGCGATGGGAGGTTTGTTTTAGCAAAAAAAGATAAAAAAGACAAGCAGCTTTCGAAGAGGGATAATGTGATCTGGAAGAGGAATCCGCCAGCTTTTGAGTAAAAAGCTTAGAGACGCTTCGGCTGCGTTTGGGAACGCTTTGGGGGAAAGTCTTTGGGGAAATGTAAAGGACTTTAGGTTGAAGTGGTTTTTCAAAATGCAAATTGTGTTTCGTAAATTGTAACTTAAAAGTCCCTTGCAAAGTAACTTTACGTAAAATAGCATTTGAAAAAATTATACCTGCAAAGCTCTTTTTTTATTTTTTATTAAAAAAAAGTTAGAACCCTTCGCCGGAACCGGCGAAGGGCAGGTAGCCGCCGGCGACCTAGATCTGGCGCCGGGCGGCCATCGTCTGAGGCCGAGCTCGCTCGGGCAGCCCGGCGATCGCCGGCAAGGGCCGCCTGGGCTCGAACGAGCCCCGACGAGGGTCACGAAACCCAGGCGAGGGCGTCGGCGACCCAAATCTGACTGGGTCCGGCGCCGAGCGGCCGTCGTCTAAGGCCGAGCTTGCTCGAGCAGCCCTGGCGACTGCCGGCGAGGGCCGCCTCGGCTCGAACGAGCCCCGACGAGGATCGAGAAACCCAGACGACGGCCGCCCGGCACCGGATCTGGGTCGCCGACGGCCCTCGAAGGTCGGTTAGGTCGCGCAACCTCAGGAGCCCTCGCCTGGGTCTCCGGATCTGGGTCGCGCAGCCCCTCGCGGCGGTCGCGCGGCCCCTCGCGGCAGTCGCGCGAGCTTAGGCGACGGTCGCTGGGTTGCGCGACCACACCGGCCCCCCTCCCACGGTCGCCGTCCCCTCACAGCCACGCCGTCCGAGTGCAACGAAGAAGACGATGAACAGTACCAGACAAGGCTAAATCCGGAAAATCAAAAATTAGACGAGGGTAGTTTTGAAAGAAAATTTTTGTCACTTATCGACACTGTAGCATGCCGAAAATACTGAAATGCCCAAGGCACCTCCTAGGGTGCCTTGGGCTTTTGACCTTTTGAAAGCCAACTTTGGCTCAATGGGTTTTCAAAAAATAATTACCAAACACCAAAATTTAGCCCAAGGGGCTTTGGAAGGCCAAAGCCCCTTGGCAAAGTGTTTCCCAAACGGAGCCTTCAACCCTTTTGTCTTTGATTATATGGGCATGTTCATGTGGCTCCTCCACTCAAGCTCAAATTCTCGATCACCTCCCATTGAGCTGTGGCGGTTGATGTGGGCAAAAGAAAAAGAGTGGAATGAATTTAGTGCTTCATCAAGGTTTAATCCCAATCTTTTTGGCATCTCCTACCTTCCAGCGGCATATTTCAAATTAAGGTAATTATCCCAAAGTCGGGCCAATTTTTATTTTTTTTGGACCCACTATGCATATGGTGATGAACGGGGATTGTGTAATAGAAAGATCACGCGGGCCGTACACGTCAAATTAATCCCAGGGATTCCACACTTGTTATTCAAATTGAATGTGTTTTCTGGAGAAATACTAGAGAACCACGCGGATTATTAACTTTTGTACTTAGCTATATTACATTATCATACTATAGGAAACATGTAGTCTTATACTCCATGCGCGCTCGCTCATTGCACTATCTTCGATCCTTTTTTCCTAATCCAATCCGAATTAGGAAATACTTTTGTATTAAAGCGCGCACTTCACAACTTGATTTTCTGCAACCGTAGTTCGATCACTCTCCACGATCTGCGACGTGAAATCTATGGGATTTCCACACTTCAAATTTCGTGCCATCTCTCCAGAAAAAGAAATAACGTGGATTGGAAGAAAGTGAAGAAATCCATAAAGATGTTCGATTTCTTCAACCCCAAATCTCCCCTGACCATCGTCGATCACTCGCCGCCCGCACCATCCTGTGTTTCCGGTGTTGCCGACGTTGACAATGAGAATAATAATCGGAGCCAAGAAGAAGTTTTATCTTCACGATCTCGGCTAACCCTCAACTTGTTACCCTGCACTAACAGTCGAGAAAGCATGTCCTTATTGGTCGGTGACAACAGAACAGATTCCTTGGAAGTTAGAGGGCGATCAACTCATATTCGCGGAGGACCGAGAGGCTGGACCCTACAGAGCAATTCAGAGCGCGGTTGGCTTTCCATGTCCAAAGCTGAAGTTTATTGAGAAAAGCTTCTTGGCATCCGCTATTAACCTTAATAAAAAAACATCACGTGATGGTGTTAGCAGATCCTTTTTCTCTTTCATGGGACGAAAAAGAATGCGCCGAGCCGATTGCAATTCGCAAAAAGCGAAAGCTGATTGATGGATCGAGTCGATCGAACACGACGGTATAACACGAACTTCAGCCGCTCGTCCTTGGATCCGGTGCAATGGATTCTATATATCGCACCAGGATTAGTACTCGAATCCAAACAACAATTTGGCTGCGGAAAAACAGTTAGATTTCTCCTAACTGTTAAAAGATTTAAGACTGAACTGGCTATCATACAATAGGTTTATGACTTTTTGAACAATTTTTCATAATTTTCTAACTAGATGTGATTGGTTTCAAGGTGGGTATGTTATTAATCTGGAACCTACTATATCAAAACCGGTTCTTGATTTTTAGAAAGGGAACCGAATCGATCGACCCTAAAATCAATCTGGAACCGAAACGACCAATTCCAAAATAGATACGAGAACCGGCCCACCTCCTCCTTTACCTTCTCCTTCTCCTTCTCCTCCTTCTTGTTTTCAGTTTTTCTTTTCTTTTTTTTATCGAAATCGGGAACCGAGTTCCTCCGTGCCCAAGAAAAGCTTCTGATCAGCGTGATGGGGAAGAAGTCGTGAGTCACCGCCACCGCCGCAGATGAAGTTTCACTACCCTCTTTGTCGCGATTCTTCTCATTATCAAGGAGATAAGAAACGCACGATGAAGAGTACACCAATGGCGGCGAGTGGACCTCCCCTCTCAGGACGTCGCTGATAGGAGGCGATTTGGGGCTTGAAGAAATGGATGAGCTTCGTGGGGTTTTCGTTGAGGAAACAAAAAAACACTTCGCAGGAACAACAGAGAGCAACACGGTGCAGAGAAACACTCGACCATCGTTATATTAACGGCCGCTACCAGTCACGTCAACGGTTACCGTTATGGACACAAAAACAGCCCATTGTTCACAGCCAAACATCAAATAAGCTCAAACTTCCACTGGGGCACATCAAACCAAATAGCAATAGGAAAACAAATATAAAAAACTGATGTGCCGATATGAGTTCAATAACAAGGATTTTAACTGAAACCGTAATCGTTTAACAAGTGGATGGCTCCTTTCATGAAAACGAACATGCTCATAAATACTCAAATACAAACCAAAACTAGATTGAAATGCTAACTTGAGATTTTGAAATCAATAGATAGTGACTCGCTCGAACCCAACACGCGTATGGACTAGGAAATAGCAAGCCTCGTTCTCACGGTTCGGCCAAAACGGGGCAAGGCAACCGAAGGCTCGTGGACTCCTACCTGGCTCGGAGACGGGCGGTTAAAGGGTGCGCTCGACACAAGTCGTGCCACGACCTGAAAGTCCATTTCGATTGCACCCTATGGCGTCGTGGGGACTGTGATAGCGAAAAATAGATGTGGGGTATATAAGGTCGCAAATATCCCATCTTAGTCGGACCGAATTTGGACCGTCTTAATCGGCTCCCGTGCCTTACACGACTATTTACTGTTTCCCCTTCAAAGTCATGAGTTTTCCATGGAGGAAACCTTCAGTCTGTCAACTTCCAAGCGCGCCCAAGAAAGCGAGTGGGGTTGTCCGTGATCCTACAAAGCCAACAACAAAACCCTTTACCAAAAACAAACAAACATCAAGACCTAGGATGCCATGGACCTCCAAAGCATGAATGACGTGTCGTCGCATGCAATACTTTCTTCAAATGCAATAATTTATCGAGAAAAAGCTTCTCGTCATCCACAATTAATATTTTTTGTCAAAAAAAAAATCCACAATTAATATTACTTTATTAGCAAGATTCTTTTTTTAACTTATGGTTATCGCAACCGGAAAAAGCTGCGGAGCTCGTTTATTAGGTACGGTTCGATAACGTACCTAATAAACATTCAGTGGATTGTTAAACTCACCTGATACTTTCTAATTCGCCTGTCCATTGTTTTCACAACGCAACCTTCGCGAAATCGTTTGATTGAAGAGGAACGGGCGGCAGGTACAAAAAAAACAAGTAAAAAGTGGGAACGGGTGCGGTGCGCGGGATGTTAGTGGACACGGGGCTCTGGTCATCGCCTTCGTCGATTGTGCTTCAAGGGGAAAAGGATTAGATGCCTTGCAAAGGTAAAATTGGGGAGCAGGAATCTAGGCATTGCAGCAAGTTAGAACTTGAAAAGGTACACCGTTTAATGACCTAATAATTCTTGGTTTAGTTAAATCTACCGAATCATTGTACATTTCAATTGGAATTAGGAATTCCGTGTACAAATACAAGCGGTGCTTACCTACTTACGTATTGTTGACACCTAAATTACCCAATTAAATTTATAGCACAAAATTTAGGAATTAAATTTTTAACTCCTAAAACAAAAGTTTTTATCTAATTGCATGGCATATAGATATTAGGTGCATTTTGCATTATTAGAATATATTTTCTTTAACTAAAAAAAAGAAAAAAGAAAAAAAATATGATCGGGCCAAGTCAGAGCGGACCCAGCCCGGCCCTCTCCTCCCTACCCCAGGGCTCAACCCTTTTTCTTTCCCCTCTCTACTCGTGCGAGCTAGGCCCCGCCCAGCCCAGCCAAAATTGACCAGATGGTTTCAATTGGCAAGAAGTGAAAAGGTTTAGAATTCAATTGGTAAAATTGAAATATTTAGGATTGAGTTGATAAAAATGCAATTGATTTATGATATTTTAGATAATTTTCCCTGAAATTGAATTAAGAGCGTGTGGTAATGAGTGCGTGTGTATGTGTGGTGAGACTATATATTTCCTAACATGTGATAATTTAACAGATTAAGTAAAAGAATTATAAATTCATGTGGTTCTCTATTATTTTTGTAAGAAAAAATCTGTCAGTGGAAATTAATGTACTTGACCTTTAATTTCTTAAGGAAAAAGGTGATCTTGTAGTATCCGTCTGAAATTAATCTTGAATTAAGAAATTATTTCCTTTTTTTAATCCCCACGTACACTAATCATAACCTGACTCAAATTAGGAAAGCCCCTCTTACTCCCCATTGCACTCTCAAAACTAGACTGTAAAGATTGATGACGTCACTCCCCATCCCAATTCCAACAGTAAACTATATATCCCTAGTAGAAAAATCATCCTAAAAATGATAGACATATTATACTTTTGTCAATTCAATCATAAACCTTTTAATTTTACCAATTAAGTCCTAAACCTTTTCACTTTGTGCCAATTGAATCCATCCAGCCATCAAAGAGGCCCGGCGGAGGGAAAAAGAAAGAAGAAAAAAAAAAGATAGAAAAGAGAAGAAAAGAAAAAAAGGAAAAAGAAAAAAATTAATACAAAAATAAAAAAATGGAAAATATTAAAAATTATCCACGTCAACATTGACCATGCCACTTAGGATGGCCGGCGTCAATATCAATGATTTTCGATCAAAATTAGCCAGATGGACTCAATTGACAAAATATGAAAATATTTATGATTCAATTAGAAAAATAGAAAGATTTGGGGTAAGTACAGCACAAGTGTCATAACTTTTGTACGGAGGACACTTAAGTGCTATAATTTTTTTTGGCTCATTTGAGTGCCATAACTTCCAAAAAAAAATTACTTAAGTGCCACTTACGAGCTAGTAGTGAGGGCCTGAAATCACAACTTTTCAGGTTAAATGGTGGCCTTTCCGGCGAGGCAAGCACCACCAGTTTAAAGAGGGGATGTCGGTAAATCATTCCATGGCCTCCGTTCATCTCGAAATTTCCGTTTTAGCCTCCGTTGACAAAAGTAAAAATGTTTCGTAGTCACACAAATTAGAGGAAAAAAAAGAAAGGAAAAATCGATACTTGATCGAATCAACGCCGAAATAGTTAATGTTCTTGTCCATCCTCCCTGTCCACCGACTGTCCTCCACCAATATGTCTTGATCCCCCTTTGGTTTCAGAGAAACCTATTATGTTGTCCCCGACCGAGAAAGACGAGCTTTCTCGAATGTTTGCGCAGGGTAATGTTGGCAACAACGTAAACGCAGGACGAAGTGACCGTGGATGGTGCTGGCAGCGAGTGATCGACGATGATCAGAGGAGAATTGGGGTTGAAGAAATCGAACATCTTCGTGGGTTTCTTCGCTTTCTTCTTATCCATGTTATTTCTATTTCTGGAGAGACCGGCACGAAATTAGATGTGTGGAAATCCCATAGATTTCGCATCGCAAGTCGTGGAGACTGATCGAACTACGGTCGCACAAAATCAAGTTGCGAAGTGCGCGCTTTAACACAAAGTATTTCCTAATTCGGGTTGGATTAGGAAAAGAAGGATCCAAGATAGTGCAACCAGTGCGTGTGCGTGCGGGGGATAACACTATATGTATCCTAAAATATGATAATGCAATTTAACTAAGTACAAAAGTTATTAATCCACGCGGTTCTCTAGTATTTCTTAAGAAAACATATTCAATTTGAATGAAAAGTGAGGAATCCCCGGGATTAACTCCCTCTTTTGGATTAATCCACGTGGTTCTCTAGTATTTCTTCGGGATAATTACCTTAATTTGAAGCATACCGCTAGAGGGAGGAGATGCCACAAAAGATTGGGATTAAACCTTGATGCAGCACTAAATTCGTTCCACTCTTTGCATATATCAATGAAGCTTTCTATATATCGGTCATGACAATATTGGTTTACCTGTTTTTCTTTCGTCCACATCAACAGCTGTAACTCAATGGGTGATCGAGAATTTGAGCTTAGGGCAGGAGACACAGAACATGTCTATATAATCAAAGCCAGGGTCGGAACGTCTAAAGCATATTATTTGATTAAAGGATAATTTGGTCGCTTTTCGAAAGTTGACTAGTCTTCATGTCACAAGGTACTCGGATTGGTTTCCATGGATATTAGTGTCTCCTCTCTCTTCCTCTTCTTCTCTCTCATAAAGTCAAACGTCGCCCCATGTGGGCTGCCGGAATCGCTTTGTCCTTTATTCTCACGAATCAACCTCTACGAAACTGTTTGAATGAAGTGGAGCAACACCAAAGAAACTTCGCGGAATGATCATCGTCTCGGTTTGCTCTGCATTGACACCTTGTTGGGCATGCGACGAGTGGAACGCAGGGGGTCGGCATGAGCTTGCGGTTGATACGATGTCAGGGGACACGGGGCTTTCGGCATCGGTTTCGTCGATTGTGCCTTAAGGGGAAAAGGGATGATGCTTTGAATAGGTGATTGATGCCCAAGAACCTAGCATTGCAGCAAATTGGAACGCGAAAAGGTGAACAGTTTTCTTCTTTTTTTTCCCAAACAAGATCATTTCATTTCATAGATGAGTTTTAGTACATATGAGATTCCTAAGAATTTCGGGAGGATTAAAGACCCAATTATAAGGTAAAGATTTGCACTTTTGAGTATTAACAATTCAATCTGCTACTTAATTTACTTCTCTATTACAGTTTAACAACAAAATAATTCATGGTTAGCTAATCGACAAACCCGATAAAGTGAACAAATTGCATCTCCTCAGTTAGCATTCAATCATATACATTGAAATCGAAAAAGAAAACCTTGTCACTTTGTGGGAAGAACAAGATAAACTCCAAAGCTCTAATCATGTTGTTGTTGTTTCAACTTTCATCAATCACAAGTAGTCGGGTGTCAAATAAGCACCTATCCTCCCGTACCCGAAAAGAATGCACAACCCTTATGATTTGGGTCAGATCGGGTCGGGTCACATGGAAACTCGATCCGACCCTACCCATTTAGAGGACAGCGAGGCTCGAGGCCTCGCCAGAGGTTGGCGATCGAGCGAGCCGCCACCAAGCTTGCCGCCACCTCACGAGCCGCGGTCTGGCGAGCTCGCTCACCATCGACTTGTGAGCTAGAGGCCTCGAGCCTCGCTGCCCACTGGCGACCCTCGAGCATTGCCGGCGTTCGCCGTTGCCAACAACCAGCCGGAGAAGAAAGTTAAAAAAAATTATATTAAAACATTCAAAAATAAATATAATTAACAATTGATTTTTTTAAAAAAAAATAAAATAAAATTTTAGTAAAATGAGTGGAATGAGAATTTTCCATACCGAACAATGAAAAATATTTTCCAATGCATTTTTAGCTCTCAGCCGAACACCGGAAAATATTGTTATTATCTTAGAAAATGACTTTCCGGAAAATATTTTCCAAAAACGTCGCATTTTCCACGAAATGAACGGAGTCTCCCTGTTTGTTTTACGGAAAATAAATAATTTAAAAATTATTTTTTTTAAAAATGATCACTTATATCGCTTACGAAAATAATAAGTGAAAAACATTTTCATCGTCCACAAAGATGTTTAGATATAAATTATTGTCGAAAAATAAAAATATTTTTCATTAACCAATTATTTCAAGTGATATAAGTGATCATTTTTAGGAAAATATTTTCTAAAAAGATTGTTCATTTTTCGCAAAGCAAACGGAGCTTAAAAAATAAAAAGGTAATCTCTCTTTTGAGTTTACAAGAATCAAGTGAATGCGTATGCGATCCATTCTTGATCCCCCTTTGGTTTCAAAGAAACCTATTTTGTTGTCCCCAACCGAGAAAGACGTGCTTTCTCAAATGTGTTAGTGCATGGTAACAAGTTGAGGGTCAGGCGAAAACGTGGAGATAAATCATCTTCTTGGCTCCAATTATTATTCTCATTGTCATCGTTAATGTTGGCAACATCGGAAATGCAGGACGAAGGGACTGTGGATGGTGCCGGCGGCAAGTGATTGATAATGATCGGAGGAGATTTGGGGTTGAAGAAATCGAACATCTTCGTGGGTTTCTTCGCTTTCTTCTTATCCATGTTATTTCTTTTTTTTGGAGAGACGGCACGAAATTAGAAGTGTGGAAATCCACATATTTCGTGTCACAAATCGTCGAGAGTGATTGAACTACAGTTGCACAAAATCAAGTTGCGAAGTGTGCGCTTTAATACAAAGTGTTTTCTAATTTGGGTTGGATTAGGTAAAAAGGGATCAAAGATACTGCAATGAGTGCGCGTGTGTGGGGGATAAGACTATATAATGTTTCCTAAAATATGATAACGTAATATAACTAAGTACAAAAGTCATTAATCCGCATGGTCCTCTAGTATTTCTTAAGAAAACACATTCAATTTGAGCTTTAGGGCAGGAGACACAGAACATGTCATATCAAAGACAAAGCTGGGTGGAAACCTCCTCCAGATTCTCCAGGATCACGACCGCTCTACGGAAGCTGCTTGTCTTTATGTCACGTGGTCATCGGATTGGTTTCAGCGGGTCGTAGCGTCTCCTCGCTTCCTCTTCTTCTCTCTCAAAAGTCGAACCTGGAGGTCTGGCCGATTCGCTTCGTTTGACTGAAGAGGAGCTCCGTCAAAGAAGCGTCTATTACGGAATGATCACTGTCACGTCAAGCACTGAGCTGACACCATGTCAGGCATCCGACGAGCTGAACGGGTGGAGTCTGTAAGATGTTTGGTGACCCGGGGCTTGGGTCATCTCGCTTTCATTGATTTAAGGGGAGAAGGGATGATGGTGCTCTGAAAAGGTGATAGGCGCCCGCGAATCTAGCATTGTAGCAAATTAGAACTTGAGTAGGTACACCGTTTGATGACCACATAATTCATGGTAAGCTCTGATAGACAAACCCGATAAAGTGAACAAATTCAACGCCATGTTCTTTATTTCACAACACGCCTTTTACCAAATCGTTCGGTTGAAGGGGAGCTAAATTGAGGAAGTTTATGGAAGGATCATCGTCGTGCACTAAAGTAACGAGAAATTTTGTTTGGACTCGGTATCAATACCGGTGCGATAGATAGAATCGATCGCACCACACCCAAGAACATGCGGGTGAAGTTCGTTTTATATGGTCACATTTGATCAACTCGATCCATAAATCAGCTTTTGCTTTTCGCTAATGGCAATCGGCTTGGTGCGTTCTTTTTCCACCCTAAGAGGTTGGGGGTGAATCTAGCTAGTACTCTCTTCCGTTCCATGCATGGACGATGGCTAGCATCAATAGAAGAAGAACGGGGCACAGGCTAACCCAAAGAAAAGGTTACGTGGAAAAGAAAAAAAGATACGATAAAACCACTCCGTGATGTATTTTTTATTAAGGTTAATGGTGGATGCCAAGAAGCTATTCTCAATAAACTATTGCCTTGGACATGGAATTCAACCGCTCTCTGATTTCACCTGTCCTTGTCCATCCTCTTTGTCCTCGACGAATATGTCTTGATGCCCTTTTGGCTCTCGGTACTTTCTAAGAAGCTAAAAGCAACATCGCATGCACAGAATTCTTTTGGGAGCTTGGAAATTTTCATATATCTTGACAAATAGTTTGCCTATTTTTCTTTCGTCCACATCAACCGCCATGACTCAATGGGGTGGTGATCGAGAATTTGAGCTTAGGGCAGGAGCCACAGAACCACTGCGGACGACTTGGGTGAAGTTGGTCGGCAGGGGTGGTTCTGACATTGATACTGTTGTTTCCACGGTGCGTGAAGATAGGATGGGGTTGGGTTTGGGAGGTCTGGTCAAGCCTATATTTATTAAGTGGAGAGAGGAGGAGAGAGAGCGAAGGAGCGCAAATAGAGGGACGGTTGGCAGCATGAGAGAGAGAGAGAGAGGAATCAAGTCCTAGTAATGAGAAATCTTATCACTTTTTTGCGGCCAAACTCTTGTTTGGATTCAGGTACGAATCCCGTCGCCATAGATAGAATCGATGGCACTGCACCGAAGAACGTGCGGGTGAAAAATTCCGTGTCAGATCGCTCGCGGGTGACACTGGGAGACTCTCGGTGTCTTCTTCTTTGTACCCCCTCTCCCTCTCCCTCTGCAGCCTGCTCAGAGAGAGAGAGAGAGAGAGGGGGCGTGTGGACCACAGTGAAAATCACTGTAGTTCCGGGGAATTCGGGAGACAAGTATATCTTGATCCCCTTTGGGCTGTCGGCACTTTCTAATTATCCGACTGGGATAGGTCGCAACGACATATACCCATCACAAAGTTTCGTGACCACAATCTCCGTGACGCCGTAGGGTGTAATTGAAATGGATTTTCGGCTCATGCATCGTCACTCTTTAAGGCGGCACGGTAATCGCCCAACTCTTAGCGATCCATTCGTGCCGAATGTTTTCTTAATTGTTCATCGCTCGTTGGCCCGAAGTGGGGCAGGATCAATATTTCGACGCGGGTTGCTGCAGCTGTCATTCACGACCTGAGAAAGAGAAGCTTTCTTGAATGTTATTGCAGGTCTGAGTGGGGAAAGAGTTGAGGGTGAGCCTAGAGATGAAACTTCTGCCTGGCTCCGATTCTCCTTCCTATCATCGTCAATGTTGGTAACATCAGAAACATAGGACAAAGTGACCGTCGATGGTGCCGGCGGCGAGTGACCGATGATGATTGGAGGAGATTTGCGGTTGAAGAATTCGAACATCCTGATGGGCTTTTTTCGCTTTCTCGTGATCCATGTTATTTCTTTCTCTGGAGAGGAAGTGAGAAATTAGAAGTGTGGGAGATTGAGAGATCGCGCGCGCGCGTGTGTTTGTGACCATCGTAGATCGTTGCAAGCGATCGAACTACAGTTGAACAAGATCAAGTTGTGAAGTAGGCGTTTGAACTACAGAGTGTTTCCTAATTCAGGTTGGATTAAGAGAACTATTTTGGGTAAGGATAGTTAAATGATCTTTGATTAATCTCGGACATTAAGTCCAAGACAGCGAATGCACATGTGAAATCGAATAGGAAACTTAATTGTATGTTTATACATAAATTATTGTCAATAATGAAAAATATTTTCATTAATTAATTATTTCAAGTTATACAAGCGATCGCTTTTAGGAAAATGTTTTTCAAATCATTCATTTTCCAGGAAACAAACATAATCTTTAAAAAAAAAAAAAGACAATCTCTTTTCGAGTTTACAACCGTTACTCTTAGGTTTTCAATTTCTTGAAACTTGCTATTTCCAGAATAAAATTGGCTGTGCACACAGCCAAAATGTATAAAAAGTAACAGGATATTGTGCAGTTGGTATTAAATGTGCCCGTTATAATATATGACTTTTTGAAGGGTATATAGATTATGAAACAAATATATAATATTTTCATGTTATGTAATAATTTGAAAGCTAACAAGTTAAATGTAGAATTGATTGAAAAATATCTCCCATCATTATTATTTTGTTATTGTTAAGAGTAGACATGATATGTTAAAAATCTAAACAAACTCGGGTTAAGCGTAAAGACACATATCTCCGGACTCCATAATTATTGAATCTTGAAAAGACGGTGTGGATAATTAACATTAGACGATTGTCCTCATTGAAGCACTCGACGCATTAGTGATTTCCGTAATACCATTTGAGTCAGGAAGCTATAAGAAAGGTTGGGATTAACGTAAGAGTAGTGCTAAGTATACCAAGACCGATCTACTAATGACATGTTGTACTCTAAGTGGGCATTTATTTCAATACCCAATTAATATATGCTACATCATAATAGTAGGGTATCGATTTTATCTTAAGATGTAGCATTTATCTTTAAGTTGCAGCCCCAAATGTATTCGAATCTTTTAATACTGCTTAGCATCAGTCTCTTTCAGGGAATCGTACGATTATAGTAGTCTGTGACTCCAATCCCACTTGTTATTTGAACTTGGTTGAAGTTTGAATGATGGAATTATTTGATCTCAAATGGACAAATAGCATGTTTCGTGCACCTCGTGTATAATGTACATATCTTCTTTTCATTGCTCCTGATTTTTTAACATTAAAACATGGGCATAAAATCCTCAATTCACTTCTTCAAGCAAGAATTCGAGTAACATGTATCCGTAATTCCAAAGGTATTATCAATTTTAGCTTTAGGTGACAAGACTACCTGGCAAATGCAAATCTCTCTAGATTAGCATACAAAAAACCATACCTAATATAATATATTTACTCATTCTATTGTGCTTAATAAATTAGCTATTATTTCTTATCACAAGATTTTCTTTTTCATCAAGACAAAACCCAAAATTCATCTGCGTGTGACCGTTATAGATTGTCAAGAGTGATCAAACCACAATTAGACGGAATCAAGTCGTGAAGCACCCGCTTGAACTACAAAGTATTTCTCCTAAAGAGTGCATGTGCGCATGTGCGGTAAGACTATCTACATTTCCTAAAACGTGATAGTTTAGCAGAAGTAAGTAAAAAGAATTATAAATTCATGTGGTTATCGATCTATAATTTTTTTTAAATTTATCAATGGAAAATTTGAGTGGAGATTAATGTACTTGTCCTTTAATCCCTTAAGGAAAAAAGAGGTGATCTTGTACTATCCGTAGTAAATTCATCTTGAATCTTGAAATCATATCCTATTTTATTAATCCCCCACATACACTACTCTTAACCTGACTCGAATTAGGAAAGAGTCCCTCCTCACTTTCAAGTGCACTCCCCATCCCATTTCCAACGGTAAACTATATATGCCTCTCTTACCACCGAGCCTATGTTGTCTCGTCTCTTTCTATTCTCTCCAACGTTGTTGTCTTCTCTCTTTCAGCTCTCTCTAAATTCTTCTTCACCGTGTTGTTGCCCTTTGTTGTTCTTGCGGAGCACTCTTCTGTTTCTTCAACCGAAAACCCATGAAGCTTGTCGAGTTCTTCGGCCCCGAGTCGCCTCCCATTGGCGACGTCCTGAGAGGCGAGGTCCACTCGCCGCCGTCGATGGGCTCTTGGTCGTGTGTTTGTAATCTGCACGATCAGGAGAAGAATGGCGATGAAGAGGCCAGAGAAAATTCATCTGCAGGAGTGGTGGTGGCTCGCGAAGTCATCCCCCTTACGCCTGATCTGAACAAGAAGGAAGTCGGCGGCCCTTGTCGAGAAATCGTTCCCACCCAACCGAAGCAAAAATCCATGGCCTCACTCACCGATGCCGAAACCTTAATTGTGGAGAAGAAGGTGAAGTACAATAGAACGCAGAATGAGAAGAAAGAGGCCCCAGGATGTGATACAGAGGAAGAAAGACGCAATGGCCTTTCCACAGAGTTGGTGCTGCTCTACGACCCTTACAAGATCAAGAAGAAGCTTACACAGAGCGATCTTGGCCACCTGTCGAGGCTCTTGATCGGGCGGGACTTTGTGACGAGCCACTTGCTCCGATGGATGAGCGAGGAGACAGTGAGGCAAGTCGAGAGCGGCAAGGGGGCCGACGTCATCGTGAGGGACATGGACACAAGCTCCGAGCATCGACTGGTGTTTGTGTTCTGGGCGTTGTCTGGGTCCTACGTCCTCAAGGGGGGTTGGATCAAGGAGTTCGTGAAACGGAGGGAGTTGGCGGCTGGCGATGAGGTCGGAATTTATTGGGATCCTACCGTTAGCAAGTTCCATTTCAGCCTTCTTCGTAAGGAAAATTAGCGTCTTGTGAAACTGACTAGTGATCACTTTAGTGACCATAACATCCAATTAGATTTGATCTTGAATTAGTTCGGTGACCAAGGAGAAAATTTTTGATCTTTAGAGAAAGAACATTAATGATGGAATTTTGTTGTTATATGCAGTCATACTATCTCTAATTTTCCCTTAGAAATTCAGTTCCTGGTGAGTGATTCTCTTGAAGCCCCATTCTAACGCCTTCAATATTCTTGAGTTGTTTCTTAATTTCTTTTGTATTGTCGAGATTCGCGGTTGAGGAATTCGAACATCCCGATGGGTTTTCTTCGGTTTCTCATGATCCATGTTATTTCTTTCTCTGGAGAGGAAGTGAAAACTTAGAAGTGTGGGAGATCGAGAGATCGTGCGTGTGCATTTGTGATCGTCCTAGATCGTTGAGAGTGATCAAACTATAGATGAACAAGATCAAGTTGTGAAGTAGGCATTTGAACAACAAAGTGTTTCCTAATTTGGGTTGGATTAAGAGAAATATTTTGGGTAAACGATGCTTAAGTGATCTTTGATTAATCTCAGACATGAAGTTCAAGATGGTGAATGCACATGTGAAATCGATTAGGAAAATTAATTGTACGTGTGCATGTGTTGTACAATTTTATTTCCTCGTACGATAACCCAATAGATTTCTTAAAGAACTAAGGTTCCGTTTTTTTCGCGAAAAATAAATAATTTGGAAAACATTTTCCTAAAAGTGATCACTTATATTGCTTACAAAAATGAATGAATGAAAAATACTTTCATCGTCCACGAAGATGTTTAGACATAAATTAATATCGATAATGAGAACATTTTTCATTAACTAATTATTTAAACTGATCATTTTTAGGAAAATATTTTTCAAATCGTTCATTTGTTGTAAAACAAAAGGAAGATAACCTCTCCTTAAGTTTACAACAGTTACTCTTAGTTTTTCAATTTCACGCAACTTGCTATTTCCAGAATAAAATTGGCTGTGCACACAGCCAAAATGTATAAATAGTAACAGGGAAGTTGTGCAGTTAAAATTAAATGTGCCCGTTATAATATATGACTTTTTCAAGGGTGCATAGATTATGAAACAAATATATAATTTTTTTTCATGTTATGTAATAATTTGAAAGCTAAAATGTAGAGTTGACTGAAAAATATCTCCCAAATTTATTATTTTGTTATTGTTAAGAGTAAACCTGATTCGTTAAAACTCTAAACAAACTCGGGTTAAGCGTAAAGACACGTACCTCCGAACTCCAGAATTATTAAATCTTGAAAAGACAATGTGGATAATTAACATTCGATGATTCTACTAATTGAACCACTCGATGCATTAGTTTTTTTCCTAATACCATCACTACAAAAAAACTGGATTTTTTGCCATGAAAATTTGCGACGAAAAAATTTTCGTCGCAAATTTGTGACAAATTTTCCAACGAAAAGTACAATTCATTGGAAATTTCCAACGAAAAATTTTTTGTCGCAAAATTCGTTGGAAATTTCCAACGAAAATTTTTTCATTGGAAAATTCGTTGGAACTTTCCAACGAATTTTTTTTCGTTGTAAATTTCCAACGAATTCAAAAAAACCCGGTATTGTTCGGCATTTTTTATATTCGTTGGAAAATTCATTGGAAATTTCCAACGAATTTTCCAACGAATTTCAATTTTCCGGGCAATTATTTTAGTGTGTATAATTTTCGTTGGAAAATTCGTTGGAAATTTCCAACGAATTCAAAAAAACCCGGTATTGTTCGGTATTTTTATATTCGTTGGAATATTCGTTGAAAATTTCCAACGAATTTTCCAACGAATTTCAATTTTCCGGGCAAATATTTTAGTGTGTATAATTTTCGTTGGAAAACTCGTTGGAAATTTCCAAGGAATTCAAAAAAAAACTCTCAATTTCCACATTCTCTCTCTCTCTCTCTCACCCCCCCTTCACCCTCCACCCGCACGCCCTTTTTCCCTTTCTTCTTCTTCCTTTCTTTTTTCTTCTTCTTATTTTCTTCGGTTGCTGGGCGAACCGAAGCCGTGCTGCCACCGTCCACCGCTTGCCGTTGCGCCGCGGCTTCCACCTCAGCTGAGCGTCGCCATGCGAGCCGCCGACCGGCCAGCCACCGCCCTCGTCTCGGCCCCCCTTGCTCTCTCTCTTTCTCTGTCTTCTTGGATTGGGGACGACGAGCCGCTTCTGCCTTTTCGTTTGTCGTCGCCACCTCAGCTCGCTGTCGCCCTCCGCCGCGGACCAGCCGATCTGCGCGATGGCCAACCGCCCCGGCTCGCCGTCAGCCCAGCAGCCTAGCCACCTCGTCTCTCTCTCTTTGCTGTTCTTTTCACCTTGCCGCCGTCGCCGGTGAGCTCGAGGTCGCCCAAATCTGGGCGAGCTCGAGCTCGCCGGCCATGGCGAGCGTTCTAGGCGAGCTCGAGCCCTTGTCGGCGACGAGCTCGAGCTCACCCAGATATGGGCGAGCTCGGCCCTCGACGGCGACGAGGCTGGCCCTCACCGGCCATGGCAAGGGCCAAGCTCGCCATGGCCGGCGAGCTCCAACTCGCCCAGATCTGGGCGAGCTCGGTCCTCGCCGGCGGCGAGGGCGATTTTTTGACCAACAAAAAAAAATTTTCGATGGAAAAAAAATTTCCACGATTTTTCCACCAAAAAAAAATTTGTAGTTTCCAACAAAAAAAAAATTCGTCGGAAAAAAAATCGTTTCCAACGAATTTAGCCACAAGTTTTCCAACGAATTTTCCAACGAAAAAAATTCGTCGCAAATTTCCAATGAAAATTGAAATTTTTCATTGGAAAAATTTGCGACAACTTATTACCAACGAATTTTTTTTCGTTGGAAAATTCGTTGCAAATTCATTTTCCAACGAATTTTTCTAAATTTTTCGTTGGAAATTTTGTCGGAAAAAACATGTTTTTTTGTAGTGCATTCGAGTTAGGAAGCTAAGAAAGATTGGGATTAACTTAAGAGTAGTGCTAGATATACTAAGACCGATCTACTGATGACATGTTGTACTCTAAGTGGGCATTTATTTCAATAACCAATTAATATTTGCTACATCATGATAGTAGGGTATCGATTATATCTTAAGATCTTGCATTTTTCTTTAATTTGCAGCGCTAAATTGTATTGTAATCTTTTGATATTGCCTAGCATCAGTCTCTTTCAGGGAGTCGTGCCATTGTGGTAGTCTGTGACTCCAATCCCACTTGTTATCTGAACTTGTTTGAAGTCTGAATGGTGCAATTATTTGATCTCAAATAGACGAATAGCATGTTTCGTGTACCTCTTGTGTATAATGTACATCTTATTTTCATCCCTCCTGATTTTTAAACATTAAAACATGGGCATAGAATCCTTCATTCACTTCTTCTATTGTGCTATCCACGTTCACTAACAGGTTCTTTGGTGCATTCTTTTGATTTCGTTCTTTTTATTACTATATTCTGTTGGTATACGGATTGTTTGTTTGGGTTTATTTTTTCTGGAATCAGTGTGTGATTCCCAACGCCATATGCATGGTCGGTCCGAAAAAAATAAGAATTGGCCCCGACTTTGGGACTATTACCTTAACTTGAAGTATGCCGCTGGAGGTAGGAGATGCCACAAGAGATTGGGATTAAACCTTTGATGAAGCACTAATTTCATTCCACTCTTTGCACATGTCTTGACAAATAGTTTGCCTATTTTTTTCGTCCACATCAACTGCACATGGTTGTGTGGCTCCTGCCACAACCATGTAAATATCAAAAACAGCTGGGTGGAAACCTCCTCCAGATCACGACCGCTCTATGGAAGTTGCTTATCTCGATGTCAGGTGGTAATCGGTTTGGTTTTGAAAAGTCGTAGCGTCTCCTCTCTTCCTCTTCTTCTCTCTCAAAAGTCAAACCTGTACGCCGGGGGTCTGGCCGATTCGCTTCGTTTGATTGAAGAGGAGCAACGTTAAAGAAGCCTTTGTCATGGAATGATCATTGTCTCGTCATGCACTGAATTGACACCATGTTAGGCATCCCACGAGTTGAACAACGCGGGGCGGGTGTGGTGGTGTGGTGGGGTGGTGGAGGTGTCGGTCTGTAAAGATGTGTGGTGACCCGGGGCTTGGGTCATCTCGCTTTCATTGATTGTGCTTTAAGGGGAAAAGAGATGATGATGCTCTGAAAAGGTAATTGGCGCCCCAGAATCAAGATTGCAGCAAATTAGAACTTGAACAGGTACACCGTTTGATGACCAAATAATTCATGGTTAGCCAATCGACAAACCCGATAAAGTGAACAAATTCATCGTCATGTCCTTTATTTCACAGACCGACTTTCACGAAATCGTTCGATTGAAGGGGAGCAACATTATGGAAGGATCATCGTCGTGCACTGCACGACGCACCGCACCTACGAAATCTTGTTTAGATAAAATCGATCGCACCGCACCCAGGAACATGCGGGTGAAGTTCGTGTTATATTGTCATGTTCGATCGACTCAATCCATAAATCAACTTTCCCTTTTCGCGAATGGCAATCAGCTTGGTGCGTTCTTTTTCCACCCGAAGAGGTTGGGGGTGGAACTAACTAGTACTCTCTTCCGTTTCCTGCATGGACGGTGGCTAGCATCAAGAGGATAAGAACGGGTTATACGCTAACCCGAAGAAAAGGTTTCGTGGAAGAGAAAAAAAGATACGCTAAAACCATTCCGTGATGTATTTTTATTAATGTTAATGGTGGATTTCAAGAAGCTTTTCTCAATAAACTATCGCTTTGGACTCGGACTTGGAATTCAACCGCTCTCTGATTTCTCCTGTCCTTGTCCACCTCTTTGTCCTTGACGAATATGTCTTGATCCACCTTTTGGCTATCCGTACTTTCTTCGAAGCTATGCAACATCGCATGCACACCGTGCATGTAAAAAGTCAAGTGATGACGCGCGGAAGCCAACTAAGACGGACCAAAATTCGGTCCGACAGGGATAGGATACAACGACACATACCCCATCATCTAGATTCGTGATCACAATCTCCGTGACGCCGCAAGGTGCAATCTATAAAAATATGTCTCGAGTTTAAGTCTATGGACGATTTTGATCTAAAAGTGTATCATATTGTCGTGAATATAGTTTCCTTAATCTGGAAAACCTATTGGACTTGGATGTTGCCGAATATTGGAGTTTGAATTTTGGTCAACAATCAAGAAAGGGAAATTAATTCCCACTTCAAGTCGGTCCACGAAAAGCAGAAAAGGAAAGGTTATTATCTCCTTTGTTGCCGAGTGGAAAGCAGAAATAAAAAGAAAAGAAAAGTTAAATATTTGCTGGAGGAAACAAATATTCTTTCCTAATTGATGTTGGAGTCTACGGCTTCAACAAGAAAGTCCAACGAGGTTTTTTATTCAGACCATGACTCGGTCAACTCTTGGGCACATATAATATATTCTACTGTGGGCAACCTTGTGATGTAGAAGTTGAAGAGTGCAGAGCGTGACCTTCGTGCCATCCATGTCCAGAGAAGAACTGAAGCGCCGAACCGAGTGCTCGACCCGAGACTTCGTGAAATTACATCCCGGCATTTTCCTCGTGCGTGATATTGAAGAAAAAATACGAGTGATTTAGCAGATTAAATCTTGTGGTAAGATTTATGTATAATTTCTTCGTAAGATTAAAAGATTATTTCGTGAAGAATTATTGGGGCTATACACTTGTTGACACCTAAATTTCGACCGACCATTTAATAATAATTTGCATAGAAAATTAGGGATTAAATTTTAACCCCTAAACAAAAATATTAAAATTACATAGCATATAGTTTAAGTTCATATAGGTTAGTTACATTCCGCATCGGACCGGCGGTGACGAGAAAGCTAAAAATTCATCGTGTAAACTGAGCTCGAGCACTCGGCTCACTCAAGGGATTGGAGGCCGAAAATCACACGTCAAAAAGGCCTTGGTTATCTTATTTTGAGCTTAAATTAGCCCATCAATTTTAATTGAATAAAAGCCCAAATTAATTCAACCAATTTGGAATTAAATAAAAATTAAAGGATAAAACTTAAGTCTAAGCCCATTAGGACTAGAAAACCCGACTAATTAATCTATGGTTGCTATATAAATATATGATTATACCCATTAATCAGGGGATTCTCATAATTTTCGGAAGAGAATTCTTGACTGCAAAAAGAGAGAGAGAGAGAGAGGAGCTGCAGCTCTCCCCGGTAGCCACGGTCGAAGGAAGAAAAGACAAAAGAGAGGGGGCTCTCTTTTTTACCAAATACCATGCGGCCAAAAAGAGACAAAAAGAAGAAGAAGAAATGGAAACTTGATCGAATCAACGTCGAAAATAGTTTTGACCAAAAATAAATAAATAAATAAATACCCAAAATGGTTAACACTCAAACCGCCGATAACTACCTGCCAGAGCCGTAGATTTTACGCACGCGCGCAAAAGAGAGGGGGCATCTGTTTTTTCCACAAAAAGAATCTTCTCAATAAAGTAATATTAATATATAGTGGATGACAAGAAGCTTTTTCTCAATAAAACTATTGCCCCAGATCCCCGACCGCTCTACCAAACCTGCTGCTTGTCTTTATGTGACGTCGTAATCGGATTTGTTTGAAAGGGTCGTAGCGATGCGTCTCCTCTCTTCCTCTTCTTCTCTCTCAAAAGACAAACCTAGACCACGGAGGGCTGGCCGATTCGCGTCGAAATTAAGGGGACAATGTATGTGTTGTATTCAAAATCATTTTCATAATGAACAATTGACATCCCCACTAACGATTTCCGGTCAATCGTGAGATCTCGCAGAATCTGTGGACAAATTATTTCCTCACAAAATCGCATGCAAAATACATAGACTACGATACAACATGTGGCCAAAAAAAGGAAAAAAACAAAAAGAACTAAAAACTCGACACTTGAAAGAATCGACGTCGAAATAGTTATTATTCGAACCGCCGACAAATACACACCAGATCCTAGGTTTGACGCATGGCTGCCGCTGACAGTGGGGCTGTCATTAAGCATTATTTAATTAAAAGAAGGAGAAGAAAGCCGGGGTCAGCCTCCCCATCCGAGAGCTGCTTGTCTTGGTATGTCATGTTATTGTCTCGCCTTTCCCCGGTCGTCGCGAAAACTTTCTAATGAGAACTCCAAGTCGCTGCGTTGCATGTGCCACGAGCAACCCTGCGAAGGACCTTAAAGATGAACTTGGGCTCCGTATCGAGCGGAAGCCAGAGCATCCCGATCTCGTCCCCAACCTGCAGCCCTCGCCCCCTGACGAACAGCTTGTTCCAGCCCTCGTTCAGCACGTAGCTCTCCGACGTCGTCCAGTAGCGGAACACGAGCCGGTGCTTTTTGCCTGTGTCGTCGTCCTGCACGACGACCCCCATCCCGTCCCTGCTCTCGACCTGCCTCACCAGCTCCGGGCCCATATGCTGGAGCACGTGCTTCCTCACGCAATCCTTCCGGATCAGGAGCCGTGACAAGTGCCCGTCGACGTCGCTTTTCGTCAGCTCCTTCTTGATCTTCCATGGGTCCTGGTAGAGCACCAACTCCGTGGAGACGCCAGCACGGTACATCTCTTCTCCCTCGCGTTCGTCTCGATCTCTCTTCCTCTCTGCACAAACAATGGGGGTTTCGTCAGAGTCGACGACTCCGGAGTTCTCGGAATTATGGACTAGTATAAACCGTGGAGGGGTCATCGGATATTTCGACTGAATGAACTGTGTTCACTTACTTGTTAGCCTGAAATGCGGAAGAAGACCAAGCAACTTTACGGCCGGTTCTTTCGGCGTGCTCTCGAGCTTACTTCAGGTATTCACCAATAGTGAACCTTTCCGTCGATGCTGAGCTCTGCGCAACGCCCCCGATTATTTATAAGAGAAGAGGGGAGAGAGAGAGAGAGAGAGAGAGAGAGAGAGAGTTGAAGTTTACAGAACCGTACCGAATATTTTCTCCGTGGTTGGTGCAGTTTTTTCCATCATCCATTAAGCTTCCCCGGCCAACATGTATTTTTTAATTAAATATTAATTATGGATGACAAGAAGCTTTTTCTCAAATTAATTGTGGCTTTTGGAGAAAATTTTGCATTCAATGCTTTGGCGGTCCACGACATCCTTCCGTGTCTTGATGTCGGCGGTCCGTACTTCGTGAGATCACCATGTAACCCCACGCGCTTTTGGGGGAGAGCGCACGTGCATGTTGACACGAGGTTTCTTCTTTGGAAAACTATTGACTCCTAAGGGTATCCACCGCTGGCCAACGATGGAGGCTCGGTTTGATGTGCCCAGCGGAAATTTGAGCTTATTTGATGTTTGGCTGTGAACAATGGACTATTTTTGTGTCCATAAATGTTAGGCGGAGTTCGCAATGGTGGCCCCCGGTAACCGTTAACGTGACTGGTAGGGGCCGTTAATATAACGATGGTCGAGTGTTCCTCTATACAGTGTTGCTCCCTTTTGTTCCTGCGAAGTGTTTTTCTGTTTCCTCAACGAAAACCCCATGAAGCTCATCGATTTCTTCAGCCCCAAATCGCCTTCCATCAGCGACGTCCTGAGAGGCCAGATCCACTCGCCGCCATGGATGGACTCTTCATCACGCGTTTCTTAGCTGCATGATAATGAGAAGAATCGCGACGAAGAGGGTAGTGAAACTTAATCGGCAGCAGCGGTGGTGACTTGCGACTTCTTCCCCCATCACGCCTGATCAGAAGCTTTTCTTGGGCACAAAGGAACTCGGTTCCCAATTCAAAAAAAAAACATAAAACAAGAAGAAGAAGAAAAAGAATAAGGTAGGCCGGTTTTCGTATCAATTCTGGAATTGGTCGTTTTGGTTCCAGACTGATTTTAGAGTCGATCAATTCGGTTTCCCTTCTAAAAATCAGGAACTGGTTCTGACATGATAGGTTCTCGGTTCCAGATTAATAATCTATCCACCCTGAAACCGATCAAATCTAGTTAGAAAATTATGAAAAATTACCCAAAAAGTCCTAAACCTATTGTACGATAGCCAGTTCAGTCTCAAACCTTTTAATTGTGCCAATTTTTTTTTTCCGAAATTGTGTCAATTTGACCTAAATATTGTCATGATTTGTCAATTTAACCCTTCTAGCCAATTTTGATAAAAAAAAATTACTGATGTGGATGATAGGCTCCTAAGTGGCATGACCACACGAAAATCTAGATTTCATACTGCGTGCTGCTAACAGTGGGCTAGTCATTAAGCATATTCAATTAAAAGAAATCTGTTTTTACAAGAAAGCAGGGCCGATCGTCCCTCACGACCACCTCCATCCCATCCTTATAATTGGACAGAGGAGGGGGCAGTGAAAGGGATGGAACAAGGGAGGATATCCGAATACCGAATCAGTCCACTATAAAAAAAGTCAGGAGAAATCTAACCGTTTTTCCGCAGCCACATTGTTGTTTGGATTCGGGTACTAATCCTGGTGCGATATATAGAATTGATCACGCTGGACCCATAAATCGAGTGGCTGAAGTTCGTGTTATACCGTCGTGTTCGATCGACTCGATCCATAAATCAGCTTTCGCTTTTTGCGAATTGCAATAGGCTCGGCGCATTCTTTTTCGTCCCATGAAAGAGAAAAAGGATCTGCTAACACCATCATGTGATGTATTTTTATTAAGGTTAATAGCGGATGCCAAGAAGCTTTTCTCAATAAACTTCAGCTTTGGACATGGAAAGCCAACCGCGCTCTGAATTGCTCTGAAGGGTCCAGCCTCTCGGTCCTCCGCGAATATGAGTTGATTGCCCTCTAACTTCCAAGGAATCTATTCTGTTGTCACCGACCAATAAGGACATGCTTTCTCGACTGTTAGTGCAGGGTAACAAGTTGAGGGTTAGCCGAGATCGTGAAGATAAAACTTCTTCTTGGCTCCGATTATTATTCTCATTGTCAACGTCGGCAACACCAGAAACACAGGATGGTGCGGGCGGCGAGTGATCGATGATGATCGGGGGAGATTTGGGGCTGAAGAAATCGAACATCTTCATGGATTTCTTCACTTTCTTCCGATCCACGTTATTTCTTTTTCTAGAGAGATGGCACGAAATTTGAAGTGTGGAAATCCCATAGATTTCACGTCGCAGATCATGGAGAGTGATCGAACTACAGTTGCATAAAATCAAGTTGTGAAGTGCGCGCTTTAATACAAAAGTATTTCCTAATTCGGATTGGATTAGGAAAAAAGGATCGAAGATAGTGCAATGAGCGCGCGCGCATGGAGTATAAGACTATATGTTTCCTAAAGTATGATAATGTAATATAGCTAAGTACAAAAGTTATTAATCCGCGTGGTTCTCTAGTATTTCTCCAGAAAACACATTCAATTTGAATAACAAGTGTGGAATCCCTGGGATTAATTTGACGTGTACGGCCCGCGTGATCTTTCTATTACACAATCCCTGTTCATCACCATATGCATAGTGGGTCCAAAAAAAATAAAAATTGGCCCGACTTTGGGATAATTACCTTAATTTGAAATATGCCGCTGGAAGGTAGGAGATGCCCAAAAGATTGGGATTAAACCTTGATGAAGCACTAAATTCATTCCACTCTTTTTCTTTTGCCCACATCAACCGCCGCAGCTCAATGGGAGGTGATCGAGAATTTGAGCTTGAGTGGAGGAGCCACATGAACATGCCCGTATAATCAAAGACAAAAGGTGGGTTGAAGCGTGATCGAATCAACGTGATCAACATGATCCCTCTTCGAAAGCCGCTTGCCTTTTTTTTTTTATCTTTTTTTCTAAAACAAACCTTCCATCGCATAGAGAAGTTCAAATATTACACAGAAAAATTAGAGCTTACATCAACATGATAAATTAAAGAAGACTCCGCTAATAGTAAATTTTTTACTCTAGATAGGAGATTATTAAAAAAGAAAAATGATGCAGGTCCTAACTAATAAAAAGCCCATTTTGCAAGCTCATGAGTAACGACATTACTAAATTTGCTAATTCACTTCAAACTCTATTATGGGTTGTTGCTAAGTAACGAAAGGATAAATACACTAAATACAGTAGTGTCTCCTCTCTTCCTCTTCTTCTCTCTCAAAAGTCAAACCTGGCCCCAGGGGGCCTGTCCCATTCGCTGTCCATTGTTTCACAACGCAACCTTCGTGAAATCGTTTGACTGAAGAGGCACGGGCGGTGGGTACAAAAAAACAAAAGTAAAACAAAGTGGGGGACACGTGGCTCTGGTCATCGCCTTCGTCGATTGTGCTTCAAGGGGAAAAGGATTAGATGCCTTGCAAAGGTAAAATTGGGGAGCAGGAATCTAGGCATTGCAGCAAGTTAGAACTTGAAAAGGTACACCGTTTAATGACCTAATAATTCTTGGTTTAGTTAATCTACCGAATCATTGTACACTTCAATTGGAATTAGGAATTCTGTGTACAAATACAAGCGGTCCTTACCTACTTACATATTGTTTTTTTTTGTAAAGGTAAGAGATTGTATTACTTTTCATAAACACCAAATACAAACTAAAGTCGAAGGCATCCAACGACCCAATTAGGACATTTGATATCCATCTGGGTCAAGAGAGCCTTAGCAAAGACTATACAAAAAGCCAAAGGCAAGTCACCAAACCCAACAAGAGAAAATACAGCTTAAGAAGGATTTGGATTGACAACAAAGACTGCAGGTGAGATTCCCCAATTCCTTTGGATCTTTCGGTTCATATGAGTATCAGCTATTGTCCCCATGGAGATAGCTTGTAAAACAATTAAATTTAGGAATTAAATTACCCAATTAAATTTATTGCACAAAATTTAGGAATTAAATTTTTAACTTGTAAAACAAAACTTTTTATCTAATTGTATGGCATATAGATATATTAGGTGCATTTTGCATTATTAGAATATATTTTCTTTAACTGAAAAAAAGAAAAAAGAAAAAAAATATGATTGGGCCAAGTAAGAGCGGACCCAGCCCGGCCCTCTCCTCCCTACCCCAAGGCTCAACCCTTTTTCTTTCCCCTCTCTACTCACGCGAGCTAGGCCTGGTCCAGTTCGGCCAAAATTGACTGGATAGACTCAATTGGCAAAAAGTAAAAAGGTTTAGAACTTAATTGGTAAAATTGAAATGTTTGGGACTGAATTGGTAAAAGTGCAATTGGTTTATGACTTTTTGGATAATTTTCCATGAAATTGAATTAAGAGCGTGTGCCACATCAGTGATTTCTGATCAACATTAGATGGATGGACTCAATTAACAAAATGTGAATATATTTGTGACCCAATTGGCAAAATAGAAAAGGTTTACAACCGAATTACCAAAAGTAAGTTTTTGGACAATTTTTCCATTCCCTCTCTAACCTATGAGTCTCTGTCTCGTCTTTCTATTCTCTCCAAGGTTGTCTTCTCTCTTTAGCTCTCTCTAAATTTCTCTGTACCGTGTTGCTCTATATTGTTCCTGCGAAGTGTTTTTCTGTTTCCTCAACGAAAACCTCATGAAGCTCATCGATTTCTTCAGCCCCAAATCGCGCTCCCATCAGCGACATCCTGAGAGGCGAGGTCCACCCGCCGCCATTGATGGACTCTTTGTCGTGCATTTCTTATTTGCATATGATAGTGAGAAGAATCGCGACAAAGAGCGCAGTGAAGTTTCATCTGCAGCAGTGGTGTTGACTCGTGAGTTCTGCCCTATCACGCCTGATGGGAAGCTTTTCTTGGGCACGAAGGAACTTGGTTCCCGATATCGAAAAGAAAAAAACAGAAAACAAAAAGAAGAAGACGAAGGTAGGCCAGATCTCGTATCGATTATGGAATTGGCCGTTTCGGTTCCAGACTGATTTTAGGGTCAATCGATTCGGTTCCTATTATGAAAATCAAGAATCAATTCTGACATGGTAGGTTCTAGGTTCCATATATTTAATTTATCCACCCTGAAATCGATCATCCCTAGTTAGAAAATCAGGAAAAATTATCCAAAAAGTCCTACACCTATTATATAACAGCCAGTTAAGTCTTAAACCTTTCAATTATGCCAATTTAATCATAAACATTTTGACGATTTGTCAATTTAACCCTTCTAGCCAATTTTGGCAGGAAAGAAAACCACTGATGTAGATGCCGACCTCCTACATGACATGACCGGCATTAACGTGGACAATTTTTATAACTTTTTTTAAATTTCATGGTTTTTTTGTTCTTTCTTTATTTTTCCAATGGTCGAGTCTCGGCAACCTCCGCTGGCCCATGGGCGAGGGCCACAACGCCCTCGCTGTGGTTGGCAAGGGTGTCACAGCTCTCGCCCATGTCCGGCGGAGGTCACCTATCCCGTGAAAAAAAAAAGAAAAAAGAATGAAAGAAAATAAAATCTAAAAAATTATAAAAAAAAAAGCTTACAAAAATTGTCTGCGTTAGCACCGATCATACCGTATAGAACAGTCTGCACCCACGTCAACGATTTATGGCCAACGAAAGATCTAACAAAATCGATGGGCAAGTCTTTTCCTCACAAAGTCGGCATGCAAAAACAAGTACTACCATATATACATGTGGGCCAAAATTAGAGGAAAAAAGAGAAAGGAAAAATCGATACTTGATCGAATCAACGCCGAAATAGTTAATGTTCAAATCGTCGATAAATCCTTACCAAAGTGTAGATTTTATACTCGTGTGATGCTGACAGTGGAGTCGTCATTGAGCATATCTAATTAAAAGAAATCTACTTGTAACCTTGATGAAGCACTAAATTCATTCCGCTCTTTTAATATATTAATGAAGCCGCCGCATTGCTTGTGCCACAAGCAACCTTGCAAAGGACCGTAAAGTGGACCTTGCAAGAGACCGTGTCCCAGAACATTCCAATCTCGTCCTCGACCTTCAACCCTCGCCACTTGACGGAACAGCTTGCTCCAATCCCTGTTCAGCAAGTAGCTCCTCGACGACGCCGGCACTCATCGCTGCCTGTCTCCATGTCCCTGACGGCGACCTCCATCCCATCCTTATAAGTGGCGAGACGAGGAGAGAGAGTGAAAGTTGGCAGTTGGAAGCATGAAAAAGAGACGAGGGGACAAAAGCGGGGGAGAGGGAGGGAAAGAGGGAGGATCTCCATATAGTGAATCAAATCTACTATAAACAGTAATGAGAAATCTTATTGTATTTCGTAGCCAAATTCTTGTTTGGACTCAGGTACTAATCCTGGTGCAATAAGTAGAATCGATCGCGCCGCACCTAGGAACGAGCGGCTGAAGTTCTTGTTATACTGCCGTGTTCAGTCGAGTCATCAATCCATTAATCAGCTTTCACTTTTCGTGAATAGCAATCGGCTTGATGCGTTCTTTTTCCTTTGCATTCTTTTTCCTTCCATAAAAAGGAAAAAGGATCTGCTAACACCGTCCTGTGTTGTATTTGCTTTGGACTTGGTATTCAACCGCTCTCTCTGATTTCTCCTGTTCTTGTCCATCCTCTCTGTCCACCGACTATCCTCCACCAATATGTCTTGATCCCCCTTTGGTTTCAAAGAAACCTATTATGTTGTCCCCGAGAAAGACGAGCTTTCTCGAATGTTTGCGCAGGGTAATGTTGGCAACAACGTAAACGCAGGACGAAGTGACCGTGGATGGTGCTGGCAGCGAGTGATCGACGATGATCAGAGGAGAATTGGGGTTGAAGAAATCGAACATCTTCGTGGGTTTCTTCGCTTTCTTCTTATCCATGTCATTTCTTTTTCTGGAGAGACCAGCACGAAATAAGATGTGTGAAAATCTCACAGATTTCGTGTAGCAAATCGTGGAGAGTGATCAAACTACGGTCGCACAAAATCAAGTTGCGAAGTGCATGCTTTAACACAAAGTATTTCCTAATTCGGGTTGGATTAGGAAAAGAAGGATCCAAGATAATGCAACGAGTGCGTGTGCGTGCGGGGGATAACACTATATGTATCCTAAAATATGATAATGCAATATAACTAAGGACAAAAGTTATTAATCCACACGGTTCTCTAGTGTTTCTTAAGAAAACATATTCAATTTGAATGAAAAGTGAGGAATCCCCGGGATTAACTCCCTCTTTTGGATTAATCCACGTGGTTCTCTAGTATTTCTTCGGGATAATTACCTTAATTTGAAGCATACCGCTAGAGGGAGGAGATGCCACAAAAGATTGGGATTAAACCTTGATGCAGCACTAAATTCATTCCACTCTTTGCATATATCAATGAAGCTTTCTATATATCGGTCATGACAATTGGTTTACCTATTTTTCTTTCGTCCACATCAACAGCTGTAACTCAATGGGTGATCAAGAATTTGAGCTTAGGGCAGGAGAAACAGAACATGTCTATATAATCAAAGCCAGGGTGGAACGTCTAAAGCATATTATTTGATTAAAGGATAATTTGGTCGCTTTTCGAAAGTTAGCTTGTCTTCATGTCACAAGGTACTCGGATTGGTTTCCATGGATATTAGTGTCTCCTCTCTCTTCCTCTTCTTCTCTCTCATAAAGTCAAACGTCGCCCCATGTAGGCTGCCGGAATCGCTTTGTCCTTTATTCTCACGAATCAACCTCTACGAAACTGTTTGAATGAAGTGGAGCAACACCAAAGAAACTTCGCGGAATGATCATCGTCTCGGTTTGCGTCTCGGTTTGCTCTGCATTGACACCTTGTTGGGCATGCGACGAGTGGAACGCAGGGGGTCGGCATGAGCTTGTGGTAGGTACGATGTCAGGGGACACGGGGCTTCCGGCATCGGTTTCGTCGATTGTGCCTTAAGGGGAAGAGGGATGATGCTTTGAATAGGTGATTGATGCCCAAGAATCTAGCATTGCAGCAAATTGGAACACGAAAAGGTGAACTTCTTTTTTTTTCCGAAACAAGATCATTTCATTTCATAGATGAGTTTTAGTACATATGAGATTCCTAAGAGTTTCGGGAGGATGAAAGACCCAATTATAAGGCAAAAATTTGCACTTTTGAGTCTTAACAATTCAGTTTGCCACCTGATTTACTTCTTATTACAGTTTAACAACCAAATAATTTATGATTAGCTAATCGACAAACCCAATAAAGTGAACAAATTGCATCTCCTCAGTTAGCATTCAATCATATACATTCGAATCAAAAAAGAAAAACTTGGCACTTTGTGGGAAGAACAAGATAAATTCCAAAGCTCTAATCATGTTGTTGTTTCGACTTTTACCGGTCGCAAGTAGTAAGGGTGTCAAATAAGCCCCTATCCTCCCGTACCCAAAAAGAATGCACAACCCTTATGATTTGGGTTAGGTCGAGTGGGGTCGCGTGGAAACTCGATCCAACCCTACCTATTTAGAGGACAGCGAGGCTCGAGGCCTCGCCAGAGGTTGGTGAGCGAGCGAGCCACCGCCGAGCTTGCTGCCGCCGAGCTTGCTCCCGGCCTAGCTAGCTCGTTCACCGTCAACTTGTGAGCTTGAAGCCTGGAGCCTCAACGATTTGGCAAGGCTCAAGCCTCGCTGCCTACTAGTGACGCTCAAGTGCTGCTGATCTGCAAGCCTCGAGCCTCGCTGCCCACTAGCGACCCTTGAGCATCACCGGCCTTCGTCGTGGCCGGCGACCGGTTGGAGAAGAAAGTTAAAAATATATATATTAAAATATTCAAAAATAATTAAAAATTAAAAATTGATTTTTAATAAAATAAAATAAAAATTTATTAAAATGAGTGGGATGAGGATTTTCCATACTAATCAACGAAAAATATTTTCCAGTGCATTTTCAGTTCTCAGCCGAACACCGGAAAATATTGTTATTATTTTGGAAAATGATTTTCCGGAAAACATTTTCCAAAAACGTCACATTTTTCGCGAAACGAACGAAGTCTCTCCGTTTGTTTTACGGAAAATGAATAATTTAAAAAGTATTTCTTAAAAGTAATCACTTATATCCTTACAAAAATAATAAATGAAAAACATTTTCATCGTCCACGAAGATGTTTAGATAAAAATTATTGTCAATAACAAAAATATTTTTCATTAACTAATTATTCCAAGTGATACAAGTGATCATTTTTAGGAAAATATTTTCCAAAAAGATTATTCATTTTCCGCAAAGCAAATGGAGCTTGAAAAATAAACAGATAATCTCTCTTTTGAGTTTACAACCGTTACTCTTAGGTTTTCAATTTCGTGAAACTTGCCATTTCCAGAACAAAATTGGCTGTGCACACAGCCAAAATTTATAAAGAGTGACAGGGATGTTGTGCAGTTGGCCTTAAATGTGCCCGTTATAACATATGAATTTTTGAAGGGTATATAGATTATGAAACAAATATATAATATTTTCATGTTATGTAATAATTTGAAAGCTAGCAAGTTAAAATGTAGAATTGATTGAAAAATATCTCCCATAATTATTATTTTGTTATCGTTAAGAGTAGACGTTATGTGCTAAAAATCTAAACAGACTCGGGTTAAGCATAAAGACATGTACCTCTGGACTCCATAATGATTGAATCTTGAAAAGACAGGAAAAGTGCCAAAAAATTCCTAAACCTTTTACATTTGTGCCAATTTAGTCATAAACCTTTCTTTGGTGCTAATTCAATTCCAAACCTTTTTTTTATACCAATTTAATCCTAAACCTTTTTTTTGTGCCAATTCAGTCCTAAATATTTTATATTTATGCCAATTCAATCCTAAACATTTTTATCTTTGTGTCAATTCAGTCCTTCTGATTAATTTTTGCCGAATTTTTGCTAACATGGACGTTGACCGGCTGGCGACCGATCACCGGCGAGGCTCACCCTCACCGACGACAACGAAGGCGAGCCTCGCCATGGCTGGGCAAGGCTAGAGGAAGGAGGGAGAGAAAAAAATGAAAAGAATAAATAAATAAATAAAAACTCAAAAAAATATTTAAAATATTATTAAAAATTGTCTACGTTAGCACCAGTGTCCATGTTAGTAAAATCCTACCAAAATTGGCCAGAAGGATAGAATTGGCACAATGACAAAAAGGTTTAGGACTAAATTGGTATAAAAAAAAAGGTTTATGACTAAATTGGCACCAATAAAAAAAAGTTTAGGATCGAATTGGCATCCAAAAAAAGTTTAGGATTAAATTGACACAAATACAAAATGTTTAGGACTTTTTTAGCACTTTTCCCTTGAAAAACAGTGCGAATAATTAACAGTAGTCATTTTCCTAATACCATTTGAGTTAGGAAGCTAAGAAAGGTTGGGATTAACATAAGAGTAGTGCTAAGTATACCAAGACCGATCTACTAATGACGTGTTGTGCTCTAAGTGGACATTTATTTCATAATAGTAGGGTATCGATTTTATCTTAAGATCTAGCATTTATCTTTAAGTTGCACCCCTAAATGTGTTTGAATCTTTTAATACTGCTTAGCATTAGTCTCTTTCGGGGAATCGTACGATTATATTAGTCTGTGACTCCAATCCCACTTGTTATTTGAACTTGGTTGAAGTTTGAATGATGGAATTATTTGAACTCAAATGGACAAATAGCATGTTCCGTGCACCTCGTGTATAATGTACATCTTCTTTTCATTGCTCCTGATTTTTTAACATCAAAACATGGGCATAAAATCCTCAATTCACTTCTTCAGGTAAGAATTCGAGTAAGATGTATCCGTAATTCCAAAGGTATTATCAATTTTAGCTTTTGGTGACAAGACTACCTGGCAAAAGCAAATCTCTCTAGATTAGCATGCAAAAAACCATACCTAATATAAGATATTTACTCATTCTATTGTGCTTAATAAATTAGCTATTATTTCTTATCACAAGATTTTCTTTTTCATCAAGACAAAACCCAAAATTCATCTGCGTGTGACCGTTATAGATTGTCAAGAGTGATCAAACCACAATTAGATGGAATCAAGTCGTGAAGCACCCGCTCGAACTACAAAGTATTTCTCCTAAAGAGTGCGTGTGCGCATGTGCGGTAAGACTATATACATGTCCTAAAACGTGATAGTTTAGCATAAGTAAGTAAAAGGAATTATAAATTCATGTGGTTATCGATCTATAATTTTTTTTAAAATCTATCAATGGAAAATTTGAGTGGAGATTAATGTGCTTGTCCTTTAATCCCTTAAGGAAAAAAGAGGTGATCTTGTACTATCCGTAGTAAATTCATCTTGAATCTTGAAATTATATCCTATTTTATTAATCCCCCAGATACACTAATCTTAACCTGACTCGAATTAGGAAAGAGTCCCTCACTTTCAAGCGCACTCCCAATCCCATTTCCAACGGTAAACTATATATCCCTCTCTTACCACCGAGCCTATGTCGTCTCGTGTCTTTCTATTCTCTCCAACGTTGTTGTCTTCTCTCTTTCAGCTCTCTCTAAATTCCTCTTCACCGTGTAGTTGCCCTTTGTTGTTCTTGCGAAGCACTCTTGTGTTTCTTTAACCGAAAACCCATGAAGCACGTCGAGTTCTTCAGCCCCGAGTCGCCTCCCATTGGCGACGTCCTGAGAGGCGAGGTCCACTCGCCGCCGTCGACGGGCTCTTGGTCGTGTGTTTGTAATCTGCACGATCAGGAGAAGAATGGCGATGAAGGGGCCGGTGAAAATTCGTCTGCAGGAGTGGTGGTGGCTCGCGAATTCTTCCCCCTTACGCCTGATCTGAACAAGAAGGAAATCGGCGGCCCTCATCGAGAAATCATTCCCGCCCAACTGAAGCAAAAATCCGTGGCCTCACTCGCCGATGCCGAAACCTTAATTGTGGAGAAGAAGGTGAAGCACAATATAACGCAGAATGAGAAGAAAGAGGCCCCAGGATGTGATACAGAGGAAGAAAGACGCAATGGCCTTTCCACAGAGTTGGTGCTGCTCTACGACCCTTATAAGATCAAGAAGAAGCTTACACAGAGCGATCTTGGCCACCTGTCGAGGCTCTTGATCGGGCGGGACTTTGTGACGAGCCACTTGCTCCGATGGATGAGCGAGGAGACAGTGAGGCAAGTCGAGAGCGGCAAGGGGGCCGACGTCATCGTGAGGGACATGGACACAAGCTCCGAGCATCGACTGGTGTTCGTGTTCTGGGCGTCGTCTGGGTCCTACGTCCTCAAGGGGGGTTGGATCAAGGAGTTCGTGAAACGGAGGGAGTTGGCGGCTGGCGATGAGGTCGGAATTTATTGGGATCCTACCGTTAGCAAGTTCCATTTCAGCCTTCTTCGTAAGGCAAATTAGCGTCTTGTGGAACTGAATAGTGATCACTTTAGTGACCATAACATTCAATTAGATTTGATGTTGAATTAGTTCGGTGACCGAGGAGAAAATTTTTCATCTTTAGAGAAAAAACATTAATGATGGAATTTTGTTGTTATATGCAGTCATACCATCTCTAATTTTCCCTTAGAAATTCAGTTCTTGGCGAGTGACTCTCTCGAAGCCACCATTCTAATGCCTTTAATATTCTTGAGTCGTTTCTTTTGTATCGTGGTCATATACGAAATCTTCTGTTCCGTTCTTATACATTCTATATACGTATGAAGGAATACTTCAAACGAGCAAAGTTGATTACGGTAGATTGGTCAGTCGTACGAATTTAAAGACATGTAAAAGAGAAACATTTTGAGGTGGGTTGTTTCAATGATATTTGATTAATTTTGGACATGAAAGGAGTTCAAGGTTGCCTAACATTGTATCATGTATGGGCTCGAGTTTGCTTTCTTCTGCACCAAGAATGAAAACTACGTCAACCTGATTGCGTAAAAGATATAAGCAGGAATGTCATTACGAGCATTGAAACCGATTCGCAATCCTCAGGTACAGAAATCGATACAGGAGCCAAACCATAGTCATTATATATATGAAAGATTATATCACACCGTTGGTAACACTGTGCATTAAGAGGGGCGCCTAAATTGACATGGCATGTACAATTCCGCCCGATAATTCGGCAGAGATAAACTTCTTAGTGACGAAAATTCATCATGCATTTTTCGGGAGAACACATCATGCGCTTTTACAGAAAGCACAGAAGAGGTCTGCTTTTAAGAACAACACGATGCGGCCGCCGTCCTTTCGGCAGGTCTGTCCATGAGAACCATTCCCGACGGGTTCGGTGCTGGCTGAACTCTGGGTAGTCGCTTAGCTGTATTGATGAAAAACAACAGTAAATTATATGGCGTCGACAAAGTAAGAAAATGTGCACCAGAAAAAATTGGCGGGAACATTTCATCGTAGAAGGTGTCGTATATAATTCGCTGTAACCACCATCCTCGGTTGAGAGCAGACACAAATTACAAGCAATATCCAAATTCCTAAACCTAATTACGGAGTTCACAGCAATGCAGTATCTACGACAAAGATGAGTACATGTAAATGAAAACCAGTCAATGCAATGGCGTGCATGATATGAACTATGCATTCACAAGATGAATATATAGACAAGACAGTCATACCTATTTCATAGAAAATGTCATTGACATTTGTAGCAGTTTTAGCAGACGTCTCCATAAAGAAGAGACCGTGTTCTTGGGCATATGTTTGCGCTTCCTGCAGTAAAAAGGGACCAGACATGAGCAAATTATAAAGGACAAGGATTGAAGTGAGTCTCATTAACGTCCTGGTCCTTATCTAACAATCTGGACCGAACCGACACTATGTTCCAAATAGACTTTCTCCTTTGACTGATATCATGATCAATTAAAAGCTTTATACTGAATAATAACCGAGCCACAGGTTCATTGTCAACAGTGCCATTGCATAATCAATCAACTTCTCCTCATGCCTTGCCTATTGAGTATTGACAGTGAGCTCGACAAGGTTAGGGTTGGCTAATTAAACATAGCTTTTCTTCCCATTGAGCTCCAAAAAAGTCAGTCATCTCGTAAATGGCAATGACCGCTTTGAAATAGTCAACTCAGATCATAAAATAATCAATGGAGACACTCGTTCTTCGCTCTGTGTTCACTCTATCTAACCAACTCAAATAACATCATTTTGATGCCCGCAATTTGTGATAGTATCAAGTTCCACCTTTCATTAGGAGTTAGAAAGCATAAGGATATCCCAAGGACACGAGTAAGCATCTAAACCAGCACGAACAATCTCCCAGCCTATTATGTATAATAAGGATAAAACTTCAAAATACTAACTTTCCTGATCTCACACATCTTTATCCAACGAGATGATTTCTGTAGAGGACTGGAGGCTTGGATAGGTATCAGACTGTGCAAAGATAAACAAGTATCCACAAAAGATTCCTCATACAACATTTTGTCTACAGAGAAGGGAGAGGAACAGGTGCATTATCAGAAGTAGATAGTGAATAAAAAGGAGTCTCGGTTCTTCTCAATCAATTTCTTGTCCAAACATTGCATTAGATTAGAAGATGTAGACATCCTACATCTAGCGGATACTGAGGTAGGCACCCCATTATTTCCACCTCAATGAAATTGCACTTTCCTCTTGATAAATGAAAACATAATTATGGAGGAAACAGAAGCAATCATCTCAAAAGGAAAACAGCAAGAAAACTGTAATTACCTCAGCAGTAACCTTCCGGGCATCCAACAAATCTGCTTTATTTCCAGCAAGAGCCATAACCATGTTGGGGTTACCTTGACAAGAATGGAGACAACTAGTTAGCTCAAATACTAACCATGAAATTATTGTAAGATGATATAAGGTTCTAGCTAAAGAAAGATAAAGAGATCCCATCCAAACATCTCCACGATAAATTACAAATGATAATTAAATATAACTGCTCCCCAAGATCATACTAAACATAAAAAATGTCTCCTTTAACACATGAAAAGAAGAGCAAAAAGCCACAAGCATATTGGAGAGCAAGAAGTTAAAAAAGTATACCCACTTAAAAGCCACCAAACATAAATAAACGTGAATGCCAACGGCAAAGCCAAACAAATAACTATAACATAGAGAAGTTAAGCAAAAAGATTTAATCATTACCCTGTGCTTGAAGTTCTTGGACCCACTTTTTGGCTCGCTCAAATGATGCCTACAAGAAAGAAAACAGTCTTGTCACTTTGCTAGGAAAATCATCTAAGGCAAAAGAAAGCAATAAACTGCAGAGCACAGAAGCAGATGCAGAACTGTATAGGTAAAGTCTTCTACTCTCCTATATGGACATAGACCTTCAGCAAGGCATATAAATAGAACCATATTTGAAAACATCAGATGTCATGTCATACAAACAGTCAGATCAATGCCTCACCTTCATATAGAAGCCTGACACTTAGGTAACTATGAGCAGAGAGAAAAAGAAAAGCTAGATTATAAGGGCAATACGAGTAATTAGCAAGAGGAACCAATAATGTCATGCAAAGGCATAGGTCAAATGGTCCTTTTTTTTTCTGACCGAAAAAAAAAAGTGGTCCTTTTTTGAGATAGGGGACTTCCCTCAATTCCCCAAACCTTATGGATAAAGAGTAGACATTCCAAATAAAACTATCCTGCAAAACATTTTGCTAGGGAGTGCACAGCGAAAAGATCGACCATAAAAAAAATGGGGATAATATATTAAGAAGGAAAATTGGATCATGCACCCTGATTAGAATAACACATCAACAACCAGTTTCAAGTTTATCCTGTTTAAGAAAGATAGTAATTCTTCGACATAGACAGTTGAAGTTTACATCAACATAAGCAAGGACAACAATATAGTATGCATCTAATAGAGATATGCTCAAAACAAGTTCACTTGTGACACCACAGGATCATTAAAATGCTACGCTGATATCCAAGAACAGAACAATTGTGAGACTGCCAACATTATCATCATTGATGTTTGACTGCCAGTGTGCAATATGTTAAGCAATTAGAATTGGTATACCCATTGTGTTTATTATAAGCCACCACCTGCCAAGATACACAGCAAGAACAAGAAGCACCTTCACAACCAAAACCAAACAATTAATTATAACTCCGACCCAACAAAGGTCAGCCAGGCCTCTGGAGCTGGATAAATCGATTCACTCTTTGATAATTCCACGGAGAACTCATACCATGGGAGCAACAATTTCAACTAAATAATATGTAATGACCTCTTGAGGACACAAACTTGTACGTGGAAACTTGGTGATGGTTCCTAAGAATCAAAAGTAGAGGACCAGCGTCTGCAACTCCATTATCAAAAAATAAACATCTTTTGAAAACTGAGGAGCTAGAATGCTAAAATCGAAAGCCAAAAGAAGCTGATTCACATATTACAAGAATTCAGTTGTAGTGAAAACTATTACTTTGCGCGAAGATCCCTAGCCACAATCAAAGATTAGTTGACTTAGCAACATCATACAGCATTGCAGGCAATAATTGGTTTGTTGCTAACTTCACTTACTAGGTTTGTCATGTCATACACAATGATTGCCGCGGCAGCTCCTCTATAGTACATGGGAGCCAAGCTGTGGTATCTCTCTTGGCCAGCTGTATCCCAGATCTCAAACTTCACAGTTGCATCATTTACAGCCAAAGTCTGAGAAAAGAAGGCAGCGCCAATGGTGGATTCCTACAACATCAGAAGTACTTCATAGTCAAGCTACTATGATAAGAAATGAAATCAGCTGAAAATTATAAATCAATACTCTAGTTTTGCAAACCTGAAATTCAACGAACTGGCCTTTAACAAACCGTAGTACTAAGCTAGATTTGCCAGCTCCAACATCTCCAAGAAGCACCTGATGTACAAAAAACGACAAGCAAAAACAGAAGATTCGATAAAATAAGTAATCAGCTCGTGAAGAAGCACAGAAAGAAATAGATCCTGATCCTGAATCATAACCATTTCAAGTTAAAGCAAGCATGAAAGCTTGAGGAAATATAGATGGAGGTTATCAACAAAAGCCTGCGATTATGAAACAACGAGATGATACGCCTTTCGCTGGGCAAGTTTTATTAGTAGGCAGAGGAAACGAAATAATATGTTTATCACAGTTATCCTTCCGGTGTCAGGATCGCAATTGGTAATGCACTAGATTCTTCTGCGACCAGGCGATTGGCAGAAGGCCGCAAAGTCACAGAGAAGAAATGCAGAAAAATGATTGCATAAGGGCCTCCAGCCACCAATCATTATTTTCTCATTAGCTTTCTATTGCACACATAAGCACTTTCGATCAACTATACATTGACTTTTTCAATCTAGCGTTACCAAAATTTCACTTTTCTACCCTGCTATTTTCCCACTTTGAATTTGGCTTTGTTTTTTCTTGGTTGCACCTCTTTAGCACTATCTTCTCGAAACGATTACGTAGCAAAGCACAATAGGGCATTCCGGAAGATACAGAACTCCCAAGAACCAGAGAGACAGAGAAAAAAAAAATGATCATTTTCACGTCAAATTTTGAAGCCCAATAAAGGTGCACACCACTCGTGACACGCTACATGAAGCAACCCATATTTAATATAAGCAAGCAACGACAAATTTTACAGAACAGAGAAGCTGCAACACGAACGCTATCGAGGACATCAATCACAGCTCGAACACACGCATTAACAGGGAGCAGCAAAACGAATTGCTCCATAAAGGCTACCTTAAGAGGAGAAATCGACGGTCAGAGGCCGAGTAAAAAAACGAACCCTCCCTTACTCAAGTAAATACAAAAGCCCCCCCAAGGGGAAGGAGGCAAGAGGCATGCGTAAAGCAATAGCGAAACACCCACACCGAATTCCCAAAACCGGAGACGATTCGCAGAAAACAACCGCGCGCGCGTGCTCCAGTTCGCCGCAATCCTAATCCCAAACCCAAAAGGATCACCAAAGGATCGACGCTGGCGAAGATCGGACCCTCTCTCTCGGCGAGAAAGCACACGCCCCCAAGCAGAGATCGTGGATAAGACTACTAGCATCGCTACCGGATTCGGCGATCGGAATCGACGAAAATTCCCGCGACCGAGGAGCTAATCCCCCCCCCCCCCACCTAACACCCGCGATCGGAGACGGGAAATTCGCAACGCATCGAGCCCGAAAAAGGGCACGCAGCACGACCAGAGAACGAGCACCAATTCCCCGATCTCTCCGGCGAAACACCCGGAGGAAAGGGGGGGGGACGGGGAGCAGAGAGTGGGGCCAGGAGGAGGGGAGGGAGCTGACCAGCTTGGCGTTGATGTTCTTGTTGCCGGAGGTGGCCATGGGGTGGGTGGGTCGAACGGTCGGAGATCCGAGCGGCGGTCGGCCGGTCGTCGGCGATCGGATCGGGCTCCGGCGAGAGGGAGGGGGGGCGTTGACGGCGGCGGAGGAAGAAGAGGATTCCAACACGGGAGAAGAAATGGAGGAGGAGGAGGCGAACGGTCCAACCAACGAAGCTCTCCGCGTCTTCTTCCTCTTCTTCTTCGTTTGTCTCCTCCGAAAGCGATTGATTTTTTTTTTTTTTTAATTTGAAGCAAATGCGGTCTTCAATTTCCCCCTTTCATTTTCCAGCTCCCCTTTTTTCTTTTTAATTTTTTCTCCCCCGTTTCTTAATCCCGGCGTACACGCGGAAATTCCACGTGGCAACAACGCAGCCCGTACGTCGTCCTTGTCGACTCCTTTTCTCTCTTGGGTGGTCGTTTAAGGTTCCTGTTTATCTTCGTCTTTTAATTTATTCGATGACATCCCTAAAGTTTAGTTCAATATGCAATATCGATACCAAATTATCCAATTTGATCTATAGACTTTCGATATATGCTCAACTTATTCCTCCGGACTACATAAAAATATCTAATGCTATCCTTCCGTTAATTCTGGTTCGTGAATAATATTGAACATTTTAATACTGAATTGAACATTATTAAATAAAATTAAAAATTTTAAGGACGACATTGCACGTCAGGATAAGATTCAAGGACGATATTGAAAAAATCAAAAGTTAAAAAAGGGCATTGCAAATTAAAATCAAAATTCGGGGACTATGTACGTCATTTACCCTTTTCATCCGGTTTATTTTTTTATCAAGTATTTTAATCTTGTTGTGCACGCAGAAATTCCACGTGGCGACATCGCAGCTGGCACGTCGCCTTTAGGAAATAACGTGGTGGATGTGCCCGTCTACTCCTTTTCTTTTCTTTTCTTTTCTTTTATTTTATTTTATTTTATTGTTTTTTTTGGGGGAGTCATTTTTAGGATTTTTTTGTTCGACTTGGTCTTGGCAATTGAATTCCCAGCTGTCTTTCCTTGATTATGTCTTCGGCCATCTTTGATTGTTCAAAAGGAATGTGTGTGTGTGTATATATATACACGAGACATATTTTTTAATTACAAGTACACCCCGCGTGAAAATAAATAACAAAATAATAATCTAAAGAATATGTTTTCTTATGGAATACTACCAAAAAAGTCTAAATATATTGCATTCGTATCGATTCAGTCTTAAGCTTTTTAATTAGGCCAATTTAATTTTAAACATTTTGCATTTGTACCAATTAAGTCCATTCGGTCAATTTTGATCAAAAATCGCTAATATAGATACTGGTCATTCTACGTAGCATAATCGACGCTGAGATGGATAACTTTTAATAATATTTTTTAATTTTATTCTTTTTTTCGTTCATTTTGGCCGCGCGAGGGTCGCCACTAGCGAGTACCGCCTCACTCGAGATCGAAAGGGTTGCGAAGGAGGCCATTGCAGCCTCACCGAGCAAGGGCACGAAGGCCCTTCCCGAGAGCCTTCGCCGCCTCGCCGAACGCAAGCGAGGCCGCGAAGGCTCTTGCCCAGGGTCAGCAAGGCCACGATGGCCTTGCTCGAGGCCTTTGCAACCCTGTCGACCACGGGCAAGGCGGCCCTCGCCAATAGCCAGCGAGAGTCGCTGACCAAAATGAAGAAAAAAATAAAATTAAAATACGATCGTCAGATATACTGACTAATTACTCCATTAATAATTGGTACAATAGCGTACCGAAAATCACCGAGACAGGGATCATGCACCAAATTGAGAACACAAATAAAGCTAGATTGACTTTTTAACTACTAGTAGTTGCTAGTTGTTTTTTTTCGAAGCGGGCATCTAAATGCTATTATATAGGTCTTTTTTCTAATTCAATTACTGACATATATGTCGCGTGTGCGTAGAGAATTGACATATAAATCATCAAGCAAAATTATTTTATTACGGGGATTTTAAATTATTAGAATAACATAAGGAAATTAGTGATAAAATTGGACAATACGAGCAATGTGTATTGACATATATATATGGAAAAAGAATGATATTTTGAGATTTGAAATCTTATTAGGAAAATTTGTTAAGGATAGAATAAAATTTCAATATCAAAACACGTGAAAGATAAAAATAAGAAGTGTGAAATGACACATTCATCCAGGGACACGATATTTATAAAATATAGAGAAGGAAAAAAAAATGATTGAGACCCATTAAAAATAGAAGTCCCGTTTATTTGCGTTGGTCCGATACGAAAGTCCTTTCTTAAACCACTTACCCGTTGAGTTGCCAAAAAATAGAGATAAGCTTTATAAAATTAGATTGAGGGTGCACTTGTTTCATCTGAAAACTTTATAATAAAGAAAAATATTTTCCATAAAAACTATTTTTATGGAAAATGGCTGGTTTCCATTTGTTTATTAGTCGAGGGAAAGTGATTTCCTTTCTGCCACCTTAATTTGTTGTTTTCCGTCCATGAAAAACGTTTTTTCATGGATTGAGCAATTTTCTGTCGTCTAAATACCGGAAAATCAAAAATTAATTTCTCAAAAACAATTTTCTTTCAAGCAAATGAACCCCGAGTTCCAATAATGTGCAGCCTCGAAAGATCCGCTTTTAACTTGCTTACTTCTTACTCCTAGTGATCCAACCAGTCAAAAAAAAAATTTTGGAAACAGTTTTCCTTCGAATAAACGGACTCTGAGTTTCAATAATGTGTAGGCTTGAAAGATCCGCTTTTAACTTGCTTACTTCCTACTCCTAGTGATCCGCCCGCTCTTTCGACTTTCGATCGCGCCTACTTTTATCCGGTCTTATGTCGATCTATCCTCGGATTAAGACCCCTCGAACACATCGTTTTGCAGGGTACATTGCCTTCTCTTCTTGGGTTTCATCCATCACCCTTTTCTGTCATGGCTGCGGTTCTTGGCTTTGTACATCATTGACTCCGTAGTTTCGCTGCTTATCTTTCTGCGGCTTGTTGCCCTCTCGTTTGGGTCTATGCTTTGTGAAAAGTCTCAAATCTTTTCCATGCAATTGCTTGCAATTTGCTAGTGGGGTTAGAAATCACATCAACTTTGCATTCCATAGATCGACTTGGCATTGCAGGTCTCATATAGATCATGTCAGTGCGCATCATCAAGACTACAAAATCACAACACCCCAGCGAAGGAAAATCAGCAGATTCAGCACCACCAGTCCACAAAGTCAGAAGACCTTATAGCTTTCGATTATAAGATACGTCCGGGATTAAGGCATCGGAATTCAGAATTCTGCTAGTGTATCGATGATAAAGGGGGGGAAAAAATAGAAGTAATGACTCGTGAGATTGTAATGAAACTATAGACATGTACAATAACGTGATTGTCGGTCGGTTCAATGATCCTATTGATTCTGTGAGCTTTTAAGACTTCTTACTATGAGGGCAACCACAACTTTTACAACAGAGAATGTAGGAGGGCACGTAGCGGAACAAACGTGTGATCTTCACCGCTTTTTAGCTAATGTCTTCATCAACCCCTTGATGATCTTCCCAAACCACATCAAGTTCATGATTGCCAGCGCTGCCGGCACCAGAAAGACCAATAGATACCCGAATATGTGCATCTCAATGACCTGCCAACAAGACAAAAGTTGGTTGCATGGTATCATTGCTGAAATTTTGCATGGGAACACAGAAGTAACCGATGGACAGATCGAAAGACAACAGACCAAACTACTAGACAAGAATACCATTGAACTGGTAGGTGTTGGACTTTTAAATAAGTATATTAGCTGTACTTTCAGTATGATTAAAAACTATGAGATATGGCATCACAGGCCTCGAAAGCCAAAAAAATAATGTTACAGAGGCCAAGTTCATTAAGTCTTTCTTTTTCCCTGAAGGGCAGTTAATTCAAATCTTGTTAGAATCCACATATTTCCAGTTCTAATGTCAAAATTCTTGACATTTCCAACAGCCAGTGCTGTCCATTGAAAAAACGACTCTGTATGCACACCAAGAAAAAAGACACTAACTAGTTACGTAACAGGTCTTCCAAGGAATCTGAAGTTGGAGATCCCTTGGAAAGTTGCAGATACAAATTGTAGACAGGTTCTCAGAAATCTGCACACCTGATGATAGTGCAAATACACGTGGTAGAACAAGTAAACGAACAGAAGAACCCTTGCTACCTGCATGTAACAGAAAGTATGCTTAGCACTAATGTCAGAACCAGCTCAAAAAAGAGATTCCACCTTGTAAGTCATGACAGCTCACGGTATATCTGAACATGAACTGCGAAAATATCTTTACAAGATTGACAAGTACAATTAGCATAGCCTGGTTCGGGTTTAACAAACAGCCCAACCAAGCAAAAATCTGAGATATTTTGTCTCGATATTGCCTTAGAGAGTCTAGATCTTGGAAGGAAAAGGAAATAGAGACTCACCAACCAGGCAATAAAGATGACCACGCCATTAATGAGGTACGCACCAGACTTCTTCATCCCAGCAGTGTCGAGAAACCTTCAAAATGCATATTACAGTGACGACACAAAAAGCTAATAGAGGACGCAAGATATAACAAACATACCATCTCATATTGATCTCTGGAGTCGTAATCTCAGAGATAAGGACCATGTATGTATAAAGCTGCCCTTCCCCAGAAGCCATAGAATACGCTACAGCAATTCCAGAAAGTGAATGATGTATAACCTGAGACCAAGGGTTACTGACTCATTAGCGGCAATTACTTGCCTCTATGATAAAATCTGCTGTTTTCTCTTGCTCAACGTATTCACATGAGTCAAATTATCTGCAATACCGTATTTGAGCATATAAGTCCATTCATAGTTTTTTTTTTAATTGAACATGGTTTTGACAAACTATCAAGTAAATTCATTAAAGCATCAGACTCAACCAAAAACCTGTCTTAATTATAAAGATATAATCCTTTTCCGATCTCCCTATTCATTTAACTAGCAATACAAAATTAAGTCTCATTTCCTTGCTAAATAGAAAGAAATAAATTTAGTTTAAGATGACAGTACAGACGAAAAAACGCATGCATGAGAAAACTTTACCCATGCTCCAACAAGAAGTAAAAACTTATTATAAGATCACTTACATACTCCATTCCACCTAAAGACGGATAGAGCCAAAATATCATTCCAAGATCTGAAAGAAAATACCCAACAGAAACCTGCCAAAAAAATTTCCACTAGCTGAAGAACTGTTGGAGCATATATAAGCAATGATGCAAGCTATCAATGCAGCAACAGGGTGCATCCATAGAAAGTATATCTGATATAGCAGAAGTAAACTTCAAGTGAAGCCTGCCATTCTAATATTTCTTTATCCACATAGGGTATTCCACTTAGCTCAGGCTACTACTATTCACACAGCACTTACCTGCGACTGTCTGGAGGAACTCTGTGACTTCCCAAACATCAAGTCAAATCTAAGCCAAGCTTCTCCTCTCAAAAATTGTCCCGGTCAATGTATAAGATATTTCCAAAGTCTTAAGTATTAGGAACAAAATTTACTCACAAATAGCTGGGTCTCAAGTGTAATGTATTTTGTGGTGGTGATTGCTGGTCATTAACTATTAGAGCTACTCTTGGTCAAGCTCACACTACATCTATTATTGTAGTTACACTGAGAACTATAATTGCCACTGAATACTTTGTTCAAAAATTGATCACCAAATGAGGATTGACAGTGGTTAAGAGAATTACGGACAAAAATCTCTCGAATTTTGAGCTTAGTTTCAAGAGAAAGGATTATGATAGGCTAGAGTTTAAAAATACAACTCCCAATGCGTTACTTTGCAACAAGGAGTGGAAAAGCTTGAAGGATCATCAGGAATTGTGTGCATCACTTATCAATTGAAAATAAAATTCCAAAAAAAAGACATTGGATCATACAAATTACGAAATTCTAGCTTCTTTGACACAGTGGTGCATGGTAAGCGGAGGATAGGCAGGGCAGGGAGGATCGTGGAGGGTAAGTGATTTCACCTTGAGCAATATCTTCGTAAGGGCCATAACTGTGGATTATCTAGGCAAGCAAGTAAAAAGACATAATCACAAAATGGCGTTGCATCTCTGTAAAACATTTCCCGGTATATTGCTACAGATTCCTCTCAAAGGAGAACATAATAAAGTGGATCTTACCTTGGACTGCCGCCAAGGATAGCCAATTTAGCACTTAACCAGTCCAATTATTTCTAGCAAAGAAGTGTTGTGCTTCTACAAGTATTTTGAATGGATTTGTGCTAAAAAAATTAAGCACTACTAATAAACTTCACAAATCAACAAATTAAGCACAATGGTTAACAAAATTAATCATAATACAGCTGCTTTTGCACCGTCAACTAATGGTAATAAAAATATACTTTGCTTCTCAAAGTGGCAGTACACATTTTGAGATCTACGTTTCACAATGGCTACTGAGCATATAACTTCAAAACACAGTCAATAATTGCTCAAATTTGCTATTTTAGTTTATTTTTCTGGTTGGACGTGAGGAACACTTCTCTATCCAATCAGGAGGCTTCTCTGCTAGTCCTAAAATTCCGCCATTTACCTGGGGAACTTGCTAGCCCTCTCAATGAAGAACTATAGAGTGTCTGTTACATCTGAAGAAACTAAACCTGGCTAGAGAAGACTCGGAAAAAAAAAAAAATGAGAGCACGTGGCCACCAGAACTGAAGGCTGGCGCTGGGAGAATAAAAAGCTATCATCAAGGCCAAGGGCCTTACAAAGAATTGTCTTCATACTCCACAAGGTTTTTTGTTAGTGTCATTCGTAAAATCATGTTAAGTAGGATTTGAGGTGGCTTTATCGCTCATGTGCACACTCTGCACAGATCCTGTTAAGACCTTAAACACGTTTTCCCTCTTTGTAAAATCAAAGCTGGAGGGAGTCAACTACTAAGGACTTGTCCTATGATTTCAATCAACAAGTCTATTAGAAATGGAACCCTGGTGAAGACTTTTCATCCACAATGGTAGTGAGAAATGAAGAAAATAAACAATTTCAATGGTAGATGACTTCTCCTAATCAGATTTCAAAGCAATTTACGCAGGAAAGTCTTCCCCATGTTGAGTTTTGACTTGATCCTATTGTCCTCCACTTTTACTTTATATAAGAGGAAAGAAAGGTCAGGATTCAAAACCTATCTCATTGCAAATATGAGAAGTCACATTAGAAAGGAGGTGGAAGAGCACAACATTGAATATGATATAGGCTATCTAACTAAAGAGTATGCTCATGAACTCTACTTATTGCCCAACACATCCATAGTTAAATGAATCCCAGTTACAACGATGGAATATGAGTGTATCGGTCTTAGAAAAGAAGTTTTTGCATACTAGAGACGAAGGACCTTTCCAAAGAGGAAAAAACTGTTTCATGACTAGATAGTCTTCTGGTGTAGAAAGGGTTAGAACTTGTCAACTTTGCATTTTATGCACGGACAGTCATGTTTCAACCATTCAGAAAGAAGATGATACTTCAAATGAGTTCAGGAGAAGGAGAGAAACTTACCCCAAGGAGAAAAGTAGACAGAGGTGAATGCCGAAAAGTCACGGGGCCAGCAAGTCGATCAGAGAAGAGATCAGACCAGAACACAAAGTATAGTGACATGGTTGTGATGAAAATGGCATGGACTGTTGACATACCACTAAAAAAGGATTGATATTAGAAGCAACCATGGAGCTATACTTATGACTCATTAAGCAAGGTTTAACATATCCACCCACCGGTTATTCCACTCGATGCGTTGTACTTTTGTCAAGCTTGCATAAGTTTTGAAGTAAAACATACTGACTACCTGGGTGAGATCATACACCTGTAAGATATTTAAATGTCAGGAAAACAAAAGTAAAAGAATAACGAAAAGCCATATGCTACTAACGTAGAAAGAAGATGTCTGATCACATGCATACTTTTCTAGTTAAAAGAGGTTTTTGTCACTGCCTATTAAAGAAATAGCCTTGCTACAACCGAGGACCCAGCCAAAAGCCCAGCAAGCCAAGCAAAATTGGAGGAAAGAAGCTTCACAATGGAAGGGAAACAAGTAAATTCTCTGAAAGAGCATACCAATTTACAAGCCAAAATGCCAGCTACAACGGACGTAAATGGAAGTAAGGTATCAGTTAATAGATAGCTTTTGACCAACACTTCGGCCTGGTTCCTGTAAGCCTCCATACTCATAACAGTGTTTTTGGAAACTGCCCGCATGATGAACTCTTTGGTCACATATGGATCTCCAGGCTGTTTGTGCCTCCTGCCTCTTCTAGTGCTATCTTTCCCTATCCATTTTGGCTCTTTATGCTGTAACCGCAATTCATAAAAGAGCTGGTAAATTTGTAAGGCATATGAAAGGATAAGTCATCTACAGCACCATTATTGACAGGTTCACTTGATATAAGACAATTTTCAGCAAGCACCTAAGTGAAGCTGATAAAGAAACTTCCCTATATGCTTTTCATGTACGACCAAGAAAGAGTGACATCTTCAGAAAGGCTTGCCAATTCAAGACTTATTATTGCAAAGGAAAATGATTGATGGCAATGATTTCCAGGCATAAGGCTTGACAAAAGAAAAGGACCAAGAAAAAAACTCTAGTATTCGATAGCAGCATCAGCATATTAGTCAGTCATAGCTCAGAGCATAAGATGGATTTTCCCAACAAGTTATTATATATGCTTTAGCAGACTATATTTTAAAAAAAGGCGACTGAAATACTTAATAAGAGTCAAATGGTTTGGTGGAATCTTGATGTATATTTTGACTTCCCAATACACAATGCCGAGAGAAAAGTATGCATAACCTCCTGTTAGTAATAACAGCCAGAGAAATTGCACCCCAACAAGTTATTGAATATGCTTTAGCAGACTATACATTAAAAAAGGCGACTGAAATACTGAAGAAGAGTCAAATTGATGATGACGGTTTGGTGGAATCTTGATATATATATTTTGACTTCCTAATACATGAATGCATAACCTCGAGTTAGTAACAACAGCCAGAGAAATTGCATCAATAACGATGAAACTATTAATCTTTGGGCACTTCTATGTTTAAGCACAACCGGTTAAATCATTCTTATCTGCAGCTACCTCACATTAAGGCTTGCTGTTTTTCCCTTACTGTGTTCTCACTAAACTTGCACAACCACAATATTTGAAATGAAAATATTATTCAACATTAATGCACACATCACACACACCAAGAGCTCTATTTTGAGAACAGCCAAAAAAATAGAACACAAAAATCATCCAGAGCTTCAAGATTATCCATTATGGTTCTCATTTTACTCTTTCATGCACATTATGCACTTTAATGTGATATTGTGACCCAAAAGAAAAACAGGAGTTCGATGGAGTACAGAGACAAGGCATCAGACACAAGAGCTGTTCTGAGAAGACACTTGGAAGGTCTCAACGGGAAAATATGTAATGTTAACAAGTGAGGCATCAAAGCATGGACAAACAAATAACAACGACCGAAAGAGATCTGAACCGCGAACACACATCGATGCACACTGGCTGAGAAACGATGCACACTGGCACTGATCGAATGACCAAAAGCGCGACTGAAGAAAAACGCTCGTGTGCTCTCCTCTGTTAATCAAAACATGGTCATCCCACAAACAGATGTTACCTTAAAATCACACCCCCAAGGTGGTGCTAGCTTAAGTCCCACTAGCAGAGCGAAGATCAGCTGCTAGAACAACAACAAGTACACAAAAAATTGAACTGAGAAAACTCTTGATACAATCACACACCTTTTAATTCCACTCAGCACGCAACAAAGAGGGAGAAGAGAAAAGCAAATGCCAGCAAGGTAAGAACAAGAATTTCAACAAAGGACGGCACTTCCACTTCCAGTTGAGAAGCCAAACCAAACTCGAGAATTCAACCCACACCAGCACAGGCAAAAGCAACGAAAATAGCGCACGACCCAAGTCGCAGAGAGCCGGTATCACCCAGGAATACAAATGCAGGAGACCAGAGCAACCCAACTCACCCGGACCGAAGACCGAACGCCGGCGGAGCGCCCGAACCCAGATGAGGGGAGCCGAAGCCGAGACCGACCCAGAACCGCAAACGATCCGAGACAGGGGAGGAGAAGCCGGAGGCGGAGATGAAGAGGCGAACGCAGGTGGGCTTTCGGCAGGTGGGCAATCAAGGAATCAAGAACCGCGAGGCGGGGCGAAATGGCGCGGACCCAGATGAGATTCAACCACCGGGAGGAGAACCCAACCACCCAGAGGCCCTCCGGATCGATGGAAAACGCGGGTGCGGCAGCAGCAATGAGGGAATCCCTCCACCAGAAAGCAATAATTCTTCTCGCGCAAGCGTCTCTCTCCCTGTCTGCGAATTGCGAAACGAATAAAGTACGAAGGAAGGGCTAGGGAGAGAGAGAGAGAGAGAGAGAGAGATTGGGTGGGCAAGGGAGGCAAAGTGCGTGATGGGGCAAATAGGAGTTGCTGTCTGATTGTGAATTCTACTCTCTCTCTCTCTCTCTCTCTCTCTCTCTCTCTCGCTCTCCTGTGTTGAGATGGGTCGTTGGAGGAGGAGGTAGGATGGCCATTCCTTGCATTTTCATCCAAGAAAAATCAAAACTTTATGATTTTAATGTCTTAAAGATGAAGTCTTTTTTGTTTTTTGGACGGGGTCACGCACCGGAAACAAAAAAAATTCGTCCCGCGTTGTCCAGGCGACGGGCTTGCAGGTTCCCCCAAGTCAAACGTCTTCGGTTTTTACCTAAATTTCTACGTGCACAGGTTTATGTAGGACCAGCCTCGTCTCTCCCCCGTGCAATAATAATGATGATTCCTCCCGTACGAGTTGTTGAAGAGGGGCGCGCACGCTGAGCGGTGGGCGTCAGATGAAATCTCAGATCGGAGAAAATCAATGTGGTCTCAAGATAGTTATTGTGTTTCGATTGTTCAAGCTTCTAACTTTCTCGAGTGAACATTAATCAGATTAGATAAATTAAGGGAAAATTTCAAATCAGTACCCAAAAGTGAGGTAATGTTTTTTTTCGAAAAAGGGTTCAAAGTGAACATAATATCAAATAAGAACATAAAGTGTCCAATAAGTCTCAAATAAAAATACGAAGCGCCCAGTGCCTAAGTGGGGCGACCCTTCCCCTTCGAGGTTTACTAGGGTTTATCTCCTTCACCGTCATTCACATTCCACTGCAGCTGAGCTCGAGCTTCGGTGCGCGTAACCCGGAAGCAGGCATTGATTCTAGCCATCCGAGGTACGTACGAGCAGGCCTTCGAGACCCTCTTCGGATTTCTCCGTCAGCATTCCATTTCCAGCTGCAGGGTCGGTGGCAAGGAGCTGTGGTGAACGACCCACGAAGCCTTTTCGCTTAGTCGTGCCGCATACGGTCCGACCCAGATGGTGTCGTGCCATGCTTACCCGCAGAACCCGCGGAAAGTCGACCCCCTTTGTCTAGGATGACGGCCCAGCTCGGGCACCGCCTCCTGTGCCCTCCTCGTGTTTGCGAAAAGTCCCGGGCCAGAACGAACCCGTCTTCCGAGTCCTTGAAGGCCCGGTGTTTCGGCCGGTCGAGCCTTGGCTGCGACCGGAGGGCGGCCCCTGCAGCCGAGCTGGGTGAGCCGGTGCGCTCTCGCCTGGGTCACCGGTACTCTCGTGTCGCCAGGAGCCGGGCGCAGGACGCGCTCTTCGATTACCTGCACTGCACTAGGAGCTTCAGCTTCTCCGATGCCGAGTACATTAGCAAGAACTCGCCGATTTTCGTGCAGGATCTACTCTCCAGTGTCAATGCTGAAAAGGATGTTGCTCCGGCTATAGAGAGGTTTCTTAGGTATAATCCTATCAATGAGTTCGAGCCCTTCTTCGAGAGCGTGGGCGTGCGCCCATCTGAGCTGCGGTCGCTTCTTCCGCGGAACAGGATGTTTTTAAGTGATGATCATCTCATGCTTGAGAATTTTCAGACCTTGTGTAATTATGGGATTCCGAGGAACAGGATCGGTAAGATTTTCAAAGAAGCTAGAGATATCTTTCGATGTGATATTGGGGTGTTGCCTTCGAGATTGGAGGCATATGAGGATTTAGGTCTGAGTAAATCGACAGTTATCAAGCTGGTAATATGTTGCCCCACGCTGTTGGTCGGTGGCATCAATTTACACTTTGTCGAGGTCCTAGATAAACTGAAAGGGCTTGGTGTAGATATTAATTGTATCGGTGAGTATTTATCTGACAAGAAAAGATACAGTTGGTGCAGAATTCTTGACACCATAGAGTTCCTTGAGAAAGCGAACAATGGAGAGAATCAGATGGGGGAATTATTCAAGAGGAATCCTGCTTTTCTGTTCAATGGCTCTGGGAGGAAGGTGTATGTGGTTTTTGGCCTATTACTGAAAGTGGGCATCAATGTGGATGAGGCTTGTGTACTGTTTGCTGAAAATCCCTTCATTCTGTCTGAGAAGTCCTTGAAAAATATCTCAAAAGCTGTCAGCTTTCTGATTGAAATCAGAGTGGAAATGGATTTAATAGCCAATATAGTTTCCAACCACATGAAGGTTTTGGCCGCGTCTTCCCTCAAAGGACCCCAAACTGTTTGTAAAGAATTGAAAGTTATGAGAGACTGCTTAGCTCTTATGATAAAGGAAGATCCTTTGAAATTGTTCCAGTTGGCATCCAAGTGGAGGGTAGGGACACTGTACCAAGATCCAACTAAATACATAGAGAAAAAAACATTCTTGATGAGGTTGGGCTTTGTTGATAACTCAGAGGAGATGACAAAAGCATTGAAACGGTTTAGAGGAAGAGGAGATCAGTTGCAGGAAAGGTTTGACTGTCTTGTACAAGCTGGTCTGGACTTCAATTTGGCCTCAAAAATCGTTAAACAAGCTCCTACGGTGCTGAACCAGACGAAAGATGTCATTGAGAAGAAGATTGATTGCTTAGTCAACCGGTTGGGCTATCCATTAGAAATCCTTGTGGCCTTTCCAGCATATCTATGCTATGATATGGAGAGAATACAAAAAAGAATATCAATGTACATTTGGTCGAGGGATAGAGGTGCAGTCAAGCCAATGATGTCCATCAGCTCCATCCTCGCATGTTCAGATGCTCGTTTTGTACGGTATTTTGTAGATGTTCATCCTGAAGGTGCAGTGATGTGGGAAAGTATAAAACAGTCACCACATTCAGGCTAAAGATACCCTTCCTGACATTCTTTTTAGCGTAGATTCTCTGATGCTATCAGTGTACACAAAATTTCTAAAAACACTTTCAATGAGAGCACCTTGTCTTGGTACAAGGTGCTGGGTTCTTTTCACCAACAAAATTAAGTAAATGAAAAAAGTTGCCAGATGCTTTCATCGCCGGTTCTTCGCATATAGTTGCTTATCACTGTAACTTTTCATCATGGTTAGATGTGCTTCAGCAATGTTGTCTGCAAATCGGACAAGGCAAGGTTGGTTGTTTTGATGAGTTGGGGAGACTATGGACGTAGGACTTTCTCTTTCAGCTGGGAAGGATTGTTGCAGTAATTGTTTCTTCTCTCTAAATTAACAAAGAATCTTATTGACGGGTGTCTTCAAGACACTGCTTAAGCAGGCAATCAAGGAAAGTTTACGGTTTTTAGTGCACTACTTCTCTCATTTTGTGTAGTCATTGCTTTGAAAATCGAAGTGTTCCTAATCAAGCATACTTAACAAGTTCCCATTATTAGTTTACCAGATTCCAGACCTATAAATAAGTATCATCTGAACATGCTGGTTTGCTTTTAAATTGCTTCCTCGTTTCAATGTCCTCTAATCATTCGTTTATTGACGACATCCTTAAGCTCTGGGTGCTCTGCTGTCTCTCATGTTGCTATTATTTGTTCCATCGACCACGGCATCGGCATCGGTCTGCACCTGGAAGTAGGTCAGGCTTTGTACCATGGCCGTTGTTGATTGATGACCAATCTGGTTAGGGTATCAAGCAGATATTTAACAGCATAAGTGGCGATCCCAACCTGTAGGGTCTGCCGTTTCTGAAGGGTGCTTGCTCGACTGCTACATTAGTACATTCTGTAGCTTGCTGTTGTAAATAGCCGTTCTATGCAGTTTTCATGACCTTCTTTAGATAACATCCAAGTTGGTATTCCATTACCATACTCCCACCCAGTTCATATACAACATATATTTGAGTGAGGGTGACCCAATACATTGAAAGTTTCGTTGATAAAAGAGAGAACAGACTTGCAGTTCCATAAAAAAACTCCAATGCAATCAGTGCTTCATCAAGGTTTAATCCCAATCTTTGTGGCATCTCCTACCTCAAGTGGTATTAGGGGAAAGATTAATAGAAAGATTACACGGGCCGTATACTTCAAATTAATCCAAGAAAAGGGTGTTAACCCTTGGGATTCCACACTTTTCATTCGAACTGAATATGTTCAATTAAGAGATAATAGCGAAACACATGGATGAATGTTCTTTTTACTTGCTTATATTAAACTATCACATTTTAGGAAACATATAGTCTTATTCCACGGACACGCGGTCACTGCACTATCTGGAATTCCCTTTCCTAATCCAACCCGAACTAGTAAATACTCTGTATATGAAGTGCCCACTTCACAACTTGATTTTGTGCAACTGTAGTTCGATCACTCTTTAATGATCCGCGACGGTCTCGCGCACAATCGCGCAATCTCTTGATTTTCCACGCTCCTCAATTCTCACTTGTCTCTCCGGGAAAAAAGACATAACATGGATAAGAAGAAAGCGAAGAAACCCGTGAAGATGTTCGATTTCTTCAACCCTGAGTCTCCTCCGATCATCATCGACGGCTCGCCGCCGGCACCGTCGAAGGTCTCTTCGTCCTGTGGTTCCTATGTGGCCCACACTAAGGATGATAATGAGAGGAAGAATCGGAGCCTCGAAGAAGTCTTGTCTCCACGTCCTCCGCTGACCCTCGACTCGTTCCCTACTCAGACCAGCACTGACATTCAAGAAAGCTCGTCTTTCTCGGTCGGGGACAACAATGGCAGCAACCAGCGTCAAGAAATCGCTCCCGCCACGCTTCAGGGCAGTAAGCAGGAATCTGTGCAGACGTCAACCTCCGACGAAACCCGCGTTATGTGCGTGGAGACGAAGAGATCATCATGTAATGCCGTCCCGAAGAAGAACAAGCGGCCCGTTCCGAGGCATGAGGAAGAAGAGAAGCGCTGCGAGGGCATCTCCACGGAGCTGGTGCTCTACGAAGACCCGTGGAAGATCAAGAAGAAGCTCAAGCCCAGCGACCTCGGGCACTTGTCGCGGCTGCTGCTCCCCCGGGACTGCATGAGGATCCACGTGCTCCAGTGGATGGGAGCGGAGATGGTGAGGCAGGTCCAGAGCCGGGAAGGGATGGACGTCGCCGTGAGGGATGTGGACACGGGCAACGAGCACCGGCTCGTGTTCCGCTACTGGGCGTCGTCGAACAGCTACCTGCTGAACGGGGAGTGGAACAAGCAGTTCGTCAGGAGACGAGGGTTGGAGAAGGACGACGAGATCGGGATGCTCTGGGACACGAACGCATGCATGTTCCATTTTACGGTACTTCGGAAGGTTGCTTGCGGCACAAGCAACGCAGCAGCTTGAGTCTTTGTTAGAACGTTTTCATGATAAGATTTTGTTAATATTGACCTGTGAATTAGGGCTTAGGAGTTTCTTTTATTCTTCCCACAAGGTGATAAATGTTTTGTTAGACATATATGATTTATCGCTAATCTAGGAGATATGGGTTATTCACTTTATCGAATTTGATAGCCATTGAATATTATATGACATTATGACTCGACAGTAACAGTGCATGCGTCGCATAATCTAAATCAAAGAATTGATTTTCCAAGGAATAAATAACCATAAAAGGAGTCGCGACAACAAAAGACATAAGGTAATAAAATACACGTGTGAGTTGGGTTAAAAGTGTCTCACATCGAAGAATTGGTGTGTGTAGAATAGTTAATATATCCTATAGCTAGTTGATTTATATCACGTTAGTTTTAAGTTTTTGAGTGCAAATAGGGCTTCTTTTGCGCGCTCCCAATACATGCATGACTATGGCTAATGTTTTTTTCAAGGGAGACCTGATTCTGTCCAATTTTAACTCGTTTGAGCAGCAGCTCCGACCATCGGAGCTTTTTTCCCCTAAGGCAAGCATGTCCTCATTTCTGGTGCCACCGCCGACCACAGCTTGGTATGCCTGTGTGTCGATCTTTGCCTCAATCCACTTGACCCCGACCCCCTCGAGTTGGTCCTTTAGGCATGAAGGAGTCTTTTGGGACAGAATCTATGTCCATGTAACAATTTCTGGCTTTGACATCAGCAGTCATTGCAGCCCAGTCAAAAGACTAAACAAAGCACTAGCGTTTCACATCACCTGTCAAGCAGACGACACACAAACAATCTGAATTCCGTCTCTGTGCTCTCCTAACACGAGTTGGAGCAATATTCATCCGATGAATATCCGCAACAAAGCCAACTCCTTGACTTGAAGGGAAACCACGGACTTGCGGATGCACATCCGATACTGGAGAGACAACAGCATGCTGGGCATCCAGCCTCTGTCGAAACATCTCGATAAGGCTCCTGCTGTATAGCAAAAGTCCCAGTTGCTTTGCTGAGAGCAAACTGATCCATGCTCTGAAGAACTTGTTCAATCGATCCAGTTGCATCACTATCGGAACTGCCCTGGCGAGCTTGCTTGTGGCTTGCAGATGACCAGTTTCCGAGCAATGAATTGTAATAATGTCGATACTTTTGGTTTGTTTCTTGCCTGTAACAGGAGGCCCCTGAACGTTCTTGCCTCTTTGCTGTCCCCACTGCTCGTAGCAGCCCGCTGAAGCTGACAGTTGGGGTCCGTTGAAGTACTGTTTTAGGTGTTCAACGAATTTCTGAGTGAAGCAACTCTGGCATGGCATCGATCTGCTGCTCACAAAATAAGGAAACTGTTCGGGATTTAGGCTCGTGTATCGATGTTTGCATCTGAAGAGGATAGAATCAGTAAGAAGAGGTTTAACATGAGTATCGAAAAATTGCTGCGAGTTGAGGCGACGGAATGCTTGCATAGCAATATACTCCCGTTGACACTGCTCTACTAATGTTGACAAATCATCGATGTTCTAATTGTTCGTCCATTAGAATTACAAATCCGAAGCATCGTCTCTTACATACTAATCTTGAGAAAAATCTCGATTTGCGGATGCAGAGCAGATTCGTCTCTTACGTCTTAATATAGGTGTCTTACTCAAAGAAGCGGTATAACCGCCGGCGGACCTAGGCTTACATATATTCGACTGCAGCAAACGAGCGATAGTTTCCAAGCTGTGAGGGTCCTAGGTGACACTAATCATTGTTCACCAGTTGTTCTGATTTGATTTTTTGTACATTATGAGATTGCGCCATGCTGGTGCCAAGAATCATATTGGCAAAATCGAAGGTCAAGATGTTTGTTACATCACTTGATCGAATCGGGTAAAGACAGTCGCAATTTGGAAGTCATAGCATTCAAATCGGAGCCATTGGAGGTTAGGATTGCCATTTTGGAAATCAAATTGAAACGGTACGTCATACTCTAGACATCGATCATCATCTACCTGATGATCAGGAACGCCTGATAAAATCGGCTCTACGTTCTGTTTCAGCATACTTCATCGACCAAAGGACGAAAGATCTTGCGCCAGCATCATCCTTCGAATCTACAGCATCAATGTCCGACCAAAGAAACAGAAGAAACTCATGTTAACATCTAAAGCTGAACATTGCGACTCAGTTCTGAACACAACCATTCGGACCAACTCCAACTTGAGCAGTACCTATCATCTGATTTGGAGTCCACAAAATGGCATGTCAATCATCATCCTGTTTGAACTAATTGCATGAATTAGCTCCACGAATAATAGGCCTGCAGCTAATACTTTCACGTTTGAAAATCTTTCCGATACGTAAATGCTTCATTTTTAGCCAAAGGAGAAGCATTGGAAGCCAAAGGAAGAGCATTTCCCAACATTGCAAGCTCCAACCATCGCGCGATGTTCTCAGATTATTGTCATTTTTATCTAGCCAAAGATGGACTGAGATAATCAGAAAAAAAAATTAAAAGCAAAACATGGAATCTGACCTGTTGAAAATAATTATACCAGTATATAACATTTGCAGAACAGACCGATTGCAAAATAATGCATAACTGTACATGATGCAATTCAAAGCTCCTTTGTTGGGTAGCATGAACAAGTGGACACCTAAAAAAAAAAGACAAAAACATCTCAGATCACTACCAAAACATCCTATGAACATCTGAATATTATATCTTTGTCAGCTCAACAAAATGAGGACAGAAACCAAAATTTTCGCTTCCTTATCTAAAAGAAAAAAAAAGCCAAGTTGCCCTTCAATAGGTTTGGTTTATTCCATATTGGTTCATGTACGTCTTCACTATCTTTTAATTTTGCTATTGTATTTTAAGGATGATGAGGACGACGAAGATGAGAGCCCTGACAGGCTCCTCTCCGCCTTGTCCTTAGAGAAGGCCTTCAGGACATCATCCTTGAGTTCCATGAACCTTCTCGTCTTTAACCTCTGCTCGTCAGGCGTGCCCTTCTCAAGGTAACACAGGTCAGGCAGATCATCCTCCATAAACTTATCAAGAACCTCCGAGCAATTAGGAAAGTAGCGCCGACCCATTTCCACTGCCACCATGACAATGGGTTCTCGTCAGTGAATAACACAATTGAACTGAACTGGTCTCATCCACATGAAACTCCGACAACGAAAAACAATTTAGAAGCTGTGTTTACATCAAATCAACATATAATCACCAGACTTCTGAAACGAATGAGTTCGAATTTACAATCAGATAGATCATGATCCAAGTCAGTTTGTTCAGCATCTGAAAGCATGCTCATCACAAAGAACGTGGGATCTAAAGCAAGAATATGTCTCCCAGCAACACGAGATAGATTAATTAGACTGCTCAGTCAGCTTGAAATTAAAGTTATGATAGGAAATGACATGCATGTGTGTTGGCCCCATAAGCCACCGAAATGCACAACTGGCATTACCCACAATGTGCTGCACACGCACTAGAGAGAGAGAGAGAGAGAGAGAGAGAGAGAGAGAGAGCAGCACGAGGAGGAGGAAGAGGAGGAGGAAAGCAGCATGGAGCACTTTTAGGAAGCATATAGAGAGCGCACTCTCATGTTTTCATCATGAAGTCACGAAGCATTTTATATCACTCTTTCTACCCCTTTCAACATCACAGCATGAATTAGCATTTTGCGGCCATTGTTAGCTGGATCTTTATTTCTCTTCTCGTCTTTATAGTAAGACAAACAATTTCTTTTCACAAAAGCTGTTGGCCCAGCATTGGATTTTATAAACTCAATCGTTCAAAGCAAGAAAAAATTAACTACAAGCAAAGGTATGCTCTTCCCCCTTTTTTTTAAGAAACTACTAGTTATAGACTCAACATCATTCCAAGACGAAAGAGGAAGCACTTTTCGTAATCAATAAAGCGAGCAGCAAAAGAGCACGTTTCAAGTTACCTGTTCTTTGGAGGGCTTCCATTCGAGATCGCAGTCTTTTGTTTTGAACTATGGGGGTCTCATTCAAATCAACCTCCCTCAGATTTCCACTTGAACCTTTTCGTGCAGAAAGACCAGCAAACTCAGCTGTCATCTCAGCACGAGCAATATCCATAGCTAATTTAGCCTCAGTTGGGAAGAACAGTCTTGCAAATGCAACTGCAGTTCGTGATACCAACAGCGTATTAAGTTTAATTAACTTAGAAATGAGGGAGATAATAAATTCTGCAGAAATGATTGATATCCATGAAGTGCAGAAGCATAAATATAAATTGATAAAAAAAAAGTGTTCTCCACGAAGAAAACAATGTGAAATCAAAATATACTGAGAATTTTCTGAAGCTTTCTTAAGAAACAACCGAAAGAAAAGCACACGCCATGATTCTCAGAATCGCCCTAGGTAAAACCAAGATGATTTAGATGCCTTATCAAAGAGTCAATCGAGGTCAATCCCAAAAGCAAAATGGACCTACGCTACAACCACTAGTTTAGGTGCCTCTAATGTGCATCAATTCAATGACTTGTACAGAAATCATTTCTGTCCCCACAATTCTCTCCATACTATAGGACAGTGGGGAACTACTGGATCTACGCTTGTGCTAGAATGTTGCTCTCTTCCAATCTTCCAAATGTCCATCTCACTTGAAGGTTTCAAAGGGACAAGGAAAGCAAGGAAATGTTAGACATGCGACTTATTGTGGGTGGAATTCACAGAATCAACATACACAAGACATCTTGCAGGTTACATGAAATCAATCCAGATTAGTTGTTATCCTTCCAGAACGGTGAACTTTTCAACAACTCAAACCATCATTTGTTTCAATTTCTTTTCACCCTCCAAGAAGCGTAGGTTGTACCACACAACCTTCTATTCTCGTAAAGATGACATCCCTGCTGGAACTATTCATTGCACTGCACATACGGGGATACATAAGCACTCAAATTTTGGCGTTCATCTTGTAAATTTTCAATAAAAAGCTTGGATCATCTCAAGAATATTCAGGCAGCAAATGCTGCAACATACAGTGCAACACCATAATCTACAAGAAACCAAATATAAGCCGAAAAAATCAGTACCTCTGTTTTCCAGATACAACAGCTTCATGTGTAGATCATCAGATACAATAGGAGACGAAACAGAAGCATCTCCTGCCAATGGATTCCTCAAAATTTCCCTCTCCAGTACGTCTATGCACAGCTTGTCCTTGTTTGCTTCCTGGCACTGCTCTATTTTAGCATGATAATCCTTAGGCCTTGTCAACCTTCGGCAGATGCTGACAGCATTCTGCCCATCAGATGTCAATTCTGATGCACGAGCGCCTTTTGACAATAATGGGACTATTATCTTAGGCTCCTTCCTCATTGCAGCAACATGAAGCACGGTGTATCCCCTCCTGTTTCGAAGGTTGACATTAGCCACGCCCAAACCAAGCAACTCAGAAACGACCTTGGCGTCACAGTAAGCTGCAGCATAATGTAAGCCGTAGGCTTGATCTAAGGTGATATTGGACTCGCTCAAGAGAAGCGTAACAAGCTCAATATCATCGGAGTCCAAGGCTTTGTAAATTCTCCTAATTCTCTTCTCATGCAAGGGGTCTGTAATTTCCAAGTTAGCTTCATCTTTAGGTTCAGACTTGAGACGCAGCAATTTAATCTCTTCTGCAACCTTATGGGGAAGCTCTTTCTCAAGAGAGATGTCGTCAAGATCAGATCGAACCACTCTATCAACACATTGCATCACAAGTTGATTCAATTCACAGTGGAAAGCAACGGTAAGGATTGGGATGATGTCTTCCGATCGAGCCTTTCCAACGAAGTTAACAAGATGTCGCTGCAGTTGCATGACATAGCAATTCAAAAATTATCTACAGCACAATGCAAATCATCCGCATAAGGAAATTTTGTTCGTTTTGATTGATCAAACAACAAAGGTCAAATGTGCAGGTTTCCAGCTTATAACAGACCACAAAGAGACAATAAAGATGATACAAACAGTCCTAGATTGCACCAAAACTTTCCTTCTAATTCCGCCACATGGCCTTGCAAGAGCCAAATTAAGGCATCTGCTAGTTAAAAAATCCGCCACAAATTTCAGCAAAGTCTGGACTCCCTCATGGCTCTAACCATTCTTGAAGTTGTCACTCTCAAATATACTTCCGCAAGGGAGATTCTCATAAGATGCAGAGACCATGTGGACGAGTTTCAAGTGACAATGCTATCTTGACAATCCTTAAATCTTTCACCATATAAATGGGGCCATAAAAGAGCAATCACTTTAAAAAAGACCGAATTTTGTGTGTTAAAATTAACACACGCTGGATGGACAAGTCTATTTCCACAGGTACAGCACTTTGCTCAGCATAGAGAGGAAGGGACTGACCTGGAGGAGGGAAACCAGCTCCCGGATCTGAAAGACATACGAGGCATACATCAGCTCCACCGCAAAATTGATAGCTGGGCTACATGCATCATGGTTACAAGTATTATCAACGCAAGTAGAAACCTCCACCGGAGAATGCTTCAGCTTTCCCGTGTACACATAGCTCAAGAAAATCAGAAAGGCTTCATGTCCGACCTTGCCAAAAGGCAAAAGATTGTCCATGTAATACTTTGGTTTACCCTCCTTCTCACAGGATCCCTTCTCTCGCTTGAAAAGGTCATTGAAGAAGTCACTCCTGGCAGCCAAAATGCATCGATGAACACCGACCGAGATGTTCTCGACAACAATATCAGCATCACTATAATCGGGAGTGGAATCAGAGAGAAGCCTCTCCAAACTAGAGCTGAGTTTGCCGAGACTGATGACTTCGAGGCTTTGCCCCGTCTCAGAGCTACAAGGACCCGATAGGTGGTTGTTGCTGACGGAGTTATTGGACAAATGGGAAGATGAAGTGAAGCTCAAAGATGATGATGGTTCTATCGAAGAAGCCATAAATCTTAACTAGGGAAGGCTAAGTTACTGAAGGACTCGTGCTGTACTGCAGTTCAACCTTGAAACCCAAGAGGAGGGTAGAAACTTCCTAGCGATGATTAGAGCTGAAACTCAGTTTAGCTAGCAATGCTCACAAGTGCAGGACAATCTGGTCTAACACAAACCCCATATATTTACAAAAGCACTACACACATATAAGAGGCAACAGGCAGGCCAGATTTGGTAATATCTATTCATTGGCAACCACCAATACCTCAAGAAATCCTGTTCCGAAACTTCTGAATGGGCATCAGAGAAACACCACATAGAGATGAAATATATGCATAGGTGTAGCAACGGACAGGCTCAAGATATCGACAAATACGAAACCTGAAGCACCAAGATTTGGATCAAACGACATGCATACAGGTGATAGAACCAAGAGACTCCGACACTGGAAATCCGCACATTGCGCAATCACAAGAACGAGCCCGAATCTAATATACCCACTTGGGGGTATTGGAAAACTTCAAGAAAAACGAAATTTGGTTTAAGACAGTGGACACCGGCACAATCTCAAGGGAAGCCACCGAAAGCACGCAATGCCCAACTAATATTCTCCCCAGGAGAAGGCACCAAGAACACCTCTCCCGCTCAATTTCCAACAGATCTCGCCGAGACGACGACCCAAGGTCAAGAAGCCCAACGGCAAAGAACGAGCTCCAAAGGCCGGTGATGGGTCCAAAGCCGCGGCAAGAAAAGCAGCAGAAGATCAAGAAAGCGGCAGCGTCGAGACCGGGGGGGAGCGGGGGTGTGAACGGACCGAGCAGGGAGAGACCGAAACCCAGAAAGGATAAGGGGAAGAGGGGAACGCCAAGCGGAAACAAGCCGGACGAAACTTCAGTTTTCGCTTTCCCAACTCCACACACGCACACACGTACAGATAGAGAGAGAGAGGGAGAGAGGCAAAAAGGGGAGGTCGGTAAAATATTGAGGGGCAAGAAAAAGGTAAAGGGGGAAGCAAGAAAGCACGAAAGAATCGCTGTTTGGGTGGGGGGGGGCGCGTGTGGGGTTTCGGTTGACTGGGGCGTGCGTGTGAACGAAGGGAAGGGAAGGGAAGTGGAAGGGAAGGAACTGGGGAAGGTGAAGTCGTGTGGGTGACGAAGGGGATGGCGTCAGCCTCGGTCGCTGGCTCCTGCTTACGTTCTCGGTTGCGTCCTCCTCCCTCTTTTGCGGTTTCGTCTTCTTCCCCTCCTTGGTGGGGCCGCCCCTGGGAAGCCATTTTCTTCTCCTCGAAGTCGCATCACAGAAGAGAGAGAGAGAGAGAGAGAGAGGTGTTTCTACGCATTCGCTTTTCTTTACGCCACTAAACTATATGTAGCTTTTGACCCCAAACGAAAGAAAACCTACGTAGGCTACATTAATATATGTATATATGTATATGTATATGTGTGTGTGTGTGGAGGATTAGGATAGCATCCAGGATCGACGTGACGTCAGGAGAGGCGAAAGAGATACGATTTTTCTCCATTTTATTTTTTTAAGATTTATGATGTAGGGCCCTAATTCCCTGAAAAAAGAATCTTGATATTTGGTCTAGTTTCAATCCTACCCCGGACTTCTATTTGATCTTGGAAAAAAAAAAAAAACCCGTGCTTTAGGTCCGGTCCCAAATTCTGCCCCGGAATCATTTTTGTCTCGGAAAGAAAAAGCCCTAAATTTTTTAGTACGGTCCCAAATTTGCCTCGAATTTTGTTTTGTCTAAAAAACAGTCCACCGGCTTTCAATTTATTCTCAAATCTAATCCCCGCGGTCCAGTCCCAATTTGAAGTGGCATTTCCACGTCGATAACAAATCCAAAGAAGACACGGTGCACCAAGATCGGCGATGATGACTTGCGCGATGGAGGTGGTGTGTCACGTCCAGAGATGGCGGTGGCGCATGTCAATGTCCTCGGCAGAATGGGGTGAGATGGGGTGTCGCGGTTTTTTTTTGGTTAGTGTCTAGATGGACATGTGACGAAAATTGATTATCTAAAGTACTCCATCACCCTATTTTCCGCTCGGCTCGTCCAAACCTATTGCATCAGTATGAAAATTTCACGGAACTAATCTATGAGCCAAACTGGCTACCAATTTTGAGATCGTAGATATATAACTAACTTGATATGTTACATATATGCACCTAATCGAATCATGTCATATGAAAACAAATTTGGCAATTTACATATAATAATAATAATTAAAGCCTTTTTTTATCTACATATTTTAATCTATTTTCATCTCGAGAACATAAACAAAATAAATGAAATCTAGAGACTCCAAATGTGCCCTTCCCTAGCTATCCTATAATACTAGATGAGAATTCGTTGCATGACTACAAGGAGCAGAGTTTGCAAAGATAATTGGCATTTCGGCCGGTTCTGCGCTCCTTAAAAAACTCCCAAAAAGATCCCCCATTGTCAGCCGTTAGATCCAGCCATTTTGCTGTCGACGGTCGGATCGTGGGTGTTGGTGGTCGTCCTTGTCAACGTGACGGGCTATTAATAGCATACGACAGCATTAGCGTTGGCTTTTCTTCGTATAGGATAATGTTCATTGCACTATAATTGAAGGCATTGTTTCCGAGACGTGACATCATGTGCCCCTATAAAACCCCCCCTTGAGACTCTCCAATCAATCACCTTTATAATGCTTATTTATTCCGATAGTTAAAGGGTTAATATTATGAAAAAAATTAATATATATGTGATAACATTAATTTTCGTTAATTTTTATTAAATTTTACTGTTAAATTACTGAGTTAGATGATACGTGACAGTTGACGGGTATATCAGTTTGGGGCTTTATCCTCTATTCATCACGAATGTACCGGTTTGTGATTTTCGAAGTATTAATCTAATTTAACAGAAATTGATAGAGAGTAAATTTATCCGGTTTGCGATTTTTTATGTGTACCAATTTAGGATTTTTGGTGATCAAAAAATTAGTTTGGGTTAACTTTGTTAAATGTGTACCGATTTGAAATTTTTTATGGTATTAATCCATTTATAAATTACTTTTTTGAAAGATGATAAAAAAAAAAGGGCCGATTCACGTCGATTTCGAAGCTGTCCTTGGCATGTTGAATACAGAATTTACCTAATGAATTCGTGTCATCTCGAGAATTGAGAGCCCACAGATTTTACCGAGTTTTCATCTGTCTCCTCTCCACTAGAAAAGTGTAATTTTGGGTAAAGTAAAGCAATGTTTGTATTTAGATAGCAACATGCTTGCGCAATCGGGCCGGCACATATCACCCGTTGCTACGCGTATGGAAGATGTTCAGAGAAAGAAGACGTAATAAAATCATACTACGATAAAACATGAAACGTTAAGAGAGTTTTGAAAACGGCAAAAGCCTTGCAAGTTCGCTTGAGCTTATTATTGAATGTGAAGTTTTATTGATTATCCTTCCATAAATTACCATACAAAGATTTTCTGAGATTGGGAAAATTATAAAAAAAAAAAAAGTTCTTAAATCTATTGCACTTGTACTAATTTAGTAATAAACCATTTAATTTAACCGATCTAGTCATAACATTTTGATAATTTGTCAATATAATACATCCAATCAATTTTGGCCGGAAATCAATGATGTGGACACCCATTGTCCTATGTGACACGACCGATGCTAGGATGACTAATGCTGACGTTAACATTTTTGAAATTTTTGTTTTTCTATTCTTTTCTTTTATTTCTTTTTTTTTTCCTTCTTCCTTCATCAGATGGTGAGGCTAGTGACAATCGACCCTTGCCAGCCTTTGGTGACCTCACTCCTACATGGGCAAACCTCATTCGACGGGCGAGGTCAATCCTTGCCAGTGGTCGATGAGGTCAACCCTCGCTAGATCTGGTGAGGGCAAGCCTCACTGGCTATCAAGGAGGCCCTGTGACTAGAGGAGGAAGAAGGGGAAAAAAGAAAAGAAAACAGAAATAAAAAAATTGTCCATGTTCTTACTGGGCGTGCCATGTAAAACGACGTGTTCATGTTATTGATTTCCGGACAAAATTGACTGGATGCATTACATTGGCAAATTGTTAAAAGGTTTAGAACTAATCGGTCAAATTAAAAGGTTTAAAACTGAATTACCACAAGTACGATAAGTTAATGACTTTTTTTCGTAATTTCACCGTCGATATTCGACATGCATTAGTAGGAGATCGTCGGACGTGCCAGAAATTGGTGGCCGCAATGGCCGTAGGTTAGAATGGTTGCAACCGATGACGGAGGTGGCCTGCCATAGTGGTATCAAAAGCATCACAGTATCATTCAATATCGGAGCTGGTCCAGCGTATCACTTCAAGTTACGGCAAGAAATCGATTATGATATATTGCAATCACAAATAACAATGGATGCTTCAAAGCTCCCCCAGGCCTCACGGGTCTCGGACATTTTCAAACAAAAAGGGTGTGTCGTAAGTACTACTTACTAAGTAGACCTCACCTCCTTAATCTTCCTAAGTTATTTTATATGACTTATCGAATATTCAAAGTTGAGTTAGGATCTATGATGATTTATTACTTGGAGAGCCATCATGACATTTCACCTCTAGTTATAAAAAATGAAATCAATTATAATGAATTAAGATCATAATTAACAATGTGGCACACCACCACGTAGGGGTGAGCAGTTCTAAGTTCCTTACGGTTCCACTTGAAACTTACTCATTAGAATAGGTCATTCATTTTTTGGAACCTGGAATCTACCATGCATACCTTAGAATCCAGAACCTACCTCTATCACTGGTTGTAGGATCTAACATGTTCCTTTTTTTGGTTTCATTTTTAGTTAAGCAAAAAATTTGGCAGTCCCTCCATTAACTTCACACGTTCACAAAAATAAAAGAATATAATTAGAAGGTGTTCATATAATTAAAGCAAGTGAGAGATTAAAATATAGATTATCACCATACATGTTAACATGTGACAACATAAGCTTCACCAATCTTCAGTGAATATCATGACCATACTAATTACCATATCTACAATCCTACAAAGCACAAGCCCATTGATTCCAATCTATTTTAATGGACACAACAAATTTCCCTTGAATATATTGAATGCAATGTGGAGTTTTGTGATGGTATGATACATAGCATATTTTAACCGATAGTGTACTGTAGGGTCATTTATCTTAGTCTATCAATAACATAGAATGATATGAATTATAGCAAGACACCAATGTTATATGTTTGTTTTTAGGAAATGAAGAAAATTAGTGTGATATATGACTTTATTGTCGTTCTATGTAGGTAGTTGCCGGTATTTAAAAACGTTTGATGTTAAGTCTCAGTCTAACTCCTTTGTTAGAACTTTATAAGTGACTATTAATAGAGGATTAGATCTCTCCCTAAGAGTAACCCCTATTTCAACTACAGACGACCTCAAGCATATTGATCCTCATTAATTGCAAGATAGATTAGTATAAACCCCTCTATAGATATGCACATCTAAGTTCTCATGAAAAAAAAAGTAAAAGGCATATTTTTAGGGTTTTCTCAGTTCCCCCGGTTTGCTTCCTAAAAAAATGGAACTAAAAATCAGATCGAGGCACATTGAAATCTGAAAGCGGATCGGTCGATTCGATCTTGGAATCATGCTCACTCCTACTATCGCGTTAGTGATTTTCATTGAAAATTAGCTGAAATGACTTCATTGGAATAATGCACAAAGGTTTAGAACTTAATTGATAAAATTAAAAAGTTTAAAATTAAATTAATATCTATATAATAGAGCTAAAACCGATTGAATAATTTTTCGTGCGGTTTTGAGTAGATCCAATCACGACAATTTATCACGGTCAATATGAAGAGATTTTATGCGGTGAACGATGCATAATCATTGTGGCAAAATAAAAGGGAAAAAAAACAGGGAAAAAGACAGGGATAAGTCCAGCGATATGGTGTTTTAGCAAATCTTCATATATTGATTTTCTGTGCATTTTATTATCAAATTGAAAAGACAGGGAAAAAAAACAAAGAAGGAGTCAAATATGGGGTCCTCCACATTAGAGAGAGAGAGAGAGAGAGAGAGAGAGAGAGAGAGAGAGAGAGAGAGAGAGAGAGAGAGAGAGAGTGTGGGGCTGTCATGATGCAATTGCTGAGATTGCAAAATAGTTTTAAATTATAATAAAGTTGAGATTGCAATTGCTTCTATTGATGGGTCTTTTGGTATGCACATGAAACCAGATCCAAAGCCCATCAAACATGCACGTAAATCCAAAATTACATCAACATAACCCAAATTATTATTGGGTTAATTGTAAAATAAACGACTTGAGATTTCCACTCGCATATCGAATACCCTCACAATTTTTGGAACTTGCAATTTGCATTCGGATTATAATGTGTCGTGTCTAATTGCATCTTGTCATTCCCACTTATTTATAGAATTGGACATTCCCTTCCTAAACTACACAAAATCTAACCTAAACTTCTCTCTCCTAGCCCAAAACAGGCTGGCCCCCTCTCCCCATCCTCAGCCTTGGACCTGAGGCTGGCGATGCTTGCCTTCAGAGTGAGGTCAAGCGACTTGATCCGAACCAGACCGGGGTATGATCTTCCATGGCCACGGGAGACCTACGAGCTTTTGTCACGGAGCTTGTCATGCTCACCGGGACCCCACGCGGTCAAGGTCGACCTCGCGGCTTGCATGAGCTCAAGCTTCCATGGCCACAAGGTGCGAGCTTTGTGAGAAACAGGAGAGGGGGTTCATCAATGGCGAGGGGCACCGGCAGCAACGTCGATGATGGTGAAGGCGACAAGTGGAGAGAGAGAGAGAGATTGTTGTGAGGTGAGATGGAGAGGGGAGAAATAGACGAGGGAGAAAGAGATATGTATATGGTTTGGAGCAAAAAGGGATATTTTTTATTTGAAGGATATGCAAATTGCTAAATTTTAAAAGTGAAGATGACCTTTGATATGTAGATGCAAACCTTAAGGTTCTGTTTGTTTTACGAAAAATGAATGCTTTTTGAGAACATTTTCCTAAAAATAATTACTTATATTATTATTTACAAAAATAAATGTACGAAAATATTTCCATCGTCTACAAAAATGTTTAGGAATAAATCATTATCAATAATGAAAATATTTTTTTATTAATTAATTATTTAAAGCAATCTTTTTTAAGAAAATATTTTCCTAATCATTTATTCTCCATGAACAAACGGAGCCTCGGTAGCTTTCTATTTTATTCATTATTGCTTCATTATTTATTTTAAACAATTCTAAATATCTGTGTTGCCATAAAAAAAAGGGGAAAAAAAGGAGCAAGGAGGACAATTCCTTGCATTTTTTGTTTTCTTTTTTTTTTATGGGACTTATCCACACCTTTTTTTTTTTATTTAGGATGCACAATTTCTAAATTAATTGATCAAATCAGCCTTCGACTGGGATTAAGCATCCAATGATACTTAATAACACATTTTTTAGGCAATTGGGATACATAAATTATTACTTTCTTATTTAAATTTGCTTCAAAATATTTTCCATTGAAAATAATAATTTACGTCTTCGTTCAGAAAGGCCAAACAAAAAATCCAAGAAATGCGCATTTAGTTATAAATTCAATTTAAGATTTATTTTATTTGTCCCTTCCGATCTTAAAACCATAAAGATGAAACAAGATAAAAAAAAATCAAAAAGCAACTGGAAAAATCGAGATTAATTTTTTTTGGTTTCTACCATAAAGAAAGTCATTAATCCTGTTTACAATCCCATAATTCTGGAAAATTATATATAGAGAAAGTAACTGAGTTTTTTGATGAAAAAAAATATGAGTAATACAAAAAATAGTAACTAGGTTGGGCCCACATCAAAATTACGCAACGCTCAGATGAACAATGTATTAATAACTTAAACCAACAACATCGTACCATTAACAAATTAATGGATTCGTATTCGAATAGAGACAATTTGTCTTTCAATTTTGAAAAATTATTTTTCTAATGAAGACATTTTTTTTGGTTAATATTATTTACTTTTGAAGTTGGTAAACAACTATCAAACATGTTCTACACTCATTACAATTTAAAAGCAAAGATAAGTTAATTAATTTCTCGGAAAATTTCCAATGATGCCCTTGATGAGGCTATTTTCTTGAAAGAGGATCTAGAATGGACATCTTCTTAAATAAGCTTTGAAATGGCCAACTTAATCTAAAATACGGCCCCAGGGCATTTTTAAAGTCATGACTAGGGTTTCCAAGGAATTTTTTTTTTCTATTTTTTTTTTCTCTTTTTCCTCTTTTTCTGTTCATCTCATTCTTGTTCTTTTCTTTTTCCCAATTTTGATGCTTGATCTCGCTCGACTTCATGAAGTTGCTGGTGAGCTTTTGTAACGGCATCGGCTATAATCACTCCTCAATTTAGTGTTGACTCGACGGCATCGATGGATGTTCTCTCTCTTTTCACTCGCAATCATGGCCGCTGGAGTTCTGAGCTCTTGACTAAGGCCGCCAAATCTCCGAGCTAGTGACCATGGCCACTCTAGCTTTAAACTCGCATGCATGGCCCCTCTCTCTCTCTCTCCATTTGGCTATAAGTTGGACATTTATGCGTAAAGTCGTGGTTGGAAATGTTCACCCAACTCGTACGAGAAAATCTTGGATTTGTGCAATGCACGCGAGATGTACTGATTTAATTCGTTTAGTTTGTTAATTTGGAGTCACTCATGAACCTAATTAACATCATCTAAAGTTCAGCGCAACTAATTGGAGGCCAAAAGCATCCGAATATCATGAGGATGTCTGAATTGCATCTTGCATTTTAGTTTAACTATTCAACGTTGAACTCGCTTTCTATGTTGGTCGAGAGCCAGCTCGGGGATTTGACGGTCGTGGTCGTGAGTGAGAAGAGAGAGAACGGCCATTGACGTTGTTGAGCTAGCACCGGATGGAGGAGTAGTCGTACGTGATGCCGAGACATAGGCTCACCGGTGCCTTCATGACGTCAAGCAAGATCGGGCATCGGAAGTAGGTAAAAAGTAAAGAATAAAAGAAGATGAACGAACCGAAAGGATAAAAGGAAAAAGCAAAAGAGAAAGAATAAGAAAAAGAAAATTGCCCTAGACGAGAATGCCCCCGTCTTGTTCGAAGCCTTATTTGATACTAAGTTGGCCACTTCAATGGCTAATTTGAGTTGGGCTATCTCTTAAAAAACACCCAACTTTAGATCTTTATTTAAAATTTTCATTCAATTTTCTTATGACTTAGTAAATTGCGGTATGCAAAAGGAGCGAGAACATGAAATGTATGAACACAGAGAGAGTGATGTTTGCTAAATATTGAACCAAAATTTGGTCACTCAAGTTAAAAGGCGGGATTAGTCTTCCGTGTACAAACTAATTAAGAGTTGATGCTGCTCTCCTGATAAGATCATGGCAGAGCTAAACTAGTTATTGTATTGAAATAATCTATGTGTCCTGCTTGACGAACGGGATGCTCGAGCTTAATTGGACGTGACACAATTTGATATAAAGATGCAATTTGCCATAACATTTTTAGGAGCAATCTATACAAAGAAGGCCGGTTTGGTGTTCTCGGCTCACCATATGTTGCACAAGAAATTGTTGGCTCGTGACACATAGGAGAGAGAACATGAAATGTTTGAAGAGAGAGAGAGAGTAATGTTACTAACTATTCAACCATAATTTGGTCAGTTAAGCTTAAAATGTTTGTTTTAGCCAGGAAAAAAAAACTGTGTGGAAGTAGCCTCCACCCTTTCCTTTTTCTGTCTTTTGTTCTTGTTTTCTCGACTGTTCGAGTTCTTTAATTGGTGTATTGACTTCACCAAGACTTTGGAACGACCTCCACGTCCACGGCTCCACCTGCGGCTTCGTTTGCTTTTCCGCCAGAGAGATCAGAGAGAGAGGGAGGACATTTCTTTTTGACACGGTAAGCTTTCACTGATTGGCCTTACTTGGCTTTCCTCAAGCGAAAGTACTCTCCCACCACCATCATCATCGTCCGAGCGATCACTCATCTCCTCCTTCCCCCTCTCCCTCTGCTACTGTAGCTCAAAAGGGTGCTCCGTCTTTCCTCTCCTCCCGTCCTCATGGAGGCCGGCGACAGTCAGTCGCCGCCGCGGCTGGTCAACGATCGAGTCTACGTGGCCGTGGGCAGCGACGTGCAGGAGAGCAAGTCGACTCTCCTGTGGGCGCTGCAGAACTTCGGCGGCCAGTTCCGCATCCTCCATGTTCATCAGCCTCCCGAGGATGATCATGACAGGAACCATCTCAACCCACCTCGTAAGTTTCATCAACCTACGTATATCTACGTAGGATGCCGTAAACTGAAACCCCTTTTTTTTTTATCACAAAATATCTTTTTTAAGACTCTTTGTATCGGACTACGTGGAACTAAACTGCTCTACGACGGCCTAGGATGCCGGGGACACGTTGCGGCGGGGCATGATAGCCGCACCGGTAAAGTTTGATACCTCAGCTAAGTAGAATGCTAACTCAAGCGCACCTTCTTAAAGGAGGACTCTAAAAGGGCATGAGTGTCTACTGTATCGATGATGATGCTTCTTGTGAGAATGGTTTCTCTGGCATTGTTAGCTGATAAGCTGCATTCGACCGCTATACATCATTAGAGATTGTAGAGATTGCTTTGTTTAATTCCACAGAGACGTGGCTGCATATGAGGTGGCACGATTTAGTTTTGTTGAACTAAGTACTTTTGGTAATTTGCGGTTGAATGCAACTGCTGGCCATTCCTCATGCTGATTCCTCTAACCAGTAAGGTGATCTCGAATTAACATTTTATGAAAAGTACTTCCCTGTTGCCCCATTTGAAGAAACATTTCTGGTTGGTATACACAAGTCAATTGGACTTCATTGTAATGTTGGCAGTCATGTAGTTTTCCATGCGAAAATAACTCTCGATCTATGGGGTTGTGTGCGCTCGCATTTTTGGAAGTATAGTCCAAATGTGATGCATTTACGAAATGTTTGCATGCTGAGAGGCTTCCTTATTCTGAGGACTGATTAACTTTGGAGGGAACATGATTTTAGTCCTGATAGTCCTTTTCTGTGCGAGTCGGCATTAGCTTAAATTCTTCCACTGCAGCAATTTCGTAACAGCAGTTTCCTTGACTTGTGAAATTTCCCAGTGAATCAGTCGTATGGTTATGGTGCCAGGACTCCTCAAGAACTTGCGAGGCAGAACATGGATAAGATCCTGGATGAGTACATTCGCATTTGTAACCAAACAGGGGTTCGTTTTTACCCAAATCATATGTCTTCCTCCACATTTGCCATATGATTAGTTTGTTGTTTCTTAGCATTACTGTTAAATTTGTAAGAATTTTTTTTTCTTGTTTTCCCATTTTAGTGATGTAGAGAAGACAAGATTATGGGAAAAACTAAGCGCTTAATTCGTCCAAATCTGATTGTCTTGACTTCGTTCCCATAATTTTGTACTCCCGGCTTCTTCTGAATTAACTGAGCACAAAAGGGTGGTGGAAGTTAGAGATATCATCGTTGTATGGGATTAGGTTTGTGTCAAGTTCTGTTTTAAGGTTTTAATATGGTAAGTTTACCCAGAAATCTATATGCTTATGCAACCTGACGGCAGCCCATCATTCAAAACTTTTCGAAGTTAATCGTTGACATGCTCACTGGAATCCAATATGGGTTTTGTCTGTGCCGCATTAATGTTTTCCTGTCTGAAGGTTCCTGTGGAGAAACGATATATTGAGCTGCAAGATATAGGGAAGGGGATAGTGCAACTTATTGAGGAGCATGCCATTGAGAAACTGATTATGGGAGCAGCAGCAGATAAGCGCTATTTTGTGTATGATTTACTCATGACTTCTTCGTTTATTTAGCATAGATCCGAAGGTAAAGAAAATGTGAACTCTGCAGTCGACAAGCTACTTTGAGTCCTAGTCTTAGATTAATGACACCAACTTTGCTGAAAGAGTGCATCTTAAGTGCGTTGCAAAAGTATTATCTTGAGTCTCATATATCATTATATATCTAATGAAGAGGTGAGCTAGTAGTTTGCCATGGATATGGTTCCTCATGTCTTTTGTGTGGCAACTGGAGAGAGAGTTCAGTAAAATTCAGTCATTTTGGATGATGACTAATTCAGTTGAGCTGTTATTTTACTTCATAGGTCAGCACCAATTGACGACTGCATTTTTTAACAAAGTCAGACACAACATTTTCATTCCTTTGTCGAAAATCTTTGGTTGCTGACGTGCCTTTGACATTGCAGAGGGATGGCGCAACTTAAATCCAAAAAAGCAATATTTGTCAACCAGCAGGCTGATCCATCTTGTTATATTTGGTTTATCTGCAAGGGGCAGCTAATTCATGTCAGGTAACAACACGACCGTATTTTACTTTATTTCTCCATGTAGTTGATGACAAGCACGAACATGGCAATTACCACAAAACAAGTTTTCGTTTTATCTAATCACTCATTCATGGTACTAGTGCTGAGCGGGGACAGAGGTAAGGAATTAAGCCAGTGTATCGAAAGTAGTTACCACCACTAATATTTTTATACATAGTTGTGTAGAACTTGACTTCTTCGCTAGAATAACATCCAGAGTTTGGAATAACATGTAGAGAATTACAAAATAGGTCATCGAAACATGAAATGTGCAACAAGCATAATAAGAAAAGCACTTACCTAAAACTGAATGGCCGACCCCTTTAAAACCTCTTTCTTGTTGATGCAGGAGCATAGGAGAATGTCATCTATTTTCTCGAGTGGTAAGGGCGACCGTTTCCAGGGTGGGTGGGTTCGAGACTGAGAACCTTGAACCTACCTTGTAAATAGGGAACCGGGCCTAACTTTAAGTAATAGAACTATTATTTTAGGAAAACATGCCCTGTGAATAATATATGGCATAGTGGTTAAGACATTGATGAATTTCCTAGACTTGAAAACCGGTATAAAATCGAGAGCTACACCGTTTCCCAATATTTTACCCAAGTACCTACTCGGTCCTCATGCGAATAGGTCGGGTATGGCCGGTTTGGTTCAATTCCATTCCCAAATTGAACCGGACCAGTTGGTCACCCTTAAATCACGGTTACTGTAGCAGATTTTTCAATTTTGGTCTTTGTAGTTCTTTTGGGTATTTACTTATGTTTTAAGAGTCCTATGAATAAAGGTTTTTTTATGCCTAGTTTGGTCTTGAAGGGTTGTTTTCTGATTAGTGAATCTTCTAGATTGAGTAAAGTGTTTTTCAATAAACAGAAGACAATCTGTTACATTGTTTGTTCTATTTCGAATTGTTCCTATTTGCTCCTCCCATTCTGCTCTTGGTACGAATACCTTGTTAGGTTGAACCGTAAATCACTTGTCATTCTATAACCGGAACTCTTAGGCTAAGTTTCAAAATGGCATCTTGAGTTTCCAGAGTGCATCTTCATATGCTGATGAGAGTTTATGCTATCTTTTCTGGAACCTATGTCTGAACGCTTGTCAATGTATTCTCTTAAGTTCACTCTGTCCAAATCACCATCTCTTAGTGAAGGCCATCTCCATTTTATGCATATAAAGGAGGTTGCTGCTCAAGCTTCTTCAACTTTTCATGCCTCGGATGCAACTATGATGTTTTTTGTTTATGTGAAATGCAACTATTATGTTAGCTGATGTGGATTATTAAAAAATTTATAGGGAAGGAGATTTAAACACTTTCGATATGGATGCTCCCTCATCATCGGTATCAGTGAATTCTGCTGCGGAATCTGGATCACAAAACTCAAGAAGCCCTATAGGTTCATCAGCTCTTTCACGATCCAACTCTAGTGAAGTTGAAGATGATAGGTCCTTGGTTTGGATTGAGAGAGGCCAGAGGATCCATCATAAATCAGAATCAAGCTCTGGACCTTCTTTAAAACCTTCCAATGAACTTTCTTGTGAACCTCCAATGCCATTTTGTGCTCTGGTAGAACAAAATTTCTGTACTTTCTTTGTTTTTTTTTTTTGGTCAAGAAAATTTCTTTACTTTCAAGCGTATCTATCTGTTCAGTAAACTAGATAGTTTCATATACAACTGAGCACTGGGATTATGAGTCATTCTTAAGGCTCCAAATTTCCTGACAGGAAGGAAGTAACGATGAACTCTATAAACAACTTGACAGAGCAATGGCAGAGGCTGCAAAGGCAAAACGAGAGGCATATGAAGAGTGGATCAATCGTCAAGAAGCTGAAAAAAATGCAATTGATGCTAATCGCAGAGTAATGTTCTTGTCGTGATTATCTTACTATGTTCTGTGCACACATGTATTCATGGATTCTGAGGTATTGGAGATAGAAAGCAGAGACAACACGTGCATGGGAGACAAATTTAGTTAATCAATGGTTCAGAATCTGCTTTCTTTTTGCTAGTTTGTTACCTCAAGTCAATGTTTGGACAAAGTACTCGAGATGGTACACTTGAGGATGCAGAAGTCTTGTAGACCAATCTAAATGAAGTTCCTTCATCTGGATTTCAAAGAACTTAGAACGTTAGTATTCCTAAAGTTTGAGGAGACTCCATTAGGTGGAAGTTGCTCAGTCCATCTTTGATGCAAGTGCTTGGCACAGCCTCAGTTTCATAAGTCGACATTGTTAGAGGCAGAATTTTGAGTATCTTAGTAATATAATAAACTATCCGAACATTGTTGCTTATTTACAGGTTATAGCACTTCAGGAGGAGTTAAGGCAGAGGAACGGTCTTGAGGAATCGCTAGCTAAAGAAAAGGAAGCACTCGAAATGACGAAGAACCAACTGGATGAGTTACAGATGCTGCTAGAGAATGCACTGAAAGTAAACGAGGAGCTCCTTACAAGCCAAGCAAGTGAACCCTTGACTGCAAATCAGCAGGACTTCCTTTCTGAATTTTCTTTCTCAGAAATTACGGAAGCTATCAACTGTTTTGATCCATCCTTAAAGATTGAGGAAGGAGAGTACGGGAGCACTTATAAAGGTTTTCTTTGTAACATCCTAGTGACCATTAAGTTGCTTTCCCAGGGATCCTCACGGTACCATCAAGAGGTGAGGCATTTGCAGTCTTAGCATATTTTCAAGAATATTGTGGTTGTTTTGACAATTGATCAGAAGTATGCAGGCTTATATCGCAGTACGTCATTCTAATATGTAATCCAAAGCATAAGATTGGAAGGTCATTCAACTTTCATTTGATTCTAGGCACATAAAGAACTTTTTTAATTTTTCCGTCCAAGAAGTTCGAGAGATGATAGATGCATGAAGTTTTTGTAGGTCCTAGGTTGAAAGTTTGACAAATTTGTGGGTTTTTTCTCAGGTCCAAACAGCAAGTAAGCTAAGACATCCAAATTTGGTTAACCTCATCGGAGTCTGCACTGAAGCTTGGACTCTTATCTATGAGTATCTCCCCAATGGTAGCCTTGAAGACCGACTCTGCTGCATAGGCAACACTGCGCCTCTATCATGGCAAACTCGTGTATGCATTTGTATGGAAACATGTGCTGCGTTAATTTATCTGCATTACCACAGTGGAATAGCTCATGGTGACCTGGAACCAGAAAATATTCTTCTCGACACCAACTTCCTGCCAAAACTAATAAAATCTGGACTGTCCTGTGAGCCAACGGCAGGGGAACGATCTTTTGCCTCAGATGTTTATTCATTTGGTCTTATAATATTGCAGTTACTGATCGGGAAATCGGCCTTGAGTTTAAAAGAGACAGTGCAAGACTCATTCATTCTAGAGAACTTAAAGGACTTACTGGATCCTACAGCAGGGCACTGGCCATTTGAGCAAGCCAGGGAGCTGGCTCACATGGCATTGAGGTGCTGTGACATAAATCCCAGCAACCGGCCTGAGCTCAAGTCCGAAGTGTGGCCTGTGCTCGAGCAGATGCGAATTCTTAGTGAAGATTCATCGTCCAATTGGTCAGGTCCTGAAGAGCCTAGTCAGCCTCCTCCATATTTCATTTGTCCAATCTACCAGGTGAGTTTGCTTATTATTTGTGTACTAGGATATAGATCACTGTTTAAAGTCTAAGATCTTTGGCTATATGTCGGCATGATTATATCGATTCTACCTTGAAATCGTTATACACCTCATTGGCATTTTATTTTAGGAAATTATGCAAGATCCCCAAGTGGCATCAGATGGTTTTACCTATGAGGCAGAGGCGATAAGGGGTTGGTTTACTAGTGGCCATGATACTTCACCTATGACGAATCTCCAGCTTGCAAACCTTGAACTCGTTCCGAACCAGACTCTGCGATCTGCAATTCAAGATTGGCTACAAGACCATGAACCTTAAATTCAATGTCCTGATCACAGTGACTGTGAACCCGGCAAGAGCAGTGCAACTTTCCTTTGCAACTAAGAACTGCACAGAGATTCTTTGCTCTGGCACTGAAATGTATGGCCCACAATTCTGCGGTTTCAAGGTCTGGGATATTGTTTTGGCATGATGATTTGGGTTGAATTTGCATCTGCGCAAACCGTGATTGGATTTATAGGCGTGCATATGCTACAAATATCGCTGCAAAACTGCATGACCGCGTCTCTGGATTGGTTAGTTGAAAAGCCTGGGATAAGAGTGGATGAGAATCTGCTTCTCTTGTCCTGGACCTCGTGATGCCGCCACTTAGCGTCGCCGGAATGTCTTGATGGCGAGGTTGAAAACCCCACTATGGAGGATAGGAAGGAAGACACTAGATAACCTACGTCTCCCCTAGGCCACTCCAAGCATACAGAAATCTCTCGATAACTCATGATTATATTCAAAGTAAACTTGCAACTTAATAGAATACATCCTAACTATATGTTCTAATGACAAGACAATCTTGAAATTTCCAAATAAGGATTTAGAAATATTCTCGGTGTCATTCCTCCCTCGGCTGGAGAAATCCTCAAGGCCAACTTCATCAAGTCTTTGGCCTTCATGGTATGGTGATAGCTCAGCAGATATTGAAAGTAGACAAACACCACTCTCCAGGAAGTTCAATTCTGTAGACATTATCTTCGATGCGCTCCAAAACTGAAAAGAGGACCGTCCGCCGCTCGAGGAGATAACTCGGGCATGACGAGACGGCCAGGCAGGAATGGTTCTTTCACTCAAATGAATCCACACAAGATCACCTTCCTTAAAACAGCAGGTTCTGTATGCTTATTTGCTCGACCGCAATACTTCTGTCTGCTTTAAAATTCTCTTTCTCACTTCTCAACGTAAACTGCTCATTTTCCTTAGCCCCTTTCTTCAGCATCTCCGCTAAAACTGTTGCTTGGTGGGTAATGCAGTAAGATCCAAAGGACTAGAAGATTGCTTTCCATACACAACCCCAAATGGGCTTCTTCCAGTGGTTCGACTCATCCAACTAAGATAGGCAAACTCAGTTTGAGCCGATAACAAAGATCAAATTGTTTAGCATGTTTTTCCAGTAGAACTCCCATCAGTCTGAGGATGACTAGCAGATCTAAACTGAAGTTGAGTTTCCATTGTTCGCCAAAATTGAGGGCGGCGCTATTTCCATCATCAATGTGACTAAATCCACTCCATTTTCATGAAAAATACAAAATTGCCTGCAATCATTCCATTGCAATTCAAAATGGCGGCCATAAATTTATTTACTTTCCTTCCTTATTATTATTTTTATTTCTTAAGATCTAGTTGCCATAATTAAGCATTTCACATTTTCTATTTTTGTTTATTGTGAATATCTCATGTGTATTAAATGCACCATGTTTTCTTTTTATTTTTAGATTTTACTTTTGTAGAAATAAGTTTTTTCAAAACGAGAAATTTCAAGAAGCCTAATTCGTTTCAAGGTTGTCGAGCAACTTTATGCATTAGATGTCAAGTAGATTATACAAAAATTATAACATATACTATTTTTAACACAATCACATGTTTATTATAACCTTTACTTTTGTTGTACATATTACCATTGGTCCCTTTCTTATTAGTTGTCTTTTATATTCATATACATATAATGGGATGATAGGATGAAACAAAAAGAAAATCCTTTCAATAATTTTCCAAAATAAAAACACAATTACATTCCCCAACGTGAGACTTTCAAAAATGAAATTTATGAAGTGAAAGATTTGCATAAAAAAGAATTTAAAAAAAAACCGGTAAAATCTCATCATTTTGGATTGACAAAATTTAATATATTTCTTGAAGCACTTACCACAAAATATCAGGATGTCTCATTGTGCATAACTTTTTCACGTCAATGATTTTAGTCTTACATACTCCATGTAAAAGTATTTCGCCAATAGTAAGGAAAAAGACAAATTCTTTGATACTGCAAATAGAGAGACTTGATTTGTATTTTAGACTAATGAAACTAGAAAATAAAAAATTTACCATAAAAGTGAACTTTTGAGATAAGAAGGATGAAAAACAGATAGGTTGTTATAAGAATGATGAAGCATGTAATTGTGATTTTATTTTGGATAGTGTCCATTGAAAGCAAGTAAAAATAAACAAGTGGCTATGTTAAAGAATTGTTCTATGTTAAAAAAAAGTCAGATTCTACTTGACTATTAATTATAATAAATTTGCTCAACAATGTAGGAAAAAGAGTAGGTTTCTTGAAAATTTCCCTTTTCAACAATACTATTTTCTATGGAAGTAAAATTTAACAATAAAAAAGAAAACATATTGCCTTTAATATACATAGGAAATCGACAGTAAACAAAAGCAAAACATGTTAAATTGTTGATTATGAACCACTGGGGTTTGCCCTAATGATTGCCTTTCTTACTTGGGAAGGGAAATGTGAGGAGTTCGAATCGTAACCTTCTAAGGGAGTTAGGGGTGGGGATGGGGACGTTTAGTTTCAGATGTGCGTTTCGACAACCACACCCTGCAAGAGGCAAGACAAAAAGTCTGAGAGTGAGTTGAGAGTTAGAGTAGGACTAGCAAAAAAAAAGAAATTGTTGATTACGGCTACTAATTCTTATGTAGAAAAAGAATGAAAATAAATAAATATGGGTTACCACTTTAAATTGCAATTAAATGATTGAGGATAATTTTGACTTTTTGGTGAAAATTGGGTAGATTTAGACGTACAATGGGTGGAAGTAGCCCCGCCCTTTTTATTTATTCGTGTAGAAATCAAAGGGACTTTTCTTTCCTCTTGAGAAATGGTACGAGTCTCACAAGAAAAACAAACACAAACATTTTGATTGCATGAGTTTTAATCGAAGAGTCAGATTATTTTATTATTTATATTTTTTCATTTAAAAATAACATGATTTAATTTGGAAAGTAAAATATAAGTACGTGTTTCTATATTTTTAAATTTTGATGGTTAATAGGCCTAATTAATGAGGAGGAGCCAACTAAATTTTGATAGGATATAAGATTGTAGTACTAGACTTTTATCTTTGGCAATTAATAAGGAGAAGTCAAGTTTTTAAAGGAATTTTAATAAGGGGATGCAACCAGATATATGAAACTAAAAGAAAAGGCCAAAAGGACTAATATTGAGATATTAATATAACTTCATGACTCAAATCCACGGTACGAATGCAAACGCCCATGCCACACTAATGGCCGAGGACAAGAAACATATTATGAATCGGGAAAATTATCTAAAAAGTCTAAAACTTATTGCACTTTTGTCAATTCAGTTCTAAACCTTTCAATTTTGCCAATTGTGTCCTGAACATTTTCGCTTTTTGCTAATTGAGTCCTAAACCTTTAAGTTCATTCGGCTAATTTTGATCGGAAATCACTAACGTGGACGCCGGCTAGCCTACGTGGTGTTGACGTGAACAAATTTTAATATTATTTGAATTTTTTGGTTATTTATTCATTTTCTTTTCTTTTTCCTACTTTTTTTTTCCTCTCCTTCTTCCTTCTCTGGCCGATCGCGAGGCGTTGGCAATCGTCCAAAGGGGAGGGCTGGTGAGGTCGACCTCGCTGGCCTCGGGCGAGCCTCTCCCTTGTTGGCCACTGACGAGGCCAACCTCGCCCAGCCATGGTGAGGTCCAGCCTCGTCGTTGCTGAGTGAGGCTAGGCAAGGCTCGACCTCACCATTGCTAACGAGGGCAAGCCTCGTCGTGGCTCGACCTCATCGGATTTGATGAGGCTGACCTCGCCTAGACCTCAATAGGGGTTGGCGAGTCTCACTCTCGCTAGTGGCCGATGGGGGCAAGGCTAGCCCTTGTTAGTGGCCAATGGGGGTGAGGCTCGCCCGAGGTCGGCGAGGTCAACCTTGTCGGCCCTCCCCTTTGGTTGGTTTTTTATGCCCAGCAATCGGCTAGAGGAGTAAGAAGGAGAGGAGAAAAAAAATGAAAAAAAACAAAAAAATAATAGAAATAAAAAAAAAATTTATAATTAAAAATTCTTCACGTCAGCGCCGCGTAGATTGATCGGTGTCCACATAAGTATTTTTCAGCTAAAATTGATTGGATGGACTCAATTAATAAGAAACGAAAAGATTTAGAACTTAATTGATAAAATTGAAATGTGGTATCAAATTACCGGTTGTCCCATCTCTACTAGAAAAATGTAATTTGAGCAAAGCTAAAGCTTTTTATCTTTCACATGTTTCTCGTTAGGACACGTATGAAAGATGGTACGAAAGAATACAAGGTTCGAACCATAATAAGATAAAACATAAAAAGAGAATTTGCATTCTTTCTCTTTCCAACTGTTCTTGAGTTCATTTTTCACATGATCAATAAAGAAGATGGCACAGCCTCCATATTAGCCAGAACTTTTTTAATGTGGAGTTTTTTTTATTAACATTTTCCGATATTGGACATGCATTAGTAGGAGATCATTGATCACAACCGATATTGGCGGCGGCAACGGCGGTGGCGATTGCTTATTAGAATGATTGTGACTGATCACGGAGACGGCCTATCATATTGCCCCGCAGAAAGAGATCTGTGGCGACAACCACTAGACGTTGGCCTCAAGCTATCACCATACTCAAAGAGCAATTTCACCATATCAAAACCAAAACTTAACCACTATCCTTTTAATAGGACTAGAGAGAAAGAGTTGATACCAAGATTTCAAGATTAGCTCTTGTTATTAAGCTCTTGATCTACAAGTTTTATTTTAATAATATTTTCAGGATTACTTTTATTTGGATTATGATTTTGATAAATACCATTACTTATTTCGATTTGGTATTTTTAAGGAGGTTATCTTTTGCTGGGTAAGAAAGTGGAAGGGGATTTTAATAGGATTAATACTACGAAAAATGTCAAATCGGTACCTAACTCCAAACTGATACATATATGTTAAATTTATCTTCCATTAAATTTTACCATCAAATTCCTGAGTTGAATAACTCGTGGCAGTTGATGGGTGCACCAGTTTAGGGTTTTACCGTCCGTTTGTCAAAAGTGTACCGGTTTGTGATTTTTCGTGATATTAATTTAATTTAACGGAAACTAACGGAGAATAAATTTATCACAAGTATATTAATTTAGAGTTTGTCGTGGTATTAATCTATTTTAATAATACTTTGGGGATTACTTTTTATTTTGAGTAAGATTTTGGTAAATATTGTCACTTAAAAAATTTCTCCTTTTCTCTTTTTTGTTTCTTTTTCGGTCAAGCATTTCTCGTTTTCTCTCACTCGCTGCGCTACTACAGCTAAAAAGGTGCTCCTTTTACTTCTTGCTCTCATGGAAGCCGCCGGCGGCGGTCGATCGCCGCCGCTGCCGGTCGCCGATCGAGTCTACGCGGCCGCGGGCGGCGACGTGCAGAAGGGCAGGTCGACCCTATCGCGGGCGCTGCAGAATTTGGGCGGCCGCTTCCGCATCCTCCGTGCTCAACAGCCTCCCGAGGACGATGATGACGATGATCGCGACCCTCGCGACCCATCTCGTAAGTTTCACTTCATGCCGTGAACGAAGTACACTGCTGTGAAAACGTCCTTATTTTAACCGAAAAATTATCTGATGGAACATGGAGGTGAGAGGGTAGACGTGTCACGTGAATACAAGTTTCGGGTTTTTCGTATCATAAGAAAATGTGAAGGACAAATTTATCATGGTGAGCATAGAATTCAGGAAAAATGTGTTAGGGTAGGCATAATTTTGGAAGTTTTTATTGGCTTTTTCTTTGTTCTTCAAGACACTTCATATCGATCTACATGAGATGAACTGATTTACGTCGGCCTAGGGACATGGTGCAGCGGGACATTACAGATGCAATGTTAAAGTTTGCTCCTTTAGCTTGGTAGAATGCTGACTGCAGCCCAGCATGTATGATGATTCCAAGAGGGCACAGGGTATCTGCTGTGTCAATGATGGTGCTTCTTGTTAGAATGGTTTTGGTTTATCTCTGGCACTGTTGGCTGATAAGCTGAATTCATCCGATATTAGATATTGTAGAGATTGCTGTGTTGAATTCCACAAAGAAGTGACTATATATGAGGTGACTTTTGGTAATTTGTGGTTGAATGCAACTCTTGGCCGTTCCTCGTGTTTGTGCCTCTAGCCAGTGAGGTGATTCTGAACTAACATTTTGTTGAAAGTACTTCCCTATCGCCCCGTCTGAAGAAACATTTCTGACTCGTATATACAAGTCATTAGACTTTGTTGTGATGATGGTGGTCATGTAGTTTTCCATGCGAAAATAAGCCCCAGTCTGGAAGTTAGCACGTACCCGCAATTTTTGGAAATCGTGGTATAGTCCAAATGTGATGCATTTATGAAACGTTTGCATGCTGCGAGGCTTTTCTTATTCTGAGGACAGATTAACTGTGGCGAGAACATGATTTTATAAGGTGCAAGTTGGCATTAGCTTAAATTCTTCTGCTGCGGCAATTTAGTAACAGCAGTTTCTTCGACTTGGTGAAATTTCCAGTCAATCAGTCGCATGACTTTGGCGTCAGGACTCCTCAAGAACTTGCGAGGCAGAACATGAACGGGGCAAGATGCTGGACGAGTACATTCACATTTGTAAGCAAGCAGAGGCTCGTTTTCCCCTGAATTATGTCTTCTGCCACATTTGCCATATGATTAGTTTGTTGTTTCTTAGCACTACTGTTGAATGCACAATAATTTGTTTTTCATTTTCCCATTGTAGTGAAGTAGAGAAGACAATGATAGACTGAAGTTTAGGATTATTCGACATTTCAGATGGTTATTTCATGATACTGGTAAAGTTAGTGCTTAATTCGTCTGGATCAGATTGTCTTAATTTCATTCCCAGAATTCTATACTCCCGGTTGTTCTGAATCAACTGAGTACATAAGGGTGGTGGAAGTTAGAGATATAATTTTTGTATTTGATTAGGTTTATGTTGAGCTCTGTTTTGAGGTTTTAATTGGATAAGTGTACCAAGAAATCTACATGCTTATGTAACCTGACATCAGCCCATCATTTGAAACTTTTCGAAGTTAATTGTTGACATGCAAGCTGGAGTCCAGTATCTGACTTGTGTGTGAATACATTAATGTTTCCTTTCTGCAGGTTTCTGCGGAGAAAAGATATATCAATATGCAAGATATAGGGAAGGGGATACCGCAACTTATTGAGCAGCATGCCATTGAGAAACTGATTACAGGAGCAGCAACAGACAAGCGCTATTTTGTGTATGATTTACTCATGAGTTAATCTTCATTTATTTAGGATAGACCAGAAGGCAAAAGAAAATGTGACCTGTGGAATCGATGAGCTACTTTGAGTCCTAGTCTTAGATTAATGACATTGACTTTGCTCAGAGATTGCATCTTAAATGCATTGCAAAAGTATTTTCTTAAGTCACATACATTATTATATTTTTTATGAAGAGGCGAGCTAGTAGTTCGTCATGAATATGGTTCCTCATATCTTTTGTATGGCAACTCTAGAGAGAGATTACAGTAAAATTCAGTCATTTTGGATGACGACTAATTCAGTTGAGCTGTTATGTTTCTTCATAGGTCAGCACCTATTGACAACTGCAGTTTTTTAATAAGTCAGATACAACATTCTTGTTTTTTTTTTCAAAATCTTTGTTTGCTGATGTGCCTTTAGCATTGCAGTGGGATGGCACAACTTAAATCCACAAGTGCAATTTTTGTCAACCAGCACGCGGATCCATCTTGTTACATTTGGTTTATCTGCAAGCGACAGCTAATTTATGTAAGGTAACACAACATAACCATATTTTTACTTTATGTTTCTCCATGTAGTCGATGACAAGCACAAACATGACAATTATTCCAAAACAAAATTTCGTTTTATGTACTCATTCTCGGTACTTGTCCTGAGCAGGGATAGAAGTAAGGAGTTAAGCCAGTGTAAGTAGTAACTACGACTATATCTTCGAACATAGATGTAAAGAACTTGACTTCTTGGCTTGAATAACATCCGCCAAATTTGGAATAGCATGTAGAGTATTACAGAATAAGTCATTGAAACATAAAAGATGCAACAAGCAGAACATAAGAAAAGTACTTAAATTAAACCGAATGGGCGACCCCTTTGAAATTTCTAACTTGTTGATGCAGGAGCATAGGACAATATTATCTATTTTCTCGAGTTACTGCTCACGGTAACTATAGCAGATTACTAATTTTGGTCTTTGAAGTCCTTTTGGGAATTTACTTAAGAGTCCTAGCACTATAAGGTTTATTTTCTTAGGTTGAAGCCCTATGAATAAAAGGTTTTTATGTCAATTTATTGGTTTCAAAGAGTTGTTTTCAGATTTGTCATTTTTCTAGATTGAGTAAAGTTTCTTTTTCAAGAAAGACATTCTTTTTTTTCGTTGGCCTTGAAGTCCAGAAGACAATCTTTTACATTGTTTCCTTACAAATTGTTCCTATTTGCTCTTGGTATCAAGTACCTCATTAGGGTTTTCCCTACATCATTTGTCATACCTTTCCCCAAACTCTTAGGCTAAGTTTCAATATGGCATCTTGAGTTTCCAGAGAGGATCCTCATATGCTGATGAGAGTTTATGCGTATTTCTGGAACCTACATTTGAATGCTTTTCAACATATTCTCTTAAGTTCACTCTGTCCAAAATTACCACCTTCATTAATGAAGCAATCTGCTTTATTGCTGCTTAAGTTTCTTCTTCAACTTGCTATGCGTCAGATGCAACTAAGATGTTAGCTGATGTGAATTATTGAAAAATTGTAGGGAAGGAGATTTAAACAAGCTCAATATGGTTGTTTCCCCATCATCAGTATCAGTGAATTCTGCTGAGCAATCTGGATTACAAAACTTAAGAAGTCCTATAGGTTCATCAGCTCTAGTGAAGTTGAAGATGATATGCCCTTGGTTCGGATTGAGAGGGGCCAGAGGATCCATCATAAATCAGAATCAAGCTCTGTATGTTCTTATAAACCTTCCTATGAACTTTCTTGTGAACCTCCAACACGATATTGTGCTACAATAGAAAAAAATTCTTTACTTTGAAGTGTATCCACTTCAAAAAACTAGGTAATTTCATATACAACTGAACGCTGGGATATCGAGTCATTATTAGGGCCCCAAATTTCCTGACAGGAAGGAAGTAATGATGAAGTCTATGAACAACTTGACAGAGCAATGGCAGAGGCTGCAAATGCAAAACAAGATGCATATGAAGAGTGGATCCATCGTCAAAGAGCTTTCTATGAACTTTGTTGTGAGCCTCCAATGCAATATTGTACTAAAGTAGAACAAATTTCTTTACTTTCAAGTGTATCTATCACTTAGATAAAATATATAGTTTTGTACTCGGATTACGAGTCATTCCTAAGGGCCCAAATTTCCTGACAGGAAGGAAGTAACAATGAACTGTATGAACAACTTGACAGAGCAATGGCAGAGGTTGCTAATGCAACACAAGAGGCATATGAAGAGAGGATCCATCGTCTAAAAGCTGAAAAGATTGCAATTGATGCTACTTGCAGAGTAATGCTCTTGTCATGATTTTCTTACTATGTTTTGCATGCATAATAGTAATGGATTCTGGAGTATTGGAGATAGAAAGCAGTAACACACGTGCGTGAGAGACCGATTTAGTTACTAGAATCTACTTTTTTTAGTTTTGTTACCTAGCATCAATGTCTGGACAAAATACTCTAGATTGTGCACTAGAGGATGCAAAAGTCTTGTAGACCAATGTAATGAAGTTCCTTCATCTGGAATTGAAAGATTTTAGAAAGTTAGTATTTCTGAAGTCTGGGCAGACTCTGTTAGGTGGAAGTTGCTTGGTCCATTTTTGATGCAAGTGCTTGGCATGGCACAGTCTTATAAGTTAACATTGGTAGGGATAGAATCTTGAGCATCTTGAAAATTTAATGAAATATCTGAACATTGTTGCCTATTTGCAGGTTAAAGCACTTGAGGAGGGTCTAAGGAGGACGAACGGTCTTGAGGAATCGCTAGCTAAAGAAAAGGAAGCACTTAAAATGATGAAGAACCAACTCGACGAGTCACGGACACTGCTAGAGAATGCACTGGAGCTCCTTGCAAACCAAGCAAGCGAATCCTCGAGTGTAAATCAGCAGGACTTCCTCTCTGAATTTTCTTTCTCAGAAATTATGGAAGCTACCGACAGTTTCAATCCATCCTTGAGGATTGACGTAGGAGAATATGGGAGCACTTATAAAGGCTTTCTTTGTCACATCCCAGTGATCATAAAGATGTTCTTCCAAGGATGCTCACGGTACCATCAAGAGGTAAGGCGATCGCAGTCTAAGCATATTTTCCTGGAAGAATAGTTGAAGTTGTTTTGACAAATGATTAGAAGTATGCAGGCTTATATCACGGTCCATCAACTAAATAGGCAATCTAAAATATAAAGATTGGGAGGTTTTTCGATTTTCATTTCATTTTAGGCAAATTAAAAACTGTTTAACTTCTCTGTTCAAGAAGTTGGAGAGACAATTGACTCATGAAATTTTAGAAGGTCCTAAGTGGAAACTCTAACAAATTTGTGGGTTTTGTCTCAGGTCCAAACAGCAAGTAAGCTAAGACATCCGAATTTGGTTAACCTCATCGGAGTCTGCACTGAAGATTGGACTCTTATCTATGAGTATCCCCCCAGTGGTAGCCTTGAAGACCGACTCTGCTGCACAGGCAACACTAGGCCTCTATCATGGCAAACTCGTGTATGCATTTGTACGGAAACATGTGCTGCAATAATTTTTCTACACTACCACGGTGGCATAGCACATGGTGACCTGAAACTGGAAAATATTCTTCTCGATGCCAACTTCCTGCCAAAACTAATAAAATCTGGACTGTCCCTTGAGCCAATGGCGGGAGAACGATCGTTTACCTCAGATGTTTATTCTTTCGGCCTTATAGTATTGCAGTTACTGATCGGGAAATCGGCCTTGATTTTGAAAGAGACAGCGCAAGACTCATTCATTGTGGAGAACTTAAATTGCATATTGGATTCTACAGCAGGGCACTGGCCATTTGAGCAAGCCAGAAAGCTGGCTCACCTGGCATTGAGGTGCTGTCATATAAATCCCAGCAACCGGCCTGAGCTCAAGTCCGAAGTGTGGCCGGTACTCGAGCAGATGCGAATTCTTAGTGAAGGTTCATCGTCCATTAGGTCAGGTCCTGAAGAGCCTAGCCCGCCTCCTCCATCTTTCATTTGTCCAATCTACCAGGTAAGTTTGCTTATTGTTTCTGTGTTAGGATATTTATCACTGTTTAATCTCTGGCTATGTCTATGTCGGTATGATTATGTTTATATTACTTTGAAATGGTTGTACACCTCATAGACATTTTATTTTAGGAAATTATGCAAAATCCCCATGTGGCAGCAGATGGTTTTACCTATGAGGCCGATGCAATAAGGTGTTGGTTTGCCAGTGGCCACGATACTTCACCTATGACGAATCTCCGGCTTGCGAACCTTGATCTTGTCCCAAATCAGACTCTGCGATCTGCAATTCAAGATTGGTTGCAAGACCATTGAACCCTAGAATCAATGTCCTTGTTCACAGCAACTGTGAACTCGACAAGAGCGGTCGAACTTTTCTTTCCAAGCTATGGACTGTGCAGAGATTGCAGACTTTGGTCTGGCACTGAAATGTATCATCACCCATAATTCTTCAGTTCCTAGGTCTGGGATGTTCTTTTGGCATAGTATTTTTGGTTGTATATGCATCTGCACAAACCATGAACGGATTTTTAGGCTTGCATATGCTACAAAAATTTACTGCTAAATTGCATGACCGCGGCTTTTGTTAGGCGAAAAGCCTGTGACAAGAGTTTGAGATAAAGAATCGATGTTGAGCACTGACGCGTTTCTTTAGCATAATGGGTTGATAAAAAGATGGATTTTCTGAAGGAAAGCTCTCACCTTTCAGTGCAAAAATGGAGACTAATTGTGCATTCTCACCTGAGAGTGAGAGAGAGGGATGAACTCTCAATAGTCAACATGGGCATAAACCCTTCTCCCTCAGGGTTTTAGCAATTCAATTGGGGGCAAAGGGGGACATAATGAAAGTTTGCTTTCATAATAATTATAGACTCCAAAAAAAAAAAGAAAAGAATTAAGTTCCAGAGCTGAGTCATGCAAATTAAGCATCCACTGAAGAGGAAAAGCTTAAAACCCAAAGAGTTGGATTTCTATTATTCATACCCCTCGCACTTTCGGCGACACTAATGAATTTTGCATGTATTCGTCGGGTCAGACAATGAAAATTAGAGAAAAAAGGGAGCATTTAACGAATGAGGAAATATATACATGTTAAATATCTTTTCTTGGATTAGGAAAATGTTACAGAATTTCAAACGGGTCAAAATCGCGCGTACTTTTAGGGAAGGAAATTAATGTGCAGATTGATTAGCAAATCGGATATTTTGATCACCCGATCTAAATTACACTCAAAATTTACTTTCTTTGTTGATAGGAGATTATATAGAATTAAGTTTTATTAGAGAGTAACATTTCTTACCAAGAAAAAAGTAAATTCATCCCATTAATTCCGAGAAATGCTTAAATTATGTTAGGAAAATCTTCAAGAATCCAATTGTATACTGCAAGTACATATAGTCTTACCTAATAAAGCAAATGTGCATTTCCATGGAGACCCGTGAAACAAAGGTAACAAAGAAAAAATCTCTATGAGAATATTAGCAGAATATGCATATTTGGCAACTCAATCGCAATTATATTTTTGAATCTTGCCTTCACTCAAACTCCAAAAATACCGAGCTTTAGACATCTATTTAAACCCACTTCGTTTTGGACACATAAACACATATCTTTCACAATCATATACCTTTGACAATCAATCAAGCCGAATATACTTGGAAATGGAGAAGGGTCAAGCCAAGCTAAGCGCAATGGTCTTTCTATTGGTGATTGCATCCAGTAGGTTTCTTCTCATCTTTCAATTACTATTATTATTTCTTAACGTAGAACTATCCTAATGAGTTCCTCCACATTTTCCTTCCTTTAAAGGTCTTGCCGTCTCACATGCTCAAACAAGAGTTGCGCCAGGAGAGAGCTGGGATCTCTCGGATCTTCGGAAAGGACCAGGAGAAACTTGTATTGGACATTGTCCTGTTCCGCAGCGTCCCGCCTTGGTAAATGGCAAATGCGTGTGTGTTCCTCCTCAAGGAGAAAAACTTGTATGAGGAGTAGAGGAAGCAAAAATGAAAAGGGAATTTCGGTCTTACTAAAATGGGTTCATACTATTGAGTATTTGACTTTTTGGATGGTCTTGAAAATTTCCGTGGTCGAAATTGATCGATTGCATCCTAGTATTTTATAACTAGGTAATCAAAAGTGATGGTCCTATTTCTTATGTATCTGTCGGATGAACGATTAGCGATGGATAAGAGAAGACGAAAGATCTCTAAGAGAAAGACGAAAGAGTGGCACACCTAATATCCTCACATCTATGAATATGACAGCAAAGAAATTCAGAACCTACTTTGAATATTCTAACAAGGTATGCTTTAGGCTGACAAGAATAATGAAGTGCTGAAATTGAGGATATAAATGGAAATTTGAGGATATCGGAGATCATTTTGGTTGTGTTCGTATTTTACCATCTTTTCCGAGCACTTGACAATTGAGTTTGGGAAAATCTTTACAAAAGGGCTTGGAGTGAAACTATTTTCTCAAAAGAGAACTCAAAGTAGATTTTCCTAAAGGATTAATGGCTGATTCGATTTTACAAGGAATAACTACTAAATTATCCTGCATTGCGTATAAATCATCAGGGAACAAAATGTCAATGTCGATAATATGCAAAACGTAATAATTGTTAAAAACTAGCAATTGCTCGAGTGTGGCGTGTGTCCAAGAAACTGACTATTAGATTAGCGAATGACTTAATCAATGAATATCTAAACAATTGAGTTATGGGAATAAACTATTTATAAAAGTTTACGACAGAAATAAATTGTTAAGTACTTATGGGAAGTCAAAATATCTCAATATCTAAAATACTTTAGGAATCCTGTTGTTGGATGGAAAACACTCAAATCTTAATATTTAAGTACACGAGAGATAATATAGGATTATTGACACAATATGTGTAAAAGCAATTAGTTAAGGATATTTAGGAACGTAAAGAACGTTTAGATGCCTTAAATGTAGGTTGAATGGAACAAATTAGTAAACAAGTGGAGTAAAAAGTCTTGCACAATTATCATAATTTGCATTAATGGACAAAGAACATGTATTTTTCTAAACGCTTCGATCTTTTTCATTTAGGAAAAATGTTAGATTATATAAAAATAGAAATTAATGAAAATCTATTGAAAAAAACACAAAAATAAAATCAAACTATCCGAGGGAGGCAAGCATTATTCTTAAGGATAATTCCACTTTTCGGAGTACAAAACTTGGTGTGATAGGCTCTAGTGGCTATCCTCTCAATATAAAACAGACCTTCTTCGATACTATGCATTGAATATTGGAGGAACAGAAATATTGTTTTGTGTATAACCTAGCAAAGAAAGAAAATAAGAAGACAAGGAAAAGCTCTTTTCTGATTTATTTTCTTTAAGGGTTATATGGTTTGAAATTTTTATATTGGAAAAAAAAAGAGAAGTTAAAAAGACCATTATAAATTTATTGATAATAGATGACCATTATATGCCCGTAACAAATGATGGAGAGTTTATGAAGAAATTAAACAAAGTTACAAAGCCTTAGATTGTCGTTACAAAGCTGTTACAAAACGTTACAAAACCGTTTTATGTTAATAGCAGACAGAAACCGTTACAAATTGATGACAGTAAAAAACCGTTACAAAATTAATAACTTTAAATATCCAACATTGTGACAAGAGTTTGATGTACGGACAACAAAATAATAAAAGGATAGGAAAATCGTTGACATTTTTGTAAATATGAGTTAGACATCAAATTTAAAATTTTGCTTTCATAATAATTATAGACTCCAACAAAAAAAAGAGTTAAGTTCCATAGTTGAGTCATGCAAATTAGGGTTAATATCATGAAAACCCCAAATTGGTACACTTATGACAAATTTACACGAAACTATTTTTTTAACCACAAAAAACTCTAAACTGGTAGACCTATGACAATTTTATCCCGAACTATTTTTTTGACCATTAAAAATCCCATACTGGTATACATGTGACAATTTTACCCCCGCACTAATTTTTTAGCCATAAAAAATCTCAAACTGGTACACCTGTGATAAATTTACCCTCCGTTAGTTTCCATTAAATTTTACTATTAAATTACGAAGTTTAATGACACGTGATAATTGACATGTGTACTGGTTTTGGGTTTTACCCCTCTGTTTATCACAAATTTATCAATTTGTGATTTTTTGTGATATTAATATAATTTAACGGACACTAACAGAGGGTAAATTTGTCACAAATATACCAGTTTGGGGTTTTTAGTGGTCAAAAAATTAGTTCGGGGGTAAAATTGTCACAGGTGTACCAGTATAGGGTTTTTGGTAGTCAAAGAAATAGTTCGGGGTAAAATTGTCACAAGTATACCAGTTTGGGGGTTTTTGATGGTAAAAAAAAATAGTTTGGGGTAAATTTATCACAGGTGTACCAGTTTGGGGTTTTTTGTGGTCAAAAAAATAATTCAGGGTAAAATTATCACAAGTGTACCAGTTTAGGGTTTTTTGTGGTATTAACCCTGCAAATTAAGCAGCCATTGAAGAGGAAAAGCTTAAAACCCAATGAGTTGGATTTCTATTATTCACACCCCTGGCACTTTCCGCGGTACTAATGAATCTTGCATCTATTTGTCGTAGGGGTGAGCAACTTGGACCGCCCAAACCAGGACCAGGACCGGACCGGACCGACGAGTTTGGTCCGGTTCTCAGGACTATTAGTCCGGTTCCCGGTTACTAAAAGCGGAACCGATTTTCGGGCGGTCCGGTTCCCGGTTCCGAGGGGGAACCGGACCGGACCGGACCGGACTGACTATTTAATATATATTTTTGTTATTTTTTTCTTTAAAAAAATTAATAAAATGTGAACTAAACTCTAAGTAAACTTCATTATCATAAATTCATTGATAAAAAATAGTAAAATGTGAATTAAACTCTAAGTGAACTTCATTGACATAAATTTATTGATAAAAATTAGTAAAGTGTAAACCAAATCTTAAGTGTTTGACAAAAAAAAAAACCCTAAACTCTAAGTAACCGGTTCTATTGGACAAGACTGGAACCGGACCGGACCGTTCCCGGTCCTAGAACAACCGGTCCGGTTCGCGGTTCCTAAAATTAGGAACCGGTTCTCTCGGTCCGGTTCTTGGTTCCACCTTGGAACCGGACCGGACCGGGAACCGCTCACCCCTAATTCGTCGGGTTAGACAATAAAAATTAGAGAAAAAAGAGAGCATTTGATGAATGAGGAAATATATACATGTTAGATATCTTTTCTTATATTAGGATTATATTAGAGAATTTCAAACATGTCAAAATCGTATATCCTTTTAGCGAAGGAAACTAATGTGCAGATTGATTACCAAATAAGATATTTCGATCATCTGATCTAAATTACACTCTAGCATTAGATGAACCACCAAGAGATTTACTTCCTTTATTGATAGGAGATCAAATAAAATTAAGCTTTATTAGAGAGTAACATTTCTTACCATAAACATAGTAAATTCATCCCATTAACTCCTAGAAATGCTCAAATTATGGTAGGAAATTCTCGAAGTAGCCAATTGTATACGGCGAGTACTGATATTTTTTTTTTTTGATTTTTTTTTTGATAACCCAGGGAACCCCCGCACGGCCGACAGCCGGGGAGTAAACCCTGGGGGCGACACGTGCTAGCCACCACACACGTGCCACCGGTTAAGTCACCTTGTGGCGCTCGGGATTCGAACACTCAACTTTTTGCGAGAGGAAGAGTGCGCGTTCCAGCAGCGCCACCACCTAATAAAGCAAACGTGCATTTCCATGGAGATCCGCGAATAAAGGTAACAAAGATAAAATCTCTATGAGAATATGAATATGTAGCAAGTCAATTACCATTCAGTTTTTTGAATCTTGCATTTAATCAGACTCCAAAAATACCAAACTTTAGACATCTATATAAACCTACTTAACCACTGGGGGTTTACCCCAGTGGCCACTCTTCTCACTTGAGAAGGGGGAGGTGGGGAGTTTGAATCTCCACCTTCGCGGGGTAGGGGTGGAGTTGCGTAGTTTAATATGTGGGTTTCGACGCTCACGCCCTGTGAGAGACAGGGTGCAAGTCTGAATGTATATCGTGAGTAAGAGATAGAGTATGATCGACAATATATATATATATAAACCTACTTCAATGGGACACAAACACGTATCTTTCACGCTCACATATCCTACACAGTTGATCGAGCCAAATATCATTGGAAATGGAGAAGTGTCAAACCAAGCTCAGCGCAGTAGTCTTTCTATTGGTGATTGCATTCGGTAGGTTTCTTCTCATCTTTCTCAGTTACTATTATCATTTCTAAATGTAGAACTGCGCTGATGAGTTCCTCCATTTTCCTTCCTTTAAAGGTATTGTCGTCTCACATGCTCAAACAAGAGATGTACCAGGAGGGAGCTATGATCTCTCGGATAATGATAATCGGAAAGGACCAGGAGAAACTTGCATTAGACGTTGTCCTGTTCCGCAACGTCCCGTCTTGGTAAATGGCAAATGCGGGTGTGTAGGAGAATAACTTGCATGAGGACAATTGATGTATGCTGGTTTTGTGCATCTGTGAGAGGACAGGAAGCAAAAATAAAAAGGGGATTTCGCTCTTAATAAAATGGGTTGGTATTATTGAGTATTTGACTTTTTGGACGGTCTTGAAAATTTCCGATGGTCAAAATCGATCAACTGCATCCTAGTATTCCATAACTAGGTAATCAAAAGTGATAGTCATATTTCTTATGTATATGTCAGATAAACGGTTAATGATGGATAAGAGAAGTCGAGGTTCCGAAAGAGTGGCACACCCGATAGCCTTACGTCTCTAACTAGGTATGCTTTAGGTTAACATGAAAAATGAGGTGCTAAAATTGAGGATATGAAGGGAAAAATGAAGATATTGAAGATCCATTTTGGTTGTCTTCGTATTTGACCATTCTTTCGAATCACTCGACAATTAAGTTAGGGGACAATTTCAAATGACGGCTAGTGAAACAATTTTCTTAAAAGATGACCCAAAGTAGACGATATCTCATATAAGAGATTAAAGTGGTCAATTTATTCTCAAATAAAGATCCTAGTTCACCGAGTATTCCACAAAATATCACCAAGTTTTTTTTTCTATCCTCCTATAGCCCTCTATTTCACAAAGAGAAATTCCATCAATTCTTTTTTCTATTATTCTCCCACTTAACGTTTCTTCCCACCTTGGCGACAGAAGGGCACTAGAAGTGACATAAGTTATGTAAGTTTTCGCTAAATCAGTTAAGTGCCAAATTGAAGAAAAAATGATCACTTAAGTGCCAATGGCTTGAAATTCCAATAAAAAAATAATACGTGGATTTTATGGTATATTATTTAAAAAATCTAGTCCATGTGGCATTTTCACGTAGAGTTCTTGGCACTGACATGATCACTTTTTAACAACAATTGGCATTAAAGTGATCTCTTTTTAACAACGACTATTGAAATATCCAACATTTCATAGGTGACGAGAGTTTGATTTACAGACAACAAATAAAAAATGATAGGAAAATCATTGACATTTTTGTAAATATGAGTTAGACGTCAAATTTAAGTTCCTCATCTGACTCATGCAAATTAAGCAGCCACTGAAGAGGAAAAGCTCAAAACCCAATGAGTTGGATTTCTAATATTCACACCCCTCGTGCTTTCGGCGGTACTAATGAATTTTGCATGTATTCGTTAGGTCAGACAATGAAAATTAGAGAAAAAAGAGAGCATTTAACAAATGAGGAAATATATACATGTTAGATATCTTTTCTTAGATTAGGAAAATGTTAGAGAATTTCAAACGGGTCAAAATCGCTCGTACTTTTAGGGAAGGAAATTAATGTGCAGATTGATTAGCAAATTGGATATTTCGATCATATGATCTAAATCACTCTCTAGATTTGCTTTCTTTTTTGATAGAAGATTAGATAGAATTAAGTTTTATTAGAGAGTACCATTTCTTACCAAGAAAAAAGTAAATTCATCCCATTAACTCTGGGAAATGCTTAAATTATGGTAGAAACATCTCGAAGAATCCAATTGTATACTGCGAGTACATATAGTCTTACCTAATAAAGCAAATGTGCATTTCCATGGAGACCCGTGAAACAAAGGTAACAAAGAAAAAATCTCTATGAGAATATTAGCAGAATATGCATATTTGGCAACTCAATCGCAATTATATTTTTGAATCTTGCCTTCACTCAAACTCCAAAAATACCGAACTTTAGACATCTATTTAAACCCACTTCGTTTTGGACACATAAACACATATCTTTTACAATCATATACCTTAGACAATCAATCAAGCCGAATATACTTGGAAATGGAGAAGGGTCAAGCCAAGCTCAGCGCAATGGTCTTTCTATTGGTGATTGCATCCAGTAGGTTTCTTCTCATCTTTCAATTACTATTATTATTTCTTAACGTAGAACTACACTAATGAGTTCCTCCACATTTTCCTTCCTTTAAAGGTCTTGCCGTCTCACATGCTCAAACAAGAGTTGCACCAGGAGAGAGCTGGGATCTCTCGGATCTTCGGAAAGGACCAGGAGAAACTTGTATTGGACATTGTCCTGTTCCACAGCGTCCCGCCTTGGTAAATGGCAAATGCGTGTGTGTTCCGCCTCAAGGAGAAAAACTTGTATGAGGACCATTGATGTATGAGAGTTTTGTGCATCAGTGAGAGGAGAGAAAGCAAAAATGAAAAGGGAACTTCGCTCTTAATAAAATGGGTTCATTGAGTATTTGACTTTTTTGGAGGCTTTTCCGTATATATTAGCATAATGCACATGATTATAGGTTGTCTATGATGTTTTGCAGAATTCCACGCACATGTTGTTTTAATGTCCACCCCTTTATTTAGTGGCGAGAAATACGTACACGATGCTAATTTCCGACTTTGAACTAAAATCTGTTTTTATGTTGAAAAGAAATATAATCCAAACTTTTAAATTTATAATTAACATTAATTCCATCATCTCGCAATTTATTTAAAGATTGATATTTTTATCTTACTTTATATTTGTCAAAATGAAGAGATACAATCGACGTATTCCTGCCAATAGAACGTCTTTCTTCCTTATTTGGTTATCGGTATCTTGACCGAGATGCAAGTGTCGCGAAACGACATTTATAAAGTGACTAGTTCGTCCTTTCAAGACAGTATTATAACGGATCAACAGAAAACTTTTTCTGTGTTCACAAGTTAGCATTCTATATGATGAGAGCATATCATGTACACAATTTATGACATATTCTTTAGTTGTTGATAATCCAAAAGCCAAACACATATGTAACATGAGCATAAACCAAAAAGCGAAACGAAAACAGAAAAACCATCCAGTTACACATTTTGTTCGTTGATGATAATTAGTACAAACTCAGGCCCATTTGGCCATGAGAGACATGCCACCAGCACCCAGCAGCACCGCAGCATAGGACTTGATCTGGAGCTTGATGCTGCGCTGCAGCTTCGGACCCATGAAGTCGGCGGCAAGGAGGTCGACAAGGGCCATGTAGATCAGGAGCCCCGCGGACGACGCGTTGAGCAGGCCAACCGTGATGAGTGAGCTTGGGCTGTTCTCCTGGTAGGTGCTTGACAGTGCGATCCCGAGCGCGATCCCAAACGGGGTTGTCACCGAGAAGAAGAACACCATTACCAGCTTCTTCAACCACTTGTACTCTGCCTGTTTATAGGGTCACAAAAGATTCAGTCAGCCGATTTGGGCCAGCATAGGAACATGAAGTAACAACAATTTCTGCAGATTAATTTGTTTGTCTTTGTTATAAATTGTAAAAGTTTTGAGGTTTGTGGATATGAAGTGTTACCTGAAGAATGCAGCCACCAAGACCCATGCCTTCAAACATTTGATGGAAGCAAAGAGCAGCCACAAGGCCTTTGATGGAGCACACATTGCTTGAGGCTCCCAATCCAAGCCCTATCACCACCGAGTGTACCACTATTCCTAGCTCCAGTACCTGAGTACAATCGATCCCATTTTTAATGTCTAGAAAAGAAATTTATATATGAAGAACAGATATCATTTGAAGCTAATATATTAATTTTCCAACACTATGATATCATAGCTTCATCGCGGTAGAGATATACTTGGTCTTAATTAAGAGATAGTAGGAGCCCAAATAATTTCTTAGAGATGCATCATACAAAGTCTGTTGTCTCTTTTGAGAAAATCAAATTTTACGAAGGTCGCTATTAGGAGGGATGCGCATAATCAAAATTGAACTTTCAAATTTTACTGTTTTCGAATTCTGCAACTCTCGTGATTTGACTTTTGTTCAATTTGAAACACCTAAAGTCTTATAATATTGACATATGAAATTCTATATAATCCTTCGTGATTTTTAAAATTTACAGTGCTTTTTTTTTTATCGTTTGAGGATTTTTTTAAGCAAATTTGGAAAATAAATTTTAGGTGAAGAAAAAAAACCCTGAGAAGTCACGATTCGAAACTTTAACCTTTCTGATTGATATATATTGTGTGGAGCATTTTTTTTTCCAAAATCTTTGTAAAGTCCATCATATGATTTCTTAAAAAAATCCTCTTCTATCTTTCAATTATGACTAAAAATACCATGATCTCTTATTTCTTTTCTTCGCCACCGATGTCCCATGTTCATTCACCAAAGGCAAAGTGGTTGGTGGAAGTTACTAGATTTCAAATTCTTTTCAAGAAAGTCGTCGATATTTAATCATTTAACTACAGAAGCAAGTGCTGCTGAAAATCTAAATTGACAGAAACTGAATAAGAAAATCCCACATGCCAATAATAATGTTTTGAACGGTCCACGAGGTAGAAAATATATATAATACGAAATCTATAATATATGCACTAAGTCTTGCATCTATGTCGACATCTATGAATAAATGATGCTATTTATGAAATACAGATTGTGGAGTGGAGGGCCTTTATCTTGCGGATCCTTGCGAGCTTCGCATCTATGTGAACTTTACTAGTAGCATACAGTAAACAAATCTAAGCAAAAAATACATACTAACAATATCCAAAGTATGATCTTACCATTGCAACAACCCTGTACCGAAGCAGCTGAGAACTCGTGGCCTCCACCTTCGCCGCCGCTCCCAGGTGGGGGTGACTGTGGCCGTGGCTATGCAAATGCGCCGCGGTCACCACGCCCATCTCCCGGTCACCATCAATGGTCTCGCTATGGGGAATGATGCCAACGTTGTTCTTCTGGCTATACACGCTCGTCGCCATCGAGTCCACCATCAGCGTCACGACGGCGCTCAGCATAGCAACGAACCCGGTGAATGGGAACTTGTGCCAAGGGTTCTCCGTCAAGCACCGGGAGGACAGCATGTCGAAGGAGTCGGGCAGCACGTGCATGAACCCGGTGGCGAGGATGATGCCCGCCGCGAAGCACTTGATGATGACGAAGAGGTCGCGGTCAGGGTGGAGGGCCGGGACCGAGCGGGTGAACAGCGGGGAGCTGACACCGATCACACTAGTGACGAGGATGGAGACGATGGCGATGATCTTGAGGGGGAGTGCCTTGGCCTTGTTGATGCAGTCGCTGGATTCGGCGGTGCACTCCTCGGGCACGACGGAGAGCGCCGGCGGGACAAGGAGAGAGAAGGTGAGGAGGAGGAGGAGGAGGAGGACGGGGGTGGGCTTGAGGAGTGAAGTGGACATTGTTTTTGGTGGCTAAACACTATCCTATCCCTTTTCTTCTTCTTGAGATCTCGGGGCTTGGCAAGTTGATCATGGAGGATTGACCCTTTATATTGAAACTTGTGCCACCATCTGATCATTTTAATATATTATGTTGCCAGGGTTTACTGGTCAGTGCACGTCGTGCTCCATGCATGAATTGGAGCGGACTTAATTATCAAATTAGTTAAATTATGGGAGGATTTATTATGTTCATCCTATTATGTTTGGATGCATCACATTCACATGTGTGTCAAAATATAAAAAAATCCACTCAAGTAAGGCTCGCATGTCAAGTTCCGTATTGATAATTAGATAACTGCTACGATATTTTGAGTTTCACTGTATAATAAACTTCTTTTCATGTAAAACCCTGCTGATTTAGACTTGGAAAATCGTACGGTTTTATGAAACCGTGTGCTATGGCTCGAATCCGTATTCAATCTCATTTTCCAATAGGAGCAGTTGAGAATTGAATCCAATTTTTTTCCATTATTTTCGTATCCATAATAATGCAAATCCTCTTTTGATAGAAAAAAATATGTATATACAAATTGTTTATTGGCAAAAAAAAATTTCGGTATGAAATTCTATAAATACTTTTTTTTACTCATTTGGGGTTGATCTAAATGAGCTAAAGATAATCCTCCATCAGTGTAAAAAAATAATAGTTATTTGCATAATGAATGAGTGTGAGAATTCATTGTGTAACTAATACTTATTTGAATGCGCTATCTTATTGAGCGGTCCTCATAAAAAAATCATTATGATTCTTATACAAATCTTTTCTTTGTGGATTGAAATCTTATTCATTTAAGAGATAAATCTACTGTACATCGTGTAAAAGTGACTTCTTTTGAACATTTAATGTAGTTTCGTTAGTGTCAATTGATAAATCAGTTGGAAAATAAAATGAGTTCGTGCCACTTGAAAGAAAATCTTCTATAATAGACATAACCGAATTTTTTTATGCGCATAAACGAGTGAATGTAGAACATACAAAGTGTGTACATGTTTTGATAAGTTTAAATGTGAGCTTGAAGATTAAATCATTAAATACACAAATAATTGGCTAAATCCATAGTCGGATTTAATTTCTTTTACAATTCTATTTCGTAGAGCTAATTTTTTTTCCCTATTTTCTTTTCTCTTTCTCCCCTTCTTCTTCCTCTTCCCTTGTGACAGCCTATGCACATTCTATCGCCGCTGCATCATCGCTTCCGCATGTCATCACCAACTTTCTCAAATCGAAGAGGGCTCTCTCTCTCTCTCTCTCTCTCACATACACATAAGATGTCGCGATACTCGATATAATCAGAGCATTTTTGGTGGTGCGGCTTAATTACGACTTCCTAAGGCGAGTAAATTTAAGACATCAATGGATTGCATCTGAATTCTAATGCACCTCACCACACATTATTGCAATGTCATATTCACTTTTCTTTATTTTTTCATCTTTCTGAATTTTTTTCTATATTCCTCCTTTTAAATTTTTTTTTTTTGGTTAGTGAGATGAGTACACGTTACCTAACACGAAAATCACTAATAAATTATTGCCACAAAGTAAACTCCATGTGACGTTTCCATTGCCCCTAACGATGCACTAATTTATATACATGCCCCCCCCCCCTTCCCCTTTTGACTTTTCAAGAGATTCCAAATTTTGGATGCCACCGTACCGTGGGCCACCGGATGCCACGTGGCGGCCGAAGATGTAAGGGCTCGTGCCCCGTGCCCCCCAAAACGGCATGCGTCGAGCCGTTACGGGCGGAGGCACCGTGGGATGCCCGTGGAGAGCGCGTGCCGTTTTGAGCCACGACGCGGGTCGCGTGGGATCCGGAGGAAAAAAAAAAAACAGGACTCCCGGGTCGGATCTTACTCGGGTCGGGCCGACTTGAATAGCGCGATCAAACCATCACATGGATCGCGTGATAAACATCTCGACCAATTTTACATTTGGATTTCTGAATCGGGCTCGTCCCTGCTTGCTATTTAATTTGATCCTCCCATAAGACGAGGGTATCCTGATTGTATCAGCGCTGGGATAGCAAAACGTCTGAAATTCCGAACCTCGCACCCATGGTGAATTATTAAATCGTATAAAATCGTGATGGTTTTGGGCAGCACCGTTGTTTGTACCGATTGCTGTGGTGCATCGATCAGTAGAGCGTTATTCCGTGACCACTTCATCACATTGTTAATTTCTAACTTTTATATTGCAAGATTTTACTGTGACTCTATTATCATATAAGGTGCTCCTACCGCAATCACCTCTTAACCATTCCATTCACTTCCCAAGAATTCAAAATGTTCATGTGAATTGTTATCGGTATCAAGTTATATAGACCGGAGATTTCAAATTCAGACTTCAATCAATTGTGCTTTTGTGAATTTATGTACGTTAGGTTTTGGTTTTCTGTAGGTGCCGGCAGACCTAACATAATCTTCTTCGGAAAAAAAGCATCGAGAAGGCATAATTGTATATTGGTATTGTCCGGGCATCTGGGACTCCCTGAATATCCAACCGATCTGTACCTAGTGCGACGGTTCCCGCTCCCGCTCACATCGGGTAATTACTAGAGACATGAATTTATGCTCACGGAGGCGGCCCAAAGAGAGTGCATAAGTATGATTATTCAAACTCAAACCATAGACAAGGAGAGCAACACATGCTTATCACTTGAATAACCTTTTCGGGTTATCAAAAGGGCATGTTACAGTAACAGGCAAAACACAAATGAGACCTGATTGCATATTAAATCTCGCGTTTACGACAGTGGACAATTCACATACCAACTGGGGCCATGAGAGAGAGGTGTGAAATTTTTTTCCTTAAGGCCTCCAACTTGTCCATGGACTAGGAACTCAACTCAACAAAAAATTCGACCCCCAAAAAAAAAAGCTCAACATGAAAACATAGGAAACGGGTCGGAAATAGCCCGAACCCGAGACCCGAAACGATTGCCAGATCATCTATTGCTCTGTATATAATATTAGGGCAGAACGTGCCAAGAAGAGTGGTACTTGCAAGTACTGACACCGATTTATATCGAAACCTCCTTTTCTAATATGACACACAGGACAATGACTCAATACCATCAGAAGTAATTAAACCCAACTTAAAGCTGACTAACGAATACTTTAGGGAATGTCAACTTGTACATCTCTAGCCTTACACTAATTTGAGTATGAATTTAGAAAAGCTAATATTATAATATGTTGATGTAATATGTAAGAATGTGATGGCTTCTTGCTTTAACATACATATATATATATATATATATAGATATATATCTAGGGTTATCAAAATCAAAATGCAATGCGCTCATACTATAGTCACCTCTAACAATGTGGCAATGAACAAACTAATTACAACATACTAGCAATGTGATATTTCCCACCGGATAAAGGAATACTTGACCATTCCCCTCTCTTCCCAAGAATTCAGAATGTTCTTATGAGTTATATTAGACCAAAGATTTCAAATTCAGACTTCAATCAATTGTGTTTTTGCGAATTTATGTACGCTAGAGTTTGGTTTTCTGAGGGTGCCGGCTAACCCTACATAATCTTCTTTGGAAAAAAGTATCAAGAAGGCATGACTATTTATTGGTATTGTCCGGGTGTTTGGAACTCTTTGTATATCCAATTGATCCGTATCTAGTGCGACGGTTCCCTCTCCCACTCACACCGGGTAATTACTAGAGACAGGTAAATTTGTGCTCTCGGAGGCGGCCCAAAGAGAGTGCACAAGTATGATCATTCAAACTCAAACCTTTATCACTTGAGTAACCTCCTTGGGTTATCAAAAGGGCATATGCTACAGTAACATGCAAAACACACAAAAAAAACCTGATTGCAAATCAAATCTCGCGTTAATGTCACTGGAAAATTCAAATTATAGTTAAGTAATAACAACATACCAACTGGGGCAACGAGAGAAAGGAATGGAATTTTTTTTCTTGAGGCCCTCAAATTGTCCATAGACTAGGAACTCAACTCCACTAAACATGAAAACATAGGAAACGGGTCGGACATAACCCGAACCCGAGAGCCGAAACGATTGCCAGATCATCGATTGGTCTGTATATAATATTAGGGCACAACATGCCAAGAAATGTAGTACTTGCAAGTACTGATACCGATTGATATCGAAGCCTCCATTTCTAATATGACACACCAGACAATGACTCAACAAGATAAGAAGCTATTAAACCCAACTTAAAGCTGACTAATGAATACTTTAGGGAATGTCAACTTGTACTTCTCTAGCCTTATACTAATTTGAGTTTGAATTTAGAAAAGCTAATATTATAATTTGTTGATGTAATATGTGAGAATGTGATGGCTTCTTGCTTTAATATACATATATATATATATATATATATATATATATATATATCAAAATCAAAATGGTGGTGAAAGTCTTCTCCACGCACGTTCGCTAGCTACTTAAGTTAAAACCACAAAAACGAAAAACGCATTGTAGAATAGGTGACATATGCAAAATGCTATGAGCGTATGTAATTAATCGAAAAATTTTAAGTTTATGAAAATTTTCGTATTTAGCTACGTTCTAAGTTAAAGCATCTAACATCGTCTATCTAAGGGGTTTATATATTATATATGTACACGCGGTGTCCCTATGTTAGTAACTTTGGATTTTTGGGTTAGACGTTTTAAAGCGGTATAGTCAGATTTTGTCTCAGTTTATTTTGCACGTACGGCCCTAGTTCATCAAATTTTGTGTAATTCACATTGCTAAGATTTTTTTGTAGGATTTCAGCCTTAAGTTATACACCGACCAAAATATCGATTGCACAAAAAAATTAAAAGGACCATAAAAGACTTTATTGATGCACAAATACGAGAAAAAGAAACTTGTCTATGTCTTCATCTTCTTCTTCTTTTTGTCCTTTCAATCTTTGTTTATTCATCTAAAAATCTTCGATTTTCCCACAAGGTTAGAGTCCAGTTACTTTCCTTTAATAATATTGTTAACGTTTTATCTAATTTAGTTCGTAAAAAACCATTTATCTCCCCAACTTTTTGTACCTCTAAGTTCGTGGATAAGAGGAAGTTCCGGATTTCGAGGACATTGAAACGAGTACCGTTGATTTATTGTAGAATAATTTATTTATTTTCCTAAGCTGCTGGTCTTTTGCCTTAATAATTAGTTTAGTTATTAATTTTACAATCAGAGCATGTGATTAATTAAGGAAGAAAGGGAGGCTTCTTAGTAGATTATTCGACATAAATTACTGATTAGCTGTCAGCCTTCACTGATTTTTGTGCTTCAATTAGTTTAATTGGATCGCACTTCTACAATAATTATCTTAAGTTACGTAAATAAATTAGAAAATTGCCAATAGGGCTTAAAGAAATTCAGGACGATGACGGTTTGGCGATTTGGATATTTGCTTCTCCTAGAAAATAGATAGACTTTTTTTTTCGCTAAATTAGAAAATAGATAGACTTACGTACCAACAAAACAAAATGGTCCCTGCGATTTGTTTAGTCCATCTAATTGGTCCGTACTATAGGAAATGTCAGTCTCCAACAACTTAATTCTTTTCTAATTCCACAAAATGTGTATATAATATAGATGTCTATTATTTGCAAATGGTAAAATTACCAAAAAAAGTCATGAACCTATTGCACTAGTGCTAATTTAGCCCTAAATCTTTCAATTTGGCTAATTTAGTCTTAAAATTATTGCACTTGTGCCAATTTAGTCCCAAACCTCCGAATTATGTCAATTTAATTATAATCTTTTGATGATACCAATTTAGTATTAAATCTTTTGACAATTTGCTAATTTAGTTATTCCGGCCAATTTTGACAAGAAATTTGTGAGTTGACAATCTTATCAGTGCCATCCATTCTATGTGGCTCAATCGGCACTAATGTGGACAATTTTTGAACTTTTTATTTTTTTTATTTTTTCTTTCCTTTTTTTCTAACCCCAGTTAACCCTTTTATAGTTGGCCGAGGGCCACATAGGACGGTCGATAATGACTGGATTTCCACGTTGGTGATTTTCGATGAAAATTGGCCGAAAGGACTGTATTGGAATTTCATAGAAAGGTGTAGGATTATACTAGAAGAAAAATTAAAAATTTTAGGACTGAATTGTCATTCATAAAATAGGTTTAGGACAAATTGGACAATTTCCCTTTGATTATAATATGAATTGCACGAATAAACAATATGTATCTTAGTGAATTAAATGACAGAATAACAAAAGGCTAAAATCATATCTTATTACAGATTAAATAATTTTAGTTTGATGTACGACTTATTTGATTACGTGAATAAGTTCTACTTCACCATTACACTCTTAATGCAAAAGCTGAGGAAAATTAAAATGAAAAACTATATATATATACATATTACGAACAAGTATTCATATCTTATTTAATCGAGCGAGAAATTGAAACTAATACGTACATTCTCTTAGTTTGAATAAAAATAAGCTTAGTAACAAATATTGTGACCTTTATTTTAGTTGGAAGTTTATAGTTTATTTTTAGTTGTTTATGTACGATCCAAAACAAAAATACAAGAGTCCAACTAAAATAAGCTTAGTACAGTTGAAATAATTTTAGTGGAAGTTAGATTCTAGCAAAGTCGAAACTACTAAAGTATAATAAAAATAAATTTGGAAAGTAGTACCCAAAATAATAATATTAGAAAATCTTCATCAATAGTCACTTTACTCACACAACTTTTTAAGAATTTTGCATTAACGAATAAAATTAAATCGTTAAGTTACACCAACTACGAAATTAACATATTGCTATTCTCCTTAAAGGAAAAAAAATGAAAATCATTTTAGATATATCGGAAATTTCAGAGGATGCTTTTCCCCAAAATTTTGCATAATGCACATAACTATAGGTTTGTCACTTGTCATTGATGATATGCAGCTTTATACCTTACATGTTTTAATGTCTACTCAATAATTTGGCGGTAAGTTATACGTACACAATGCTAATTTTGTACTTTAAATTAAATTAGTTTATATGTTGAAAAGATATATTATCCAAACTTTCAATTTTATAATTAACATTAATTCAAACTTCTTGCAATTTATTTTGAAATGATATTTTTATCTACCTTTATATTTGTTAAGATGAAGAAACACAATCCACGGATTTTCATTAGTAAAAGGTAATTCAAAAGGCGGGTGTCTTTCTACCTTATATGGTCATTGGCATCTTTGTTGAGGTGCGAGTGTCCGCATTGTCCAATAAAGAGGAAACGACATTTCAAAAGTGACTAATCCGTCTTTTCACGATCGTAACGTAGCAGATCTATGAAATACTTTTTTTCGTGTTCATGACTTAGCATCCCATATGGTGAGAGCATAGCATATACACGATAGTCACATTCTATTGCTGTTTATAAGCCAAAACCCAAACACCACGTAGCACGAGCATAAACCAAAAAGCAAAACGAACAAAGAATAGATCTCCAGTTACACATTTTGTTATTGAGGACAATTAGTGAAACCTCAAGCCCATTTGGCCATGAGAGACATGAAACCGGCACCCAGAAGCACGGCAGCATAGCACTTGATCTGGAGCTTGATGCTGCGCTGCAGCTTTGGACCCATGAAGTCGGCGGCGAGGAGGTCGACCAGGGCCATATAGATCAGGAGTCCTGCAGACGATGCATTGAGCAGGCCGACTGTGATGAGCGAGCTCGGGCTGTTCTCCCGGTATGTACTTGACAGCGCGATCCCCAGTGCGATCCCAAACGGGGTTGTCACTGCGAAGAAGAACACCATCACCAGCTTCTTCAGCAACTTGTACTCTGCCTGTTCATAGTGTTAAGCATAAGTTCCAATTAACCAATTTGGGCCAGCATGTGAAAACTTGAGATAACAACAATTTCTGCAGATTAATTTGTTTTTATTCGTTATAAATTGTAAAACATGTTGAGGTTTGTGGAAATAAATTGTTACCTGAAGAATGCAGCCACCAAGACCCATGCCTTCAAACATTTGATGGAAGCAAAGAGCAGCCGCAAGGCCTTTGATGGTGCACACATTGCTTGAAGCTCCCAATCCAAGCCCTATCACCACCGAATGTACCACTATTCCTAGCTCCAGCACCTGAGTACAATTGATCCCAATTTCAATGTCAAGAAAAGAAATTGATATGTGAGGAAAACAATTTGAAGCTAATATATTAACTTCCAACACTATGTGATCATATTTTTCTCGAGGTATAGATATACTTGGTCTTAATTAAGAGAAAGTAGGAATTCAATTAAGTTCGATATATCTTACAAATTCCATTATCCCAACTGAGAAAATCAGATTGTACGAGGGTCGCTAGTAGGAGGGATGCATGCACGTAATCAAATCACAACTTCTAAACGCGACTCTCGTGATTTGACTTTTGTTCGAATTGAAACACTTTTTAAGTCTTATAACGCTAACATGTAAGATCCCTATACAATCTTTCGTGATTTTTAAGATTTACAACGCTCATTTTGACATTATCAGGATTTTTTTAAATAAACTAGGAAAATAGCTGTTAAGTGTAGAGAGAAGACCCTAAGAAGTTACTTAAATTGAATCCCTTAACCTTTCTGATTGATATATATATATATATATATATATATATATATATATATATATTATGTAGAACACAATTCTCTTCGAGAATTTCCTGAAGTCCATCACATGATTTCTCAAAGAAATCCTCTTCAATCTTTCAACTATGACTAAAAATACTACCATTTCTATCCTTTTTTTCTGGCCACCGATATCCCAACATGTATTCACCAAAAGACGAGCTAATGCAACTTCTTAACAATTCTCATCCACCCACTCAGTGTTAAGTTAATCAGCTCATTGAGCATTAGCTATACCAACACCAACAATCATCTTCCTTGACCAAAGTATTCTGCATTTCTTAATTGTTTTTGAAGTGTCTGTGTTTGATTGCAATTTCTGCCTTCATTTGTCTGGTCCTATGTTCTATAAGACCGAATCTGCCCAAGTACACAAAAGACTAGATTTCAACCTTATTTTCAAGAAATTCGATACATAAGCATTTAACTACAAACCCAAGAGCTGCAGGAGATCCCACACGCCAATGACAAACTTTTGAACGGTCCATGAGGTAGATAATACATAATGTATAATACGAAATCTAAAGCATATGAAGCGAGTCTTGCATCTATGTCGACATTTGTTTCCTTTAAGTTCAAGCCCCAGAAAAAAAATGCCTTAAAAATGCTCTTCATGTGCACTGCTAAATTGAATTTCACATGGTCCATCCATGTAAATGGATGATGCTATTTGTGAAATAACGATAGTGGGGTGGAGGGTATTCATCTTGCTGATCCGTGCGAGGTTCACGTCTATGTGAACTTTAGAAGTACCATACAAATTAAATCTAACTGAGCATGATCTTACCATTGCAACTACTCGGTACCGAATCAGCTGAGAACTCGCAGCCTCCACCTTCGCCGCCTCCCTGTGGTGGTGGTGGCCGTGGCTATGCAATTGCACCGCGTTCTCCACGCCCATCTCCAGGTCACCATCACGGCCCTTGCTGCCCTCGCTGCTGGGAATGATGCCAGCGTTGTTCTTCTGGCTATACACGCTCGTCGCCATTGAGTCCACCATCAGCGTCGCAATGGCGCTCAGCATGGCGACGAAACCGGAGAACGGGAACTTGTGCCAAGGGTTCTCCTGCAAGCACTGAGAGGATAGCATGTCGAAGGAGTCGGGCAGCACGTGCATGAACGCGGTGGCGAGGATGATGCCCGCTGCGAAGCACTTGACGATGACGAAGAGGTCGCGGTCGGGGTGGAGGGCCGGGACCGAGCGCATGAACAGCGGGGAGCAGACGCCGATCAGACTCGCGACGAGAATGGAGACGATAGCGATGATCTTGAGGGGGAGGGCCTTGGCCTTGTTGACGCAGTCGCCGGATTCCGCAGTGCACTCCTCGGGCACGACCGAGAGGGCCGGCGGGGCGAGGAGAAAGAAGGTGAGGAGGAGGAGGAGGACGGGGGTGCGCTTCAGGAGTGAAGTCGACATTGTTTTCGGTGACCAACACTAATCCCTTCTCCTCTTCTTCTTCTTCTTCTTCTTCTTCTTTAGATTTTGGGGGTTGGCAAGTTGATCATGGGAGATTACTCCTTTATATAGAAACTTGTGGCGCCATGAGTTGGGTCCAGATAATACTTTCTTGTTTCTTTTGTAATAAAGTAAGTACGGCTTTTTTTTTTCCATGTTGATTTTATTATATCGTGATTTTTTCCCATGTTTTCCTCCTCTACTTAATACTTCCTCGTTATTTAGTATTTCTTCCCCCCTCCCTTTTTTTTTCCCGTTTGAGCAAATCATTTGTTTCTCTATTTAGCTTTTCTTTTCCTTTCTTGGTTAATACATATACCATGTTACTAGGTTTCCGAGAAAATATTAGGTAGGTCCGGCCTTCCACGCCAGCGAGCATTCCCTCCACTCGATGGTCACCATGTGTACCGCGCGGCCCTTACTTGTCAGGAGATTCGAAGTCCCCTCTTGTAGTATGTTAATCCTAATGGACGATTTATGATGTTAATCCTTGTATGTTTGGATGTGTCACCCTCACATGTGTGTTAAAACATTTAAAAATTCAGTCAAGTAAGACTGGCATGTCAAGTTGTTGACCCGTATTGATAGTAAGGTAACTACTTCAATATTTTGATTTTCATTGAATAATAAACTCCTCTAATCCTCTAATGATAGAAGAAAAATGGTATACAGATTGGATAAATAGAAAAAAATATTTTTTTATGTGAAATTCTATAAATACTTTGTTTATTTATTTGGGGTTGATCTAAATGAGCTATGGATAATCCTTCATAAGTGTCAAAAATATTTCGTACAATCAATGAGTGCAAGAATTTATTGTATAACTAATACTCATGTGCATAAAAAAGATCAAACTGACTTCTTTGATCTTCCATCGAACTGAATTTATCGTATAACTAATACTATAAAAACAAGGGTTAATACCACCAAAAATATGAAGTAACAACAATTTCTGCAGATCGATTTGTTTTTCTTAGCTATAAACTGTAAAAGTTTTGAGGTTTGTGGATATGAAGTGTTACCTGAAGAATGCAGCCACCAAGACCCATGCCTTCAGACATTTGATGGAAGCAGAAAGCAGCCACAAGGCCCTTGATGTTGCACACATTGCTTGATGCTCCCAATCCAAGCCCTATCACCACTGAGTGCACCACTATTCCTAGCTCCAGCACCAGAGTACAATCGGTCCCAGTTCTCATGTCAAGAAAAGATATTTATATATGAAGAAAAACAATAATTTAAAGAAATTATATTTATTTTTAACACTTCCGTGGAGGTAGAGTTAGACTTTGTCTTCATTAAGAGATAGTATGTGTCCAAATAATCCATTAGAGATATATCACACAAAGTCCACCACCCATTTGAGAAAATCAAATTTCACGAAGGAAAGGATGCACGTTATCAAATTTTAACTTTTAGTAGTATTATTATCTTCGAATTTTGCGACTCGCAATTCGACTTTTCTTCGACTCGAAACACTGGGAGTGTTATTCTGCTAACATATAAGATACTATATAATATGTTCATGATTTTTTTAATCCACAACTCTCTTTTTAATATTGCCAAGACCTTTTAAGCAAAGTACGAAAATGCTTCTTTAGGTGTAGAAAAAAGACCCTAAGAAGTCCCTTAAATTTGAATCTTTAAACCTTTCTAATTGATGTATCTTATGTAGAATTTCTTCAGGAAATCCTCTTCAATCTTTCAATAGTCATTAAGAACACTATCACTTTTTATTCCTCTTTTTTTGTGCCACTGATATCCCATATTTATTCCCCAAAAGACGAGCTAAGTCAAATTTTTAACAATCCTCTTCCAACCACTTAGAGTTAAATTTAATCAGCTGATTAAGCAGTAGCTATACTAGATTATTCTGGATTTCTTAACTTGGTTTTGAATTGTCTGTGTTTGATCGAAATTTCGGCCTTTATCTGCAAGGTTCTGTGTTTTCTAAGACGAATGATTAAGATTAATCGTATCTTTCCGAATACACCTAGGAAATAAACTAATCTGTTTCGGGGAAAAAATTGTCCAAAAAGTTTTAAAATTATTGTATTTTTTACAGTTCAGTTATAAATATTTCAATTTTGTCAATTTAGTCCTAAACATTTTTACAATTTATCAATTGAGTCCGTCTGGAAAATTTTAGTCGGAAATCGCTAACGTTGACGTCGCTAGTGCCGCATAAGATTGTCGGTGCTGACATCGATAATTTTTTACAATTTTTTTAAAAAAATGAATTTTTCTATTTTTTTTTATTTTTATTTCTTCCTTTTCCTTTTTTCTCTAACCCTAAAAAAAGAAAAGAAAGAAAAGAAAAAAAGAAGGAAAATACAAAAAAATTATTAAAAAAATCATAAAAGCATTGTCCACGTCAGTGCCGGCATGACTGACGTCCACGTCAACGATTTCCGATTAAAATTGACAAGATAAACTCGCTTGGCAAAACGTGAAAATGTTAACGAGTCAATCGGCAAAATTGAAAGGTTTACCACTAAATTGACAAAAATCATAATTTTTTTTTTATATTTTTCGTTCTTCCTTTCCTCCTCTCTTTTCTTCCTATGGCAACTGATATGCATGCTACCGCCGTTGCAACGTCACCCCCTGTCAAGAAAGAAAGGGCTCTCTCTCTCTCTCTCTCTCTCTCTCTCTCTCTCTCTACGTGCATGGGCGTGCATGAATGAGCGCGCATCGGAGCCGACGTTCGGGTCCGCAATTCGTGACGATGCGACCGGCAAACACAGAGAGGGGAGCGAAAGGGAGAGAATCGAAGAACGTCGCAGTTATTTCATTGAAGAGCCGGAGACGCGGCTCGATCATGGCGTTTTCCAAATCGGTCGACGACGCCCGCCCGTTAGGCTTTTCAAAGCGGGGTAAATTTGAAAGGACGGCAGATCAAAATTCCCTCCCATTCCTTTCTTTCTCTTACTTCGTTTTTGGCGATCCGATTCCTACTTCAATTGTTTTTGTCCTTTCCATATTAATGACCGGATCTAATCCGACATGTCTGCCTCCTCGAATCTCTCTCTCATTCCATTTTGTTCTTTTCCGTCGGGCCTGATTAATCACCTAATTTATTTATTTTCGTGTCCTTTCCATATTATACTCTCTTGATGTCACGATCCAGTGCGGGTCGAAACTATTGGGGGGCACATGCCCAGATTCGCCAAAGCGTGGGAGGGAACGTGTGGTGCCCATGGAGGCTACGTTCTTCTGAGCCGAGGCGTGTGTCGCGCGAATAGAGAAAGGAAAAAACAAACAGAGACATAATTTTGTCTACATTAAGCTGGTGGCATTGCACGCTGCGCAATATAAAAAAAAGAGATCGTTGCTGACGTGGCACGCCGTCGTGTCGGCAGTTTCCTCGGCGGGAATTGGCCGGAACAATTGCAATAGAGTTTCGTGCCAGTGCTTAGGACTAAATTGATAAAATCGAAGAGTTTGAAACTGAATTGTTGTCCGTACGACATGTTTGAGATCGATTAAGATAATTTTCCCTTGTAATCAACGATTGGTTTGGTATATAATACCAAGGCATGACGTGCCAAGAAATGTGGTACTTGCAAGTACGGGGATGGATTGAAATTGGAAACCCTCCTATTTTGATGGCCACATAAGATAAGGACTCAACCCCAAATTAGGGCTGACTAATGTGGAGATTAGGGAATTTCAACATGTAAATTCTCTAGCATTGTGCTAATTTGACCGTTTGATTTAAAAAGGCTAATATTATAATGTGTTGATGTAATGTGTGAGGATGTGATGGTTTCATGCTTTTAATATATATCTGTGGTCCTCTGTCATTAACTCAAATGAGACAAAATGTAAAAAATAAAATCAAAATGGTGGCAAAGTCTTCTCAACGCGTGCTCTCTAGTTTCATTAGTTATAATCCACACCCACCCAAGAAACAAAACGAAAAAAAAAATAGAATAATTAATTTATGCAAAATGGCATGAGGACAAATTCTGAATTTTTTCGAAAATTTCCATATTAGGCCTGTTTTGGGTTTATATAATATATATATGTGGTGTATTACTCCACCTATTAATTTAAAGACATTCTAACATTGTGATAGAATCAGGCTCTGCCCAAATTCCACGTTTAATAAGAGGGTTTATCCCTGAAAATTGCAAAAAAAAGAAAAGTCCTACACCTATTGTATGAGTGCTAATTAAGTATTAAACCTTTCAATTTGGCTAATTTAGCCATAAACCTTTTGATGATTTGTTAATATAGTACTTTCAACTAATTTTGGCCTGTAATCATTGATGTAGACACCGTCCATCCTATATGGCATGATCAGCGCTAATATGGACAATTTGTTTCATTGTATTTTAAATTTTCTGAATTTTTATGATTGTTTTCGTTTCTTTTTTTTTTCTCAGGCCTCGATGATGGCCAGCACCTGGCGGAGGAAGAAATAAAACAAAAAAGGAAAGGAAAAAAGAAAATTAAAAAACTATAAAAAAAAATTCATAAAAATTTAGAAAATGCGTAAAGTTGTCCACGTTGGTGCTAGCCGATAGCCGCCCTATGCCAGTCGTGCCATGTAGAATGGCCAGCATCTGCATTAGTGATTACCGATCAAAATTGGCTGAAAGAATTACATTGATAAATCGTCAAAAGTTTAAGACTAAATTGACTAAATTAAAATGTTTAAGACTGAATTGACATTTGCACAATAGGTTCATACATTTTTGGTAATTTTCCCCACATTGAAAGGTTTAAAACTGAATTGGCATCCGTATAATAAGTTTAGGACTTTTTTAGTAATTGTCCCGACATTAAAGAATCTCGCACCACTTCTTTATGGGGTTCATGCGCTAGCTATACATATGTGGTCTCTCTCCGCCTGTAAACCTAATTTATTGAGTTGGATATTTTAACATTTTCATTATAAAAGTTGAACCCTTTTCAGCATTAAATTATTCACTGACCCAAATATTCGCAGCAAGGACATGTTTAAGCTATCTCAATTTTTTTTTTAGTGATGCACAAATACGAGAAAAAGAAACTTGTCGGTCCTTTTTTTTTTTCTGTTTTTCTCCCTTTCCATCTTTGTTTGTTCACCTCGAATCCTTTTTTTTTTGGTAAGGAAACACACCTGTTCACCTCGAATCCTTGATTTCCCCACAAGTTTAAAGTCCCATTTCTTTCCTTTAATAATAATGTTAACGTTTCATCTAATTTACTTCTTACAATAATCATATATCTCCCCCAATTTTTGGTACCTCTAAAGTGCGCGGAAAAGAAGAAGTTACGGATCTCTAGGACATTCATTTTGCACCTTTAATTTATTCTAGAATAATTTATTTATGTCCCCAATTTGATGGCGTTTTGGCATTGTAATTAGTTTAGCTATCAATCTTATAATCAGTGCGTGTGATTAATTAAGGAAGAAAGGGAGCTTCTCAACAGATTATTCGACATAAATTACCGATTAGCTGTCTGGCCTTCGTTGATTTCTATACTTCGATTAGTTTAATCAGCTCGCACTTCTATGATAATTATCTTGAGTTATGTAAATAACTTAGAAAATTGCCGCTAGGGTATAAGGAAATTCAGGACGATGATGGCGTTTTGATCCCCATCTAAGGGGTCGGTAATGTTGGAAATGTCAGTCTCCAACAAATTGCGTTTGTTCTAATGCCACAAATTGTATATATAAGATAAATTTATATCCTTTGCAAATGGTAGGAGTCCGGCAATGGTAAAGATTAGAGGGGTCCATGTACTTTTCATTAGGTAAATGAGCACTAGTCATACACCACGTGACAGTTTAGAGTGGTAAAGGCCAATACTTCCAAATACGAGATCGCGCCTGCTGAACTTAGCAATGCGTGTATTTACATTTGGTGAATGGGTTCCTAACACCTCGGCGAGGGTATGGTGATAGGGTTTTGCTTGGTGACAAGTATAAGAATGTTCCTTAACTAGCATGGAACCCTCATGATGATGCCCGGAGAAAATGATTACGCTGATAGTCCGCCCCAGACAATGTGGTTCTACAAAGAAAAACAGAGTAATTAAAGCCACGCATAATAGGATTCGTAGGCATGTCAAAATGGGTCATAAATCTATTTCTTAACTCTATTTGATAAGCTGAGTTGTTATATGAGTTAGTTACATCAGTAAATAGGTTTAGAAAGGGAAATGGCCCAAAATAACATATGTTTTAATGGGTTCGTAACTTACTCAAATCTAACCTATTTCTATGACTCTCTCTTCGCCTTTTGTCGCTCTCACTCAATCTTGTATTCGCTCTCTCTAAGCTTTCACTTCAATGTAGATATGAATTTTTCAAGATTTGGTTAAATATGAAATTGTTTTAACAATGTGGATCGGGTCACATATGAGTTGAGTCCAACATAGGTCATTAGATCTTGGAAATAGGTCAAAACGGATTAAATATGTTAATTTGAGTGGGACAATTTAGCGACCCGACCCACCCATTTAACGGGTCTAAGGATTCGCACCTAACATTTACATGTGCTCACTGTTAAGTATCTTACAGGTTAGGGAACTAAGCTCCATCATCGATCAAATGGCATTAAAATCAAGATGACTTTACGAGTTCGATTTCCCACTTCGCTTTTGCACATTTTGGGTTTCCACGTCCTCTCAAGGTCATTTGTACCCTGAATAGTGAGAGTACACATGCCAAGTTCCCATGAGCTTTTCGGTTGTTTTTGAAGTATATGATGTTCTCATCCACTCAGATGGCAGATACTATCATTTTGAAAGTATAATAGCATTTGCTGTGTCGCCGGACATAGGTGGGCAAAGACATTACTCTCTAGACTGAAAAATTCCCCAACTGGGTTTTATCCTGTAATGAACACTCAAAAAGGCAAAAGATGAATATCCGTCCTACAATGAAGACATGTCATTGCTTTTGGGCTAAAGACTGACACAGTTCAGGCTAATGAAGAGGCCTATAATTGCTCCCAATCTCACTTACCCTTTTTGTTTCTTACAAGTAGGAACCCCATTAAATAGAGCACCAAAGGGGGTGCCTCCCATTTACAACATAGAATTTCAGAGAGGAGAGATATGGTTGCTCTTCATACAGCTCGCATCAAGACATGCGAAAAATTGTCATTTAATACATGATCTTACAGCTTGCGTACGTATAGTTATCGACAATTAAGGAATCTCAGCAACACTATTGGGTATAGTGATAAGCATTAGCTCAAACCCAGTAAGTGTCGGACACATATCATCAGTAGGTGCAGCGACAAGCACAACGTTTTGACGTGACGCGGGAATCCCAAATGCAGGAATAAGTTTGAATACGGCATATGTTCCTTACTCCGACTTAAAGAAACAAATCAGTAAATAAAACTCTTGGCTTCTTCGGAGATGTCCCACAGTTACTGCATGCAGCAAGTCCCTTCAATCCATGGACAAGTCCTCCGGTATAATAATGTGCCCAATACAGTCAGTTGCAATACGTGACATACTAATACTGCCCACTAAAACAATGCAATCTGACATTGCTCGACAAGGAATACGCACCACACCATCATGACCGATGAGTCTCTAACGCATGTCTTCTGTGCTCCCTCTCTGCAGTATAACCATTTTCAGGGCCATGCCTTCTATGATCCTTCTCTCCATAACCAACGCGACCCATCCTGTGTCCGTCATCTCCAGTTTCTCGGTTCAAATTTGATAGGTGTTCATGCCGCTTCTTTCCTTCTATTTGTCTATCAATTGGGCTTCCTTTTCTTTTGCGTGAGTTCGGCATAGGTGAAGCATCATCCAGCATTTCCCCTTCCTCCGCATATTCGCCTTCTGCTCTTCTTGATGACTGACCCTTTGTTATCAGGGTTTTCCCATCTCCCATATCCTCATGGTCCTTTTCATGATCAAGATCATCACTTCTAGACCAGCTTGGTCTTCTTTCCCGCCTGATTTTCTCATCTTCCACTGCCAACTCAACACCATCCTCTAGCTCCCTCTCAATCAGGTCATCCTCATCCATAACATCCTTTTTCTTTGTCGTTTCTGCACGCTCCTTCCTCCTTTTCTCAAGCGCAGCCTTAACCCTGTCCTTATCAATCTTGATGGCTTCCTTTGGCGACTGACCAACTGATCCTTCCCGGAGTTCTGGATTTCGATTGACAACTGATTTACGTGATGCAGCGTCTATCCACTCCCCTTCTTCCGTAAAATCATTTCTTTTGCTACTTCTTTCTTGATCTTCTCCAAAAACATGTTCCGAATCTGCCTTGTATTTGTTGGGATGCTCTCTTGCGTTCTCTTTAGCTCCCACATCAACCCTTTGATCAGTAATAACACTACCCACATCAGCATGATCGACACCATGATTTTGAGCAGGTCTCTGATGTAACCCATGATAGTCAGAGACCGAATGGTCAAGTGCAGCACGTGAGGACACTTGCTTCGAGGCCTGCTCCTCATTTGCCCCTGAAACTTTTGAAGAGGGCCGATGAGCTGACCCACCGCCACCGCCACCGCCACTTCCATCAACTTCACTCCCTTGAGATGCAGGAACCCTGTTTTGCTCATATAGTTCCAGCATCTGATTGCTAACCTCTGCATAGTAAGAAAAAGGCAGATATGAACCCACATTGCGATGTATGAGTCAAAACATAAGATACAGGCAACGGTGCATCATAAAGAGAGTGGGGATAAAGACATCCCTGACAAACCAATGTGATATCACTCCTAGAAATAAGTAACCAGATGGGCTTATTTTGAATGCAATGAAATATCGATGTGTACATGCAATATGGGACTGAGAGCCTGTTCAACAGAGGCCCCAAAGTGTCCACAATATCCTTACAGAAAAATTTAAAAGAGGACACCAACCCTCTAATTGACGTGGGGTGACATCAAACTCTTGCCACCAGACCCTCTCACCATCTGATGGGAGCTTCACTTTGAGGAACTTGGCAGCAAGGAATATAGCACCTGCTGCAATATGATGGGGCTTAAATTGCAGGCAGAGCGATGTCCTCAGTCTGCAAGCCACCTTACAGTGTGTGAAAGAACATAAAGGCAAGAGACTACTGAATTGGAATTATCAGAGACCTGAAACGAAAGAGACGAATCTCGATCATACCCATCATTCACAAAATTCCATGCCACTTGAGCAAGTGCATTCTGCGCAACCTTAAACTTCTTTATTGCTTCAACAAGAGGTTTGTACGGATGGTGAACATTTAGGTCAAATCCCAAGGTGGCAAGTACAACCCTCTCTCCCAGTAAAATTAGCTCTTTCTGCTGCTCATATACTTCCTGCGCAAGACACAGAACCATGAGTGTCACAGCATCCAAAACTAAGGGAAATCACAATATTTCTTAGGAAGATAAAGTTCTTCAATAGAAGTACAATAGGAATATATGAAAACAGGAAAAGGAAACTTAATGCACACACTACTCCATAAACAGATTAAAACATGAAGTTCATAAATTTTTAAAATCAGGCAAAAAGAAATTAAGACAAGATTCAGATCCTTTAATTAGTCTCCCATCTCGTTCCTTCCAAACGCACCACATTTGGCAAAGTGGAGCAGAACTCCGCACTAATTTCAAAAGGAGAGCACAAACAAGACAACTGCAGAACTAACTATTGCGTAACCCCGACATATACCAGAAAAAAGGAAATGCCAAAGATTTTGAGCAAATCACAACAAATAAGCAAGTGATACATGCGTTCCCTAGATACTTTGCACAAGCAACACAGATCAATTAGAATAAAATTCCACTTCCTGGGGTTCTCGGAAGTGAGGTTTCTATAAGCAGCCCATTTAAAGAAAGATATCATGAGCAAAACATTAGGAAGCCATATAACCTTGGTAGGAAACTGACCACAGTTATTGAAATTGATTTTGCCAATAGCTTTATACAAGGATTCTAAGAAGAAAACTCTAAAACTTTACTTTTAGAGAGATTCCAAACAAGTATCAACCCCTGAACATTCAGATTTAGATTGAAAAGGCCAAGGGAAATCAAGACATAACGTGATGCTGACAAATATAATGACAAAAGAGGACATTAAAAATACATGATTTTTTGTTCAATAGCACCACTGATTATGCAGAAATGGGAATGACACAGGGATAATCTCACTAATGCTATGTTTAAACAGAGGGAAGTGGAGGTAAGTGGGAGGAACTAATTCTAAAGGGAACATTTCCTCTGTTCTTGTAACAAAGAGAGAAATGAACAGAAATGGATGGAATATTTCCTAGTGAGACAAATTCAATTTCCTCCCGACTTTGGAAGGAAAAGAAGTAAATCAATTTCCCAAGGCATGTATGCTGCAGTATTACCAGTCTATTTTCATAAAATATAATACAAAGAGCTTTCAAGTCCTATCTTCTTTCCTCTCCACATCAATTTCCTTCATTATACATTTAAACAAATATGTAGGTATTGCCTTTCGCGTTTCTCCCATATCATTTCTCTCCCAACTTAAAATCGACGAACATTCTCAAAAAACAGCAGCATGGGTCATGTTTGTCAGCCAAGTTCGCTCAAACATAGGCATACTATGCAGTGCCTGTACAAATTCAAGAATGATCCTTCTTTTCATACAGATGAACACACGATATGATAGTCCCTATCTTATAACTGTGCAATGATACAAACAGTAAAATTAGACTTCAGTATGCAATAATATGAACAGACTCTACTTAGGCAGCACAAGCAAGTTCAAGACAGTAGAAGTGGCAAAAGAACTCGCAACAACCCAACAGGCAAAAATTAATCTCTTCAAAAACAAAATGGCAAGTTAAGGAAAACCTTCTGTTTGATCCTCTGAGCAGCAGCAGGATCCTTTTTATGGATTATCTCATAAGAAACAAGTATAACATCTTTCAGTGGGCGCGGAGTCTCTTCAACTTTCCCAGCAAGGAACATGCACACAGTTGCAATTGTCTGTGAAGCATTGAAAATGAGACCAATAAAATAAAGAAAAATCATCCTAATTTTTTTCCCATTAGTTAGGAAATCTAATTCAAGAGTAATAAGTCACCAGGAGACAAGTGCCATTTTAGACCACTCAATATAGATTTTCTTGAAAGCACGATTTCATCAAGGCCGAAAATTATGGGCCCAAAGCAATTAACGCCATCAACAGAAAAAGACAGAGACATAAAAACACAACTAATGAAACAAAGACATGCATGGCAATGTCCAAAAATAGAAATGCTCTGAGTTATCAGTACCCAGAATGCCAACTTCATAAGGAAGCATAAGTTTGAAAATCTACAGCAAGGGAACCCATGGATAAGCATAACTCAACACCAAAAGATGACAGGTGATAGTGGTCCAGTTGGAAAAAGAAAATGAAAATAATTCCGACTAGCCTAATTTATCCTGTCTCATCTGAGCAGATAGAGATTTGGTAATTAACATTGCAGCACCATACAAAGAACCAGCCTCACAAAACAAGGTTATTCAAATTCCAAAATGGCAAATATTCAACAGAAACATCGAAACACTTCATAATATCTTACAATGGTCGTAGATTGTCATAAAAGGAGAGTTCATCACACCTAGCTCTTTAAGAGAGTTCATCCAGACCACATTGTCTGATGCGTCAAAGAGCCAATAATTTCAGTATCATATTATTTTCAGTCATTCAAATTAAGATAGCCATCATACTTCCCTTCCCCAGCCCTCTTATCCTTTTCCCTCTTCCCCCACCCCTCTTTTTTTCTAACTATCTACAATGCAATAAAGGAGTGTTAACTGGGTGGGCTTCTCACAAGATGAAAGGTCTGAGACCATGCGACTGGTCCTTCAGACATATACCCAGTGCCCTGATGTCCTCGGTTCGGTCCCCTTTAAACTCATTTTTATGTACGGAGTTCCCATACCTAACCCATCATAAATAAGCTGTCCAATGGTGACATGTTCTCCCTTCATCTAGATGCCATGTTCCAATTTACCAGTCACCAACAATAATCTACATTTTCTTTCGTTTTTCCCATTCTTTTTCCTTGTTTTGTATTTATTTTCCCTTTTCCTAATTTTCATGTCGGCTGATTGCTCATATTTATCTTTTCAGTTTACTTTTAATTGACCAGTCCCTTAAGGTAAATATATAATGAGATGAGTGCATACAAATTAAAAAAAATTTGGTGGGAGCACGACTTTCATTACTAATTATTCCAAACCTAAACTCCACCAGATATGCATATGTTATTAACCACAATTAGTTTTCAATGAAAAAGGTACAGCACAACTCACTAAATTCTATGGAGCAAGATTAAGGTATCAAGGAAAAAGTACTTATTTCATTTTTCTATTTAGCATTTCAAATAATCAGGAAAACTGTAATTATGTTGTCTATTCTCACTTTAAATCATCAAAACTTCATATATCAATCTGTAAGTTCATCATTTCTATCAATTTTCTAAGAGTTTCCCTAAGATTATGTCTCTTACTTAAACCCATGGCTGACTATTACATGACTATATAATGACATGTCAAAAAATTCTTGATAGAGAGAATAAAAACTTTTGCAGCAATTTTCAGGCTTATTTTCTAGTTAACATAATGGAAATGTTAAGAGTGCCCCTTGGGCGCCTGCTCAGCCTTATTGAATATGCATTGGAAATCTAAAATTTACCACTTGAATAAAGTGACTTTATAACAATATGTAATTCCTCCATCTTCGAAGTGTCTTGGAGGTATTATTTCCACTTTTAGTTAACTTAATAACTAGTAACCTAGGAGCACTTGTTAACAAAACCCAACAAAAGTACATCAAACATAAGACAAGGCCTCAACTTTAATAGATCTTTTAAGGTTGACACAAATTATTTTTAATAATCTAGCTTGGGAAAATAGCTAAAAGTCTAAAAATGACCATATCATCAACCAAAATAATATAGTGCACACAATTGTCATGTCTTTCCATCCATATATAAAGCGCATGTAGGACATTCTTTTGTTTGGTTGCGTCTGGGGGGAGGGGATTTACATATATCTACGTAGTTATGCATTCGGGATTGTTTCCAGTAAATCTCAAAACCACAGCAGGTTGAATTGACTCCATACTAATAAATTTTCTTCATAATGTGAGTATATAATGCCATCTTTTTACCTCAACAAATTAAACCACATCCCAAAGTCAGTTTTCTGCTTGCTTGAAGAAGACAGCCATCCAATAATCAATCTTGAACACGATATATGCAAATGCTAATGCACCATGCATTTATGTAAATAACCAAATAGACAACAGAAAAACTATAAAGATTGAATACTGACCCTTCTGTCATTCTTTGTATGTGATTGTCGGAGGAAGAACCGATGACAAAATATAATTGCCGTAGCTATTGTTACTTGAGGCCTAAACAATAAACCACAATAGTTCCAGTCACATCCACATATGTACAACATAATTCAGTAGCATGGAATAACAAGGCTACTAGACTTTTCCAGAGCGAAAAAGTTGGACCTCTTGTCTGTAATGGCCAACTGATGTAAATAAGATCATATGCAGAAGCTTTAATCGCATATTCGATATAACCTAAAGAAATAGTCAAGACGAAAGTATAAATACGATTCATGGTGAGCTCCATCCAATGATTATGAAGCTCTAGTGTGTCATTCATCCAAGTAATTTGAACAACCTATTAGCAACACAAAATAGATCTAGAATTCCAGAGGGCAACACTCACAAATTTTACCCGCACAACTTGGTATATAGACATGGTAATGAATAATCATATTGCAACAACCCACAAGCCTTATCCACTACTAATACTGTAAACACCGTTTCCACAACTTGGTGTACTGACATGGTAATGAAAAAATTACTTAGGTTTCTAATTCAAGAATGGAGACGTAGATATAGGATTTCAGAGGGTACCAACTCACAAACCTTACCCAAACAATTTGGTCTACTGACATGGTAACGAATAATTATATTTCAACAACCCGCAAGCCATAACAGTTACTAATAACATAGAAACAATTTGCAGAACTTGGCGTACCGACATGGTAATAAGGCATAAATTAAGTTTCTCTCGGCAAAGAAGATATCAACAAGCTAAATGATAATAAAAATAACCTAAGAAAAGGGCTCCCAATCAAGCTTCAAGTTTCTAGTTCATCGGCCCACCCCTTCACAAGCACAACAGCCCACTTAAAACCCCCTCAAAACTAACCCCCTCCCAAAAAGAGAAAATCACCCCCAAAAAAATTATTCTGTTTTTCTCCCACTATATAAAAAAAATCATAAAAAAGCCATTAATACAGTAAAAGGTTCTCTGTACAAATAACATTCAACACCACCACCCAAAAATCACTTCAACAACCTAAAGAAATGGTTTCCAGTAAGGCTCCAAAATTATCAGTCTATCATGTCCACACTCTTTCCCTTGCCCACAGCTATCCAGTTAAAATCCCCGTGAAACCTACATTTATGCTCCTATATTGAAGAGAATGTCCACACCGCTAGTTTAGCTTAAATAGCTACAATGTTATTATGTCTTCTAACAACAGCACCCGCAACAACAACAATGTGACACCTTTCTCCCTCCTCATCCCAGACCTAAACTTCCAAATACTTCAGAAAAGGTAAAAGTAAAGTGTTGATAACAAAACTACAAAAATCCGGAATTAAGAGTAAAGGGCATCCTGCACTTGGAGTCTTTATGATTAAAGAACAAATTTGCAATTTGGCACGAACAATGATATCATTATCATAAAATTTTTAATATCTTTTAGCCCCAAAGATTTTCACAAAGATACTGAATTACTGTTCTCAATAACTCGAAGTAGAATTGCAAACCTAACACAGCAAAGTATTGACTTTGAGAATAAGTACAAGACAATTAAGACAATAAAGCTTACACTTTGAGCCTCATGCCAAGATCCTGCAAAAAGGTGCAATAGCACTTCCGTAGATAGGTCTCCTTCTTGAGGTCAATTCCATCTAGTCTCGAAGGCGAATTCTCTTCAATCTCCTTTCGTGACATGTACCATCGACCTCCCATACCTTCTTCTTGCTGTTGCTGCTGTAGTCCTTGCGAAGAAGACTCTCCTCCGATGTAGCCAGCCATTTAGTTTATCTAAACAATGATTTATAGTCATCTATCAACCTTCACTGATTCAGACTAAGATATGATATCTATAGATGTAATCGACAAAAACAAATTGCAGATAAAAGTCTCAATCTAGCGACATGAAATGGTATTGCAGCATTAAGGGGTAGAGCCACCATTACGGTTGTTACCAAGATTTGTCAAACCAATACAATTCTAGACTCGTGCTCAACTCATTGACATGTAGCACAATGACCTCCATAATAGTGAGCCCAATATAATATAAAACATGAAGAGTAATCACTCAATAACTCAAAACAAATATATTCCTCTAAGCATCACACTTGAAGTTTTCTAAGCATCACACCCATGAGAAGAATTGCAGCACACGATTCAAATGCAAAGACCTGCTAAAGTTCAATAATTATATGAACTCTACTAAAAAGAAACAATTACAATCATACATGAAAACTCTTCTAAAAAAAACCAATTCCCCAGTTGGAATAGAACCTGTAAACAAGGCACGTAGTTGAACAGGAAACTCTCTGAAAGAGAATATGATATCCCACTTAAAAAAGAGAAAGGGAATTTAACAAAACCCCAATAACAATCAAATCCCAATTCTTTTGGTAATCTAGAGGCGAGAAAGAAGGCCCAGTTGTCTGGAGAGCTATAAAAAAAAACCATGCAAACTTCATGATTCGCTTAAGTCCAAACCATTAACCTATGCAAGTGGCCCTAACCCGAAGTTCCTCCCACAAAGTTGGTGGGAACTGAACAGGTTACCTACAGCTCTTCTGTTGGAATGCCCTGACAACCCCAACCAACTGTGCCAACTATAAGGATGACACGATTGGGAACAATGTTAGGCATCTTAAGATCGATTTATAAAATTGATATACTAACTTATGAGATACGCTCTTATAGAAAATTCCCCCTAGCTATTTGTCACATAATTTAATGTACTAATTTCGTATATTAATCTTCCTGTACCTAGCATCGAGCATAATGCTTATGACATGGGTAAGCTAGCAATTGAAGCCTAACAAAAGGACAATGACTATAGCATAGATGAGACAGCTTTGCTGGAATTGTGAGCATTTGAGAAAAGGACGATATTATTAATGAAAATACTGGTGGAAAAGTGAGTACACCCAAATCGAGATGACAAACCAAGCTTGAGGCGGTGGCGAGATGTGATTATGGGATAGAGAGGGTAAAACTTAGAAGGACGGAGAAATTACAAAATAATGGAAAGAAACGACAAAAATACAGGATACTAGGATCTCACAGGAAACTAGGTACATAAGCAAGGACGTGACTTAAGTGCATTCATATAACCAATCCTAATTAGTGAGATAAGACTTGCTTTGTTGTTGTAACAATCAACACAGACTACCAATGCTTATTATCATCTCTCTCTCCTCTCTACACATATGCACGCACACACGCTTGCCCATACAAAATAATCCCCGTGACAGAAAGCCTACATTAGATCAGCAATTCTCGATCCCAATAAATACCCAGTAACCTTATGGACCAAGCAAGAAGCGAGTAAAACTGGAGAGGATGGCTCAACAAGGAAATCTGTGTAAGATGTGGTGAACCAAACCTGTCACAAACAAGTCCTTTTTCAACCACTAAGCCAATTCCATGGTGTGCACCACACATATGATACAGTCTTATTTACTACGATATGTTTAAATTACATAATTTTGCACTCATTTGCTGTTAATATCATACTATGCATATGCCTCTAAAGTGCCTAGACTTTTGGCAAGCAAACTAGAGCGGATCCACAGATTCTTAAAATAAAACGGTATTCTCATTTGATTTATAAGTATTTTAAGAGCACCAACGGCGTGCCTCCCATTTACATCCCAGAAGATAGAAAGGATCTAAAAGTACAAAAAGACCGAGCTCAAAAGAGCTACCTACACAATGACAGAAACTAAAAATAAGGAGGTAGTTAACAAGTATATTCGCGTTACTTAGAAGATGTGATCTTTGTTATTTCTTAAGTTGGTGCTTCAGGGTCAAAGTATATTAGTTCAGCAAGCCGACTATTTCTATCTATACAATTTGGGAGTTCGGTCTGATATATTCCTATTTAGTGTTCCTTTTTCCCTGTGTTTCAAATAACGAATTCTGTGTACCTCTATCAGGTTTCAAGTATACCAACTGATAGATTATCTAATTCAACTAGGGATGATAATAAGGAGTGACTCAAGTTGGTTCTCGTCATTAGAAATTGATCAAAGTGAAGTACCTCGATTACCCTTTTCCAGTTAAGTTAAAACACAAGATAATAAAGAAACAGAGTGTTCCAAGACTGCCAATAATACCAAATACACACGCTGATTCGCAATTCAACAGTGGGAAAGGTATTGTTAAGTGTCTGTCAAACATCACCTAAGCCAACAGAAACTCCTGAAGGAACAAACTGTGAATTTTGAGCTCAAAGAATCTTAGACCCGGATGAGGTTGAATCCAGCTCTGCAGAACTAACAAATAGTCGAGATTCAAGAAACAACGAAACACCCAGAGAAATCTGAAAACAGGAATAAAATATATATTCTCTATGGGATTAGGGTATAAACTCCAGCGAATGAAAATTAGGGTAAAATCCCGCGTCAGTTGTTGCGAGCTGACTGCTATAGGATAATAGACACACTCACACAAGAATTGCATATTCCAGCCAGAGAAAAATCCAAGCTTTGGGAGACAAGAAAACAAAAGGCACACTCCCGAAAACCCTAGGGACGGGCACGGGGATCAAGCCCCCCCCGCCCCGCATCGCGCGAAGAAAAACCCGCCACCCCTCCCCTCCACCGCCACCATCACCGCCACCGCAACCTATAGGGGGCGGCAGCGCGACGGCGTTCTAATCCCGCACACGGCGGCGGGAAATTGGCGCCGCGCGCCTCGCGATCTGACAAGCCGCCCCCGCACACAAAAACGAGGATGAACGAAGACGCACCTCGTTTTCCGACGGAGAATCGGCGGGCCGGGCACGTCGGACGGCAGAGGAGGGCCGCGAATCGGGGAGGTCGGCGGGCAGCGAAGGGAAAGCGAGAGGCGGAGCTGGGGTTGCGCTGCGGATAGAGGGAGAGAAAGCGAGCGAACGAGCGAGAGAAAGAGGGGCAAAAGCGAGAGGGATGGAGCTGGGTCGCTTCGGGCCGGGCTGCTGCGGCCGGCGGGGGGCGCGGCGGGGCGGAGGCGTGAGGAGGCGGCGGGCGGGGGGAGGCCGGCGGCTGCGATGGCGGCGAGGGTTTGGCTGCGGCGAGGGAGGGGCGGCTGCGCCGTGCGAGCGAAGAAGGCAAAAGAGGGGAGAAGAGTTAATGAGAAACGGGGACGAAGGAAGGCAAGAGATATGTTGAGATATTTTACACTATTCTTATTTTTTTTTCCCCTTTGAGATATAAGATTAATTTTATTATTTCTTTTTTTTTCACACACAAAATTAGATTATTATTATTATTATCAATATATCTAGGGTTAAAGCCACTAAAAAAAAACTCTCGGCCTATGCCCGTCGTAACACGAATATCTTGAATTTTTTTTTTGTATAAGTGAAAACCCTAAATTTTCCCCATCATGACACAAATATCCCGAATTTTTTCTCGTGTCATAAAAAACTCTCGAACTTATATTGGTGTGATAAATGTACTGAATGGAACTGAAATAGGAAGTGTATAAGTTTGGATTTTTTCTCAACACAAAAAAAAAATAGAAATATTTGTGTCATAGTATGCAAGTTTAGAGGTTTTTGTGACGCACGAAAAAGTAAGCATAGCTTGGGGGGTGGGTATACAATTTTGTCTCATTCCATAAATAAAAACTCACTTTCTATCTCTTTTCTCACTTTTAGGCTCTATTTATTTCGCGAAAAATTAATAATTTCAAAAATATTTTCTTAAAAATTATCACTTGAATTATTTAAAATAATTAATCAATGGAATTTCTTTCATCGTATACAAGCGTTTAATTTGAGAAAATATTTTCCAAATCATTCATTTAGACTTCCTAAATTATTCTTGCGTTCATTATCCTTATCAAATACGCGTATATGTTTGACCAAAAAAAAATACGCGTATTTCTCACTCCTCTTTTTCATTTTTATGAATAATTGCCTAATAATGAAAACGCACTTAGCTTGCTTGGCATCTTTAACCCTAATGATATCTCCATAGATTTAGATTTAAGCAAATGGCTTTGGTTGCACTAATAAGGTTCCAGAAAGAAATTTACAGCCTAAACTAATAGATATTATTTATGATTATCGATTACATTAAATGTTTTATTTTTTTTTAAATCGTCGGATGCGTATGGAATCTTGACCGATAATACGTTTTTATAAGAGTATGTTGCGGTATTATACTTATTTTACGTTTTAAGAAATGCTTTTAGTTATTTTTAAGTTCCAAAAAGAAATATCATATCCTAGAAATAATTAGATATTATCTGTCATTATCAAGTTTTTATTTTGTAAGATTATTTTATTTATTTTTTAGAATTACTATCATAAAAAACTCCAAACTAGTACATATATGATAAATTTACTCTAAACTAATTTGACCATGAAAAACCCTAAATTAATACATTTGTAAAATATTTCTACCAAAATAGTTTTTTGACCACTACAAATCCTAAATTGATACATTTATGACGAATTTACCCTCAGTTAAACTGAACTGATATCACAAAAAATCACAAACCAGTACACTAAATCCCAAATCGGTACACCAATTAACTATCACGTGTTACTCAATTCAGAAATTTAACAATAAAATTTAACGAAAATTAACGGAGAATAAAATTATCACGAGTGTATCGGTTTGAGATTTTTCCTGATATTAACCCTATTTTTTTAATAGGGAAAAAGCCACCAAAAATCTCAAAGCTTTGCCCCATGTGACACATTTACCCCGAACTTTTTTTGTGACACCAAAAACCCCAAACTTTGCTTTTTGTGACACATTTACCCAAATGCATTTAGTCCATGGGTATTTTCGTCTTTTTTGCTTCTTTTTTTTCCTTTCCTGCTAGGGGGCCCCTCGTCGGCGTCGGGCGAGGGTTGCCCTCGCTAGCGTCGGGGGAGGGCTGCCCTCGCCAACGTCGAGCGAGGGTGACCCTCACCCAACGCCGGTGAGGGTAGCCCTCGCCAAATCGGGCAAGGGCCGCCCTCGCTCGATGCCGGCTAGGGAGGCCCTCGCCAGCGTCGGGCGAGGTTCGCCCTCGCTTGGGCGAGTGAGGGCGGCCCTCGCTCGCCCAGGCGAGGGCAGCCCTCGCCCGACGCCGGCGAGGGGCCCCCTTGCTGGAAAGGAAAAAAAAAAGAAAAAAAAAGGAAAAAGCAAAAAGCAAAAAAAGGCGAAAAATGCCTATGGACTAAATACATTGGGATAAATGTGTCACAAAAAACAAAGTTTGGAGTTTTTGATGCTACAAAAAAAAGTTCGGGGTAAATGTGTCACAGAAGGCAAAATTTGAGATTTTTGATGATTTTTTCCCTTTTTAATATTGTTTAAAAGCAAACTATTATTGTTAAGAGTCGAGTTGACTATAATAAAGCGTCTACTTGAGACTCGATCCGTATAACGGAAGTTGATATTCGTCTTATCTTCAAGTAAATATTCATCACGAGACGTATGACTGATGCGTTGATATTTGCATATTATTTATACAAATTTAGCCTCTTCCAAAATTGTCTACTCTAAATTCGTCTATCATACTATTCATTTTTTTGCAATCACGGAGTAATTCATCAGCACCATAACAAGCAAATACGAGCAAGCTTAATACGTCCTAGTAAAATCAACGTACGTCCAAAATGACCCAAATAGTAGCATATATATATATAGATTATGTTTAATCACTCTCATTTTAACGTCAATAATTTGAAATGTTTTTATGATAAGCAATTGTACCTCTTTTTCCCGATATAGATATGTCTAGAAAGAACAGACCCACAAAAGTCAATGATAATACAATAGATGTCGGGAGAGCCGCTTCATTTGGACCTCATAATAACAAGTTCAAAAAATACTCCAAAATAAATAATTTGAAAAATAACTTTTTAATAAAAAAAAATTTTCATTACAGATAATAATTTATATCTAAATATTTTATTTATTTTTATAAACGATACAAACGATTTTTCTTCGAAAATTTTTTGTTCAAATCAATTGTTTTTCGCAAATCAAACATACCCTCACATCCAAAACACAAATCCTGACTATATGTAATGTAGCCGCGGTTACGCAATGGAAAGTCAAATCACAAACAAGTGAGGGTCCTATGTGCCAGTTTAACGAGGAAAAACACGAAACTATTGCCTCGGACGACGGTCAAGAACTTGCAAGTTTCCACAGAAAATACTTCAATTATCGTAAGGAGATGACCATGTGCTCAAAAGATGGTTCAGAAAGAATTATGCTGCTATAAATAGGAAAAAGGACAACGGTGGCTTTGTCCACACAGCCTGTGGCGCCTCCTTTGGCCGTTTAGTTACTGACAGAGCTGCTCGACCGCCGTCACGATCTGTGCGGGCTGAACGACCGTCCACTCCTCCAATGTCCCAGCGTATGGGGTCGGCACGTCTTGAGAAGACAAGCACACTATTGGGGCATCCAAATAGTCGTGGAAGTTCTCGTTGATAGCCGCCGTTAAGCTGGCGCCGATCCCACCCGTCCTCATGCACTCCTCCACGATCAACACCCGGTGAGTCTTCTTCACGGAATTCCCGATCGTGTGAAGATCGAACGGCTTCAGCGACCTGATGTCGATCACTTCGGGATCATAGCCCTTGTTCACCAGAGTTTTCGCAGCTTGCATCACGTGATATCTCATCCTCGAGTAGGTTAAGATCGTCACGTGCTCTCCAGGCCTGACCATCTCGGCTTCTTCAAGTGACAACACGTACTCTTCGTCGGGAATCCTCTCCTTGAGATTGTAGAGCAACACGTGCTCGAACAGAATAACAGGATTGTCGCTCCGAATTGCGGCTTTCATAAGGCCCTTGGCGTTATATGGGGTTGAGCAAGCAACCATCTGAATACCAGGAATGGACTGGAAGTATGACTCCAGACGCTGCGAGTGCTCAGCTCCGAGTTGCCTTCCGACTCCCCCGGGGCCGCGAATAACTATTGGTATTTTGAATTGGCCCCCAGAGGTGTAATGAAGCATGCCGCAGTTGTTGGAAATTTGGTTGTACGCGAGAAGGAGAAACCCCATGTTCATACCTTCCACGATTGGCCTCAAGCCAGTCATGGCAGCACCGATTCCCATTCCCGTGAAGGAGTTCTCAGCAATGGGTGTGTCAAGAACCCTAAGGTCACCGTATTTCTTAGCTAGTCCCTTAGTGACCTTGTAGGATCCTCCATAATGACCCACATCTTCACCCATCACGCATACACGAGGATCTCTCTCCATTTCTTCCTCCAAACCTTCTTGGAGAGCTTCAAAAAGTAAAAGCTCATGCCTGGTGATCGAATACAAAGACTCAGTTGGATCCTCAATTGCATAGTATTATTAGAATAACTCCTATAACATGGAAATGCAGATCCGTCTAGATGCAAGGACATTGCTTTTGTTGATAATATTGTGCCGTAAAAATGTAAAGGCTGGCAAAAGCTTTTACTGGCTAGGCATAGTTAGTTTTTAAAAATTTAAGACAAGGAGGGATAAAGCATACTGTAAACGAAGCTTGAATATCACCTGCTCAAGAAAATGGCACATACATCATACAACAAGTTCCTACATCCCAGACAAGGAAAAGCTATGGCAACGGATGAAGAATACTATCAATGGTTTAAACAACAATGCAGAGATAAATCTGAATCTAGTACTGCTTCAGTATTCAATTACAAAAAAGCATGTCCACAGGAGACAAAAGTTCATCGATATTAGACTAACATGGCACAGAACCACAGACTTGAATTTCTTTCACTAAAGCAAATTACATACACAGTTTTTCTTTCTCCAAGAAAAATGAAATTCATCCTCTGCATCAATATATACCATGTGCATACGCAGCAAAAATGCAAATGTAAAGCAAACGGCGCATCGCATAAACACAATCAAAATGCCTATCATCTCACGAAACAACCCAATGGTACTTTTCACATCTGGTACATGATAATCAGAAAATGAGACAGTAACATTGATCTCTAATTCAAATATTTCATCCTGCGACAGAAACTAATTTCGTGCATTAACCATATAAATCTTTATTGGGTCTACAGGTGTACTCACCTTCTAGGATTCAAAGAGATTTTCTTCTAGGGAAACAGAGATAATGACAAGAAACTCATCTCATTTAAGTGGAAGATAATTCAGCAATCGATGCTGTATAGAGGGAGAGAGAGAGAGTTAATCAAGAACTTTTGGAAATCACTTTGGAGGTTCTCCACAGAACGAGGAAGCCTCTGAAAGCAGGTCATATTTTGAAGCATGGACCTCCAAAAGGGCCCGGAATAATGCAACAGTTTGATTCTCTAATGGCAGTAGCTAGTGAAAGCACACAGGCAGGTTTGAGTAACTTCACACGGTTCGTTAATGCGGGAGTCTGGAGTGGACAGAGGATCAATTACGGACTGACTTGTGGTGCAGTGATACCGCCCTCTGTAGTTTTCCCAGATATATTCAACTTAGCTTTTGTCATCTTACTACTCAAAATCAAAATGAGAATCTGCTCCTTGGGAGCAAAAGTTCTCAAGGGATGAAATCACTGGAAGCTGCAATCTGATTCTTTCTTCATAACACTACATTCTATCAAAGCCAGCACACAAAATGAGAACTTAGTTTTGCAGAATATTTCTAATTTGATTCTTTCTCAGGCATCTTCAAAGTGAAGGATACTTTACAAACTGTAACCTTAAAACATAATACGAACTTTGCGGAAGTCATGTGGGGCTGTACCATAGAATTGCGACACAAGGGGAAAAAGCTCATTTGTGCCAACAGCTCTCCTAGCTTGACTTGCAAGCAATATCTCTATCATTTGATGTTCATTCACACGATCGAGCTGTATCGTTCCAAACGAAAGCTAAGTGTGTTGTTGGTCCTACATCTAGGGGAAGCAGAACCTATGAAAAACTTATTGTTAGCATGTCTCCACAACAATGCTTCACATTAGATATTACCCAGCTAAACTATCTATCACCGTCATCTGACAATCACATCAATCACATAGGATTATGTCTTCATCAGACTTGGAAAGTTTAACGGGAATAAAAGATACCACTAACTAACAATCGACACAAAAAATCAAAGCTTTATATAAGCAAACAAACTTCCAATCATGCTTCAAACTTTTACCTATTTGCCTAAACAAATGCAATTTATAGAGGAATAACGGTCCCAGCTCTTTTCCAGAATGAAGAGAATAACATCAGACCATCCTCTAAAACCCAGAGAATTGACACACCAAATTACTAATAGAAATGCTAAAAACATGTGATTAAAAAGCTTGATTAGAGACAGTGTCTGGTTTGTTGAACATGCTCGGCAAAAAAAGGGCTACTTGATGATGTAAACTTACCTAAAGAGGAAGGGGACAGTAGAGCAAGTTTCCCACAAAATGAAAGAATGAACTCGAACAGGAAATGCAAATAAATGTAAAACCAGAGACTACCACAACAGCAATCAATTGTGATTGGAAAAGAATGAGGTACCCGGGTTTGGATGCCGAAGTCGCTGCCGCGCCATCCGCTTTCGTCTACACAGCCACAAGAAAAAACAAGAACCGAATCTCAAGCTCGAATACCAAATTCGATAAATTAAAAGAACCAAGAAACGAGGGAGAGAGAGAAAGAAATTAACTGCAACTGCGCTGGTGACGAGCCTTTGGGCACGCCTCGAATCAGAAACCACTCTCCCATCAGATCCGACCACAACAAAACTTGGTCTTCTCTCTACATCAAAGGCGCACAGGAACAAAGAAAAAGAAGAAGTAATCAATACCCAGAAAGGAAATCATGTTCCAGCATTCCCAGGCAATGCGATTCGGCTCTCTCTCTCTCTTAACTAAACACGTGAATCAATCAACCGCATTTCTTTCATTTCTCGAACTATAGAGATCGACCCAAAAGGCACAATCCGATGAACATGCCATCTACGCTCCGTCCGTGACCAAGCGAGGACTAATTGACGAAATTCGCACCGGAACAGGGCCAAGAAAACCCAGGGAAAAGAAGTCAACCTGAGAGAGATCTGCCGAAGGGGAGCTTGACCCTTTTGGAGTCGAAGGATTTGGAGAGCGACAGAGCCGTGGAAGCCCCGAATCCCTGGAAAACCGCGGCAGCCATGGGAGATGTTGCAGCAAAACCCGCAGGAAATGACGAGAGACAGAGAGGGAGAGAGAGAGGGGGGGGAGGAGAGCGAAGGGAAAAGAGAGAGAAGGGTGCTGTTTTATACGGGGAGGGAGAGAGTGGATCGGGCGGAGAAATTGAGAGGGAGAGGCGTTGGTTGTTCAACCCCGTAGCGCAGAGAGAGAGAGTGCACAAGGAGAATGGGGTTTGGGCGGAGAAACAGAGGAATTGAAAGCTTTTGCTTTTGCCTCTCTCTGTCTCTCTCTCTGTCAACCTTCGTGTTCGTGGCCCAAATTTCACGCAACCTTTTTTTTTTTGTAATTTCCTTTTTTTGCCCTTCTTTTTGTCTTTTTTGTTTAAATTTTTATGCTTCCGTGTAATGAGGTTAGTATACGGTTGGTATATGCGAAATTCGTATTTTTATGCTTCTACGTAAAATTTCAAATCGGTACTCTCATATTCTTTCTGGTAGCTTTTCCTCGTTAAAACGCATAAGGAGGGATAGTTGTGAACGTTACTTGAATGAAGGATCCAACATGGCGAATGATGGAACAATCATGAACATGAACATAGAGACGGTTTCCCAAACCATCTTTTAGGGGAAACTAAAAAAGATGAAGTAAATGACATGCTTGTAAAAAACTGTCCCGAGAGCTTCCTCCTCCTCTTTGGGGGTCGTCCTCTTCCTTCGTGGGATTCGTCCTCTCCCTCAATGGGAGTCGTCCTCTCCACTTGGTCGGAGTTTTCACTTTCTTAACCACATCATCTTCACTTAGCCCCTTCTTCCTCTACTTCTCACCACAGGTCGCCAACTTCCCCCTCGACCGAGATGAGGATGATCTGCTCCGTTCGGGCTAAAATTTTATCTGCTGGTTGTGTGATAGTGAAGTAGTAGGACCGTTCAGTAGCAACTTGGTGGTGCCCGTTGATGTCGATACTAGAGTGGCTCCCCGTCTTCTTCAAATTATTGAGGTATTAGTAAGTGCACACCAAGTGTTTGCTTTTTTGCCTGTTAGAAAATCGTCAGAGGAGTGTGGTGTTTTCTTTGGCGGCGGTTGGTGATTGAGGAGGAGGAGGGGTGATGTATTCTCCTCTCTTGGAAGTGCTTCCCTCCACCCATTGGGGCAGCCTAGCTAGTGGAAACCCAAATGTCCCTCTTCTTCCTTCCCCAATATAGTTCAGTCACCATGAATCATGAACTGCTCCTCAGTAACCTAATGCCTCGTCAACTCAACACCCACCCACAACCCTTCAACTTGTCTCACTAAAATCACTCTCTAGAGCGGAACTCAACTGTGAAGACAAGTAAATCTTGTGTTCCTTCAACTCAAGGAACTACAGTTGCTGCGATTCAGTTCCATCTCCATGGAGCCGGAAGAAGATGCAAGCCACAAGTTGGCCCTGCTTTGCAAAAGATTAGGAAGAATGTGGTCAGACAACGTCACTAAGAATGTCGGAGGGATTATGGCATCAGCGAAAGGCAAGGATGGGAATTTAACTCTGATAGGGCAACTCCTCAAAAATCCAAAAATCAACTTCCAAGCTTTCCAAAACACAATGCGGAGAGCATGGCGAGAGGAAAATGCAGACTTTACTCCTCTAGAACAAGGTATTTTTGCAATAACCTTCAACTCTCAAGCTATGAGGAAAATGTGATAGACCAAGGTCCATGGTCTTTTATGAACAATCTCTTGATCTTGAAACAATGGGAACCAAATACTACAGCTTTAAGCTACAACATTGACTCATGTGACTTCTGGGTACATATTCTGGGGCTTCCTTTTGAGTGATTATGGCATCAGCGAAAGGCAAGGATGGGAATTTAACTCTGATAGGGCAACTCCTCAAAAATCCAAAAATCAACTTCCAAGCTTTCCAAAACACAATGCGGAGAGCATGGCGAGTGGAAAATGCAGACTTTACTCCTCTAGAACAAGGTATTTTTGCAATAACCTTCGACTCTCAAGCTATGAGGAAAAAAGTGATAGAACAAGGTCCATGGTCTTTTATGAACAATCTCTTGATCTTGAAACAATGGGAACCAAATACTACAGCTTTAAGCTACAACATTGACTCATGTGACTTCTGGGTACATATTCTGGGGCTTCCTTTTGAGTGGATTTCAGAGGAAGTTGTTTGAGAAGTAGCTGGCAACATCGGACAAGTGCGAGAAGTTAAAATTGAGACAAGAGGAATGGTGTCGTTCGGAAGGGTGCGAGTGACATTGGATCTTAACTTACCCCTGCAGTCAGGAATGCTTGCTGACAATGAAGGGAAGAAAATTTGGATGGACTTTAAATATGAGAGGCTCCCATTTTTTTGCTTCTCATGTGGGAAAATAGGCCACTATGCTTCGGACTGTGAAGAGGTGCCTTTTAGTGTCGATGATGTGAACACTGATGAGGATATACTATTCGGCCCTTGGCTAAAGGCAGAGGTAAGCAGCAACAGCCCCTTCAGGAAGTTATTTCATGGGAAAGACTTAGTTGAACCTATGGTAGAGGAAAACATCCCGGAGACACCTACCCACTCTGGACAAACAGTGATCAACGAGAAGAGCAGCTCCAGCCAAATCCAGAAAATTTAGCATATTAAGCAGGACAACACAAAGACTAATCTTACTGTAATGAGTATTCCAGCAGATCAAAGTGAACATTTGGGTAAATTTCCTGTTACATTGGCTGGAAATCAGGCACCTCCCAAAAAACCAAATCTTAGTCTAGTACCAGCTAGTGTCAATCAAAAGAAACAAAGTGGGCAGAAAACTCTCGTTCGCAAGAGGATTAGAAGATTCGGCCCATACAACTCTCAAGGGGGCAAACCGTTACTCATAGATGAAGATCAACTACTTGAAACGCCAATCCGGGTGGTGGAAGGCCCAGGACAATGGGCTGTGGTGGCTAGCCCTAATAAGCCACCGGGATCCAAATGAAGATTTTGAGTTGGAACTGTCAGGGGTTGGGCGTACCTCTGACAGTCCAAGCTTTGAGAGCCCTAGTGGCTCAAGAAAGGCCCGAGGTACTATTTCTCATGGAAACAAAAAACAGAGAAGAAAAGATACACTGGGTAAGGAGGATGTTGAAATACGATAAGTGCTTTGTGGTTAACCCAACGGGAATAAGAGGCAACCTAGCAATTTTGTGGAATGTCCCTGCTAATTTATCAATCTTATCAGCTTCAGAGGGATTAATAGACATCGAATGTGAAGAGGACAACTATAAAATGAGAATGCGAGTCACATTTGTCCATGCACCAACAACCTACCAGGAAAAAGACAAGATGTGGGAAGAAATATATAGAATCGGCCAAGTAAACCGGCTGCCTTGGGTGTGCTTGAGGGACTTTAATGAAATTATGTATCATTGGGAAAAGGTAGGCAAAAGAATGGCTGAGCACTATAGACTTCATGCTTTTAGAGAGTTCCTGCATAACTGCGAACTAATGGACCTCGAAAGTAAGGGTTGTGCCTTTACTTGGTCGAACAATCGTGAAGGAGAAGAGCTGGTGAAAGAAAGACTGGATAGAGCAGTTAGTAATCCGGATTGGAGACTACAATTCCCTGAGGCAGAAATATATGCATTACCATCTATTGGTTCTGACCATAGCCCGATCATATTGTCTACCTATCAAGCCCGTGAGAGGTAGAAGAAAAATTTCAATTTTGAAGCTTTTTGGCTAGAAGATGAAGAATGTAGATAAGTTATACAAACAGCATGGAATTCTTCAACGCATGCGAATGAGGGCCTCTTGATCAGGATGGGAAAAGCTGCAGCTACCTTACAAAGCTGGAGTAAGAAAAAATTCACAAATGGGCAGGACAGGATTAAGCTCTTAATGGGACAAATACAGTGTATAACAAACAGTCCAGCTGCTAAGAAGGAAAAAGAACAACTACAAAAGCTGAGGGATGACATTCAAAGGCTATAGAATCAGGAAGAGATGTATTGGGCAATGCATTTGAGGATTAATTGGCTCAAGTGGGGGGATCGACACTAAGTTCTTTCATGCCTCTACTGTTTAGAGGAGACAACGAAACAGAATTTCTATGTTGAAGGACTCAACAGGAAATTGGATCCGAGACCAAGGACAACTGAAGAGGATGGCATATGACCACTTCAAGGAACTGTACACTTCAGTTGGACATCGACAGTTTACTCCACTGCTTCAATATTGCTCTTGCCGTGTGAAGGAGGAAACTAATCTCAGGCTGATTGAGAATGTACTAGAAGAGGTCAAGCAAGCAACATTCCAGCTTGGAACCTCAAATGCCCTGGGTCCGGATGGCTTGAATGGCCAGTTCTTTCAACATCATTGGAAAGTCATAAAGAAGGAAGCATTTTCAAAGGTTAGAAACTTCTTTCAAACTGGTGTGCTTAACCCCCTTCTGAATCGAACACTTATCTCTTTGGTGCTAAAAGTTAAAAACCCAGAGAAGCTGGACGAGTTTAGACCTATAAGTTTGTGCAATTTTGCATATAAGATCATTTCCAAAGTGCTAGCAAATAGGCTGAAAACCATGGCTCCCGGAATTAATAGAAGTTGAACAGAGTGCCTCTGTAGGAGGACAACAAATCCAAGACAACATTCTTGTAGTCCAGGAAGTTCTCCATCAATTACGGGTTCACAAGCGAAAACAGAAGTTTCAGGCTGTCCTAAAGTTAAACATGCAAAAGGCGTGTATGATCGAATAGAATGGGATTTTCTGAAGACTTGTATGACTACAATGGGGTTCAATGAAAGATGGGTGAATTTGATAATGCAATGTGTTACAACAACCTCTTTGAGTGTCAAGTTGAATGGGGAACCTCAGCCTTTCTTCCAACCTATAAGAGGGATAAGGCAAGGGGACCCTTTATCCCCATACCTATTTATACTGGTTGCAAATTTCCTGTCAATGCTAATGAAAAGAGCTGTGCAAGATGGCACTATCAAAGGAATACAACTCAATAGACATTGCCCTGTACTATCTCACCTACTCTTTGCAGATGATTCAATATTTTTCCTCGATGGTAAGCTACAAGAATGTCAGAACCTAGCTACAATCATTCACCAGTATTGCTTTGCCTCAGGACAAGCGATTAACTTGAACAAGTCAGGGATATATTTCAGCAAGGACTGCCCTAGTGAATTAAGCAGTAATATGGCTAGAGAACTAAGAGTCCCAGAGATTGAAAAGACACGGAAGCACTTGGTTATTCCTTCTGATTGGGGAGCATCTAAAAAGCAAATGTTTGCTTGGATCCTGACAAGGGTAAATATGAAACTTGAAGGGTGGAAAGAAAACACAATGTCTAAAGCGGGGAAAGAAATTCTAATCAAAACTATTGTCCAAGCATTACCACATATGCTATGTCAATTTTCAAGATTCCACTTTCAGTATGTCGAGCTATTGAGAAAAAAATCACAGCCTTCTGGTGGAAGAACCAACCAGCAACAAAAGGAGTGCACTGGAGGAAGGCCGAAGTTCTCAAACAGAGAAAAGACAGGGGAGGCCTTGGGTTTGGAGATTTAATATCTTTTAACAAGGCCATGCTAGGTAAACAAGCTTGGCAATTAGTACAAAATCATACAACTCTGTGCAGTCAAGTTTTAAAGGGTATTTACTACCCAACCAAGAGCTTCTGGAAAGCAGAGAAGGGATCCAGACCATCTTGGGGATGGCAGAGCATACTCGTGGGCCGCACATCAATTGAAGACTCGGTCATGTGGTCAGTGGGGAATGGACACAATATTAACATCAGGGAGGATAAGTGGCTAAAAAGGGGAATTATAGGGGGACCGGCTAATGCAGGGGACCCAAAAAGGGTTGATGAATTGATAGACCAAGAGGAAAGCACATGGAAGGAACAGCTTTTGCGACGACTATTCGATGAACAGGTAATACGAGAGAACCTCACAGTACATATCAGACCACAAATGAATAAAGACAAATTGATCTGAACGGGCACAAAGGAAGGCGACTACACTGTGAAGAGCAGTTACAACACCTTTCGCAAAAAGGTAAACACAGAAACTCAACCTGCCTCCTCCTCTCATCAAACTCCTACTAAACTCTGGAACAGGATATGGAGAATGAAAACTCCCCACAAAATCAGAAACTTTGTATGGAGCGTATGCCAAAACGCACTACCAACGAAGGAAAATTTGTACAGAAGGAAAATGGTACCTGATCTGAATTGCCCATTCTGCCGAGTTCATGCAGAAACCACAGAACATCTATTCCTACTATGCAAATGGACGAGGGAAGTCTAGTATGTTCTTGCACTCAACATCCAGATTTCAAAATATCAAACTTCCCGCTTTGATGAATGGCTGATTAAATTCATACCCAGCAGCAATAACTCCCCTGAATTTGAGTTAGTCTCTGTTGTCCTCTGGGAAATCTGGAAAGCAAGGAATAGCCTCGTCTTTAGAAGACTCCTCTTGGACCCACAGCTGCTAGTTGAAAGAGGACGACAATTGCTAAAAAATTTCAACAGATGGAATAACCTTCACGGACCAATTGAAGCAGTAAACCACTCAGAGGAGGATGTTTGGAGTCCCCCACAGAGGGGCGAAACAAAAGTAAATATGGATGCAGCTCACCAACCTGGTTCCTTTGAAGGTTCAATAGCTTGTGTATGCCGCAACTCAGCTGGGATCTTGATCAACGACTTTGCCAAGGACGTCCTTGCCTCCTCCGCCGAGCAAGTCGAGAGCCTAGCCATGGTGGAAACCCTCAAATTCCTCTCTCCTCATGTGGGTGAAAACCTAATTCTGAAGTCAGACTGCCTAAATCTGGTCAACAGCTTGAAGTCTCCAGAAGGTATGCTGTGGGAACATCGTGCTCTCCTCAGGGAAGCACGTGAGCTGCTGTCTTCGTTTTCAAATATAAAACTACAGTTTTGTAATAGGTCTAGAAATAGTGTAGCGGATTGGGTAGTTACGACACATAGAAAAAAAGCACTCACTAAACATTAGTTGACCCATCCTCCGCAGGCCCTTAGAGATCTGCTTTGTTTTGAGACCACGAAAGTGGGTTCTGTCTTTACTAGATATCAATGAACAATCTTTTCTTCTGACCAAAAAAAAAAAACAAGATGAAGAGATAAAAGACGCTCGATTAAATTGGGAATTAGGGTTTTTGTCAAATCAATTGGACACATATAGAAGAAGAATATGATCTTTCTCACCCAATTCGCCAAATTAGGGTTTTAATTAAGGGTGTGAAAAATGGACCGCCCAAATAGGGAACTACCTGGACTAGAGGTCTGGTTCCCAAGAGTGTTCATCCGATTCTCGATTCCTAAAAGTGGAACTGGTGTTTCAGCGATCCAGTTCCCAATCGGGTCGAACCGGTTACATGTACTTTTTTATATCTTCAAAAAAATTAACAAAAGGTAAACTAAACCGTAAGTAAACTTTATTGACATAAATTTATTGATGAAAATAAGTAAAATGCAAACTAAATCTTAATCGACCAGTTCCATTGGACCGGACTGATCCGGTCCAGTTCTCGGTCTTAAGACCAACTGGTTCGGTCATTGGTTCCCAATTTTGAGAACTGAAACCGATCACTTCTATTTTCAATGGCTTCAATGGAAGTGGCTAAAAGAAAAGCACCATGTCCCTGCTCCACGAACAAAGTTCGTCCCCAGTCGTGCGGGTATGATCTGCGTGTGAACTTCTACACTACTCGAAAGACGAGAAATCAGGGAAGATGATTTTATTAGTGCCCGTAACGGGAGGCGAAGGTTATGAGTCAGTGCATTCGCAGGAAGCCTTAGCTGTCACAATTCCTGGCGGACATAACAAAGCACCCCGCAAAAAATCATGCCTTAGATCCGTCCTCTCGTGGACCAACTGGAGCACTTAGAAACCTTATGCAATAAACGAAAGACTGATGAGTTAAATGCATTAATTGGGCTGGTGTTGCTATTTGTCCCACCATAATTTCTAATGCTTGCGGCATGTGCTGAACACGGGCGTTGAATATTGCGCTTTTGCTTTTAGTTTATTTTTGGATTAATACCATGAAAAATCTCAAATTGGTACATTTATGATAAATTTATCTCAAACTAATTTTTTATTCACAAAAAAACCACAAACTGATATACATGTGACAAATTTACCCTCCATTAGTTTCTGTTAAATTTTACTGTCAAATTACTTTATTAAATAATACGTGACAACTAATGGATATATCAGTTTTGGGTTTAACCCTCCGACTAGTTTGTGATTTTTTGTAATATTAATTTAATTTAACGGAAACTAACGGAAAGTAAATTGGTCACAAATGTACCAGTTTTGAGTTTTCCGTGGTCAAAATATTTAGTTTTTAGTTAATTTGTCACGGGTATACTAGTTTGGGATTTTTCGTGGTATTAACCTTATATTTCGATCGAAAAAACTGTTTACGAATATAAATGTCTTAATTATTCCGCACATTAAAGAAAGTGAAGTAATTGAAGTGCACATTTAATCTAATACTATCTAATCCAAAATATTATGCTAAATACTTTGCAACTTATGAGCATTCAAATTAATTAAATTAATTATGTAATTTTTCTTTTGCTAAGTTTTGTTGAATTACTATGTAAAGACGGACATTTAGTTCTTTTTTTTGGGGGGGGGGGAGATGGGGGCTTCATTTTCCCTGTTTGTAAATTGTAGTATGTCATCAACACAATTAAAAGGCTTGTTCTTAAAGTGCGTTTATGATAATGTTTAAAGTTTTTTTTTGTTGAACTTAATTTAGTTATCTAAGTGTCTTGTATTCATAAAATCTCTAATATACTTGATTCTTATAGAAAAAAAAATAAATCATGTGAACCCAACTTTCCAGATATTATTTGGTAATGAGAAAATATCCATAGTTATAGATTTGAATCAGTTTAACTATATTGTGCATATGATATTATGTGGTAAAGAGAGAATTCTACAAATCTATCCCTATAAAAAAATTCTGGACAAAATTGGACTTTATTGTTCACAATACAGTATGTGGTACAGCCGAGAATTTCAATCAAATAACGCAGTAGATTTACTTATAATTGTAGATAAATATGACTTGGTGATGGAGATATATCTCTAATTATATAAATATAAGTCCAGTTCACAATATAGACAGTAACATTACTGTTTTTTCGTATAATACAACATGCGATAGGACACGATATTTTTTATTTTGTGTTGTCTAAAAAGATGGCGAGAAAGCAATTGTGTCCAATTATAAACGAAATTACTCAATAAAAATTAATTTAATTTTTGTATATATAGTAATATACGACATATCAAATTTTTATGAGAGTAATTTATACTTAAGACAATTCAATCTATGCATTTACCAATATATATATTGTTTTTGCGTGACAATCTTTTTAATTGTTTTTTACTTCATATATCAGATTTCATGATTATTGTCATTACTATAATTCCAAAAAGCTTATATTCTCAAACAAGCTAAATATGCAAAGTTAGAGAAGGAACATTAGTAATACAAATTTCTTAAAAATTAAAAAAGACAAGACCCACGTGAAGCATGGAAAAGTAGACTAGTAAAAACCTATTCTTGCAGACGATTAAACTTCAATAAATAGAATTTCGACTTAAAAAAAATTCAATAAATAGAAGCTAGTTCACCAAATTTCGTAGCCCCTCTTTTACAATAAGCCAACTCAGCATCACCTAAAAAAAATGAAAAACTCGGCATCACCTCTTAAGCCAAATCAGCATTGTTTATCCTTAGATCCGTCAATCAAATGGCCAAGGATTCGATCCTAATCCAAACAACCCAGCTTTTTGTTTTGGATCAAAAGGCCAAAAAAGGGGGGAAATACCGAAGATATGCTTCAATTTTCATCCGTGATAAAAAAATAAAAAAAACATACCTCCATTTTCAAGAATACAAATTACATGCTTCGGTCCCGTTAAAATGACTAATTATCCTTCCTTGTGTAAGAATCCCCCAAACCCTAGCCTTATATTACCTACGATCTGAACTCTCAACCTTGCTCCGTCGTTGCCGCCGTCCCTTGTAGTCAGCCACCGTCTCCGCCATCTTAGAAACCCCTGCCGACGTTTCCCGTTGCCGTGTTGGACCTGTTCCTTTCTCTTCCCTGCTATGTCATGCCCCCCTCTCTCTTGTGTGAGATAGGGAGACGATCGTGGAGGACAACGGGGGGGCTAGAATGATGAAATTGGGATGGGTAGCTTCAAGGTAGCGTCGAAGGACGCTAGGCAAGCTGGCCGGAGACCTCGGCTGCAGGGTCTGCGGTGGCTAATGAGGTCTGCGGTTCGTGTCTTGTTGATTATAGTTTAAACGTGGGTGGGTGTGAGGAGATTTAGAGGGCATTATTGAAAAGAGAAACTACAAACTTGTAATGAATGTGCAAATTTACTAAGCTGAGGTACCAAACCTTTTTAATGATCTAAAAATAAATAGCCTTCCTTTGAAGTGAGGTTGTGCGATGTCTCTCATGGGGCATTGTATAACTTTTGATTAGAAATGTCAGATCTTGGTGAAGAGTTAATACCATAATTTGTGTTCGATTTTTCATGTTTTATCTGTGATTTCGTTTGAAATTCATATATACCTCAATACTAAGTTACAAATTACTTAAAAACTGTACGCACATTTCGTAAAGATGCATATTATTGGATCTTAAAATTGAATAGATAAAGTAAGCATACAATAGAAAAAATCAAAAGTTTATTTTAGAGCCCGGCTTGGTCCAAACTAGATCGATTCGATAAGATCCGGGTTATCTTATCCGGCTAAAAGAATTCAAGCCTTGGGCTCGATTTTCGATGGCTGCCCGATTCAACATCTACAAAAGTTTTTAAGATTTAAGAAATATCAACGCCAAATGAAAATTTTCGCCACCAATAATTCTATTCCCTCTGAAAAAAAAATACAATAATTCCACCCGTACGAATCTCGATCAAGACAAAAAAGGAATAAAACACCTAATTCACTAAAAATCAAGCTAAGCCCATTTCGCCATCAAGGACATGAATCCCGCCCCGAACAGGACCGCGACGTAGGACCACGTTTGGAGCTTCATGTTGGCCTGCAGCCTCGGCCCCAAGAAATCGGCCGCCAGGAGGTCCACCAGCGCCATGTAGTTCAGCAGCCCCGCCGACGACGCGTTCAGCAGCCCCTCCACGATCAGGGCCGCCGGGGAGCTGTCGCTGTACACGTTCGACAGGCCGATCCCTAGTGCGATCCCGAACGGGGTCGTGGCCGAGAAGAAGAAGGCCATGATGAGCTTCACCGAGAGCCCGAACTCCGCCTGTCGGTCACGCGTCATGTCGCCTCGTTCATGTTAGCATCTTATCATTGCCAAGAGTACACGAAATAATTTTGAACAAATGACGGGTCGGGAATCGGTGGATGTACCTGTAGTATGCACCCGCCGAGGCCCATCCCTTCGAACATTTGGTGGAAGCAGAGAGCGGCGATGAGCGGCCGGATCGTGCACGGATTATCGGAGGCCCCCAACGAGAGGCCGATCACCACCGAGTGCACCACGATGCCCAACTCCAGTACCTGAGCAACCACTCTATGCCTAAGCAGTTGCTCCTTCTCCCCATCAATCGCACCGCCAGCACCGATATGTGCATGTGCATCGGTCCCTCCGTGCTCTAACCCTGCCACCGCGTCCTTCGCCTGGCCATTAGCATCGCCGCCATCGCTGCTTATCTTGGCATGGATCTTCTTATAGTAGGCCATGGCGTACGAGTCCACCATCAGAGTGATCAAGGCCGAGAGCATCGCCACGAACGTTGTGAACGGGAACTTCCTCCACGGGACCTCGGGCAGGCACTCGGACCGCAGGTCGTCGAAGGAGTCGGGCATCACGTGCATGTACCCCGTGGCCAGAATGACCCCCGAGGCGAAGGCCTTGACGATGACGAACAGGTTCCGGTCGGGCTTCAGCGCGGGGACCTCCCGGGAGAACAGCGGCAGGCCGACCCCAATCATGCTCGTGACCAAGATGGCCGCGATCGCGACCACCTTGAGCTTCAGGGCCTCGCTCCTATCGTGGCACCCGCCGCGGGACTCGGACCCGCACGCCGGCGGGGCCGGGGCAGGCTCGGCGGAGGCATTGGGAATCAGGCCGAGGGCGAGGGCGGCGAGGAGGAGGAGGGCGGCGGCGAGGCGGCGATTGCGGCAGCCATTAGTGGATGCGTTGGCCATTGTTTCTGGGTACGATGGGGTGAGCGAAGTGCGTTTAAAAAGCTTTAGCGATAGAGAATTGAGTGGGATCTCCCCTACAATTTAGACTCAAAGTTCATGAGCAAAATGTCCACTATGACCTTAACCGTTGTCGTAATTACGTGATCTTTTGGCGTGGCTTGCCGGTAAATCGTGGTTTGTGCGGAGGGTATTGAAGAGAATCGGACGAGGCGCGGCCAAGCTCGTGCATGGCGTCGGTGTCTGTGTGGTCTACGGTGATTTCCAACTTCGCTTTGCACTGCATGGAGCGTGTGGGAATGGAGACGGTAACAGGCAGATGTGATGACGTGGACGCAAGCAGATGATGACGTGGCGAGATTAACATTTGAATTAGTTTTCAAATTGCCCTTTAATTTTTTAGTTTCAGCCTATAATGAAAATTACTATTGGCGCTACCTAAAGTGTTTTATAAAAAAAAAGAATAATAATTTGTTGAATAATTTGTTTTCATCATATGATAATTCCAACTCATACTGTATAAAGTATTCTGCGAAAAAAGATTTACAGCAATCAATGTCCTCCAATTTCCGACATTTGCTTATTTGATTCTAACGTGAAATTGTTAGTCTTGGCTTTCACTCGATTTACGCTTATTTTGGAGATTTTTCGGTGATTCTCATGATGCGAGTTAAACCATGCCGAACAAGCTTGATTTTCTCGAGTTACGAAAATTATGATCTAATCCATCCAAAACGCATGCTCGTAGAGCTGTGATACAACACGAAAGAAATTCGTAGGTGGGTACTAAGAACTGTTTCCAACATTTGTTACGTGAAGAATTCGAAGAAAAAACGGAAAATGACATAAACAATCCCTCAACTTTAATTCAATATGTAATTTGATTCATAAACTTTTAATTTGTTCAATGTAGTTGTGAACTTTAATCTAATATTCAATGTGGTTCTTGAATTTTTGATACATGTTCAATATAGTCTCTGGACTTTATAAAAATGTTCAATGTAGTTTTTTCATTAATTCAAGTTTATGGATTATATTGTGCATTTTCATATAGTTCAAGAACTAAATTGAATATGTATCAAAAGTTTAGGGACCACATTGAACATTAGGCTAAAGTTCAAGGATTAAATTGCATATTGAGCCAAAGTTTAGGGACTATTTGTGTTATTATCTCAAGAGAAAAAGAAGAAAAAAAAAGCGTGTAGATCGCATGATTGATTTGGGGGGGGGAGGGGCACATATTGGTGGTGATGTGGGAATGTCAAGCCCATTTGGTTGGGCCTCAATCACTGTCGAGTTGTCCGATGAGAAGTACAAGTAGGCCCGGCCCATTTTCAATTTCTTTCCAAACGGTATGTCCCGTCGTCATGTGGATCCCACGTGGGCCATGGCCCCGTCGAGATTCTAGAAACCCTACTTGGAGGACGAGCTCGGGATCCACCGCCGAGCAGTGCAGTAGCTTGGTGATGATAAAGAGTTCGAGTCATGTCGTGAGCGAGCGGTCCGGCCAGCTTGTGCGCTAGGGTATTTGCTACTTCATGCGAAGAGAGAGTTTGTGGCTTCTGGCGCGCTAGTGGGGCTGTGGCGGCGGCTGACATACCTACGAATGAATTAAGCAGTTATGGATCAAACTTCTAATATTCCACAAATGGCAATAAGACATTCATGGTAACGCCTAGAAAGAATAGCTACATCTTGATATATAAATGGGTAAGGATGAGCCCCACATTTTCTTTGGCTCGTTGGCTCTCTTCTAGATAAAGCTCCTGAGCCGGGCTCCTTTCCTTTCATCATCCCTCGATATCGACTCAAGTATCGGAGAGTCCTATCGAGGTTAAATTCAGGAAATTTCCTTTCATTATGGTGTACAACAAGACCTAGTCCAGAAAAGGCTCGAGCCCAAAAGAGCTCGGTCGGAACCACGCATCATCATCGGTCGAGATTGTTGCATCTACCGGAATTTGTTACCAGTTAACTACCCATTCTCGAGTTTTTCTTGCCCCATCACCTTGCGTCCTCTAGTTTTGAAATCCCACTTTGCAACGTCTGATGAATTTAGCCAAACTCTTTCTTCATACCCACACAAATAATGCTATCTGTGAAACCCCGACCGAAGAACAACCACAGTAGTCCCCTCGCCACGGCCTCGGAGCACCCCTTGTACGTGGCGACAGAGCCGCCGCCGCCGCCGAGCAACCTCAACAAGGTCTCCCATGGGCCATTGTGACCTTAATAGAGGTCGTCGCGCCAATTTCACGGAGTACATTTCAGTAACTTCCTCTTTCTTTGTCTCTCTCTCACACGCTCTCGCTGTCGGGAATTCACTCAATGTCACCCAGATCGAGTCTCAACTCAAAGGATTAGTATTTCTCTCATTAGTCATTCCAACAGCTTTCTTGGCCAGGAAGCTCACATGCCATTGGGTGCCCTTGGTCATCTCAACTTTGCTGGGCAATACATGAATGGAAAAAAGACTAATTACGTGGTGAAAAAGATAAAGCTTTAGACCATATAGCATGATGTTTTCGTGGCAAGAAGCATCATAAGCACTGCCAATATTGTTGTCCTAATCAGCAATGCCATCATTAGTTTTCACACCTTGATCTCTTCCAAATGGCAAATAATTTCTTTTGGGGGTTGAGGGGAGGGGGATATGACAGTTATGGCATTGGATAATTCGATTTTTTTTTCCTCTAAAAATTTAAACTGTCAAGAAACGGATCAATAATTTATTCAAAGCATATTTTTTCTAAGAAGCATTGGAAGGTCGTCGAGTTATTTGGGGCAAGTGGCAATCGTGTTTGCACATGGAATAGTCGAGAATTATATCGCGAAAAAGTTGAAATTTCTTCCGGCTTCTTCCTATCCAATTTTGCATGTTCCTCTCCTCGGATATTCTTGAAAAAGAAAACGAGAAGCATTTCTTCATGCCAAGTATAGGAAGGGAAATCTCGAAAAGTATCTAACCTCAAACAAAAGGGTCACTTTGGGTCCAACATTAGGATTAATACCACAAAAATTCCGAACTGTGACAAATTTACCCCGAAAATTATTGTCGTATTTCTTATGTATATGTCGGACAAATGATTAACGATTATTAAGAGAAGACGAGGTCTCGAAAGAGTGGCACACCTGATATCCTCACATCTTCGAATTTGATGGCAAAGAGATTCAAAGCATAGTTTGAATATTCTAACTAGGTATGCTTTAGGTTGACATGAAAAATGAGGTGCTGAAATTGAGGATATAAAGGGAAAAATGAACATATTGAAGATCCATTGTGGTTGTCTTTGTATTTGACCATTCTTACGGATCACTTGATAATTAAGTTAGGGGACAATTTCGAATAAGGGCCTGTGAAACTATTTTCTTAAAAAAAGACCCAAAGTAGACGATATCTCATATAAGAGATTGAAGTGGTCAATTTATTCTCAAATAAAGATCCTAGTTCACCGAGTATTCCACAAAATATCACCAAGTTTTTTTTTCTATCCTCCTATAGCCCTCTATTTCACAAAGAGAAATTCCATCAATTCTTTTTTCTATTATTCTCCCACTTAACGTTTCTTCCCACCTTTGCGGCAGAAGGGCACTAGAAGTGACATAAGTTATGTAAGTTTTCGCTAAATCAGTTAAGTGCCAAATCGAAGAAAAAATGATCATTTAAGTGCCAATGGCTTGAAATTCCAGTAAAAAAATAATACGTGGATTTTATGGTATATTATTTAAAAAATCTAGTCCATGTGGCATTTCCACGTAGAGTTCTTGGCACTGACATGATCACTTTTTAACAACAATTGACATTAAAGTGATCTCTTTTTAACAACGACTATTGAAATATCCAACATTTCATAGGTGACGAGAGTTTGATTTACAGACAACAAATAAAAAAATGATAGGAAAATCATTGACATTTTTGTAAATATGAGTTAGACGTCAAATTTAAGTTCCTCATCTGACTCATGCAAATTAAGCAGCCACTGAAGAGGAAAAGCTCAAAACCCAATGAGTTGGATTTCTAATATTCACACCCCTCGTGCTTTCGGCGGTACTAATGAATTTTGCATGTATTCGTTAGGTCAGACAATGAAAATTAGAGAAAAAAAGAGAGCATTTAACAAATGAGGAAATATATACATGTTAGATATCTTTTCTTAGATTAGGAAAATGTTAGAGAATTTCAAATGGGTCAAAATCGCTCGTACTTTTAGGGAAGGAAATTAATGTGTAGATTGATTAGCAAATTGGATATTTCGATCATATGATCTAAATTACTCTCTAGATTTGCTTTCTTTGTTGATAGAAGATCAGATAGAATTAAGTTTTATTAGAGAGTACCATTTCTTACCAAGAAAAAAGTAAATTCATCCCATTAACTCTGGGAAATGCTTAAATTATGGTAGAAACATCTCTAAGAATCCAATTGTATACTGCGAGTACATATAGTCTTACCTAATAAAGCAAATGTGCATTTCCATGGAGACCCGTGAAACAAAGGTAACAAAGAAAAAATCTCTATGAGAATATTAGCAGAATATGCATATTTAGCAACTCAATCGCAATTATTTTTTTGAATCTTGCCTTCACTCAAACTCCAAAAATACCGAACTTTAGACATCTATTTAAACCCACTTCGTTTTGGACACATAAACACATATCTTTCACAATCATATACCTTTGACAATCAATCAAGCCGAATATACTCGGAAATGGAGAAGGGTCAAGCCAAGCTCAGCGCAATGGTCTTTCTATTGGTGATTGCATCCAGTAGGTTTCTTCTCATCTTTCAATTATTTCTTAACGTAGAACTACCCTAATGAGTTCCTCCACATTTTCCTTCCTTTAAAGGTCTTGCCGTCTCACATGCTCAAACAAGAGTTGCACCAGGAGAGAGCTGGGATCTCTCGGATCTTCGGAAAGGACCAGGAGAAACTTGTATTGGACATTGTCCTGTTCCGCAGCGTCCCGCCTTGGTAAATGGCAAATGCGTGTGTGTTCCGCCTCAAGGAGAAAAACTTGTATGAGGAGGAGAGGAAGCAAAAATGAAAAGGAAATTTCAGAAAACTTGTATGAGGAGGAGAGGAAGCAAAAATGAAAAGGAAATTTCAGTCTTAATAAAATGGGTTCATACTATTGAGTATTTGACTTTTTGGATGGTCTTGAAAATTTCCGTGTTCGAAATTGATCGATTGCATCCTAGTATTTTATAACTAGGTAATCAAAAGTGATGGTCCTATTTCTTATGTATTTGTCGGGTGAATGATTAGCGATGGATAAGAGAAGACGAAAGATCTCTAAGAGAAAGACGAAAGAGTGGCACACCTAATATCCTCACATCTATGAATATGACGGCAAAGAAATTCAGAACCTAGTTTGAATATTTTAACAAGGTATGCTTTAGGTTGACAAGAATAATGAAGTGCTGAAATTGAGGATATAAAGGGAAATTTGAAGATATCGGAGATCATTTTGGTTGTGTTCGTATTTTACCATCCTTTCCGATCACTTGACAATTAAGTTAGGGAAAATCTTTACATAAGGGCTTGTAGTGAAACTATTTTCTCAAAAGAGAACTCAAAGTAGATTTTCCTAAAGGATTAATGGCTGATTCGATTTAACAAGGAACAACAACTAAAATGTCTTTTTTTTTTTTGGTAAAGGTAAATGTGTATAATACTTTTCAAAACCAAATACAAGCTAAAGCACAAACCGAGCCCGACCCAAAGAAGACACAAGTGTCAAGGAGGGGTCAGGAACGGTCCTGCAAACTATACAAAATGCCCGAGGGCAACAAGAAAACAGCCAGACAAACTAGGGAGGCGCCCGGTCCGCATCAAAGATAGAGGAAGGAAGTGCCCATCTCCTTTGAAAGATCCGGTTTCTGGGACAATCCTGTATCCGACCCAAGGAGAAGACTTTATCTTTTACAACCTTTAGAAGGTGTTTGCGAATGGCCGGAAGGTATATAGCCTTGTTTCTGAATAAAGCATTGTTCCGTTCTGTCCAAATAATATGAACAAGGGCGCCAAAGGAGAACCTCGAGAGGCAGTCCGAGAATGAGGAACCGCCACAAACCTGAATGGCCCATAGAATGTGGTCTCGCCAAGGCCGGTTGCGCCAAGGAAGGCTACATTTGGTGGCCCAAAAAGAAGCCAGTCTGCTAGTGGAGGGGCATTCAAAATAAAGATGATTAATCGAGTCCGGCGTAGAGCAACAGTAAGGACAAGAAGCGGAGTCTAATCTTCGGTTTTGAAGTAGAAGAACCTGCGTAGGAAGCCGATTAAGAGAGATTAACCACATGATGAAGGCATGACGGGGCAGTATATGATGATCCCAGATGAACGAGTGCCATGGAACAAGGGGACTTCGTCTTCTGAGATGGTTCCATGCGGAAGATACCGTGAAGGTTCCCGTGGTGAGAGGAAGCCAAGTGAGACTATCAGCAGTGTCATCAGTAAAGGTAGGTGGGGGTTCAGACCAGGTACACATGGAATTAAGCACAAAGGAAGGATCCCAAGAGCCATCAAAGAATTCCCGAAGTGAAGTGTTTCTAGGAATCCTTGACTGATAAATCTCAACATTGCTGAATATAAGGTAGAGTGGACCTTTGTCGTGCCACCAGTCATACCATAGCGAGATAGAGTGGCCACTGCCAATTCTCCACCGGAAGAGACTCTTTGCCGTAGTGCGTAAGTCCAGAATTTTCTTCCATGTCCAGGAACAAAAGGTAGGCTTGGAGGCCACCCAAAAGTTGGTCTTTAAGAAGTTTGAGTGGATCCATTTGCACCACATGGATTCTTTGTCATAGAAAAGAAGCCATATATGGACAACAACTAAAATGTCAATGTAGATAATATGCAAAAAACGTAATAATTGTTAAAACTAGCAATTGCTCGAGTGTGGCGTGTGTGCAAGAAACAGACTATTAGATTAGCGAATGACTTGATCAATGAATATCTAAACAATTGAGTTATGGGAATAAACTATTTATAAAAGTTGACGACAGAAATAAATTGTTAAGTACACATGGGAAGTAAAAATATCTCAATATCTAAAATACTTTAGGAATCTTGTTGTTGGATGGAAAACACTCAAATCTTAATATTTAAGTACACGAGAGATAATATAGGATTATTGACACAATATGTGTAAAAGCAATTAGTGAAGGGTATTTAGGAACGTAAAGAACTTTTAGATTCCTTAAATGTAGGACGAATGGAACGAATTAGTAAATAAGTGGAGTAAAAAGTATTGCACAATTATCATAATTTGCATTAATGGACAAAGAACATGTATTTTTCTAAACGTTTCGATCTTTTTCATTTAGGAAAAATGTTTTTTTTTTGGTAAGGCATTTAGGAAAAATGTTAGATTATATAAAATAAGAAATTAATGAAAATCTATTGAAAAAGATGCGAAAATAAAATCAAACTATTTGAGGAGGGCAAGCATTATTCTTAAGGATAATCCCGCTTTTCAGAGTACGAAAATCGGTGCGATAGGCACTAGTGGCTATCATCTCGATATACAACAAACCTTTTTCAATACTATGCACTGAATATTCGAAGGAACAGAAATATCGTTATGTGTATAACCTAGCAAAGAAAGAAAATAAGAAAGAAAGGAAAAGCTCTTTTCTGATTCATTTTCTTCAAGGGTCATGGTTTGAAATTTTTATATTGGAATGAAAAAAAAAGAGAAGTTAAAAAGACCATTATAAATTTATTGATAATTAATAGATGACTGTTCTATGGCCTAACAAATGATGGAGAGTTTATGAAGAAATAAAACAAAGTTGCAAAGCCTTAGACCGTCGTTACAAAGCTGTTATAAATCATTACCAAACTGTCTTATGTTAATAGCAGACAGAAACTACTACAAATTGATGACAGTAAAAAACCGTTACAAAATTAATAACTTTAAATATCCAGCATCGTGACAAGAGTTTGATGTACGGACAACAAAATAATCAATGATAGGAAAATCGTTGACATTTTTGTAAATATGAGTAGACGTCAAATTTAAAATTTTGCTTTTATAATAATTATAGACTCCAACAAAAAAAAGAATTAAGTTCCGGAGCTGAGTCATGCAAATTAAGCAGCCACTGAAGAGGAAAAGCTTAAAACCCAATGAGTTGGATTTCTATTATTCACACCCCTCGCACTTTCCGTGGTACTAATGAATTTTGCATCTATTCATTGGGTTAGACAATGAAAATTAGAGAACAAAGAGAGCATTTGATGAATGAGGAAATATATACATGTTAGATATCTTTTCTTATATTAGGATTATATTAGAGAATTTCAAACAGATCAAAATCGTATATTCTTTTAGTGAAGGAAACCGATGTGCACATCGATTAGCAAATAAGATTTTTCGATCATCTAATCTAAACTACACTCTAGCATTAGATGGACCACCAAGAGATTTACTTCCTTTATTAATAGGAGATCAGATAGAATTAAGTTTTATTAGAGAGTAGCATTTCTTACCATAAACAAAGTAAATTCATCCCATTAACTTCGAGAAATGCTCAAATCATGGTAGGAAATTCACGAAGTAGCCAATTGTATATCGCGAGTACTTATGGTCTTACCTAATAAAGCAAACGTGCATTTTCGTGGAGATCCGCGAAATAAAGGTAACAAAGATAAAATCTCTATGAGAATATGAATATGTAGAAAGTCAATTACTACTCAGTTTTTTGAACCTTGCATTTAATCAGACTCCAAAAATAACATACTTTAGACATCTATATAAACCTACTTCCATGGGACACATAAGCACGTATCTTTCACACTCATATACCCCAAACGGTCGATCGAGCCAAATATAGTTGGACGTGGAGAAGAGTCAAACCAAGCTCCGCGCAATGGTCTGATTGCATTTAGTAGGTTTCTTCTTATCTTTCTCATTTACTATTATCATTTCTAAAGGGTTAATTCCAAAAAAAAGCATAAACTTTAGGTCCGGGGACAATTCTAGCCCGGACTTTTTTTGTTTCATAAAAAAACATTAACTTTAGGTCAATGGACAATTTGACCCGAACTTTTTTTTTATCCCGTAAAAAAGCACCAATTTTAGGTCGAGAGACAATTCTGGCCCTAACGTTTTTTTGTCTAATAAAAAAGCACTAACTTTGACTTAAATCCCAAATCTGGCCCCTATTGACTTAGAACCATTGATTATCTAACTTGACTATTCCACATTAGTAATAAATCCATGTAGCTTGCTAACTAGATTTAAAGCAATATTTATTGTCTTATTCTCTAAGCCACAATTTGAAGAATAACGGTAAAACTTTTCATCTCCTTCCCTTCACTAACAAGTCAAAAATATTTTTAGATTGAATATCTCTGGCCATACGCAATCTGAAATTGACCATTGCTTGTTGACAGACGTCATGGACGAGATTCGCCAAGCTCATCACCATAATCTTCTTTCTCAAACAATATTGAAAGTCAATAGGGGGTTAGACTTAGGATCATAATGAAAGTTGGTGATTTTTAATGAGACAAAAAAAATTGGGGCCGGAATTATCACTCAACCTAAAGTTTGTGCTTTTTATGGAAAAAAAAAGGTTCGGGCCAGAATTGTTCCTCGACCTAAAGTTGGTGCTTTTTTACGGAAAAAAAAAGTTCAGGCTAAAATTGTCTCTCGACCTAAAATTGGTGCTTTTTTTTTTTTTTTGGAATTAGGCCCATTTCTAAATGTAGAACTACGCTGATGAGTTCCTCGACATTTTCCTTCCTTTAAAGGCCTTGTCGTCTCACATACTCAAACAAGAGATGGACCAGGAGGGAGCTATGATCTCTAGGTTAATGATATTCGGAAAGGACCATGAGAAACTTGTATTGGACGTTGTCCTCTTCCGCAGCGTCCCGCCTTGGTAAATGGCAAATGTGTGTGTTCCTGCTCAAGGAGAAAAACTCGTATGAAGAGTAGAGGAAGCAAAAATGTATGAGGAGTAGAGGAAGCAAAAATGAAAAGGGAATCTTGCTCTTAATAAAATGGGCTCATTCTATTGAGTATTTGACTTTTTGGACGGTCTTCAAATTTTCTGATGGTCGAAATTGATCTTAGTATTTTATAACTAGGTAATCAAACGTAATGGTCATATTCCTCATATATATGTCGGACAATCTACCCGATATCGTCTCGTATTCAAGTCTTTGAATACGACGGCAAAGAAATTCAAGACCTAGTTAGAGAATATTCTAACTAGGCATCCTTTAGGTTGACAAGAAAAATGAAGCGCTGAATTTGAGGATATAAAGGAAATTTTGAATATATCGAATATCCATTCTGTTGTGTTCGTATTTGACCATCTTTTCAAATCACTTGTCAATTAAGCTCAGGAAGAATTTTATATAAGGGAATGAAGTGAAACTATTTTCTCAAACTAGGATTCAAAGTAGATCTTATCTCAGATGAGAGATTGAAGTGGCCAATTTAGTTTCAATAGCCGCTGCGAATTCGGTGTCGAAGCTTGACCGAACACCGGGAGCGATATCGACAGAGAAAAGCATAGCTTCCACGATGGTGATTATCCCCAAAGGGACGCCACTTTCTCTATTGGTGTTATCCGCAAAATTCTTTAAAAAGTGTTGGGCTTGGGTCGGCTTGGTCTTGGAAGTTTAAATACAATTCAGAACTCGAGTTCAATTCACTCAATGAGCGAGGCCAATTTTAATGTGATCCCGGATCGACTCGAGTGTTATGTATTTATTATGAAAATGTTCCTCATATCTATGATGAAAATTAATAATATTTTTGTTTAGGGCTCAGGCACAAGCAACACAAGCACATACGATCGTAACTTGTCATCAATTGACTAGTGGAATCTAGCCACTTGATAGTCAGCGTAGGAAGGTAGACGTAAAACCAAATCACTATAAACTGTATGTACATTGTGTTCTATCCCTTCGCTCTTTCTCCATCTCTACTAAATAGAAACACTACACAGCACTAGTTGAATGTTACCATAACTTGTTTATATTCATATTCTGTTTTACTTAGTTACTCTGTTTTAAAATTTGGCGCTACTGATTCTGCACTACTTTGCCAAGATATTTTGAAATTACCTATTCACCCCGTTTTAGGTGATATTGTTAGCCACCATCACAACCACCATTTGAATAATTGAATTTAAATAATTTGGATAACCATGGAAATTAAATTAAGGGTTAATACCACAAAAAATCATAAACTGGTACATCTGTAACAAATTTACCTAAAACTATTTTTTTATCATAAAAACCCCCAAACTGGTACACCTGTGATAATTGTACCTCGAGCTATTTTTTTGACCATAAAAAATTCCAAATTGGTACATCTGCGATAATTTTACCCCAAACTAATTTTTTAATATCATTTTTTCGATTTTTTTTATTTTTTATTTTATTTTTTTCCTTTATCTTCAACCTATGGCCGGCGAGGTCAGCCTTGCTGGCAGCCGGCAAGGCCAACCTCACCATTGTTGAGCGAGGCCGACCTTGCCGGCAACTGGCAAGGTCGGCCTTGCCCACCCTTGGTGAGGGGTCGTCCTCACCTGGGCGAGGCTGACCTCCCTAGTTGCTAGCGAGGTTGGTCTTGCCCACCCTTGGCAAGGTTTGACCTTGCTAGTTGTTGGCAAGGGGTCGTCCTCGCCGTCGCTAGCGAGGCTCAACCTCACTACTTATGGGGGAGACTGACCTCTCCAGTTGCCGGAGGGGCTGAACCTCTCTAGCGACAGCGAGGACGACCCCTCATCGGCAACTAGCAAGGTCAAACCTCGCCAGGTTGCTTATGGGGGAGTCGGACCTCGCCAGTTGCCGATTGGGCCGAGCCTTGCCAGTGACAACGAGGATGACCCCTCACTGGCAACTGGCCAGGGGTGGGCAAGGTCAACCTCGTCAATTGCCGGCGAGTGCGATTCGATAGCCAAAATTCAAATCCGAAAACGTTCTAACGGCCCACGAAATTCCTAATTATAAATTAGAAAAAAGGATAAAAGATAATAAACTAAAACACACTACGAGGGAGGTCTACTAGTCTAAATTCGCACTCGGTCAAAATTTCACTTTTCACTTATCCTGGGCAATATTAACGCTGGCCATAATAATATCGACACCATTCAATTAAATTCGTCACGAAACTTCGAGAAATTTGACACTAAAGTTTGGGTTCTAAATAACAGCCAAATTCGATTGAGTGCAATTCTAATGAAATCTCTAGTTTAAAAATAACCCAAGAGTGATCAGTTCTGGGCTAGATTTTGTTATAAGTGCACTGACGAAATATACGTTTTATAAATTCCAAAAATGGGTTGAATTTCGGAATGTCAAGTAGGGTTGACAATTTATTTACACCTTCTTCACTTTCAAATTCATATAAGATTTTTTCAAAAGAAAGTTTTAAGCATATTTTAAACTTTTAATCCATTTGATATGAGATTGAATCTACCATCGATATTAATTACTTTCTTCATTGTAGGATTATAACAGCAAGAAGTTTCCTTTTTCCCCTTTATGTGCTTATCTTTTGTTAATACTTATATATGATCTAAATATAATTTTGATAATCCTTCTGACAAATTAACCTTTTTCATTAATTTTTCTTTTCCGTATTTGATAAAGATTTGCTAGATAATTAAATTGAATTTTCATTTCGACTTTGAAATATACTTTCGATCATACTATATGATAAAAAATAGGCAAATAATTGTATGTTCATAAGCTGTCATAAATAGAAATATCCTGTGATTGAAGATGTGAGACTATATATTAAAATTGACAACATTGTCTAGGCAAAGTTAAAACAAGATATATGGTAAGATAATATTTTGTTGGGTGTAATGGAGCATTTGTATTGTGAAACTGATGTGAGAGATAATAGAAATAAAGGCAGTTTTGTGGGTTAGCTTGATAAAAAACAAAAAAAATACATTGAAGAGAGACAGGAGGGTATTTCGATAAGTTACCTAGGAAAAAGGAGTGTCTTAGCTAAAATGGGCGTGGAAATAGCCTGCCCCAAATAAATTGTTGAGTACATATGGAAAGTAAAAGTATCTCAATATCTAAAATATTTTAGGAATCCTGTTGTTGGATAGAAAACACTCAAATCTTAATATTCAAGTACACGAGAGATAATATAGGATTATTGACACAATATGTGTAAAAGCAATTAGTTAAGGATATTTAGGAACATCAAGAACGATTAGATTCCATAAATGTCGGATGAATGGAACAAATTCGTAAATAAGTGGAGTAAAATGTCTTGCACAATTATCATAATTTGCACTAGTGGACAAAGAACATGTATTTCTCTTAACGCTTTGATCTTTTCATGTTGGAAAAATGTTAGATTATATAAAATAAGAAATTATTGAAAATCTATTGGAAAAGATGCGAAAATAGAATCATAATATCTAAGGCGTGCAAGCACTGTCCTTAAGGATTATTTCGCCTCCTGGAGTACGAAACTCGATACAATAGGCTCTAGCGGCTATCCTCCTAGGATACAACATACCTTATTCAATACTCCGCACCGAATATTAGAAGGAACGGAGACAACATTATGTGTATAACCCAACAAAGAAAGAAAATAAAAAGGAAAGAAAATGTGACATTCCGAATTTCGACCCATTTTTGAGATTTATAAAACGCGTAATTTGTCAGTGTGCTTATAGTGAAATCTCGCCCGGGAACTGATCACTCCCGGTTATCATTTTAAATTAGAGATTTCGCTAGAATCACACTCGATCAAATTTGACCGTTATTTAGACCCTGAACTTGGCAGTTGATTTTCGGGAATTTCAGAACGAAATAAATTGGACGGTGTCAATATTATGGTAACCAGCGTTGAAATTGTCAGGAATAGTGGAAAAAGGGGAGTTTTTGACCAAGTGCAAATTTGGACTAGTAGACCTCCCTCGCTATAGTTTGATTTAATTAATTTGGCCTTTGTCCCTTTTTATATGCGAGGCTTATTTTGGACCGGTAGATCGTTTTCGATTTTGAATTTGGGCCTTCGAATCGCGATTAATATTTGAATGAAAATTATTTTTTTTCGTTTGTTCTCTCTCGCGCCGAAGACACCCCCTTGGCCGCGCGTCCGCCCTACTCTCTCTCTCTCTCTTTTTCTTTTTTCTTTCTTTCTCTCTTCTCTCTCTCCTCTGCCCGCACGCACCTCTCTCTCCCCCATCATCACGTCTGTCCTTTCCTCCTTCTCTCCCTCTCTCTTCTCTCCTCTCTGACCGCACGCAACCCCCCATGCAGAACTCCACGCCCATTCTTCCCCCCCTCTCCTCTGACACCCTCTCTCCTCTCTCTGTTCTTTTTTCCTTCTTCTTCTCTTTCTTCTTCCTTTCTTTTCTTTTGCTGCTTCGGTCTTCTTCCTCCCCAACAAGCCGCGTCTCGACTCCGCTCCGCCCGACGTCGTCCCGCTCGTCGCCACCGGGCGCTGCCCGACCATTGCCGCCACACTGTCGTCGCCACCACAGAAGCCCCCACTCTCTCTCTTCCTCCCGACCGACTAGGTTTGCTTCACCTTTGCCCAGCTCGCCGAGGACAGCTCAGCCCGCCAGCCCGCCGAGCGTCCCCGGGCCATGGCCGAGTTGCCCAGGCCATGGTCGGCCCGTGGCCCTCGTGCACCAGCCGCGTGCCCGCTCGCCCGTCGTGGCCCATCGCCGTGCCCGTCGCCCGGGCGCGTCGCCCGTCTAGCCGGCCCGTCGCCCGGCACGTCGCCCGTCCAACCAGGCGCGTCGCCCATCCAACCAGGCGCGTCGCCCGTCCGCGCCCGCGCCCGCGCCCGCGCCCGTGCCCGCGCCCGCGCCCGTGCCCGCGCCCGCGCCCGTGCCCGTGCCCGTCGCCCGTAGCCGTCCCAGCCCCGTGCCCGGCGCCTTGCCCGTCCAACAAGGCGCGTCGCCCGTCCGTTCGCCCATGCGCCCCGGGGCACGCCGCGCGGCCACCGCGCCCGCGCGCCAGGCACGCCGACCGGCCATTGTGCCCGTGTTGCCCACGCCCGCGCCTAGTCCGGTACTGTTCACTCGGACCATTTTAGGCCCGAGTCGACTTTTCCCGGGCCAAAACTTGGTAAGTGACTTCCTAAACCCTACCTAGTACATTGGGTATTATTAGACTTGTCTAGAGTTGATTAGTATCGGTTTAGGGGTTAAACGTGGATTCGGGTTAATATTCGTATGTGCGTGATTGTTACATTAAATTGCGATATTTGTGGGGCTTAATTTAGTAGCTAATTAAGGGGGCTAAATGACCGTATTGTCTCGGGTTAGAACGGTTAGGGCGTGTCTTAATTTAATTATATTATGATACATTTGTGTTATTGAAATGGGACCAAAACGATATGCTTGATTTGGGTGAATGTACGTAACCGAATTGGATGGTTTTGAGTGTCTATTAGTGGCTATTGTTGGTGAGTCAATGATTGGCTGTTGTGGCATTTGTGGGTAAATTGGAGGTTCGTATGTGGCCGATTGAATGTCGAATTTGTGGGTTGGTGTGACTTGTCATGAATTGGTTTGAATTGTGATTATGGATTGCTTGGTGTAACTGGTGTGAAATTGATTGAATTGAATGGCGTGTGCTTGCCTGTCGATTTGAAGCCCGGATCGATCGGAGGGCTACGGACTTGGGACGTGTTGACGGCGGTCCGTGTGAAGGCATGACTGGCGGAGGTGCCAAATGGATGCGGGCTTGAGACGTGTTGACGGTGGCCCGTTAAAGGTGTGTTAGACCGGGACGTATTTACGTCGGTCATTGGAAAGTGAATGGCCGGCGTGCCAGATGGGCCTGAGTCGCAGTAGCGCGGGCAGTGAGAATGGGCCTGAGGCGCAGTAGCGCGGGCAGTGAGAATGGGCCTGAGGCGCAGTAGCGCGGGCAGTGAGAATGGACCTGAGGCGCAGTGGCGCGGGTCGTGAGAAAGATGTTCGGCCACACATGCGATTGAGTGTGACTGATTTGGCTGGTTGAGCGTGTGATTGAAGTGGCTGGTTGAGCGTGTGATTGAATTGGCTGACTGAATTGGTGGGATTGATTGAGTGTAAGTGTGGTTGGTATTCGAGCGATTGTATGGTGTTATTTAATTACCATTATTATTTTATCACATGACGACTAACGTGCAGAGTTTACATGGGTTTGATAGTAAGGTGAGTATAATGATGTGAATTCTATATCTTATGGGGTAAATTACATGTACGACTTGTCTAGGTACGCATTGGCCTACGTGGGGTATAGGGGGTTGCTTATTGAGACTCGTTCTCACGGTTATTATATAACCATTTCAGATCCGCGATCAGGAGAGACTGGAGACGCTTCAAGGGTATCTCGGAGATCGAAGACGAGTCAAGTACTCGGTATTTTGAGTCCCCCCCTTGTAGAGGAGTTAAGTTTGCGAACCATTGCCCCTTTGAGGAATGTGGTTCTGTTGTTGTGGCCTAACTTAGGGAATTGTCCTTTTTGTAGACGTTGTATGTATCTGTCAAGTATAGAAAATTACAGTTATTTGTTTATTGCTATTGCTACCCCTTGTCATTATTAATTGTCCGGGTTATTTCTATTTGCTTCCGCGCGTGCTTAATCTCTGATGTTTGGGTTGGGTCGGCGATGTGCCTGGGACGTCGCATTTAATGATCGACCATCGAGGGGTGTCGCGAGCTCGTTAGGGTTCGGGGCGTGACAGAAAAGCTATTTTCCGATTCATTTTCTACAAGGGTTATGGTTTGAAATTTTTATATTCAAACGAAAAAAAGAGCAGTTAAAAAGACCGTTATAAATTTATTGATAATTAATAGATGACCATTATATGTCGGGTTAGACGATGAAAATTAGAGAAAAAAAGAGAGTATTTAATCAATGAGGAAATATATACATGTTAAATATCATTTATTAGATTCGGAAAGAATTTCAAGTGGGTCAAAATGTACTTTTAAGGAGGGAAACTAATGTGCATATTGATTAGCAAATCGGATATTTCAATCATCTGATCTAAATTACACTCTAGATTTACTTTCTTTGTTGATCAGAGATCAGAATTAAGTTTTATTTGAGAATAACATTTCTTACCAAAAAAAAAGTAAGTTCATCCCATTTACTCGGAGAAATACTTAAATTATGGTAGGGAAATCTCAAAGAATCCAAATTGTATATTGCGAGTAGTTGTAGTCTCACCTAACAAAGCAAATGTGCATTTCCATGGAGACCCGCGAAATAAAGGTAACTCATAAAAAATCTCTACGAGAATATTAGCAGAAAACACATATTTAGCAACCCAATTGCTATTATTTTTTTGAATCTTGCCTTCACTCACAAACTCCCAAAATACTGAACTTTAGACATCTATTTAAACCCACTTCGGTGGGACACATAAACACATATCTTTCACAATCTTATACCCTAGACGTTCAATCAAGCCAAATATACTTGGAAATGGAGAAGGGTCAAGCCAAGCTCAGCGCAATGGTCTTTCTATTGGTGATTGCATCCGGTAGGTTTCTTCTTATCTCTCAATTACTATTATCTTTTCTTAACGTAGAATTGCACTGATGTATTCCTCCACATTTTCCTTCCTTTAAAGGTCTTGTCATCTCACATGCTCAAACAAGAGTTGCACCAGGAGGGAGCTGGGATCTGTCGGATGTTCGGAAAGGACCAGGAGAAACTTGTATTGGACATTGTCCTGTTCCGCAGCGTCCCGCCTTGGTAAATGGCAAATGCATGTGTGTTCCACCTCGAGGAGAAAAACTTGTATGAGGACCATTGATGTACGTGAGCTTTGTGCCTTTTTGAGAGGAGAGGAAGCAAAAATGAAAAGGGAATTTTGCTCTTAATAAAATGGGTTCCTACTATTGAGTATTTGACTTTTTGGATGGTCTTGAAATTTCCGATGGTCGAAATTAATCCTACTATTGAGTATTTGACTTTTTGGATGGTCTTGAAATTTCCGATGGTCAAAATTAATCTTAGTATTTTTTAACTTGGTAATCAAAAGTGATGGTCATATTCCTTATGTATATGTCGGACGAACGATTAACGATGAATAATAGAAGACGAAAGAGTGGCACACCTAATGTCCTTACTCTTCGAATATGACGGCAAAGAAATTCAAAACCTAGTTTGAATATTCTAACTAGGTCTGCTTTAGGTTGACAAGAAAAATTGAGTGCTGAAGTTGTGGATATAAAGGGAAATATGAAATATCTGTTTTGGTTGTGTTCATATTTGACCATTCTTTCATATCACTTGACAATTAAGTTACGGGACAATTTCAAATAAGGGCTTGTGAAACTATTTTTGCAAAAGTGAATCCAATGTAGTCGATATTTCAGATATAATATGCTCAAACAAGAGTAGGACCAAGAGACGACCAGATCACTCAGCTATTGGAGAAACTTGTATTGGAAGGTGTCCTCCTTTCTATCATCTCCGCATGGCAAATGTGTGTGTTCTGAGTGAGGACCATTGATGGATGTGAATTTGTGCGTATGTGAGAGGAGAGGAAGCAAAAATAGAAAGGGAATTTTGCTCTTAATAAAATCGGTTCATACTATTCAGTATTTAACTTTTTAACAGTTTTGAAAATCTCCAACGGTTGATCGAAGGAAATCAAAAGTGATTTGTATTCCTTATGTATAGATCAAACGATAGATAAGAGAACAAAAATTTCGATATCCGATCTTAAAAGGCGAAGTCCTGAAATAGTGGCGCACCCGATATCCCCTCACGTCTTCAAATTCAACGGCAAACAAATTCGAAACATAGTTTGAATATTCTAACTAGGTATGCTTTAGGTTGACAAGAAAAATGAAATGCTGAAATTGAGGATATAAAGGAAAATCTAAAGATATCAAAGATTCCGTTTTTGGCTGTGTTTGTATTCGACCATTCTTTCTTATCACTCGACAATTAAGCTTGGAAAAATTTCAAAGAAAGGCATGAAATGAAGTCAATTTTTCAAAAGATGTCCCAAAGTAGATGGTTATCTCAAATAAAAGTATGAAGTGGCCAATTTAGTTTCAAATGAAGATCCTACCGCGATATTGATGGTGATTACCCGTAAAAGGATGTCTCCTGACCTTGACCCATGAAGACTTTCCAAAGGAAATGGATCTCTTCTCCGCAGAAGATATTGTTGCCCTTTTTTTTTAGTCTTTCTTCCTTTAGCCCTCTGTTTCACGGAATCATATTCCATCAAATTTTTTTCCGAGCCTTCTCCCACTGAATGTTTCTGCCCGTCATGCCTTCATAGTCTTCTTGTCTTTTCCAGCCAAGAAAGGAACTCCTCCCGATCATGAAGCTTCGGTTCAAGCAAGAGTTATATCTTAATGTGGGGAAATATGTGCAAAAAAGTCCTAAACCGATTGTACGGCGGCCAATTTAGTTATAAACCTTTTAATTGTGTCAATTTATTCCTAAGTTTTTGACAATTTGCCAAATTTAGTTCTAAACCTTTCAATTTTTCCAATTTAGTCCAAAATTTTGAAGATTTGTCGATTTAGTCTTAATCATTTTTAACAATTTATCAATGTAGTCCTTTTAGTCAATTATCAAAATAATAGGTTTGAGACTAAATTGACAAAAACTTAAAAGTGTACATCTAAATTGACACAATTGAAAGGTTTAGAACTAAATTGACAAATCGTCAAAAAGTTTGGGACTAAATTAACATAATTAAAAGGTTTAGGACTGAATTGGCCACTGTACAATAAATTTAAGATTTTTTCAACAATTATCCCTCTTAACGTGCTTACCACTTTTCTTTGAGATCACGGAGCTTCTATTTTTTCCTTATCTTCTGATTTCTTGTGCTCGCCAAGAACGTCACTTTCTTTACTGCTGGTTAAGTTCATGGCCGGGTTTGTGTCGGATTGGTCTCTGGAAGTTTAAATAAAATTCAGAAACCGAGTTCAAATTCACTCAATAAGCGAGGCCAATTCAAATGCTATCCGCGACCGACTCGAGTACAATTTATGTGGACATATTTATTATGAAAATGCTCCTCATAGCTATGATGAAAATTATTAATATTTTTGTTTAGGGGTCAGGCTCCATCCCTAATTTTTCTTTGCAATGAGTAATAAGATGGTTATCAAAATTTAAGTGCAGACATTGATGAGAATGGGGAGAGTCGGGTGGATGTCTCTAGGGCGGGGATTACCACGAGGAGGCACCGGCATTGCAAAGGTGAAAGAGGAGCTTTGAAAGATCGAATTCTCATGAGGTTGGCAAACCCAAATTTTGAAATTGATGAGGCAAGACGGTTGCTGAGGTTGAAACAGTCGCCTGCTGGAACGTAACTGTTCTATGGCGCGAAATTTGCTAATCATCGAGCAAGAGTTAGTGGATTGGAGGCCTAAGTCAGCTAAAGAAGATGATGCAATGGACTCCTGTGAAGCTGTCACCAATTCTTCATTCATTAAAGTTAACGTAACAGAGACAAACCGCACTTTCCCTCAAATGTGTAAATCTTGAGCTGATTATGTGCAGTGTATTGTCTCTCTTGTTCCCTTCAACTCATTGTCTCGAAGGAAAAGATCAAAGTTAAGTACAAATGTCATAGTTCGGTTGCTGCTGAAAATGGTATTAGCTATAGCGATGTCCGTTATTGAAAACAAGAGTTAACGTTGTAAACATTACATTTAGACGATGTAACAAATTCAAAGATAAAGTATTAGAAATGCTGAAAATGGTATTAGCTATAGCGATGTCCGTTATTGAAAACAAGATTTAACATTGTAAACATTATATTTAGACGTTGTAACAAATTCAAAGATAAAGTATTAGAAATGTCACGCCCCGCACTCTACGAGCGCACGATCATCCCTCGATGGTCGATCATTAAATGCGACGTCCCAGGCACGTCGCCGACCCAACCCAAACATTAGAGATTAGGCACACGAGGAAACAAATAGAAATAACCCAGGCAATTAATAATGACCAGGGGCAATAGCACAAAACAATAACCGTAATTCCTACACTTAGCAGATACATGCGACGTTCACAAAAAGACAATCCCCAAGCTAGGCCACAGCAACAGAACCACATTCCTCGAAAGGGACAATAGTTCGCAAACTTAACTCCTCTACAAAAAAGGGAGCTCAAAATACCGGGTACTGGACCTGTCCTCGATCTCCGAGATACCCTTGCAGCGTCTCCAATCACTCATGGTCGCGGATCTGAAATGGTTATATAATAATCGTGAGAACGAGTCTTAATAAACAACCCCCTAAACCTCACGTAGGCCAATGCGTACCCAGACAAGTCATACATGCAATCTACCCCATGACATATAGAATTCGCATCATTGTACTCACCTTGCCATCAAGCCCATGTAAACTTTGCACATTAGTCGTCATGTGATAATGCAATAATGGTAATTAAATAACACATCACAATCGCTCAAATACCAACCACACTTACACTCAATCAATCCAACTAATTCAACCAGCCAATTCAATCACACGCTCAACCAGCCAATTCAATCGCGCTCAACTCGCATGCGTGGCCGAACATCTTTCTCACGACTTGCGCCACTGTGCCTCAGATCCATTCTCACTGCCCGCACCATTGTGCCTTAGGCCCATTTGGCACACTGGTTACTCGTGCTTTTACACGGACCGCCGTCAACACGTACCAAGTCCGTAGCCCTTCGATCAATCTGGGCTCAATTTCCAACTACCGACGTAAACACGTCCCGGTCCAACATACCTTTAACGAGCCATCGTCAACACGTCTCAAGCCCGCATCCATTTGGCACATCGACCATTCATGTCTTTATACGAACCGCCGTTAACACGTCCCAAGTCTGACTTTCCATTTGGCACACCGGCCATTCAAACCTTCACACGGACCGCCGTCAACACGTCCCAAGTCCGTAGCCCTCCGATCAAACCGGGCTTGCAATCGACAGGCATACACATGCCATTCAATTCAATCAATATCACGTCAATTACACCAAGCGATCCATAATCACAATTCAATCCAATTCACGACACGCCACACCAACCCACAAACTCGACATTTAATCGGCCACATATGAACACCCAATCCACCCACGAATGTCACAACAAGCCAATCATTGACCCACCAACATTAGCCACTAATATGTACCCAAAACCATCCAAGTCGGCCACAATCAAACGTCAATTTCCCCCACACATGCCACGACAATACGGTCATTAGCCCACCATAAATAGCCACTAAGTAAGCCCCACAAATATCATAATTTAATATAACAATTACGCACATACATATATTGACCATACTCCATGTTTAGCCCCTAAACTGGTACTAATTAATCCCTAGACAAGTCTAATAATACCCAATGTACTAGGTAGGTTTAGGAAGTCACTTACCTAAGTTTGGTCCGGAGAAAGTCGACTCAGCCCTAAAATGACCTAAGTGAACAGTGCCGAACTAGGCGCACTGGCCGGCCAACGCGGGCACAATGGCCGGCCAACGCGGGCACAATGGCCGATCGGTGTGCTTGGCGTAGGGTGCGGTGGCTGGACGGCGTGCCCGGGGTGCACGACCGAACGGAATGGGCAACGTGCCTGGGCGATGGGCCGGCTAAATAGGCAACATGCCTGGGCGATGGGCACGATGGGCCAGCGGGCGCGCAGCTTGGTCGCGTGGACAATGGGCTGGCCATGGCCTGGGCAAGCCCGGGCAAGCCCGGGCACGGCTGGGCTGGTTGGCCGAGGTTGGCTGGCTGGTCGAGGGCGGCAACCGGCGGCGGCGGCGATGGCGACGCGACGGCAGCGAGCTGAAAAAAGGGGAAAAAGGGTAAGCCCGGGGGGGTGAGGTTGAGGGAGAGAGAGATCGGGGTTGAGGGAGAGGGGCGAACCGGCGGCGACAGCAGCGAGCAGCTGTGATGGCGAACGGCGGAAAGCTAAGGGGAAGAAGAAGGTGGCTGAGGTGAGTGGCGCGGCTGAGGGGGTGGTGTTCGGCGGTGGCGACGGCGACACTCAGGCGTTGGGGTGGTGCTGGGGAGTTGGCCGGATGACTGGACGGCAGCTGGGACTCGCCGGACACAGCAGTAAGCGGCGGCAAGCCAAGCTTGCGTGCTTCGGAAGGGAGAAAGGTAGCGTCAAGCGGAGCCGTCGGGCGACGAGGCGACGCGACGATGGCCGAGGAAGATGGCGGCGTCGGCGGCTAGTGGGGTGGCGTCAGGTGGAGGCGGACGGCGGTCGAGCGGCGGGCTACGGAGGCGGAGAGGAGCTGTGGGGGTGGACGGGAGTAGGGGGAGAGAGGGGAGTGACCAGGTGACGGGGGCGACCGACAGGACTGCTGGCGGTTGGCGAGCGGTGGCGCAGCTCGGTCGGAGTGACGGCGGCGCGAGGCGGTCGACGAGGTGCGGTTGGGCGGAGGAAGAAGCAGAAGCAGCAGCATCAGGGAAGGGAAGGAAGAGAAGAAGAAAGAGAAGAGAAGGAAGAAAAGAAAAGGAAAAAAAGAAGGACAGAGAAGAGAAGGAGAGAGAAAGTTTGCATGGGGGAAGGGGGAGGGGACGTGCGCGGACAGGGGGAAGTGACGCGGCGCAGAGGGGAGAGAGAGAGAGAGAGAGAGAGAGAGAGAGAGAGAGAGAGAGAGAGAGAGAATAGACCCAAAAGTCAAACTTTTCACTCGAGTGCGATCCAACGGACAAGGTTCAAACTAAAAATTGATCTAACGATCCACGAAAATCCTAATTAATAATATAGGACAAAGGGCCAAAATAAAATAACTAAAAACACATTACGAGAGAGGTCTACTAGTCTAAATTCGCACCCGATCAAAATTCCACTTTTCCACTATTCCTGGCAATCTCGAGGCTGGCCACAATAATATCGATACTGTCCAATTTATTTTGTCCTAGAACTCTGAGAAATTCGACACCAAAGTTTGGGCTCTAAATAACGGCCAAATTTAATCGAGTGCTATTCTAGTGAAATCTTAATGTAAAAAAAAAATAATCGGGAGTGATCATTTCCCGGGCGAGATTTTTGCTATAAGCGCACTGCCAAAATACCCATTTTATAAATCTAAAAAATGGGCCGAAATTCGGAATGTCACAACTCTTCTCCCCTTACAAAAATTTCGTCCTCGAAATTTACAATCCAACCCAACTATTCAAACAGATGGGGGTATTTGTGTCGCATCAACTCTTCGCTTTCCCATGTCGCACATTCGGTTCCATGATGCTCCCAAATCAACTTGGCCATCAGAATTGCCTTATTCCGCAACACTCTCTCCATTTTGTCCTCGATCCGTACTGGCTTTTCCACATACGATACTCTGTCGTCCACGTCTATTTCGTCGTAATTCAGCACGTGGGTCGGGTTCGGTTCATACTTCCTTAGCATAGACACGTGGAACACATTGAGCACTTGAGACAAATTAGGCAGGAGCGCGAGACAATAGGCCAAGGTGTCAATTCTCTCTAAGACCTCGAATGGACCCATGTACCTCGGGCTCAACTTCCCTGTCTTACCAAACCGTGATAATCCTCTCATAGGCGATACTTTGAGGAAACCATGGTCCCCCACTTGAAATTCTAACGGCTTATGTCTCTGGTCCGCATAATTCTTTTGGGCAGCTCTGAGTGGTCTTAAGCCTATCCCGAATCACTTTGACTGTTTCGACTGACTGCTGAACTAACTCGGGACCCGTGATACTCCTTTCACCAACTTCATCCCAATAAACCGGCGTTCTGCAAGCTCTGCCATATAGTGCTTCGAATGGTGCCATTTTGATACTCTGCTAATAGCTATTATTGTAGGCGAATTCAACCAAATGTAGCTGTTCCTCCCAACCACCCTTAAAATCCACAACACATGCTTGCAGCATGTCCTCCAAAGTCTGAATCGTCCTTTCAGACTGGCCATCTGTTTAGGGATGATAGGCCGTGCTAAACTGTAATCTCGTTCCTAATGTTGTATGAAGACTTTTCCAAAAAGCAGTAGTAAACTTAGGATCACGGTCCGAAGTGATCGTCACCGGTACTCCATGGAGACGGACTATGTGTCGCACATACAAATCGACATACCTTTCTAAGGTAAAATCCTTTCGCACCGATAGAAAATGTGCTTTGTCAACCGATCCACTATCACCCATATCAAATCATGGCCCCTCTGGCTCCTCGATAATCCCATGACGAAGTCCATCGTGATGTGTTCCCATTTTCACTAGGGAATTTCCAATGGCTGCAACATTCCACCTGGTTTGCAATGTTGCGCCTTCACTTGTTGGCATGTGAAACACTTAGCCACATGTTTGGCCACGTCCACTTTCATACCGTTCCACCAATAATGCTGTCATAAGTTTTGATACATTTTCGTACTACCCGAGTGAATTTTATAATTATTACAATGTGCTTCAGGCAAAATCTCCCCCTTAAACTCTGCATCATCAAGCACACACAACCTTCCACGGAATTTCAGAATCCCATCCTCGGATACCTGAAAATCCGATCTCCTTTTCGTGGCATCCATATTCAAAATCTTTTGAATCTCCGGGTCCGTCAATTGTAAAGCTTTAATCTTAGTTTGGATCTCCGGTTCAATCCTCAATGCGGCAAGTATACTTGAAAACATGTCTCACTTCAAACTTATACTCTGAATCTCGGACTCCCTCCAACAAGGTCCATTCTTTGACCATCATATGCGTGATGCTCAATTTCTTACTAGAGGGACAAATCTTCGTTTCTCTGTCATAGGCTTCTTTCCAAAGTTCCTATTGTCCCTAGCCGGCGTGTATCGCGATCCATATACGGTAACCCTCTCATTCATATCCCTTTTAATCGTTTAAGCCTCGCCATACAGCTCATTACAATCCCTTAAGTTCATTAGCATCAACTGACTGCGGAGATTCGATTTCAGTCCATCCCGAAACCTCCTTGTCCTATCCACACGATCATTGACTATCCCTGGTGCGTACTTAGACAACCTTACAAACTTGACCTCGTACTGATCAACTGAAATTCAATTTTGGCGAAGCCGAAGAAACTCTATCATTTTCTGTTCTTGAGCACTCTCTGAAAGTACCTCCCATTGAAGGCCTCGATAATGACACCCCAGCTTGGAAATACGCCCTCTGAAATATCCTACTTCGGGGGGGGGGGGAGGGGAGGGGAGGTCCTCTTACCAATCACTTGTATTTCCTTAGAGTTGATATATAGCCGGGTCACTTTATCCTCATCAGTCCACCCGAATACCTCAAAAGCCCCCCCTTTTTTTAAGTCCTCTATCCAAAGTAATATAGCCTTAAGGTCACCTGTTCCCATCGAACCTTGCAGGTTTAAATTTCAAAAATTTTCCAACCAATTAACGCATCTGTTTGACTGCTTTAACTTGCCATTGACCTTAATTCCCAACATTTCTATTATGCCCACGATTCCCGTTACTTCTATTGGTGGCGGCAACAACGGCTTCAGAATCAGTAGCAACAGTAGCATTTTGCTCCTCAGTTTGCCTTCCCATTGAAATTCCAACTTCCTCGAGTGCCCCCAAAATCTCGTCCCATCTGGGATCCCTAACAACTCCAACTTGCGGACCTATACGACCTTGACCTCGATCTCTTCCTCGGCTACTCATACTCACAGAGTTCACACCACCCACTTGCTTGCTATAATTCCCCTTGAGAATTAAAGACCTAGGCAAACTATACAAGTCTAAAGCCCTAGGCAGTGAATCACAACAATTCACTAAGCAGACAAACAATCACAACATCATTCAATCACAAAGAACATGGATCGTGCACTAACCTCAAGTCTCGTCGCACCTGCATTTTCCGTATTAGTGCATAATATCACTCAGCAATCACAATCAAATAGTCTGGGTAACACATGGCCAATAAGTCTCCCTAACTGGCTACCCCAAAGTCATCTCTCCTTATCACTCCAAGCTTCGACCATCTTGGTTCAAGCTAAAATTGCTCTGATGCCAAATCAACGGGGATGTCATGCCCCGCCCTCTACGAGTGCGCGATCATCCCTCGATGGTCGATCATTAAATGCGACGTCCCAGGCACGTCGCCGACCTAACCCAAACATAAGAGATTAGGTACACGCGGAAACAAATAGAAATAACCTAGACAATTAATAATGACAATGGGCAATAACACGAAACAATAACCGTAATTCCTACACTTAGCAGATACATACACATTTACAAAAAGACAATCCCCAAGTTAGGCCACAACAACAGAACCACATTCCTCGAAAGGGACAATAGTTCGCAAACTTAACTCCTTTACAAAAAGGGGAACTCAAAATACCGGGTATTGGACTCGTCCTCGATCTCCGAGATACCTTTGCAGCGTCTTCAATCACTCATGGTCGCGGATCTGAAATGGTTATATAATAATCGTGAGAACGAGTCTCAATAAGCAATCCCCTAAACCCCAGGTAGGCTAATGCATACCCAGACAAGTCATATATGTAATCTACCCCATAACATATAGAATTCGCATCATTGTACTCACCTTGCCATCAAGTCCATGTAAACTCTGCACGTTAGTCGTCATGTGATAATGCAATAATGGTAATTAAATAACACATCACAATCACTCAAATACCAACCACACTTACACTCAATCAATCCAACTAATTCAACCAGCCAATTCAATCATACACTCAACCAGCCAATTCAATCACACTCAATTTGCATGCGTGACCGAACATCTTTCTCACGACTCGCGCCACTGCGCCTCAGGTCCATTCTCACTGCCCGCACCATTGCACCTCAGGCCCATTTGGCACACCGGCCACTCGTGCTTTCACATGGACCGCCGTCAACACGTCCCAGTCCGTAGCCCTTCGATCAATCCGGGCTCAATTTCCAACGACCGACGTAAACACGTCCCGGTCCAACACACCTTTAACGGGCCATCGTCAACGCGTCTTAAGCCCGCATCCATTTGGCACATCGGCCATTCATGCCTTCACACGGACAGCCGTCAACACGTCCTAAGTCTGACTTTCCATTTGGCACACCGGCTATTCAAACCTTCACACGGACCGCCGTCAACACGTCCCAAGTCCGTAGCACTTCGATCGAATCGGGCTTGCAATCGACAGGCATACACACGCCATTCAATTCAATCAATTTCACGCCAATTACACCAAGCGATCCATAATCACAATTCAATCCAATTCATGACACGCCACACCAACCCACAAACTCGACATTTAATCGGCCACATAAGAACATCCAATCCACCCACGAATGCCACAACAAGCCAATCATTGACCCACCAACATTAGCCATTAATATGCACCCAAAACCATCCAAGTCGGCCACAATCAAACGTTAATTTTCCCCACACACGCCACGACAATACGGTCATTTAGCCCACCATAAATAATCACTAAGTAAGCCCCATAAATATCACAATTTAATATAACAATTACGCACATACAAATATTGACCTTACTCCACGTTTAGACCCTAAACCGGTATTAATTAATCCCTAGATAAGTCTAATAATACCCAATGTACTAGGTAGGGTTTAGGAAGTCACTTACCTAAATTTGACCCGGAGAAAATCGGCTCGGCCTTAAAATAGCTCAGGTGAACAGTACCGAACTAGGCGCGGGCGCTAGCCAACAGGCGCGCTGGCCGGCCAACGCGGGCATAATGGCCAATCGGCGTGCCTGGCGTGAGGGCACAGTGGCCGGACGACGTGCCCAAGGCGCACGGCCGAGCGAAATGGGCAACGTGCTTGGGCGATGGGCCGGCTGAATGGGCAATACGCCTAGGCGACGGGCACGACGGGGGCTTGGTCGTGTGGACAACGGGCTGGCCACGACCTGGGCCGGGTCGGCCACGGCCTGGGCAAGCCCGGGCACGGCTGGGCTGGTTGGCTGGGCTAGTTGGCTAGGGCTGGCTAGTTGGCCGAGGGCGGCGACCGGCGGCGACATGGCGGCAGTAAGCTGAAAAAAAGGGGGGAAAAAGGGTGAGCCGAGGGGGGTGAGGGTGAGGGAGAGAGAGATCGGGGCTGAAGGAGAGGGGCGAACAGGCGGCGACGGAGTGGCACGGCCCGGCGACTGTCGCGGGCAGTTGCGACTGCGACACGGCGGCGAACGGCAGAAAGCTAAGGGGAAGAAGAAGGTGGTTAAGGCGAGTGGCGCGGCTGGGGGGGTGGTGTTCGGTGGCGGCGACGGCGACACTCAGGCGTCGGGGTGGTGCTGGGGAGTTGGCCGGACGATTGGACGGCGGCTGGGACTCGCTGGACGTAGCAGCAAGTGGCGGCGAGCCGAGCTCGCGCGCTCGGGAAGGGAGGAAGGCAGCGTCAAGCGGAGCTGCCGGGCGACGAGGCGGCGCGAGGAAGATGGCGGCATCGGCGGCTGGTGGGGCGACGTCGGGTGGAGGCGAAAGGCGGTCGAGCGGCAGGCTACGGAGGTGGGGAGGAGCTGCGAGGGTGGACGGGAGTCGGGGGAGAGAGGGGAGTGACTAGGTGATAGGAGTGGCCGACGGGACTGCTGGCGGTTGGCAAGCGGTGGCGTAGCTCGGTTGGAGTGACGACGGAGTGAGGCGGTCGGCGAGGTGCGGTCGGGCGGAGGAAGAAGCAAAAACAGCAGCATCGAGGAAGGGAAGGAAGAGAAGAAGAAAGAGAAGAGAAGGAAGAAAAGAAAAGGAAAAAAAGGAGGAGAGAGAAGAGAGGGAGAGACAAAGTTTGCATGGGGGGAAGGGGGAGGGGACGTGCGCGGACAGGGGGAAGTGACGCGGCGCAGAGGGGAGAGAGAGAGAGAGAGAGAGACCCAAAAGTCAAACTTTTCATTCGAGTGCGATCCAACGGACACGGTTCAAACTAAAAATTGATCTAACGATCCACGAAAATCCTAATTAATAATATAGGACAAAGGACCAAAATAAAATAACTCAAGACACATTATGAGGGGGTCTACTAGTCTAAATCCGCACTCGATCAAAATTCCACTTTTCCACTATTCCTGGTGATCTTGAGGCTGGCTACAATAATATCGATACCGTCCAATTTATTTCATTCTGGAACTCCGAGAAATTCGACACCAAAGTTTGGGCTCTAAATAACGGTCAAATTCGATCGAGTGCGATTCTAGTGAAATCTCAATTTAAAAAAAAATAACTGGGAGTGATCATTTCCCAGGTGAGATTTTTACTATAAGCGCACTGACGAATACCCGTTTTATAAATTCCAAAAATGGGCCGAAATTCGGAATGTCACAAGAAATGCTGAAAATGGTATTAGCTATAGTGATGTCCGTTATTGAAAACAAGATTTAACATGGTAAACATTACATTTAGATGATGTAACAAAGTCAAAGATAAAGTATTAGAAAAGTGGTCTGCGCATTTCTAATACTTTATCTTTGAATTTGTGTTTACAGTGGTCTGCGCTTTTCTAATACTTTATCTTTGAATTTGTTACGTCGTCTAAATGTAATGTTGGCTATCAACTACTTGCTGAAGCATATCTTCTCAGGACAAATCGTTCAATTTGCTGATCCCAAAACATCATAGATGAAGTACAGGCTCGAGACGAACTCTGTGAGTCGTTGCTAAAGTATCACGTCACTCTTGTATGGGTGAGGAGGGGCGTTTTTTTCTATGGATGTTCACTGATTCACTGTTGCCTCCACAGGGTTTACTAGTGACTCAAAAACTTCCTCAACTCAATCGGGTCAAAATCGTATGTACTTTTAGGGAAAGAAACTCGTGTGTCAATTGCTTAGGAAATTGGAAAATTTAATCATTTGATGTAAATAACACCTAGTGTTAGGTAGGCCACAGAGAGATGTACTTCCTTTGTTGATGGGGCATCAAATATGATTAAGTTTTATTAGTAGGTTAATCATTTCTAACACAAAAAAGAGTAAACTCATCACATCAACTCCAAGAAATGCTCAAATTATGGTAACAAAATCTTGAATTATCCAATTGTATACCGCAAATACTAATTGTCTTACCTAGTAAAGCAAACATGCATCTCGATGGAGATCTGCGAAATAAAGGTAACGAATTTAAAAAACTTAGTAAACATATCAGCAGCTAAATATGAATTTGTAGCAAGTCAATTACTATTTATTTATTTTTAATCTCGCATTTACTCAAACTCCAAAAATACCGAACTTTAGACATCTATATAAACCCACTTCAATGGGACACATAAACACATATCTTTCACAATCATACCTCATACAATCAATCAAGCCAAATATACTTGGAAATGGAGAAGGGTCAAGTCAAGCTCAGTGCAATAGTCTTTCTATTGGTGATTGCATTCAGTAGGTTTCTTCTCATCTCTCAATTACTATTATCATTTCTATATGTACAGCATCACTAACGAATTCCTTCGCATTTTCCTTCCTTTAAAGGTCTTGTCGTCTCAAATGCTCAAACAAAAGTAGGACCAGGAGGAAGCTATGATGTCTTGGATGATCATGTTCGGAAAGGACCAGGAGACGTTTGTATTGGACGGTGTCTTCCTGGGCAGCATCTCGAACTTGTAAATGGAAAATGCGCATGTGTTCCAAATGTAGACCATTGATGGATGTATGTGAGCTTTTGGGCGTATGTGAGAGAAGAGGAAGCAAAAATAAAAAGGGAATTTTGTTTTAAATAAGATGGGTTCATAGTATTTAGTATTAGACTTTTTTACGGTCTCAAATATTTCCAACGATCGATCGAAAGTAATCATAAGTGATGGCTGTATTTATTGACACTTGATTTTTAGCCGACGCGTCATAAAAATAAAAACCTAAAATTAGGGCTTCTGATTGCGACAGAGCCCGTTTCTCAACTAAAAAGAGTCATTTAACACTTGTTTTTACATTAGCCCCTCATTTCCTTTTCATTTACAATTTAATCTTAAAAAAGTCAAAACGTTGACTTTCAAGTTGACTTTTTTGTCAAATTGTGACCGAAAGTCAATCCTATGTCAAAATTTGGCTTTTTTCATGAAAAGGCCCAAGATAATGTCAATTTTACTTTTGTATTGTTAAATTTTGAAAAAAATCAAAGTTTGACCCATTAATTGACATTTTAGTAACTTATTTTTGACTTTTGGTCAATATTTTGTTAAAAAAAGTGAAAATATTCAAAATCTAAAAATCAACCTCATTTTACATTAATTTGATTTTGGCATCATCAATTTTAAAAAAATTGGTTTAGAACCAACTTTTCTCCAAAATCGGCCAAAAATGAAATTACTTCGTTTTTTCTACTCGTTTTTTAAGATAACTTCCTTCATGACATTTGATCTAAAGGTCATTTCACATCCAATTGCCAATTCAATTTTAGAATTCCAAGCCAAAGGTAAAAATCCCCAATTTGAGCCCTAATTAGTGGTCCCGATCGGTTCCTCCTAAGTTGTGTAATTAACCGTGAATGAGTTCATTTTTATGCAACTCAAATTCAGCATCATTTTTTACAAATTCACATGAACTTGGTTCAATTTGACTAATTTGGCTAACCAAACACTTGCAAAATCAAGTTAACTTGGTCCAATTGATGCAATTCAACTCGACCCATTCCAATCTAGGTTTAATTTGATAAATCGAGGTTTAATTTGACAATTAAGCACCAATTTCCTTTTAAATTTTAATTCGAGTCTTTATGTAAAAGTCAATTTGTGCATGTTGGAGTGTTTTAAACCCATTCAAATGAATCAATTGATTGCTTTTCAAGCTAATTGAGTTTAATTGAAATCAATTTTGTCAATTGGGAAAAATTACAACAATTGCATCAATTGATTGAAAATCCCCAATTTGCATGAAGGAAATCAGTTGAGACGAAATCGACATCACCAATGATGTATTGGAACAAATTAATTTGATTGAGATGTTCATAATGAGTTTAATTCAGTCAAATTGATTGGATTTGAGTTGTATTCTTCCAATTTGGCTCATTTCTTTGATAATTAGTTAGGAATTCCTTGCAATTAGGTCCTCCAAAGAGTAAATTGGACTAAAATGCACAAAATTGTTTGCTTGAAGCAGTCTGAGCCGGCCTGAACTGGTCAGACCGATAACAAAGCCTATCCGGTGAGAACAACCTCATTTTGGCCATCGTCGGCCATATCAGGCCTTAACCAACCAGCCCTCTCCTATATGCATGAAATTACTAAAATGCCCTTAGGTGTTTACAAAAAAGCCCCTAAAGCCTTGTCATCAATCCATGTCATTGAATTTAGGCCAATTAGAGTATTTTCTTAATAATTAAGCAAATAATCCTAGACATGCAGATATCCTAGATCTTGGCCATCTAATTTGACATGTCATCAGTCCAAGTGAAATGAAATGGACAAGTGAAATGCTTGCTTAATCAAGAAGCAAATAACTGGAGCCATTGGATTAATCCAAGGGCTACAATTCAAACTTAGAGAAGTATATAGAAATTTTTCCCTAAAAAATATGGGAGGTCATTTTGGATTATGAATCTCTCTCTCTCTCTCTCTCTCTCTCTCTCTCTCTCTCTCTCTCTCTCTCTCTCTCTAGCCAAGTGTCTCCACCATCCTCACTGGCCAACCGCCGCTTGGCCACCCTTTGCTAGAGCTCTCGATGTGAGTTGATTTCTCTCCCAGTCACAAAGATCATGTCCCATGCCAGTCCTGCTGCCTGACGGTTTCGGCCTCTGTTCCAACAACGGGCGACCTTCCTCCGGTGCTCCAAGCTATGCAATTGTGTTCCTCATCTTATCCACAAAGTTGTTGTGGCTGGCTTCCTATGAAATAGTCGCATTAGCTCTTCAATTAGGTTGATTTTCTTCAATTACTCATTGGAGTTCATTAAGTTGGTTTCTAACTGACACAAACTAATGGAAAGCTTGATAAAAAAAGAATAAGGAAGAAGAATTGTATTGCTTTCTCATGTTGATGCTGTACAATTGTAGCCCTATTTATAATACATAGGGTCATATTAATTAAAGAAAAAAAAGATCTATAAAATAAAGGAAAATCAATTTCCCAATACACAATATTCTAGTTTCCTTATCAATATACTAGTCAGCATCAATTAGGATCAGTATCCAGATCAATCGGGATTAATCGGAGCAACGGTATCCTCAACATTCCCCCTCAAGCTGGCGGTCTATACATATCAAGGACGCCTAGCTTGCTTAATAGATACGTATGTTGCCTCTGACATAGGGGTTTAGTGAAGATGTCTGTAGGTTGTTCCATCGTTCTTATCCCTCTTGTTTTGATTACTCCATCTTGGATTTGGTCTTTGATGAAATGACAATCAACTTCTATTTATTTTGTCCTTTCATGGAAAACTGGATTTACTGCAAGTTTAAGTGCAGCATCATTATCACAGTATAAGATAGTTGGTTCTTTCACCCAAACACCAAGATCTTGAAGTAATCCTCTTATCCAAACTATCTCACAGCTAGTCTTGGCCATTGCCCGATATTCCGCTTCTGCAGACGATAAAGAAACAGTCGACTGTTTCTTCGGTTTCCAAGAGAGTAACGAGTTGCCCAATTTGATGCAGAATCCTGTGATAGATTTTCTACTCATAAGGCAAGTAGCATAATCTGTATCACTATATTCTGTCATTTCCATGTTGTTCTCCCGAGAGAGTAATATTCCCAAACCTGGACATCCCTTTAAGTACTTTACGACCTTCAGTGCAGCATTCATGTGTGATTGCTTCAGATTATACATAAACTGACTGAGAATTTGCAAGGCATAGCATATATCGGGTCTAGTCATGGTTAGATATATGAGTTTCCCGACAAGTCTTTGATAAGAAGAAGGGTCTTTGAGTAAAGGGTCGTCATTTTGGGGTGATAATCCTTTGTCATACTCAGTTGTTGTTAACTTGACATTCTGTTCAATTGGAATAATAGCTGGTTTGGATCTCGAAAGTCCTGCTTCTGATATGATTTCCAAGACAAATTTGCGTTGACTGAGACAAATTCCCTTATCAAATCGTGCAATTTCTATCCCAAGAAAATATTTGGGAGATCCCAAATCCTTGATGTGAAATGTAGAGTGTAGATACTCTTTGAATTTCTCGATGGCATTTTCATAATTTCCCATAATAAGTATATCATTAACGTATATAAGCAAGTAAATTGATGATGTACCTTGACTCCATGTGAATACGGCATAATCATGTCTGGATTGCCGAAATTTTGCAGTTGTAAGTGCAGTGGTGAATTTGGCATACCATTGACGAGAAGCTTGTTTGAATCCATATAGGGATTTACGGAGACGACATACTCTATTCTCCCCCTATCTACGTAAACCCGGTGGAAGGTCCATGTATATTTCCTCTTCTAGATCCCCATGAAGAAATGCATTATGTACGTCCATTTGATGAAGGGGCCAATCACGAAGAGCGGCAATGGAAAGGAAAGAACGGATAGTGACTTCCTTCGCTATTGGAGAGAATGTTTCGGTATAATCAAAGCCTTCTCGTTGTGTGAATCCTTTCGCTACTAGTCTTGCCTTATAACGTTCAATAGAACCATCTGCCTTATATTTGATCTTGTAAACCCACTTGCAGCCGATCGATTTTCGATGAGGGGGTATAGTAACAACATCCCAAGTCTCATTTTCCATTAGAGCTCGTAATTCATCTGCCATTGCTTGTTGCCAATGAGGATCTTTTGCAGCTTCATCATATGAAGATGGTTCATGCCCTTCAGATATTTTACTAATGCAGCAGATATGCTCAGGTAAAAGACGAGCAAAGCTAACTTATGAAGAAATAGGATATTGTGCACCAGATGACTCCAAGGTAGGACAAATATAATCTGTTGTCCATGTAGGCGGTCGTGTAGTACGACCAGAACGTCGAGTAGGAACTGGCGCAACAGGCGGAATATGCTCACGTGTTTTAGGTGAGATATCACTTGAGGAGGTAGGTGATCTTGAAGCTATAACTTCCTGTAAAGTACTGGGAGTCATATCGTGCATACTTGACGATGGTGCTACTTCATATTCAGAAGTCGGAGATGCCATGGGAGATGATATATAAGAAATCATCGTCGGTTGAGGCGATGAACGATCCTCTTCATTCAAAAATGGGCAGTGATCAGTAGTCGCATCAACCTGTTGAGAAGATAACTCATCCTGGAAAGGGAAAATATCTTCATAGAAGATAACATCTCTACTGACGAAGAAATGCCCAGTAGATGGTTCATAAACCAAATATCCCTTTTGAAGATAAGGATATCCCATAAACACACATTTAAGAGCACGAGGATCCATCTTGTTCCGAGGGCCCACAGTAGACACATAACATAAATAGCCGAAGACACGAAGGTGGCGAATGTCTGGACTTTTCCCAAATAGCAATTCAAAAGGAGTTCTTCCGTTGAGGACCTGAGACGGCATCCGATTGATCAAATATGTTGCTGTGATCACACAGTCTCCCCAGAACATTTCCGGAACAGAAGCTTAAAATTTAAGTGCACGAGCAACTTATAAAAGATGACGATGTTTTCTTTCAACAACACCGTTCTGTTGAGGGGTATATGTGCAGGAGCTCTCATGAAGGATGCCATTGGCAGTGAACAATGAAGAACATTCATGATTAAAAAATTCTCCGGCATTATCAGTGCGGACTCGCTGTATGAATTTGTGAAATTGATTTCTAACGAGGGTAAAAAAATTTCGAAGATGGGAAAGAACTTGGGCCTTTGATTGCATTAGAAAAACCCAAGTTGCTCTTGTATGATCATCCACAATTGTGAGAAAGAAACGAGAACCGTCACGATGTGGAATGTGGTATGGTCCCCAGATGTCTATATGTACGAGAGAAAAGGCTGTATTGGCACGTGAAGTGCTTTGTGGAAAAGGTAGACGTGATTGTTTAGCTAGAGGACAAATAGGACACTTTGGGTGAGGAAAGGAAGCACTATGGCCTAAACGCTGATGAGATAAAAGAATATTTTTATTCATGTTGGCATTACATGAGGTGCCCTTATTTAAGGGAAAATGTGAAATATCAAAGTTTCTAGGGAAAGCAGTCCAAAAATAAAGTCCCCCATGATTGTTACCCAAGCCCATTAGTTTCCCAGTCGAAAGAGCCTGAAAAAAATAGATATCAAAATGGAAATGGACCCGACAAGAGTTGTCTTCACAGAGTTTTGAGATAGATAAGATTAAACTGAAATTCGGGAATGAGTAAGACATTTCTTAGAGTGATGGAGGGATTAAGTTGAACGTTCCCAATTTTGGTTACGGAAGTGTCATCTCCATTAGGAAGGCGCACTGACGTATGAGGAGATGATTCATAAATGTTGGAAAGGAAACGTTCATTGCAAACTGTGTGATCACTAGCACCTGAATCAATAATCCATGCTTTATTTGAAATGGAGCTTAAGCAATAAGAAGTATGTCACGCCCCGCAACCCACGAAGCACGAGCATCCCACAATTAGGTCAAATTTGTTGCGACTTCCCAGGAACTCGTCGCCGACCCAAACCCAACGTGGCGAGTTAGAAACACAAGCGGAAACGACGTATATATATATATATATATATATATATATATCAGAGCCAAGGGGTAGATAAAGATACTCTTTATAATTTCATTCGCAGTTAAGACGATTTCCTTCGTGGAGATCTTTTCACAGAGATATCTGGAAGTGTTCCAGGCAGTAAAGCCCAGCGAGGTAGTAAGTCCGTTGGTAAGCTTCGCCGATATCTATTGAAAAGAAGAAAGTAGTCTTTTGCAATGAACTTATTAAGAAGATCTGAGTCTTCTTCTAGTTCTTTATCACAAATGTCCTCTGATCAAGGACCTATAAATAGAGAAGAAATAAATATAGACGATTTCAATAAGTCTATTGAAAACTGGTTTATTCCTAAAGTCAAACTCGACAGAATTTATGAACATTCTAAGTTTAAACTTTTTGGTAATAATGACTATGTCATCGTTACCGAGGAAAGGGATGTCCCTCTTTCTAATTCTTTTGCTTCAATACAACTTTTAAATAAAGAATCTATAAAAAAGCATTCCCAGAAAATGGAATTATATGCATATAGGCTTGGTTCAGGTTGGCGCAAAGCCCCTAACCAAAGAAGGATTAGATACTTCTTTACTCCTTGTTTTGCGAGATGCTAGACTTTTGAAATATGAAGAATCCATTCTTGGTGCTGTAGAAACCAGTCTTTGCAGTGGACCAATTCATTTTGATAGTCATCCCGGTCTCACTGTTTCTCTCAAAGACAAAAATATTTTGAAATCCCTTACTCTTCAAATAAAAACTCATAATTATTCCATAGCTGAAGGTTCTATTCCAATAGCCCTCATTTACAGAGTTTATTACAAAGTAATGAATTCTGCTTTTGGCAGCAAAGCTTTTAAATTAAATTCCAATAGAGAAACCCTTCTTTTGCAAACTGATATTTCTAAAGCAAACATCACCATTCCAAGAACCATCCCTTGGAACCAAATAACTCTTCCTGATCAATGGGAATTAGAAAACAGAATTCCCCCACAAATCATTCAAAATTCTGATCCTACCAATATTATTCAACATCCCGAAGGTAGGGTAACCATCCAATTTTCTAGGAGATCCATAGACCTTCCTAGAAGATCTTGTGATATTAGATTTGTTCCTTCTAGGCATTCCACTTCCTCCCGCAGGTCAATAGATGCCATTCCTCCCAGTATTCCTTTTAATACTCCTGAAGAAGCATCTGCTAGTGCACCTCCTTTTCCAAATATTAGTGGCCTAGACAACAGGTCAGGAATTTCCAGACCAGTTTATCATCAGAATGATGAATTCCCTGAACCTACTCCTTCTGAAATGGAAGATCCAGAAATCAATGTTTTAGAAATAGCTTTTGAACCCGACAGGATCTTTTTAAACAAAGAATTTAATTCTTCTGATAACACTCTAATCAGAGAGTGGTTCTTTGCAAATTTTCAAAAACAAGCACTTGAAATCAAAAAAGAATATTATGATTACATGTATCAACATGAGATCGAAGTATTCTTCTTTGATTGGTTTGAAATGAGTTTCTAAAAGAAAAACAAATTTTTGCTCTTGATCAATTTTATAAGTGGAAATTAGACGATGGCAATATCATTGAATCTAATCATCCCCCTCTTAGAAAAATCAAAATTGAGCACAGAGAAGTTGAAATTATAGCTTCTCCTTTTAAAACCGCTTTTGAAATTGATGGCATAGGCATCAAGAAGATTGTTGAACAAAATAATTTTTCTAATCAACATCTTCATACTATAGGAAAACAACTTGATCGTATTGAAAATCTTACTCAAAACAGTTTTCCACCCCCTTCTCCATCAAATATAAGAAAGAATTTGAAGCCACCACTTTTTAAAAATTTTGAGATTCCTAAAAATCCTAGTCTTGATTTTACTAAAGCTTTAGAAGATAGGAGGAAACTCCTAAAAGGAAAAGCCGTTTTGATCCCCAAAAACCCCATAGTTCTGGATACTCCTTTAATTCAAAACCTAAGTGCCAAAGACACTCCTGATCGAGCTGGAAATTCCAACCAGATCAACCTTTTAGACAAATCTGATATTGATTCTATTCCTGAGATAAATCGCATCACTTGGAGAGATCCTCAGAAACTTTACTATTCTCGTGCCAGTCCACCTGATATTCTTTCAGAAGAAACGTTTTCTAAAGTCCAAAATAAATATTCTTCTGATGCTATTTATGAATGGAATATTGATGGAGTTTCTGAACAAAATCTTATGAACATTTTAACTCAAATGGTTATGCTGGCAAACACTTATAAAACCATTCCTGATATCGAGGATCATTCGGTTGCATATCTTTTAATTGCCGGTTTCACAGGCCAGCTCAAAGGATGTTGGGATAACTACTTGAATGAAGAGCAAAGGTCTCAGATTTTAAATGCCTATAAACTCGACCCTTTTGGTCAAAACATTCTTGATGATAATGATCAGCCCATCCAAGATGCTGTCAATACTTTAATATTTTCCATATCTCAGCATTTTCTTGGAGATTCTTCCCATATTCTTGATAAAAATCAAGATCTTTTGTCAAATATGAAATGTAGATCCCTTGGAGAATTTAGGGAATACAAAGAAATATTTTTGCAAAGAGTTTTCCAAAGAACAGATTGCAATCAGTCTTTTTGGAAAGAAAAATTTCTTGCTGGTTTACCAAAACTCATAGGAGAACAAGTTCGTAGTAAGATAAGAGAAGAATATGGGAATCAAATTCCATATGACCACCTTTCTTACGGAGAACTAACCTCCTATGTCTACAAAATTGGAACACAAATGTGTACCAATATTCGCCTTCAAAAACAGATCAAAAAAGAGAAGAAACTCTCTAGAAAAAATCTAGGAGAGTTTTGCGCCCAATATGATCCGTCTTTTGATTCTTTTAATAAATCCAAATGTTCTGGAACTTGCTCTTCCAAAAGGAAAGCAAAGAAAGAGAAAAGAAAGTTGTATAAGAAACCTTATAAGAAAAATTTTGAGAAAAATTCTTCAAAAGAAGAAAAGAATGATTCTGGTAAAACCAAAAAACCCAAAAGAAAATTTAAAAATGTTACTTGCTACAATTGTGGCAAGAAAGGCCACACTTCTCGATTTTGCAAAGTTGCTAAAAAAGTAAATGAATTAGATTTAGATGAAGAGACTATTCAACAGCTCAACCAATTGATGGTTGAAACTGACTATAGTTCTTCAGATGAATCTGGTTCTGAAAAGGGTTTACAAATTTGTGATTTAGAAACCTTTTCTTCTACATCTTCGGAGAGTGAAGAAGAAGTCAGATGAATCTGGTTCTGAAAAGGGTTTACAAATTTGTGATTTAGAAACCTTTTCTTCTACATCTTCGGAGAGTGAAGAAGAAGATGACGTTAATTTCGAAATAAATGTTTTAACAAAAGAAGAAGAAATTCTTTTGCAAACCTTTGATGAAATTTCTGATCCAGAAACAAAAATAAAATATTTAAATGATTTTCAAAGTCCAAAACCAATTTCTAAATCTACCTTTCAAACTAATAATCCGTATAATATTTCTACCATTTTGGGAAAAGCCAAAAAGGCAAGTTTTAAACCCATTTCTATAAGCGAACTCACCAATGAAATCAATAAACAAAAGGAAGAGATACAAAATCTTAAAGCCACTCAAATTGCTATGCAAAAAGACATTTTGGAAATAAAAATGAAGAATTTGAAAGGAAAACAAAAGGAAGAAGATTCTGAAGAAAATTTTGAAGAAACTCCTCAACTTCCTTCTCCTTCCAATACAAATTTCCTTTTAATACTTTTTGAGATTACCACAAGAAAGTGGATTGTCAACATTTCTATTAGAATTCAGGAATTTGTGTTAAATACTACTGCTCTTTTTGACACTGGTGCAGATCTCAATTGCATAAAAGAATGTCTTATACCAACCAAATATTTTGAGAAAACTTCCCGGTCTCTCAAATCAGCATCAGGAAACAGATTAAATATAGAATTTAAGATTCCTGAAGCCGAGATTTTGAAAGACCAAGTTTCTTTTAAAACTCCTTTCCTTCTAGTTAAAAACATCAAACAAAATGTCATTCTTGATTCCCCTTTTATCAATTTACTCCGACCTTTCAAGGTTACCGAAAAGGGAATTGAGACAATAACTTTAGGGAAAAGACTATGTTTTGATTTTATTTCAAAACCTCAAACCAGGAATTTAAATACCCTTAAAAAACATTCCATTTCTGAAATAAATTGTATAATTCAGGATAAGGAGAATCATCTCCAATTCCTTAAAGAAGATCTTGAATACAAAAGGATTGATAAAAATCTTTCTGAAGAAAGTTTTCAAAAAAGAATTTCTTTTCTTGAAAACCAAATCAAAAATTCCATATGCTCTAATGTTCTAAATGCTTTCTGGACTCGAAAGAGTCACATCGTTGATTTACCTTATGAACCAGAATTTTCTGAGAAAAACATTCCTACTAAAGCTAGACCTTCTCAAATGAATCACGAAGTTTTGAATTTTTGTAAAAAAGAAATACATGAACTTCTTGAGAAAAAGCTTATTAGGAAAAGCCAATCTCCCTGGAGCTGCTCAGCTTTCTATGTCAACAAAAATGCTGAACTAGAAAGAGGTGTTCCCAGATTGGTGATAAACTATAAACCTTTGAACACTGCATTAAAATGGATAAGATATCCCATTCCAAATGAAAAGGATCTGTTGAACAGACTTTATGATGCAAAAATCTTTTCGAAATTTGATATGAAATCAGGCTTCTGGCAAATCCAAATTAGCGAAAAGGATAGATACAAAACCGCTTTTACTGTTCCTTTTGGCCAATATGAATGGAATGTTATGCCTTTTGGTTTAAAAAATGCCCCATCTGAGTTTCAAAGGATTATGAATGATATTTTTAATCATTGTTCTGATTACATCATTGTCTATATTGATGATGTTTTAATTTTCTCTACTTCTATTGAAAAACATTTTAAACACATTAATTATTTTATTAATGTGGTAAAGAAAAACGGTTTGGTAGTTTCACCTACCAAGATATCTCTTTTTAAAACAAGAATAAGGTTTCTCGGACATTATATCCACCAAGGAACCATTATTCCAATTGAAAGATCAATTTCTTTTTCTGATAAATTTTCTGATGAAATCAGGGACAAAACCCAGTTACAAAGATTTCTTGGAAGTTCAAATTATATCATTGAATTTTTCCCTCGTATTAATATCATTTGCAAACCACTTCATCAGAGGCTCAAGAAGGATCCTCCACCATGGACTCAAATCCATACTGATATTGTGAGGTAAATCAAACGAACTGTCAAAGACATTCCTTGCTTGCATCTTGCTGATCCTTCTGCTTTTAAAATTGTTGAAACTGATGCTTCTGATCTTGGATATGGAGGAATTCTCAAGCAATCCAAAGACGATAAAGAACAAATCGTTCAATTTGTCTCCAAACATTGGAATGATTGTCAGAAAAATTACTCCACTATCAAAAAAGAAATTCTTGCTATTGTACTTTCTATATCTAAATTCCAAGGTGATCTTTTGAATAAAAAATTTCTGCTAAGAATTGATTGCAAATCTGCAAAAGATATTTTACAAAAGGATGTACAAAACATTGCATCCAAACAGATTTTTGCTAGATGGCAAGTCATTTTATCTGTTTTTGATTTTGATATAGAATTTATAAATGGTTCTACAAATTCTCTCCCAGACTTTCTCACCAGAGAATTTTTACAGGGAAAATGCCTCCAAAACCCAACAAACCTACAAGGAGAGACAAAGGAAAAGAAGTTGCAGAGGCATCATCCGAAAAGAAACCCACAGGCCTGACCAATATCAGGACCTGGCTACAGGCTGCCCAACAGCCAACCACCACCACAACCACCATTTCTAACCAAGTTAAAAAGGAACCCCTTCCCCTTGTGAAGATTTCTGATTTGACAGAGATTTCTGATTTTATGACCCAAATCACGCCAGAACAAGCTATGCAGGTTCTCCAGAAAGCTTTTAATACGGAGCAAGCTAGGCAGCTTCTCCAACAATCTTTTGATTCCCAGTCCTCAAAAGCCATCGTAAACCCAGACCCATCTCCAATTGCCTCTCAAAAGGCAAAAGGAAAAATGATTTCTAGTGAGGTGGTAATTCCGTCTTCCCAGACAGCCCCTCCAAAATCCAGGTTTATTCATAAAACCATATATCAAAATATTTGTGGAGTTGAAAACGGTTTTTATGATGAAAACCCTTATGTTTTTGTAAAAAATTTATTTTCTGAAAACTTTCTTTATACTCCTTATGATATTTATAAAACAAGAGAGTATTATGAGGCAATTTTGGAAGAAACTAAGTCTATTACCTTTAGACATTTTGCTGATAAAGGCCATGTGAATTACTCCACGGCCAGAATACACAGGGTCATTCACCCTTCTCAATGGAAGCCTGACCCTTTAGCCTTGAAAAAATTCAATAATTCAGATTCCCTTCCATACAGAAAAACCTTTTCGTATTTTGACTACCAACAAGCTTGGTGGAACACCTTTTGGAGAAGGAATGCCAATAACACTCATACTTGGTTATTCTTTTTTGAGAATTTTAACATCAAGGCCACCCCTTACTGGTTCATCCGTTGGTGGGAACATTTAGGTGCCGAAGAAGGGATCATTCATCCCAAAATTCGACCTGCTTATGAACTTTTTCTAGAAAAATTCACCCCATAACCTTTTGAGAAGAACTACCCCAAGCTAATGCTCTTTTTCTATTATTTCGGAGTATCTTGGGTTACCGGATGGTATTTTGTTTACCGAAAAGCCATTGAAAATGGCACCCCCATTCTCATCAGAAGATTTAAGGTCAAATGGTGGGATGGTTTTAATTTCTTTCATAGAGTCACCAAACAAGCCGTCTCAGACTGGCTAATTTCTAGGGGTTCTATTCCCATCAGTTCTGATAATATCACCCATTTTCTTCATGATAAGGGATTTATGCTTTCTAAGCTAGCATCCGCTCGTTCTCATCAACAGTTGGCAGGGATGCTCAAACAAGCCCTTTCTCAAATTGAAGAGACAGGATCTTCCCAGTCTCACCATAGTGGAAATTCCAACGAGGATGACTGCTATGGCATTCCAGGTTTTGAACCCATACCTCACTGGGGAAGTGTAAAAGATGAGGAAGAAGACGAAGAGCCTGTCGAAGATCTCGGCAAATTTTGATAAAGGAAAGACGCCGAAAGACTCCTGACCACTTTCATCATTACTAAAGGAGTCTACCAGCTTTTCTTTTCAATTTTTCATAATTATGTTTTTACTGTTCACTGTAACACTGTGCACTTACCGCTACAGTACTGCCCGTGAACCATTTCTACAGGAACCCATTTTTCTATAAAAGGATCTCATTCCCCCAAGACAAAGAGACCTTCGACCATTACCTCTTCTGAAACCCTCTCAGCCTTTTCCCTCAAACCTTTCTAAAACAACCCTCATTCCATCATCGAAGAATAAGAAGAACTTACAACCTTTCTAGAATCAGTAAGTTCTCCATTTCTATAACCTTTCTTATCATCCCTTCCAGATCTTAGTTTCCTTTCGAGAAATATAGTCTGCAAACAAGTTTTGCCTAGCTACTATTCTCGGGAAACATAAAGTTTCACTTGTAGCTTTACAAGATCTGTCACCTTTCATACCCATTTCTACCCTATGTTATCCTATATTCCAGATCTCTCTCATGATCTGAGAATATAAAGGTTTTTGTGAAAGTTTATGCACTTGTATTTCTTTTCTTTTGATGTAATATACTGATGTTGTAATCTTTCTCATTAATATACAGTCATTATCCTTCAATACTCTTTCTGCATTTACATAAACATACCCCACAAACGGCAGGTTGAACCGCTTGTGGATGGTCTGTAATTTACTTTAAAGCATTTCTCAGTTTCTGCTTTATATCCTTACTTCTTCTTACTGTTTTGCCCTTTTGCTTGATATACCACCTATATGGTTGGTTTAGGAGTACTGATTGTTCTTCTTTTCATATTATATATTGCTTACGGCATATTTATAATCCTGAATGTTCGGTCTTTTATTTAATTTAATTTATTTAATATCTTTTTGTGTTGAATATATATATTCCATCTTAATATTCAGCAACGCTTTCTATAGAGCTTTTTCTACTCCTTTTAATTTAATTGACATTTCTATCGTTTTAAATAGTTTTATTCAAGACTATTCTTGGAGACTGCGTGGAGTTAGCCTAGTCTTTAATATCCTTAGACGATTCCTTCTACATATATTTCTTTTCTCTTTATAAATCCCCAGATCCTTGGACACTTATGGATATATATATGTATATATATACACCCATACAATAACCAAGATAACCATGATTAGCAGAATAGGGAAGTTTAACTAAAGAAAATATATACACATCATTACTACAAAGGGTAGGTACAGAGTTCATTTACAAGGGGGAGTGCTAACTAAGACAAAAAACAAACGACAGCCACTAGGATAAAAAAGGGTCAGTGGCCCGGTTTACTGAGCTAAGGCGGTTTCAGACAAAAAGGTACAACCACCCTATCATTCGACAAGATCTACCTAAGGAACCTAGTCCGGGTCGGACTCAAAAGATTCTGACGAGGAAGTGCTATCAGGAAGCTCCTCATCGGAACCCAATGAATCCAGCTCGGACTCAGCTCCCTCGGGCTCGTCTTCCACGTCCATCGCCTCGAGATCGGGGTCCTCCTCCAGTTGCAGCTTCATCTCCTCATTGCTCTCATCCGTGTCCATCGATCCGCCTTCGTCCGACTCGTACACTACTGGTAGCCCTTCTAAGCTCGCACTCTCCTCAACGGATGGGCTGGGATCTATCACTTGCCCATCAGGGCACCGAGGATCTACTCCATTCAGTCCATTAAATGGAACATCAAAAGTCCTAAGAGGTCCGATCTCTTCCCCATTGTACATCCTATAACACCAAGCTACGTACTCATGGGTTGCAGACTCCAACTCCCCGACATCTACCCAAACTATCGTATAATATATGATATACGAATTCCCCTCTCCTACCGGGTGTACAGAAAAAGTTTTCTCGATAAAATGGGGAATCCCAAAATGCATGAGCGGCTCTGCCATGGTCACGGACGGAGGTCTGAAATGTCGATTTTCAATAACCGTGAGATAAATCTCAGCAAGTAAATAATCCCTAAATCTAAACTAGGCTAACATGCACTTCCTGACAGGTAAATTAAACACACCAAGCATGATATTAATAAATCCCAACAATTTCATAGACTCACAGTCCAAATCATCCACATGACAATCCTGCAGGTTAAGCATTTACCAATGATGATCACATTGAATTATCAGACGTACATAATCATTTCGACCCGAAGGCCATAGTTATACCGACTCGAAGGCCACGATCCGTAGGCCACTTTGAAAGATAAATCGACCCGTAGGCCCGACCCGAAGGCCATAGGTTAAACCGACCCGAAGGCTATGACCCGTAGGCCACTTTGAAAGATAAATCGACCCGTAGGCCCTACCCAAAGGCCATAGGTTAAACCGACCCGAAGGCCCTAGGTTAAATCGACCCGTAGGCCACAATTTAAAACGACCCGTAGGCCACAATTTAAAATGACCCGTAGGCCCGACCTGAAGGCCAATAACTTCACTACCTCTAGTACGTGCATCATTTAGCACTCCCAATTTCCATCAATTTGTATGACTCATACAAAATCACAAGATATGGAATTCAGGCCAATAATCGATGCCAATACGCCACGCACAATTTATTCATACATTTCGACGCATTCGGCGCATTATCGATACTCACCAACCATTTCATTTTAGTCCATCCAACCTGGCATTTAATCTGCACATTTCTCTCCATTTGTTTTGAGGCATTCAAGGCCCGTCACACCTAAACGAACCTAGCCATGAAATTCTTGAATATGGCGACACCCATAGGGTTCCAACAATTCCCAATTTGCCCTCTACAATGTCTAATTCCATGCTTTTCCTTAGTAACCATTTAATACACAACTTAGACAAATTGCATAAATTCGGTTATGTGTGAATAGTACCAGGGCAGACCACTTTAGTACTATTAAATCACTTCTAAATCACCTCATTAGGCCCTAAAGAAGTCTCCTAAACATCCTACATACAATCTTACATAATTAAGCCATAATTAAGCCATAATTAAGCTTAATTAACCCCAATTTAACCCCTAAAATGTACAATTTCGGTTCTGTATAAACAGTACCAGGGCAGACCACACTTAGGCCACTAAACCACCATTATATCACTCCATTAGGCTCTAATGAGGACCCTTAATCAGTCCACACACAAACAAACCTACATAAACCATATTTAGGCTTAATTCACCCCTAATTCACCTCCAAAATGCACAAAAATTAGCTAGAAAAATTTAGGGGTTAATACTCACCTATTAACGACTCGGGACGACGGGAGCGGGCGGTCGATCACCGACGCGCGGTAAAGATCGATGGCGGCGTTCCAGTTGCGAGCCGGCGGTCACGGCAACGACGATTTGCTGCTGTTTTTCACTGTTTTAAGCTGGAAACGGCGCTGTGGGTGGCTGTGGTGGTACCAGGCAGTGGCGTGTGGTGGCTGGTGGCCAGCAGCTCCGGCGGTGGGTACTGTTCCGGCGTGAACAATACCAGACCCAGCAGAAAGCCCACGGTAGAGAAAAAAAAACAATGAAGAAGAAGAGGAAGAAGGGCAATCGGGAGAAAAATGAGGGGGAGAGGAGAGAGAGAGGGTCAAATGCTGGTCCAAGGTCTGGTAAGTGGAGTCAAAGTGTCAAAATCTTAGCCAAAATAACCATTTTGCCCCTCATCCAAGGGCTAGAAATGCTTCTTATCCAATAATACATGGGAAAAAGGGTCAAAAGCCCTTAACCAAGGGCTAACCAAACCTGAGTTAGCTCTAATCAGCCTTAGTTAACTTCCCCCAATGGCCAAAATTCGGAATTATCAAAAACGGGCCCAAGGGCAATTTGGTAATTTTCCGGTCCCGGGTCAAAATTCTAATTTTTGTCCCTACCGGTCCTATATATACGTGGCCAACAAAATATGACATTGGAATCGTGAAAATAGCTTCTTAAGCCCTCGAAAATCGACTGCGAAGTCTTGGGAATAAAATAATATTATTTTTCACTTTCGAGCCAAAATTTCAATTTTTGACCGTAATGACTCTAAATGTGCGTGGCCACCCCAAAATGACACCAGCCTCGAAAAATAATGTCATTTGGCCTCGAAAATGGTCATCGGGGTCTTCGGGGGCAAAATCGTAAATTTTTCCAACTTTTGCCGAAATTCCAGTTTTCAACCTTATTGACCCCAAAAGTATGTGGCCACACTAAAATGACGTCGGATCCTTAAAATAGTCGCTAACGCCCTCGAATTTTCAACGTCGAAATTCGGGTCCAATTTGGCGATCAAATTTGCTCGTTTTAAAGTTTTAGTGCCTCTCACTAACGGGCGGCTGTTTAGGAGTTACGCGTATCGACCTAGGGTTGTCCGAGTCGTGATGGTCTCGAATCTCGGGAAAGCGCGAGGAATTATCACTAGAGCCGAGGGTTGCGATTGTTCGAATTGATTTCGGGATTCGTTCATCAGCGTACTCTCAGTTGTGCGGAATCACCCGCAATTTGAGCGTACGTCACTGATTACATCGAATCCGTTATTTTCCTAAAATCGGCCCATATTGTCCAAAATATTCCCTCGACGTTTCTCGAAATCGGTACTCAACTCGTGATCGGGTTCCTGGTCCACGTACCGTTCCTCATTTAGCCTTTTCCATTTGGTTAGTATCCCGTGATTGATCAAGTCTGGGCGAGACTTACTAAAATCAAACGAGAATTAACATACACTTTATTGGTCCCGGTAACGGGTCAAAATTCGGGATGTTACAAAGTACTTGCATAGCTGGTCATTTTATCTTGTGTCCCTAGTTGGCTTAGAGCTCTCATAATTTGTTGGAATTGATCCTTATTGACGGGTTGATTGACCTTAGCTTGTGCTGCGATGGAGATATCTTGCTCTTTTTTATCTACCGGCTTCTCAAGCAATTTCCAACAATTTTCCTTAGTGTGATAAGGACGTTTGCAATAATCGCAAAATTTACCTTTGCCTTTGTTGGAATGAACTTTGTTTGATGATGTGGCAGAATTTAGGCCATTAAATCCTTTCCAGGTTGGCGTTGACGTGGCGTGACATGGGCCATCTGATCTGGGCGCTGCGAGGATCAATGATGGATCGTGTGATCTTGCTGCATAGCCTGGGCTATCTCATCCCATGATGGAATCACGGCCACTTGTTCGAATGTATCTTGGGCCGTCCAATCGAGGGATTAAATCATGGCCGTTTGTTTGAAATGAAGATATACCTTCATCTTCTTCCCCGTGAACCCTAGCATTGTGGCTGGGTTTCTCAATCCTTCATGGCCAGACTTTGACGTGAGCAGTCGTTGGTCCGGTGAGGCTCTGGCCGCGAAAACAACACGGTCGCCCATCTTTACATACTCGGACGAAGCCAAACGTTGGGATTCCTCCTGAACCACAAGTTGATAGATCCGGCCGAGCGAGTGGACGGGTTCCATGGCTAAGATTTGGCTTCGAAATGGTGAGTATGATTCATTTAGGATGAGCAAAAAACGTGTTACCTTTTCCCTTTCCTTCATTGCTCGATATTGAGCTAGCGTAGTCTCAGGTCCCTCTAATTTTTCCTCCGCCATTTCAAGTTCGTTCCACAGTGTTGATAAACGATTGAAAACCACGGAAATTGAGAGATTTCCTTGCTTTAGCTCCGATAAGGCTTGGGTTAAAGAAAAAATCTTAGCCCTGTTGAGTTTTCTGTACATTTCTCGCAAGTTTTCCCAAAAATTTTTTGTGTCTTCGGTCGGGGGAAGTCCGGTAGCGACCGCCGGCGTGAGGCAATTCCCAATCCATGTTCGCACCAGCTGATTACACTTTCTCCATTATTGTGCGAGTCGGTCGTTGGTTGGGATTGGCACGGTTCCGTTGACAAAGCCTTCTTTGTCCTTGGTGATTAGAGCTCGCCGGAGCTCTCGAGACCACACTGAATAGTTTTCTGGCCCCGAGAGTTGCTGTGCGATAAGGCGGAGCTCAGGTCCGTCGGCGGTGGAAGTATACAATGGGTCACCTAGTTCTGGTCGTCCTCCGGAGATACTTGCAAACGGAAAAAATCCGGGTTCGTAGGTCGGGTATGGATTTCCTGACGGATCCGTTCCATTGTAACCTGGAAAGACCAACCCGATCCATGTCTCGAAATGGGGTCGGCAACTAGTGGTGGGCCTTCTCCTGGCCGCTCAGTCTCTCTAGGCTCCATGGAACCTATAGGATTATGAGCTGAACCTCTCTGGTTCATCTGACTTTGAACAGGTTGAACTTGTACAGGGACCCATTGAACGTATGGGCTTGGGAAAATTATTCCTGAGCTAGATTGAATGAGTCTTGAGGTGGCCTAAACAGGGTCCAATTGTCCCTTGTTGGGCGACGTTTGACCTTGCTCTCTTGTTTGAATTTCTTCAATTGAATCTGGTTGTTGCTCGGCAGGGACATCATCTGCTCTTTGATTGTTGGAAGAAGCTTCAGAGCCCTGGGATATACTAGACTTCAAGTTTTGGTTTCTTGGCATGATTCCTCCCCTCAATGAAAAATTTGGGGGTCAAGTATTGAAGTACGGAAGCTAGGTTGAGGATGGAGGCTCTGATACCGTGATACAAACTGATGGAAAGCTTGATAAAAAAAGAATAAGGAAGAAGAATTGTATTGCTTTCTCATGTCGATGCTGCAAAATTGTAGCCCTATTTATAATACATAGGGTCAGATTAATTAAAGAAAAAAAGATCTATAAAATAAAGGAAAATCAATTTCCCAATACACAATATTCTAGTTTCCTTGTCAATATACTAGTTAGCATCAATTAGGATCAGTATCCAGATCAATCGGGATTAATCGGAGCAACGGTATCTTCAACATTAACTTCAGTTTTTGCTCCCTCGGTTCAGCTACTTGACGAGCTTCCATTGGCTGATTTGTGAAGTCGTTTGAAGTAATACGGTGGCCAATTAGCTTGATTGAGCGTTGAAAAGTCTATTGATAAGGTGAGTAGTCTCTAAATTTAGTATAGGAAATGTAGGATGAATGACATGGCCAAATATGCATGTGAAATTGTGAAGGCCAATTGCTAATATTGAGATTGTTGTTGTAGGCTTAGAATGATGATCGAATGACATATGTTGTGTAGAAAAGGCTTGGCAATTGCTTGTGGATTGATTGTTGATTGTTACCATGTTCTGGAAAATCAGAGCTCACTGAATTAATAAGCTTTGTCTAATGATTTGAGCCTTGAAATCTTGAAAAGTGTTCAACTAGAGAATCAAAATAGACATCCTGAGCTTCGATTTAGTAGGTTTCATGTCGAAGTTGAACATCATTTATTATGTCAAATCGTCCTCGTGATTTGAGGTCAGAATCCGGAAAATTTTATTCTCTCTTCTGTGATGATTCATTCCTGATCAACCTTATTTGGTTCAACGATTTTTTTTTGATTTTTTTTGCTCATAATCTAGAAAATATTTCTTCATCAAAGTTTCAGAAAACATCTTGATCTTTCTATCCCAAAAATTTCATAAAATTCCATGATAATTTGATCAATACAATCCTTGCTCAAAGAGACGATTTCAATTCTGTGATGACTGTTTTCCTATTGACCTTTGCTTGTTTTATGATTTTTATGATTTTTTTCATTTGGAATTTCACAACGTGTTCTTCATGAAAGTTTTAATTAAGAGTATGATATTTCCAATGGTATCAATTTTATCAAAATTGTAACTCGTTTTGTTGCTCAAGGGTCTGCTCAATATGCCGATTGATTTCCATACTCAGATCTGGAAAATTGTCTTGAGCATCCAAACGTGTTTTGCAATTTTGGTAAAATTCATGTCCTTTTTTGCAAAAAAATCAAAACTAAAAAGTTGTTCATTAGGGTCTTAATTTGTAAACTAGAAAATTGGAGGACCTAATAGCAACTTTTTAGGGGGTCATTTGGCAGAAATTTCTGATAAGGTCATCTAACCTGAAAACTGTTTTCAATTGAGTCTCGGGTAAGAGTTTAATTACTAGAAAAAATCAGGGGCTTTTCAGTAAAATACTAAAATACAAAAGTTGTTTAGGATACCCTGTCCTAACTCTCTGTAAAATTTGACGTATTTTTTACCTCATTTGATATTTTCCCACATTTTTTCAAATCATGGGCTGGAACCTGGTCAAGTCTTGGGTATCTGGTTTAATTCACAATTTTCAGGTAAATCAGATTAGAACCGGTCGAAATGATCTTCATGAACTTTGAACTTAACATCTTAAAATTTCTAATGGTTCTTGAATCGACTTAATTGAACTTCATTTGATAAGCCAATTGAGTCTAAACAGAATTTGCTTGAAATATGGAGTTTAATTGAATAAGTGATCCTCACGAGACTTACTTCCTCGTTGTGATTGATTCAGAAACAAGGCCACTTGGCCTATTTGCATGCTTAATTTGTTTCTTATGCGTGTGTTTGCTAGATGAATGATTAAATGTGATGCTTGTTTTTTTTTTGGTCAGAAGAAAAGACTATTCATTGATATCTAGTAAAGACAGAACCCACTTTCGGGGTCTCAAAACAAAGCAGATCTTTAAGGGCCTGCGGAGGATAGGTCAACCAATATTCAGTGAGTGCTTTTTTTTTTCTGTGTCGTAACTATTCAGTCCGCCACACTATTTCTGGACCTATTACAAAACTGCAGTTTTATGTTTGAAAACGAAGACAGCAGCTCACGTGCTTCCCTGAGGAGAGCACGATATTCCCACAGCATACCTTCTGGAGACTTCAAGCTGTTGACTAGATTTAGGCAGTCTGACTCCAGAATTAGGTTTTCACCCGCGCGAGGAGAGAGGAATTTGAGGGTTTCCACCATAGCTAGGCTCTTGGCTTGCTAGGTGGAGGAGGCAAGGACGTCCTTGGCAAAGCCGTTGATCAAGATCCCAGCTGAGTTGCGGCATACACAAGCTATTGAACCTTCAAAGGAACCAGGTTGGTGAGCTGCATCCATATTTACCTTTGCTTCGCCCCTCTGTGGGAGACTCCAGACATCCTCCTCTGAGTGGTTTACAGCTTCAATCGGTCTGTCAAGGTTATTCCATCTGTTGAAATTTTTTAGCAATTGTTGTCCTCTTTCAACCAGCAGCTGTGGATCTGGGAGGAATCTTCTAAAGACGAGGCTATTCCTTGCTTTCCAGATTTCCCAGAGGACAACAGAGACTAACTCATATTCAAGGGAGTTATTGCTGTTGGGTTTGAATTTAATCAGCCATTCGTCAAAGCGGGAACATCCTAGACTTCCCTTGTTCATTTGCATAGTAGGAATAGATGTTCTGTGGTTTCTACATGAACTCGGCAGAATGGGCAATTCATATCAGGTACCATTTTCCTTCTGTACAAATTTTCCTTCGTTGGTAGTGCGTTTTGGCATATGCTCCATACAAAGTTTCTGATTTTGTGGGGAGTTTTCATTCTCCATATTCTGTTCTAGAGTTTAGTAGGAGTTTGATAAGAGGAGGAGGCAGGTTGAGTTTCTGTGTTTACCTTTTTGCGAAGGGTGTTGTAGCTGCTCTTCACAGTGTTGTCGCCTTCCTTTGTGCCCGTCCAAATCAGTTTGTCTTTATTCATTTGTGGTCTGATATGTACTGTGAGGATCTCTTGTACTACCTGTTGATCGAATAGTCGTCGCAAAAGCGGTTCCTTCCATGTGCTCTCCTCTTGGTCTATCAATTCATCAACCTTTTTTGGGTCCCCTGCATTAGCTGGTCCCCCTATAATTCCCCTTTTTAGCCATTTATCCTCCCTGATGTTAATATTGTGCCCATTCCCTACTGACCACATGACCGAGTCTTCAATTGATCTGCGCCCCACGAGTATGCTCTGCCATCCCCAAGATGGTCTGGATCCCTTCTCTGCTTTTCAGAAGCTCTTGGTTGGGTAGTAAATACCCTTTAAAACTTGACTGCAGAGTGTTGTATGATTTTATACTAATTGCCAAGCTTGTTTACCTAGCATGGCCTTGTTAAAAGATATTAAATCTCTAAACCCAAGGCCTCCCCTGTCTATTCTCTATTTGAGAACTTCGGCCTTCCTCCAGTGCACTCCTTTTGTTGCTGGTTGGTTCTTCCACCAGAAGGTTGTGATTTTTTTCTCAATAGCTCAACATATTGAAAGTGGAATCTTGAAAATTGACATAGCATATTGTGGTAATGCTTGGACAACAGTTTTGATCAGAATTTCTGTCCTCGCTTTAGACATTGTGTTTTCTTTCCACCCTTCAAGCTTCATATTTACCCTTGCCAGGATCCAAGCAAACATTTGCTTTTTAGATGCTCCCCAATTAGAAGGAATACCCAAGTACTTCCCTGTCTTTTCAATCTCTGGGACTCTTAGTTCTCTAGCCATATTACTTCTTAATTCACTAGGGCAGTCCTTGCTGAAATATATCCCTGACTTGTTCAAGTTAACCGCTTGTCCTGAGGCAAAGCAATAATGGTGAATGATTGCAGCTAGGTTCTGACATTCTTGTAGCTTACCATCGAGGAAAAATATTGAATCATCTGCAAAGAGTAGGTGAGATAGTACAGGGCAATGTCTATTGAGTTGTATTCCTTTGATAGTGCCATCTTGCACAGCTCTTATAGGTTGGAAGAAAGGCTGAGATTCCCCATTCAACTTGACACTCAAAGAGGTTGTTGTAACACATTGCATTATCAAATTCACCCATCTTTCATTGAACCCCATTGTAGTCATACAAGCCTTCAGAAAATCCCATTCTATCCAATCATATGCCTTTTGCATGTCTAACTTTAGGACAGCCTGAAACTTTTGTTTTCGCTTGCGAACCCGTAATTGATGTAGAACTTCCTGGACTACAAGAATGTTGTCTTGGATTTGTCGTCCTCCTACAAAGGCACTCTGTTCAACTTCTATCAATTCTAGGAGCCATGGTTTCAGCCTATTTGCTAGCACTTTGGAAATGATCTTGTATGCAAAATTGCACAAACTTATAGGTCTAAACTCGTCCAGCTTCTCTGGGTTTTTAACTTTTGGCACCAAAGAGATAAGTGTTCGATTCAAAAGGGGGTTAAGCACACCAGTTTGAAAGAAGTTTCTGACCTCTGAAAATACTTCATTCTTTATGACTTCTTAATGATGTTGAAAGAACTGGCCATTCAAGCCATCTGGACCCGGGGCCTTTGAGGTTCCAAGCTAGAACGTTGCTTGCTTGACCTCTTCTAGCGTTAAATCCTCAATCAGCCTGAGATTAGTTTCCTCCTTCACACAGCAAGAGCAATATTGAAGCAGTGGAGTAAACTGTCGATGTCCAACTAAAGTGTACAATTCCCTGAAGTGGTCATATGTCATCCTCTTCAGTTGTCCTTGGTCACGGATCCAGTTTCCTGTTGAGTCCTTCAACATAGAAATTCTGTTTCTTTGTCTCCTTTGAACAATAGAGGCATGAAAGAACTTAGTGTTTCGATCCCCCCACTTGAGCCAATTAATTCTCGAACGCATTGCCCAATACATCTCCTCCTGACTCCATAGCCTTTGAATGTCATCCCTCAGCTTTTGTAGTTGTTCTTTTTCCTTCTCAGCAGCTGGACTGTTTGTTATACATTGTATTTGTCCCATTAAGAGCTTAATCCTGTCTTGCCCATTTGTGAATTTTTTCTTACTCTAGCTTTGTAAAGCAGCTGTAGCTTTTCCCATCCTGATCAAGAGGCCTTCATTCGCATGCGTTGAAGAATTCCATGCTGTTTTTATAACTTCTCTACATTCTTCATCTTCTAGCCAAAAAGCTTCGAAACTGAAATTTTTCTTTTGCCTCTTACGAGCTTGATAGGTAGACAATAGGATCGGCCTATGGTCAGAACCAATAGCCGGTAATGCATATATTTCTGCCTCAGGGAATTGTAGTCTCCAATCCAGATTACTAACTGCTCTATCCAGTCTTTATTTCACCAGCTCTTCTCCTTCACGATTGTTTGACCAGGTAAAGGCACAACCCTTACTTTCAAGGTCCATTAGTTCGCAGTTATGCAGGAACTCTCTAAAAGCATGAAGTCTATAGTGCTCAACCATTCTTTTGCCTACCTTTTCCCAATGATACATAATTTCATTAAAGTCCCCCAAGCACACCCAAGGCAGCTAGTTTACTTAGCTGATTCTATATATTTCTTCCCACATCTTGTCTTTTTCCAGGTAGGTTGTTGGTGCATGGACAAATGTGACTTGCATTCTCATTTTATAGTTGTCCTCTTCACATTCTAAGGCTATTAATCCCTTTGAAGTTAATAAGATTGATAGATTAGCAGGGACATTCCACAAAATCGCTAGGCCGCCTCTTATTCCCGTTGGGTTAACCACAAAGCACTCATTGTATTTCAACATCCTCCTTACCCAGTGTATCTTTTCTTCTCTATTTTTTGTTTCCATGAGAAATAGTACCTCGGGCCTTTCTTGAGCCACTAGGGCTCTCAAAGCTTGGACTGTCAGAGGTGTGCCCAACCCCTGACATGTCCAACTCAAAATCTTCATTTGGATCCCGGTGGCTTATTAGGGCTAGCCACCACAGCCCATTGTCCCGAGCCTTCCACCACCTGGATTGGCATTTCAAGAAGTTGATCTTCATTTATGAGTAACGGTTTGCCCCCTTAAGAGTTGTATGGGCTGAATCTTCTAATCCTCTTGCGAACGGGAGTTTTCTGCCTACTTTGTTTCTTTTTATTGGCACTAGCTGGTACTAGACTAAGATCTGGTTTTTTGGGAGGTGCTTGATTTCCAGCTAGTGTAACAGGAAATTTACCCAAATGTTCACTTTGATCTGTTGGAATACTCATTGCAGAAAGATTTGTCTTTGTGCTATCCTACTTAATATGCTGAATTTTCTGGATCTGGCTGGAGCTGCTCTTCTCGTAGATCACTATTTGTCCAGAGTGGGTAGGTGTCTCCGGGATGCTTTCCTCTACCATAGGTTCAATTAAGTCTTTCCCATGAAATAACTTCCTAAAGGGGCTGTTGCTGCTTACCTCAGCCTTTAGCCAAGAGCCGAATAGTCTATCCTCATCAGTGTTCACATCATCGACACTAAACGGCACCTCTTCACAGTCCGAAGCATAGTGGCCTATTTTCCCACATGAGAAGCAAAAAAATGGGAGCCTCTCATATTTAAAGTCCAGCCAGATTTTCTTCCCTTCATTGTCAGTAAGCATTCCTGACTGCAGGGATAAGTTAAGGTCCAATGTCACTCGAACCCTTCCAAAGGACACCATTCCTCTTGTCTCAATTTTAACTTCTTGCACTTTTCCGATGTTGCCAGCTACTTCTCGAACAACTTCCTCTGAAATGCACTCAAAAGGAAGCCCCGGAATATGTACCCAGAAGTCACACGAGTCAAAGTTGTAGCTTAAAGCTGTAGTATTTGGTTCCCATTGTTTCAAGATCAAGAGATTGTTCATAAAAGACCATGGACCTTGGTCCATCACTTTTTTCCTCATAGCTTGAGAGTCGAAGGTTATTGCAAAAATACCTTGTTCTAGAGGAGTAAAGTCTGCATTTTCCACTCGCCATGCTCTCCGCATTGTGTTTTGGAAAGCTTGAAAGTTGATTTTTGGATTTTTGAGGAGTTGCCCTATTAGAGTTAAATGCCCATCCTTGCCTTTTGCTGATGCCAGGATCCCTCCGACATTCTTAGTGACGTTGTCTGACCACATTCTTCCTAATCTTTTGCAGAGCAGGGCCAAACTGTGGTTTTCATCTTCATCCAGCACCATGGAGATGGAACTGAATCGCAACAACTGTAGTTCCTCGAGCTGAAGGAACACTAGATTTACTTGTCTTCACAGTTGAGTTCCGCTACAGAGAGTGATTTTAGTGAGACCAGTTGAAGCGTTGTGGGTGGGTGTTTAGTTGACAAGGCATTAGGTTACTGAGGACTTGTTTGACGGGTATCCTATCGAGGACGTTTAGAACGCACTTTAGGAGTCAATTGATATCGACCATCGTTTAATGAATGCAATTGGTGGCCGATCATCATTAACCATCAATTAATGAATCATAGTCATTAGGAATGGGAGATGATCAAAATGCATGAAAGGCAAAGGCTAACCCCGAAGCCAGTTCATTGCTTTGATGATTGGGTATTATTGTTTTGCCTTGCTTGTTTGCCTGCATTGGAAAGTCAATCAAAAACCGATACCACCGAGGTGGTCCATGGAGGAGGCAGCCTAGGGTCATGAAGTGGGAGGCCAAAGACCGATGTCCAATCCTATCTCATTTTGTATTCCATTCAATACATAATCATGTCTTAGGTTTTCAATTAGTTTTGTAATAAATAGCTGACAAGTTGCGGGTTTTCCTTCATTACACTTAGATTGGCTCGTCTTTCAACTTAATTGGGATGTTTACTTACCACATTGCATTTTCAATACAATTGCTTGTTAATTTCCCTTTTTTAGGATTAGCTTAGATTTGCAAACGAACCAACCCACAAGCATGTCACATGATCACCTAGTGGATTAGGATTTTGACATGAAATTGATAATTCAAATTGCATGGCCATATTAGAAAGCAACCAACTAGCTAGTGATACCTAAAGCACGTTAGTGGAAACATTAACATAAGCACGTCCCCATACCTAGACATCTCTAGTTCCGTAGAAATCAAAATGAAATCCCCACATTTCGATTGGGTATTCTAGCCAATCCCTAACAAATGCTAGTGGCGACTCCTAGAAATATATGTAGGTTGATAAAGAACATAAAAACAATCCCGTGTCATGCAAGATATGGACTGAGGAAGAGTTCACGTTCAAGATCGATAGACTTTATGGATAAACTTAAGGATGACGCTTTTTGAGCCGTCTTTTGATATGTGCCATTTGGAACATCTCTCAAACAATTACCTCTAAACCCACTCTTTTGAGGCAGCCCTTGAGGGGTCAATCGTGACAGTATTCCTTATGTGTAGATTAGACAAACGATTGATGATGGATAAGAGAATATTTTTTGATATATGGTCTTAAAGGACGAAGTCCCGAAAGAGTGGCACACCCGATATCCCCTCACGTCTTTGGATATTTATTATGAAAATGCTTCTCATATCATGATGAAAATAATAATATTTTTGTTTAGGGGCCAGGGTTGATCCCTACTTTTTCTATGTAATGAATGATCAAATGGATCATCAAAATTCAAATATTAACATTGACGTGAATGAGGAGAGTCCGGATGCATCTCCAAAGTAGGGATTACTACAGGGACGCACCGGCATTTGCAAAGTTGAAGGAGTCTCGTCACCCCTGTTTCCGTGGATGTTCACTGATTCACGGTTGCCGCCACCGCGTTTACTAGTTGATAATGACTCAAAAACTTCCTCAACTCAATCGGCAATACTACGGTCAGATAAATAAGGATGAAGATGACACCAACGAAATTTTATTAAGAGTAATGGTTTCAAACAAAGCATAGATGCTAAAAGCTAGATAGGAGGCCAAACAAGGAGTGCTCCAAATTTATCAGCAATTCAACACTACCAATTTGCTGGTAGTGCTTTTTACGGAATAAGGACACTATAGTAACTTTCGTACGCCATTCACTTGAATGCCATAACTTCTAAAAAAACATTCACTTAATTGTCACAACTTCAATCAATTACTTAAATGCCAAAAATTTTAAAAAATATTCACCCAAGTGCTGGAAATTAGACGTGGCATGGCACTTGTGGTGAACGTTTTTAAAAAGTTATGTCACTCAAGTAATCAATTGAAAAGCTAAATGGCACTCAAGTAATCGGATATATAGTTATGGAACTTAAGTGAGCGTTCTACATTAGTTATGGCATTTAGGTGACAAAATTTTTTTTTTTGGCACTCAAGTGAGCGTCGTACGAAAGTTGTAGCACTTGTGGTGTTTTTGTCCTTGCTTTTTACTTCAAAACATACCCCATTTTTCTTGGAGCTCCGCAATGACTTCATTCCTCATCCTAAATCATAGGGAAAATTGTCCAAAAAGTCATAAACCTATTGCACTTTTGCAACTCAGTCATAAATCTTTCAATTTCGCCGATTGAGTCCCAAATCTTTTGACAATTTGCCAATTGAGTTTATCAAGTCAATTTTAACTGGAAATCGCTAACGTAAACGCCGATAGTGCCACATTGTATAGTCGGCATTGACGTGGATAATTTTTTTTAAAAAAATTATAAAAATCGTCCACACCATTGTCAGACGGTCGATGCCTATATCAACAATTTTCAGTAAAATTAGTCGATGTCTATGTCAGCAATTTTAAGTAAAATTAGTCGATGTCTATGTCAGCAATTTTCAGCTAAATTTGCTGGATGGACTCAATTGGTAAAACTTGAAAATGTTTAGGACTTAATTAGTAAAATTGAAAGATTTAGAACTAAATTGGCAAAAGTGTAATAAATTTACGATTTTTTGGATAATTTTCTCCTAAACCGTAGCTTCTTGCTCGAATTTTTTAATTCTGCAACTCTTTCCAGTAGTTATATGAATCTTTATTAGCTTCGGCAAATCCATTGGGCCCACCGATCGTGCTGATCATCTTCCATTGCTTTATTGCGCATGTGCGGAAATTGCTGCCGCTCCTCGTACAAGTGAGCTAGCTCGCTTTCTTCCTAAGGGGCAATGTTTCAATGTCGAGTGACCCAACCTTAATGAGAGAGGCTGTGCCGTAATGACTTGCTTAAGAGAAAAGCAGGTTATGTTCATACAGAGAGAGGCTGATGATGTTTTGAAGATGGAGGTGCTGTGAAGCGTGGGAATGTGAGGAACATGAAGAAATAAAAAGAATGAAGTAAACGAAACGAAACGAAAGAGTTAAAGAAGAAAGAAAAAGAAAATTAATGTTGAAAATATCCTCGGACGAAATGCCCCTGGCCGTGGATAACATTTGGGCAGTGAGCTGAGGCCCAAGTTGGCCACTTCATGACCATATTTAAGACAACATCCGTTTTGGTTACTTTTTTTTCTGAGAAAACGGCATCACTTCATGCCCTTGTTCAAATTTTCCCATTAACTTATTACAAATACATGAAGACTCGTCCAATAAAGGTTAGAAAAGCTGATTTTACATATTTCTATTTAAAATAAGTTATTAACTATTTATATCAAATTTGTGTCCTCATGAGTAAATGCACTTGACATGCCTTATAAGATGTTGAATTAAGGTAGAAAACCTTTTTTTTTAAATGGTCATACATATAACAAATCTCGGCCCTAGCCACTGCACTCGCGAGCACCAACCAAGTGCATGACGTTATAGCAAGATCTGAGCTCTAAAACTTCAGAAATCGGAAACACAAAGTGTTGTAATTATAGTTTATTAATGGCTCAACATTAGTGTGACGTTTCTTCGTTCACTTCTCTTCAATTCACGTATAATCGTTATGTGTCTTTGGATCATGTCCTAACTTTTGCAATTATGGTTTAATTGTTGCCATTGTGGAATGAGGGCTCAACAAAATGTGAGCATAACCGACATGACTCTTTAGTTCATGTCCTTTCATGTTTCGGCAGCACCTTTAATAGACGTTTAGCAATAGACGTCTCTTCAATTCATGTGTAGGGGTTCTCCGTCTTCAAGAAGACGTGTCTCAAGTCGTGGCTCCTATGCTCTTGAGGGTTGTGCCCTAGATATTGCTAGTCTGGGGCACAGCAATAGTAGCAGTTCATTCACTGCAAAAAAAGCTTACGAATTGATTTCACCGAGACATCATTTGCCTAAAGAGAAATGCTGGACTTTATCATGGAAATGGGATGGGGCGCAAAGGATAAGAAGTTTCTTGTGGCTAGTTTCTCACCATCGCATACTTACTGATTATGAAAGGTTCAATGTAAAGTCACTGTGGATTCCTTTTGCACTTCTTGTTCGCAATCCTCTTAAACAATTTTACATGTGCGTAGGGATTGTAAGTATGCAAAAGCTATCTAGCTAAAGATTTCGCTAGTAAGCTTAAGGGGCGAATTCTTTGCCCTTGATCTGCACAAGTGATCGTTGAAAAACCTTTCACTTCAACATCTCTGGTGAAAGAAGCACTAGTTTTTTTTGTGTAAGTTGTCTGCATTTACGAAAGTTGAGAAACGAGATTATTTCAGATGGATATTTCTATTCTTGGTGCACTTGTGAGCCTGATTTTGGGATATGTTATGAACATTTTTGCGGCTCATATGACTAAAAACATAGCCTTTTTAGAAGGAGAAGCGGGATATGTTTGTGGGTTAGACATCCCTCCTTCTGGCCAGATGGAACTCAATCCTAACCGGACCCCTAAAGGCAACCCGAGTCCAAGTTCAATAGGTGGGCTTCTTTGAAATGAATAGGGCAATTTGCTTGTTGAGTTTGCACAAACTGTAGGAGATTGCTCTTCGCTTGAAGCAGAACTTTGGGGCATATATTTGGGTCTCAAAATGGCCATCTCGTTAGGCATTTGCAAATTTATTTTGTAGGTGGACTCGCAAGTGACTATTTCCCTTATTGAAAAGCAATTCCGTCTCTTAATTTTTGTGACATTCTCATTTCTCATATTAGGAAAATGTTAGAGTATTTCAAACGGATCAAATTCGTACATTTTTTTAGGGAAGGAAACTCATGTGCAGATTTATTAGCAAATTGGATATTTCGATCATATGATGTAAATCACACTCTAGCATTAGATAGGCTACCGATAAATTTACTTCATTTGCTTAGAGGAGATCGGGTTAGATTAAATTTTATTAATAAGCTAACCATTTCTTGCCAAAAAAAAAAGTAAAATCATCCCATTAACTCCGAAAAATCCTCAAATTATAGTAAGAAAATCTCGAATTATCCAATTGTATACTACAAGTACTTATTGTCTTATCTAGTAAAGCAAATGTGCATTTCAATGTAGACCCGTGAAAGTAAGTTAACACGGAAAGAACACCTGGTAAACATATCAGCAGCTGAATATGAATATATTGCAAGTCAATTACTATTTATTTTTTTAACTCACGTTTACTCAAACTCCAAAAATACCAAACTTTAGACATCTATATAAACCCACTTCAATGGGACACATAAACACATATCTTTCACAATCATACCTCCGACAATCAATCGAGCCAATATACTTGGAAATGGAGAAGGGTTAAGCCAAGCTCAGCGCAATGGTCTTTCTATTGGTGATTACATCCAGTTGGTTTCTTCTCATGGCTTAGTTACTATTATCATTTCTATATGAACAACTGCACTCATGAGTTCCTCCGCAGTTTCCTTCCTTTAAAGTTCTTGTCGTCTCACATGCTCGAACAAGACTAGGACCAGGAGAGGGTTGGGATCACTCGGCTATTCAGCAAGGACCAGCGCAACGTTGTGGTTTTTACTGTCTTCCTAATCAGCATCTCATCATTAAAGATGGCAAATGCACATGTGTTCCGAATGAGGGCCATTAATGTATGTGAGTTTGTGCATCTGGAAGAGGAGACGAAGAAAAAATAAAAAAAAAGGAATTTTGCTCCTAATAAAATGAGTTCGTACTATTGAGTATTTGACGTTTTGATGGTCACAAATATTTCAAATGGTCGAAAATCGAAATCGATCGATTGCATCCTAGTATTTTATAACTATATAATCAAAAGTGATGGTCGTTTTCCTTATGTATAGGTCAGACAAACATTGATGATGGATAAGGAGACTAAAAATTTCTATATCTGGCCCTAAAAGACAAAGTCCCGAAAGAAATTCAGTTTGAATATTCTAATTAGGTATGCAAATGTTGACAAGAAAAATTAAGTGCAGAAATTGACGATACAAGGGGAAATTTGAAGATATCGAAGATCCATTCTGGTTCGTATTTGACCATCCTTTCGGATCACTCGACATCAAGGTAGATTAAAGCTTATTTTTACACATTTTCATATTAAAATAAGGTTTTTTTTGGTAAGGTCATATTAAAATAAGGTTAATAACATAAAAATCCTAAATCGGTATACTTATGATAAATTTATCCCAAATTAATTTTTTAATCATCAAAAATTCAAAATCATACTCATGTAACAAATTTACTTCAAAATAATTTTTTGATCACCAAAAACCTGTACATTTATGACAAATTTACTCTTCGTTAAATTGGATTAATATCATGAAAAATTACAAATAGATGCACCTATGACAAATAGAGCCTCAAATTAATATATCAATCAACTGTCACATGTCATCTAACTCAGAAATTTGATGGTAAAATTTAATGGAAACTAACGGAGGGTAAAATTGTCACAGGTGTACTATTTTAGAGTTTTTGGTATAAAAAAATTAGTTTTTGGTAAATTTGTCACACATGTACCAATTTGGAGTTTTTCATGATATTAACGCTTCAAAATATATTATAACCTATTAATTATATAAAATCTGTATCCTCACAAGAGATCCATAAATAAAGGGTAAATGCACTATGATATTCCTTATAAGATGCCGAATTAAGGTTAAAAAATGCTTTGCAAAAATGGTCGTGCATATAAGAATCTCTGGCCCCAGCCACTCCAGCACTCTTGAGCACCGGCTAAGTGCATGAAGTTATGACACGATCTGAGCTCTAAAACTTCGGATATTGGAAGCACAAAGCTTCCCGGAAAAACCTAACGCAAGCCAGGGACGATATTCTGCATTGCCCATAAACTTACACCAAACATTAGATTCTCATCCCTATCTCTCGGCAAATTCATCAAATCCTCGAAAAACCTCTCCATACCCACATCGAGGCTCTGGCCTTCCGATGCCAAGTGACGAATTTTAACCGTAAACGACGAAGAAGTTGACGTGTTGATGTTAGCCCATCCGATTCTGTGCAGATTGGAGTCCAGTAATGGCATCAGAGAATTCAACCAAGTCCATGCTTAGCTAGTTGTCGCTCGTCTCTCTGAGCAATCTCTTGCGTGGTGCTATGAGACTTTATTATGACGAGATGGTGGGGAACGATGTTGCACCAAATCACCACACGTTTCTTATTGTTGTGAAGGGTTTGTGGAGTACCTCAAGAAGACGCTTAAATCGGACTGGAATTTGCATGAATGATGAGAAAAAGTAATCATGTATTTGTAAGCTAACCTTTTTTGGCTTCGTGGAATCGTCTAAACCATTTCGATGAGTGAAACTTAGATTCGTCAACAAGTTAGGTTGTGCTGTAATGACTTGCTTCTAACAAAACGCAGGTTATTTTCATACGACAAGATGGTAGAGAGAGCCTGAAGATGTTTTGAAGATGGAGGTGACGTTGCGAAGGAGCGTGAGGAACATGAAGAAAGAAAAAGAAGGAAGAAAATGAAACACCCCTGGCCGCGGATAACGTTTGGGTGGCCAGTGAGCCAAGGTTCTTATTTGAAATTAAGTTGGCCATTTCATGTTCATATTTAAGTCAATGTCCGCTTTTGATCATTTTTTGGAGAAAATGACATCACTTCATACTCTTATTCGAAATTTTCCTATTAACTTATTACGAACACATGAAAACTCATCCAATAAATGTCAAAAAAGCTGATTTTACATATTTCCATTTAAAATAAGTTATTAACTACTTAAATAAAATTTGTATCCACATGAGTAAATGCGCTTGACATTCCCTATAAGATTTTGAATTAAGGTAGAAAACTTTTGCTAAAATGGTCATGCATATAACGAAACTCTACCCCAGCCGCTACACTCTCGAGCACTGGCCAAGTGCATGACATTATACCAAGATCTGAGCTCTAAAATTTCAAAAATGAGAAGCACAAATCATTGCAATTATAATATATTAATGGCTCAATATTAATGTGACGTCTTTTCATTCACATCTCTTCAATTCATATATAATAATTATGTGTCTTCGGATCATGTCTTAATTGTTGCAATTATGGGTTAATTATTGTCATTATGGATTAAGGGCTCAACAAAAGGTGAGCATGACCGACATGACTCTTTAACTCATGTCTTGTCACTAGGGGTGAGCGGTTCCAGGTTCCGGTTCGGTTCCGCTTGGAACCTAGAACCTACCCTCGGGTACAGATTCCTCATTTTTTGGAACCTGGAAACTACCCGTCAAAACGTGGAACCTGGAACCTACCCTGTCACAGGTTCCAGGATCAGGGTAGATTCTAGGTTCCACCATGTCCTTTTTACCGGACCATAACAAGGATAGAGCAGAAAATTAAATTTTGGCCTTCCACTAGATCATGGTAAGTGATTATTTATGCAAGCATAAGAAGCAAAAAAGATCAAATCAGCTAATAAAAATTTGTCATCTGAATCTCAATCATTCAAAGTACCACATGATCGGAGAACCAGCTACAGAGACCCAGTAAAACCACAAAAGACATAGAAATTGTTTCCACAACTTCAACCTCATTTGTATTCCAATGCTTAGAGATATTCTCAGATAGTGGATCATTGGGGTTTGGAGCGCTCAAAAAAAGCTTGAATGCTGCAAAACAGTACATCAAAAAATACTTCCATCGGCTACCAAGCTAATTAAAAGAAAAATCACATTAATAATCAGATGGATATTCCAGCCAAAAAAAGAAAAAAAAAGTTGTAATAGTACCTTTTCAATATTGGGATGGTATATTTTTGTGAGAAACCTAACCTGTGGCACAAGTAATGATTAGAAGCTAAACCCCACGAGTCACCACTATTTTTGGATAAAGCAGTTGAAAACCTCAGGACAAATAAAAACTTCAAAGTACTTAAGTTAAGACCCAGGAGTCAGCAACGTTGGCAATGTCCAGCTTCATCTGAGAGTTATCTAAGCAACCATATGCATATGTTCGCACAACCAATCAAATCAATCAGAATAGCTAACAGATGAACAGTTTGAAATCTAGCACCTCTACTTAATTGAGATTCTGTACTGGAAAGAACCAAGCAGCAAAAACCATGACGATAGAAGTTACTATATATTGAAAGAAAAGATCGTGCTCAAGTGAAAATTACCTAAGGAGTAGCCATAGGATATTCTTCAGGCAAAAACAACTCTAGTTTGAAAACTCCTCCTGCAAAAAGATTGGAAAAAGACAAGCAAACAAGTTAACTAAGAAATTAGTTATGACAGAACAAATTTTTTAGGAACCGCCAGTTTGAGTGCAAGTTAACTAAGTTAGATTACTCCATCAGATTGTTATAAAAGAACACTTCTAGCCATTAAAGCAATCATATAAACTAAGTATTAGAAAGCCTCACCACATATATTCATTCTTCAACTGGTAAACTCTATTTACCGACGATAATTTCCTCATCAAGACAATCCATATCTAAAAAAAAACGAGACTAAATTAAATATTCACTTATTAGATATATAAAAGGAATTACAATATATAAAGATATAAACATCGCTTACCCAACTCAAATTTTTCTGCATTCTCGATGCACTCTTCAACATTAATCGACACACGAACGGCTCTCAACCAATCTTGAGTGCAAATCAAAGCTTCCACTACTTTGGGTGTCAAAGAACTTCGAAAGCCATCAAGCACACGACCCGATGTACTAAAAGTCGACTCTGAAGCAACAGTAGTTACGGGAATAGACAAAATATCTCGAGCCATCAAAGATAGGATCTTATATTTTGAGCCGCTAGTCTTCCACCACATCAATAGGTCAAGATCAAGAATATTTTCTTTTTTATCCTGAAGATACCGATCAAGCTCAGATTTGTTGTCATCACACTCTGTTTCATTCGAGTGCATAAAGGATTTCAGAAAAGCTTGGGGGTCATACTTCTTACATTTGTTACCACCGACATCGGTATTGGAACCACTACTACTTGTCACGCCCCGTACCCCACGAAGCGCGAACATCCCACCTCTGGTCGATTATGGTGCAACGCTCCCAGGATGCGTCGCCGACCCAACACACAGAGAATAATACACATGCGGAAGCAACGTATATAAATATATATACACCCGTACTAATATACATGACAACCAAGGATAGCACAACATCAAAACCTAGCACGATTAAAAACATATACATTTCTTGTCTACCCCGGATACAATCCTAATAGCCAAAACGGGTCAACAACCACCAATCAAAAGAGGGTGCGGGACAGGGCGGTCAAACACCATCTCTAGCCGGGGCTTCTCCCAAAACGAATCGGCACACCTGCCATCCTCAAAGCTGGGGATCTGAAATGTTTGGTTTAAAAACCAATGAGAACACTTCTCAGTGAATACAACCCCTAAACCTAGGCTAGGCTAACGTACAATCCTCCTGACCAACCAAACAACATAAGACAACAATGGCTTAGGCCCTCGGGCCTAAACCGATAATTGCACGGACCCTGCAGGTTAAACAAATCAACATATAATACTCACGGCGCATACGTGGAACATATTATCACACGTACGCCAATCACATGCTCACGTACCGAGTCTCACATACTCGCATGCCAGTCGATGGATGTTCATGCATGCAGATGTCGTGAACATGTCATGTACATTTCCCAGCCCACTGGCCCACACTGGCAATTGCCCAATTTCTTATTCTTATTACGACTCGAGTCATCACTTTTTCACGGCCCGGTGCGTCTAGCCTGCTTCAAAGTGCATGAGGCGCAGCAACCGATCTGGCCCAGTGTCTCTAGCCTGCTTCAAAGTGCATGAGGCGCAACACTATTCTCCTTGCGAACCAGAGCCTGCTTCAAAGTGCATGAGGATGGTCGCCTTCCGGACGTACCGGGCATCGTCCTGCTTCAAAGTGCATGAGGACGGTATTGACCCGAAGGTCACGACCCGAAGGTCCTTAGGTGATCACACAACTCATTATTATCTGAACCCAGCGTATAACGCTTCAGGGTATTTTAGGTGATCACATACTCATGGCAGACACGCATTCTTGCACAAATTCATCACATGCCTCACTCTCGGCATACACAATGCGTGTCCATGTTATGCAATGCAATGCACCATGAGCACCAATTAAATTCAAACACCCCATATCACCACACGTGCTCAATTGGCCCAATAATCACGTTTTATAATCCTCAATAAATTCAATTAATTCGCACGTGACACATTTGACACAGCAACATCGAGATTTGCCCCAAACAATGTCAATCAACACCAAATCAATCAATTTGGGCAATCTCAACCATGCAATTGGCCATTATCGCGGTCTAATTAGTCCCCGGTACTACCTCCAGTCCTATGAGTAATTATCAATTTCCTCAATTCGGACTTAATGTGCATCCTATATAATCCCATGAATCTACTTAGGATTTATGAAATGCATATTAAACACATTATCACCCAAAGCCAGTACCGGTAACACCTAACCCTGTCCCGATTACACCGATTCTACCTAAACCGGTCTAGAAAAATGTACCGACAGTCCTAATCAGGGTTTAGGAATTATACTCACGGTTTTCTAGGCCCAAGACGACGTAGGAACGGCGGCCAGACACTGGTGAACAGTGTTTCCGGCGACCGGTCCCGGCGTGAACAGTAAAATCCGTACGGCGTGAACAGTAAAATCCGTACGGACACTGTACGGACGGAGACGGGGGAGGTCGTACGGCGGTGGGGAAGGGCCCTGTAGTGTCGGTTTGGCCGGATGAGCTCCGGCGAAGGCCCGGGCGGCCAAAACAGAATGTTAGAGAGAGAAAGAGAGAGAGAGAAAAGTGGCTGAAAAAGTGGGTAAACGGGGTCGAACCGGGCTGAAACTTTCGCAGGGGTCTGATGGTGTCGAGGACGTGCTGCAGCGTCGCCGGCGGCCGCTCGTGGTGGCCGGAATGGCTCCGGCCAAGCTTGGCCGAGAAGGAAGAGAGAGAGAGAGATTTCGGGAGAGAGAAGAGGGAGGAGAGAGAGAGTGATCTGCAGAGAATGATGGAGGAGAGAGAAGATGCAGGTCAAAATTGGTCAAAAATATCATCCCGGGGGTGCCACGTGTCGCCGATCCGCGCGTTTTCCCTTTTTACCCTTCGATCCGACGATCCAAAACCGTTCAACCTAAATTATTTAGGGGTATTTCGGTCAATGGCGCCAATAATTGAGCTGAACCGCGTCTGAAAATATCCCGAACGATCACCTCGAAATTCGGACCTGAACTGGACCAAGGGCGAAACTGTCCTTTTTCCGGCCCCGGGGCGAAATTCCAATTTTCGCACCCACGCGTTCCTTATGGGCGTGGCCAACTCATGGTGGCGTCGGAATCTCGAAATTCATTTTCTAAGCCCCTGGAAATCGACTGCGAAGTTCCGGGATTAAAATAATATTATTTTCCAATTTTTGTCGAAATTCCTGTTTTGGTCCAAAACGACTCCTGGCATGCGTGGCCACTCCAAAATGATGTCCGTCTCAAGAAATAACGTCATATGGCCCCCGAACCCAAATCGATCTCCCGAGGGGCAAAACTGTCATTTTCTGACCCCGGACCGAAATTTCAGTTTTTAACCCTACACACTCCAAATGTGTGTGGCCAGTGAAATACGACGTCAGATTTCCAAAATCTGTCTCTTAAGCCGTGGAAAATTGGTATTCAATTCCGGGCCCAATTCCGTGTTCAATACTCACTCGGTTTCAAACTTTAGGATCTCTCACTAATGGGTGGCTGTTTAGAATGTACGCGTATCGACCTAGGGTTATCCGATTCGCGGTCGGGTCCCTGATCCACGTACCACTTCCTAATTAGCCATACCCTATCGGTTAGTATCCCAAGAGTGATCAGCTCTGGGCGAGATTTACTAAAATGAAATGCGAAATATTATTAACTTCATTGATCCCAGAATTACATCAAAATTCGGGCTGTTACACTACTTGCACTCAAATTTTGGACACCAAAATTTGAATCACTTGCAGCAAGAGAAGATTGCTCGTAAAATTTATACAAATGCTCCAATGCATCCTTCACCTTATAATGCATCTCATTAACTTTTGATTCATCATCATAAATTTGTCCATACAAGAAATTCACATAATCCAACTTGGCTCTAGGATCCAACACAACCGCAATCAACACCATCATATTCACTTTATTCAAACTCTCATAATATTTGTCAAATTTTTCTTTCATTTTCCTACCCATAGTTTGAAGTTTAGTATCTGAAGCATTCGCCGCCGCATCTTTTAGATATTTATACAAAAAAGCTATCCCATCAAAGTAATCATTTGAAGTAACATATGAACTCCCCGACATCCGATTGGTGGCATCATAGAATAGTTTTAGAAATTCCGAAAGAACAATGACATTTTTCCAATCATCATCTTTAGGAAGATCATCATTAAGCTCACTCGCAAAAGATGGATCGTCTTCTTCCATCCTTTCAAAAGCTTTTCTGAATTTTATGGCGATATCTAACATATGGTAAGTGGAGTTCCATCTAGTGGCGACGTCAAGAATAACCGAACCCTTGTAGGTGATCCTTTCACCCTCAATGCAAGATTGAAATGTTTTGGTCCTCATAGGAGAACTCCTCACATACTTAACCACATTTCGAATACGTGCAATAGATTCACGTACCGTAGTCAAGCCATCTTTAACAATCAAATTTAATATATGAGCGGTACACCTCATGTGTAAAACACTACCATCTAAGATCAACAACCCTTCTCTTGAAAGTTTTTCCTTCAAATAAGCAATTGCAACATCATTCGAACTAGCATTATCAACGGTGATTGTGGACACCTTTTTTTCTATTCCCCACTCGAAGATGCATTTCTCCACCATTTTCCCAATTTCCCTACCCTTGTGACTATGCATCACCACAAAATTGATAATTCTTTTATGCAACTTCCAATTTCATCAATAAAATGTGCAGTGAGACACAAATAATTTAGATTTTGAATGGAAGTCCATGTATCAGTCGTGAGTGCGATCCTAGAATTAATCTCACCAAAGTAAGTCTTCAAACAAGTTCTTTAACAGAAATACAGCTTCATGCAATCTCTAGCCACTGTAAAGCGTGATAAATGTTTGAAGAGAGGTTGTAACTCAGTGACAAGCTCACGAAATCCAACACGCTCAACTAAGGAAAATGGTTGTTCATCAATTACGATGAACCGAGCAAGCATTTCCCTAGAACGTTCTTGATTAAACGACCATGTCGATAAGACACTACTAGCACTCGAATCTCCTGCTGCCTTACCAGCCACGTCTACATTACGTGGTGCAAAGAATCTCTGCCTTTTATCTACATTGCGAGGAAATTTTTTGCACGTTGTCAAGTGCTTCCTTATTGAGGAAGTACCGTTAGCAACACGGTACTTTAACACGGACTTACAATGAAAGCACTTCACTTGATATGTTTTTCCATCATTATCTTTGATTCTCTCATAATGATTCCAACAATCAGATGTATACTTCTTATCACAAGGAGGAAAACCAAGTACCTTGTTTCTCGCACTCATGGTATTAGATGCCTCTTCTTCATTTTCATCACCTGACAATTCCAATTCTGTGATCGGAGTCATCTCCTCACATCCCTCCACCTCCATTGACATGTTATCTTGATAAGTCAAGCAAACAACACTAGCCAAGCACGAAAGGGGTAGTAGCTCAACCAGAACAGAAATCTGCAATAAAAGATGTCATATAAACATGAGAGAGAGAGAGAGAAAGAAGGGGGGGGGGGCAAAGTCATACATGTTTTATCCCCCTCTTGGAAGCATCTTCAAGTGAACATGATTTGTCCTTCCTATAACATTATAAAAGCACGAGCCCAGAAAATCAGGATAACTTAGCCAAGCCAAAATAAAATAAGACGGCCATACAAAAAAAACTAGGACCAGAACCAGAATAGATGCAGAATAAGTTGTGGTCCATGACTCACAAGTCTGAACTGGATCACTAGTAATGCAATGGGCTAACTTCAACACAATAGGTAGCAGAAGCTTTCGCATTTTTCACTATCCAACCCAGAGAGATATTTTCTCCTGTCCTAGATACGACAAGTTTAAAGTTAATCATGGCGTTGTTCGATGCTAGCACAATATGTTGCTCTTGATTTCTACTTCATCTTTAGGACTTCAATTGGTGCTCATATTGAAGCTTAACTTGAGCTCAAAATGAAATTCTATATTGATGATCAAGTCATTGCATTGAACATTGAGAAAATTAAGCCATTTCAAGTATACAGATCTGACCTATCAAGAGCATAATTGAAAAATTGTTCAAACTTTTTAAAGAAAAACAAGAGTGTGATCATAACAACCTATAAGAAAATATATATATATATATATATATATAGCTGAGAAACCCCACCTCATACAATAAATCCAAGGCCTATGACACATATAAGTAATGCCATGATTTGGATAAAAAGCAAAGTAAATTCCGAATGAGTGATCCAAACATAGAATTATGGAAAGAGAGTATGTGACGGTTAATTTCTTCTTGAAAGATTTTTAATTTCCCTTCTTGGACATGTGAGGCAACCCATCGAACAACGCCATGATTTTCGAGCAGTAACAACACCTTTGTGCTAGCATCGCTCTAGAATTATTTGCAGCTCGACGGTGTCAAGAATCAAACATTCAAGTCCATTAACATCTACCGAACCAAACAAATACTCCCATGGCGAAAACAAGGGAAGAAAGAAGAAACGCATTGCAGAAGTAGCAAGTTCAAATTCAAGCACAGATCCTGGGTTGAGCAAGAACAGTCAGACCCACCTAACATCATGCCTGTTCCTGATACTTAAATCTGCTTCTGCTAGGGAACTTTTGAACGACGCTTTCCTAAACCATGCGGTGGTAAGAAGGACCGCGAATCACCAAATTAACATGGACATGCAGCAGATTTCAAGGTCTTGTGAAGGAACTCTCAGAAAGAGAAAACTGAAGTGGGATGCTCCGGCAAGCATTAGGATAGAAAGCTATCTCGACGAAAGCAGATATCTCACAAACAGCTGATTGTAAATCAAACAGCCCGAGAGGAAGAACAACAACACAACGGTCGGCGATCGCCGGCAACGGATTAACGAATCCCTAAGAGCCGCAAGAGTGCAGAGATTTTCGCGATCGAAGGTTCAAACTTGCGAGTGTCTTGCGCTTGCCGAAGATGAAACTCATGTCAATCGGCTCCGACGAAGACCGTCGCGAGTTGACCCCTCTGAGAGAGAGAGAGAGAGAACGGATCTGGCGAAACCCGAGCCTCTTGGCTTGCGCGCGCGCGTTCGTGTGGATTCGCCGATCTTCGTTGGAGATGATTGCAATGGATTTTGCAGCAGCAACAGAAGAAGAATAAGAAGATGAAGGTTGAAGATTGCTTCGAGCCTTCGACGCTTGGATGATCGATGGCGCTATATCGCACACCTCTCTCTTCACGCGGTGTCAAAACCTCCTTCGGAAAGGAAGAACATAGCACAATGGAGGAGCGTGGGGAGATTTGGGAAAAAACTAAGGACATTAGGGTTTTTACTTGAGAGCCGGTTCCGGGTCCGGTTCCTAAAAAATTGGAACTGGGAACCGGAACCGGAACCTCTCACCCTAGAACCGGGAACCGAACTGGACCCGCCGGTTCGGTTTTTCGGTTCCCGGTTCTACCCTGGACCCGTGCTCACCCCTACTTGTCACGCCTCGAACCCCATATAGCACGCGACATCTCACAAGCTCGGTCGAATTAGTGCGACGTCCCAAGAAACGCCGCCGACCCAAACGAACCCAACAGAGTTTAATCGCGGCGGAAACAAACACCCAGACAAAGATTGACCAGGGGTACTAGGGAGAATAAATTGTCAATCACCAAACATTATACTATACCTCGTTATATGTACAATATCCATTTACAATTCAAACTTATACCACAACCGCCATTTACAACCAACATAGCAAAAAGCACACCAAACTACTAAACTACAAATCGTCGACATCACAAAAAGATTAGTAGCCTGGGTAAGTACTACACCAAAACTGAGACACCTCCAAACGCCTACTTAACCCCTTAATCTAATCTCTACGCCCTCTAGATGGTGTCCACTCTGATTCGCTCTCCTCAGAATCCTCATCTGAATCATCATCGGGTACGTGTTCATCCGACAACTCCGAGTCGGCCTCAATCTCAATCGGATTATCCTCATCGCCCGACTCTATAGGGATCTCGATCCACTCCACCTCATCTAACTCATCCCTATTCTCCTCTAGCTCTGCTGCTGGTTCATCATCCTCCTCCTCCTCCTCCTCCGGTTCCTCCTCAGGGGCCTCCTCATACTCCTCCTCCAGCTCTACCTCGGGTATTACGGTTAGATCCACCCCCATAGGATCAAATCCTGCCTGTGACTCCCCCGGCTCCGGATCGGGCTCAGCCACTGAGGATCCAAGTGCTACGGGTGCCGGGTGATATCCCGACTGTACTAGACTAGTTATCTCACCGTCATGAGGGGGTATGGCTGCCGGATCCCAATCCCCTACTCCGTCAAATGGCACATCAAAGTCGCGGACGCGGCCGAACTCGTCCGTCCCGTCCCTAAATATCTAGGCCGTGTAGGTATGGGCCTACCAAAGAGGTAATCCTATGTCTATCCAGACTATTGAAGTATGCTTAACCCAGGTCAAATTCTCGTCTATCGGGTATTCTATAACATCATGATCGGTGTGCATAACAATCCCAAAACACTGCGGCGGCGATGGCGGAAGGTTCACGGCTCAGGCGGGTGCTCTGAAATGGTTTGGTTGAGACAACCATGAGACACTTCTCAATAAGTCCTAAACCTTATCTAGGCTACCACATATTCCAAACGAGTTTAAACACAAAGTCAAGCGACATACATACAACATCTACACAATCACACTTACCTGGACTCTCAAGCCTGCAACCTGCACGTCAGTCTTATATTCACATTTACAAACCACATGCACTTTCCAACCCGATCTCATGCTCGAAGGCACATGTCAAACACACCACATTTCCGAACTCGCAGTGGCGGCATCGCAGGTGGCCTAGCTGGTCTGTTATTGGGACAATTCCTCACTTGGTGGCCCAATCCACCACACTTATTGCATATAATGCTCCTACTCGGACAAGGTCCAGTCCCATGTCTTCCACTACATGACTAGCATATCGCATCCGGAAAACGATTCGGCTTTCCGATGTTCCTCTTAACGGAAGGAATAAAACGCTGGTTTCCCATCATCGATCTCTTCCCGAGATTCCGATTATCTCTAGCCGAAGTATATCTTGATCCAGAAGCAGCGGCTCTTTCCACTAAGTCACGCTCAATTGCTTGAGCCCGCTCATAAATCTCATTACAATCCCTCAAATTCAGAGAAATCATTTGGCTGCGAAGGTTCGATTTCAACCCATCTCAGAACCTTCGAGCTCTATCCAATGGGTCCTCCACCATCCTAAGGGCAAACTTAACTAACCGAGTGAATTCAGCCTCATACTGATCCACCGTCCTCTGCCCCTAACGAAGCCTCATAAACTTCGCCAACTTCTGTTCACGGGCACTCTCAGAAAAACACTTACCATTAAAGGTTTCCACAAACATTGCCCAAGTCTGGGCGGTACCAACCGGGAACATTCTTCCTCTGGTTGCTTTCTACTAATCACTTGCATTTCCTTGGAGTTGGTACACTGCCAAGGTCACTTTCTCTTCCTCAGTGCACCCTAATACCTCAAAGGCTTTCTCCAACTCCTCTACCCAAAGTGATGCAGCCTCTAGATCACCTCTACCATCAAACTTAGGAGGCTTTAATTTCAGAAACTGCTCTACTAGTTGATGCATCTGTCTATTCACATTCACCTGCCCCAGTCCTTGATTTCCATTGTTGCCATTGATGGCAATAGCTGCAGCAGCCTTAACCGCTTGGGTAATAGTGGCATCTTGCTCCTGAGTCTGCCTACCCATCAAAGTCCCAACTTCCTCGATGACCCTTAAAATTCCATCAACTCTGGGGTCTGCTGCAACTCTAGCTTTAATCCCAAGATCCTCAACAGCTCTAGCATCGACTCTAAGGTCCTCTACAGCTCTAGCTCGAGCACCACCTTGTCTCTTTACTCCTCTTCTGGTACCCCTTCCTATGCCTCTTCCTGCTCCTCCTTCTACACCTCCTCCTTGGCTGCTCATGGTCACAATCCCTATCACTCTTCTACCTGTTATAATTCCATACAGGAATTAGAGACTTAGACTAACTAAACCTGTCTAGTCCTAGGCAGTAAATTATAATAATAATCCACTTAGCAGGCAATCCACCATCACAACACCAAATCACAATCAAATAAGATTTGTGTACTTACCTTAAGTCCAGACGCACCTGCACTGCAACCGTTAGAACACTCAATTCATTCAACATTCACAACGAACAGTTTGGAGATACGTGTAGCACTAGACACACCTGTGGCTCACTAAGGTATCCCTAGCCAATTATAGCTACCCTAGATGGCTACCCCAGGGTTTTCGCTCCTTATCACTCCAAGCTTCAATCGACTTAGATCGAGCTATCCTCGCTCTAAAACCAATTCAACTAGGATGTCACTCCCCGAACCCCATCTAGCACGCGACATCCTACAAGCTCGGTCGAATTAGTGCGACATCCCAGGAAACACCGCCAACCCAAACGAACCCAACATAGTTTAATCGCGGCAAAAACAACAAACACCCAAACAAAGATTCACCAGGGGTACTGGGGAGAATAAATTGCCAACCACCAAACATTATACTATACCTCGTTATATGTACAATATCCATTTACAATTCATACTTATACCACAACCGTCATTTACAATCCATATAGCAAAAAGCACACCGAACTACTAAACTGCAAACCACCGACATCACAAAAAGATCAGTAGCCTGGGTAAGTACTACACCAAAAATGAGACACCTCCAAACGCTTGCTTAACCCCTGAATCTAACCTCTACACCCTCTAGATGGCATCTACTTTGATTCGCTCTCCTCAGAATCCTCATCTGAATCATCATCGGATACGTGCTCATTCGACGACTCTGAGTCGGCCTCAATCTCAATCGGATTATCCTCATCGCCCGACTATATAGGGATCTCGATCTGCTCCTCCTCATCTGACTCATCCCTATCCTCCTCTAGCTCTGCTGCTAGTTCATCCTCCTTCTCCTCCTCCTCTGGTTCCTCTTCAGGGGCCTCCTCATACTCCTCCTTCGACTCTAACTCGGGTATTACGGCTAGATCCACCTCCATAGGATCAAATCCTGCCTGTGACTCCTCCGGCTCCGGATTGAGCTCAGTCACTGAGAATCCGGGTGCTGCAGTGCCGGGTGATGTCCCGACTATGCTAGACTAGTTTCCATACTAGTTATCTCACTGTCATGAGGGGGTATGACTGCCGGATCCCAATCCCCTACTCCGTCAAATGGCACATCAAAGTCACGGACGGGGCCGAACTCATCCATCCCGTCCCTAAACATCCAGGTCGTGTAGGTATGGGCCTGCCAAAGAGGTAATCCTACGTCTACCTAGACTACTGAAGCATGCTTAACCCAGGTCAAATTCTCGTCTATCAGGTATTCTATAACATCATGATCGGTGTGCATAACAATCCCAAAATGCTACGGCGGCGGTGGCGGAAGGTTCATGGCTCAGGCGGGTGCTCTGAAATGGTTTGGTTGATACAACCATGAGACACTTCTCAATAAGTTTACAACATAAACCTTACCTAGGCTACCACGTATTCCAGACGAGTTTAAACACAAAGTCAAGCGACATACAAACAACATCCACACAATCACACTTACCTGGACTCTCGAGCTTGTAACCTTCACATTAGTCTTACATTCACATTTACAAACCACATGCACTTTCCAACCCGATCTCATGCTCGAAGGCACATGTCAAACACACCACATTTCTGAACTCCACAATTCGCACTCGTTCACGCGCCACCACATCATTTTCATTTAACTTGCCACATCGCACCCTCTCGGGCTCGATCACTTTCCCCTGCCCGCGTAAACACGCATCAAGCCTACATGATCGCCACCCACGTAAACACGCTTCAGGCCCGATCCCATTGTCACTTTCTTTCCTCAACCCACGTAAATACGCATCAGGCCTACATGATCGCGACCCGAGCATAACACGCCTTGGTCCGATCCCACAGTCGTATCACGACCCTCGTAAACATGCCTCAGGCCGGTTCAATTCTCCTCGTAAACACGCCTCAAGGATTTTTGTGATCACGCAAACATACCAACACACCTTATTTTATCTGTACCCCGCGTAGACACGCCTCAGGGTCTTTTAGTGATCACACGCACATCGCACGCTTCAATTCTCACACGTGCACACACTCAGGCATTAAATACATGCACTCAAACACGCTCAAATCAATCATTTCAATTCAGCCATACATTATACACATAACCATCACGCAACATGTCATTTTCACCACAAAACCACAGCACAACAATCCCGGCACTACAAGGCAAGTTCACGCAATTAACCGTTGAATCAAATCACCCAATTTACGTATCCAATAGAAAATTACAGCACATGAACCAACACATTCTAGCCCTCAATCGGCCTCTAAATTTTCACCAAAACACCCCAATCTCGTCCCTACGGCCCGTAATCAAATTAGCCCCTAAAATCACACTAATCCGTATCTAAATAGGTCCGATAATACCCGATATACTAGGCAAGGATTAGATTGCAACTTACTTAGAAATTTCCAAGCAAAATCAACCTATCCAAGGTTGATTAGGCGGCTGGAACACTGTGACTACGGCTGTCCGGTTAAACGGCGGCCATCGGCGATGGCGGCGGCAGCTTGGCTTGGCCGGCTAGTCCACGGCCACAGGAGAGAGAGAAAAAGAGTGAGCCGAGAGGGAGGGAGGAGAACAGTGGTGGCGTGAGGGTGGTGAGGGCGGCTCGGTGGCGTGACGGTGGTGGCACGGCGGACGACGGCAGCGCGGCCAAGGAGGAGAGGCGGTCGATGAGGGGGAGGGGGAGTGAGCCGAGAGAGAGAGAGAGAGAGAGAGAGAGAGAGAGAGAGAGAGAGAGAGAGAGAGAGAGAGAGAGAGAGTTGGGTCTTTAAAACCAATAATTGACCCATTTTGCAAAAATGACCATCTTACCCCTCTCTCTACTTTTCAATCAAAGGCCGTGATTCGTTTTTATCCTGAGATAGACGGCCGAGATCGATTCTTTTATAAAAATATCCCAGGGTAATTTGGGAATTTCACAAAAATCCATAGGAAAAATTGTCATTTCTAAAGTTAAGACAAAATGATAAAAATGCCCTTCCCCATTTGTACTTGGCCTTAACAAACTCCTAGGGGTAAAACGGTCATTTTCCATTCCTCGTCGAAATTTAGTTTTTCTGAAGGATTCGAATAATTTTAATAACAACGTCGTCCAAATGTCCTGTCATGACTTCCTAAATTTTCAATACCCAAATTGACCTCTAATTAATGACTGAATTTTAAATAACGTAACTTAAGTGTGTCTCAGACTAACGGGCGACTTTTGGGGAAATTTGCATATTCGACCCTTGACTGATACTAAATCGAGTCACGTGCAAATTCGCTCGAATCGTGACGACCTCGGTTGTCATGTAATCGCAAGGATCGATCGCTAGTTCCGACGAGTACGATCGTTCGGTATAGGTTCTGAATCGTTCGTCAATTCACCTCGTGGTCATACGAAATCACCTGTGATCCACTTGTATGACAGTGACGAATCGGCCCATAACTATCCTAAGATCGACTTACATTGGCTCAAAATGTCACCCCGATAATTTTATGATCGAATATTAGTTCACGATCGAATTTCTTTAGTCGCATGAATTTAAATCCCTAATTAGCCTTTTCCTAACGGTTAATATCCCAGGAATGATCAATTCCGGGCAAGATCTAACTACAAGTACGTTAATAAAATCATTCATTTCATAAAATCCCAAATGGGCAAATTTCAGGATGTCACATGTCTTTTCACATTTCAGAAGCAGCTTTGATAGACGTTTATTAATAGACATCCTTTAAAAGACGTCTCCTCAGTTCGTGAGTGGGGGTTCTCTGTCTTCAAGAAGACATGTCTCAAGTCGTGTCTCTTAAGTTCTTGAGAATGCTCTAGGTACTGCTAGTATGGGCAGCAATAGTAGCAATTCATTCATTGTAAAAGAAGCTTACAAATTGATTTCATCGAGACATCATTTGCCTAAACGAAAGAAAGCAAGATCGAAAACAAGAAGAGATGGCTTTAGAAGAAATTCAGTGTATGTTTTTCTCTGTATTGCTCAATACACGATGTACAAATTTATAATACAATGCATAAACGAATAAAGGAAATAAAATATTTTACAAATCAAATCCAATCTCGCTTGATCTTTGCATATCATTCCTAACGATATCGCATATCAATCCAAATGATATCGCATATTTTCCAACACTCTCCCTCAAGCTGGTGGCTTGTAGATGTCCAAGACACTTAGCTTGCTTAGTAGATATGCGTGCTGTTTCTAACAAAGGGGTTTGGTGAAAACATCCGCGGGTTGTTCTGCAGTCCCTATCCCTCTTGTTTCAATTACCCCTTCTTGAATCTTCTCTTGTGTGAAGTGACAATCTACTTCTATGTGTTTCTCTCATGCACCATAGGATTAGCCGCAAGCTTGAGAGCGGCATCATTGTCACAAAATAGTCTGGTTGGGCCCTTAATTTGTACCCCCAAGATCTTGTAGTAAGCCTCACAGCCACACTATCTCACAAATAGTTTTTGCTATTGCCCGATATTCCGCTTCTGCTGAAGACAGGGAGACAATCGGCATGTTTTTTTTGTCTTTCATGAGAGCAACGAGTCTCCTAGCTTAATGCAAAAACCTGTGACAGATCTTCTGCTCGTTGGACAGGTCGCATTATCTACATTACAATAAGCCGTCATTTCCATGTTGCACTTTCTAGAAAGAAGTATTCCAAGTCCTGGGCATTTCTTTAAATACTTGACAATCTTTAGTGCAGCATTCATGTGAGACTGTTTTGGTTTGTACATAAATTGGTTGAGCATCTATGCTGCATAACATATGTTTGGCCTGGTCATGGTCAAGTATATGAGCTTCCCAACAAGTTTCTGGTAGCCTGCTGGATCTTTGAGTACGGGATCATCTTCATGAGAAGATCCCTCATCATAGTCCGTCGTGGTCAGCTTGATATTCTGTTCGATTGGAACAACAGCTGGCTTACATCCCGACAAACCTACTTCTGATATAATTTACAACACAAATTTCCGTTGACTGAGGGAAATTCCTTCATCGGATCGGGCAATTTCAATTCCCAAAAAGTACTTGGGTGATCTGGGGTCTTTTATATGGAATGTGGAATGCAGATACTACTTGAAACTCTTTATGGCATTTTCATCATTGCCCATAATAAGTATATCATCAACATATATCATTAAATAAATGTATGACAAACCTTTTGTCCACATAAAAAGGGCATAGTTAAAACGGGATTGCTTGAATCCTGTAGCTATGAGTGCATTCGCAAATTTAGCATACCATTGCCAGAAAGCTTGTTTAGGACCATATAAGGATTTACGAAGACAACATACTTTATCCTCCTCCTGTCTCCGAAAGCCCTAAGGAATCTCCATATAAATCTCCTCATCCAAATCACTATGAAGGAAAGCATTATGGACATCCATTTGGTATAAAGTCCAGTTTTGGAATGCCACAACCGACATGAAAGATCTGACAGTGACATCTTTGGCTAATGGGGAGAATGTCTCGTGGTAATCGAAACCTTCCCGTTGTGTAAAACCCTTAGCCACCAAACGAGCCTTGTACCGTTCAATGGATCCGTCTGATCGATACTTGATCTTGTACACCTATTTGCACCCAATCGGCTTCCGATGAGGGGGCAGTGGCACAAGCTCCCATGTGTTATTCTCAATCTAGGCTTGCAACTCAGTTGCCATAGCCTTTTGCCATCGTGGATCAGTGGAGGCTTCATCATAGTTGAAAGGCTCCCGATCTTCAGATATTAGGCTAATACAACATCTATGTTCCGACGAGAGTTTATTGAATGAAACATACGCTGAGAAGGGATATCGAAGACCTGGTGAATTGTGAGTAGTACAAGCATAGTCTTTAGTCCACGTGGATGGACGTGTGATTCTCCCGGAACGTCGTGGAGGGTCTCTTGGTGGTGAGGGTGAAGTTTCCTCCATAACAGGTGATAATGCTTCGGCATATGGAAGATCTTCAATGGTCGCATCATCTTCCATTGGTTCCAATGCTGATGATGGAGAAGCATCGTCAGTAGGAACTATGTCAGGTATTAGAGAACCTTCAATAGTCGGAACATAGGTGAGATCCCTTAAACCTTCTTCTTCAATGGAAAAAATATGAGGAACATTTTTTACCCCTACATCTTCCTTGGAGGAGTTACCTTCAAAAGGAAAGGTGTTTTCGTGAAATACGGCATCCCTGCTTACAAAAAATTCTCCTGTGGATGTGTTAAAAAGACAATAACCCTTTTGTAGATTCAGGTATCCCATGAATATACATCGCCGAGCACGGGACCCATCTTGTCCCGAGGGCCCATGGAAGTGGCGTAACATAAGCATCCAAAAATTCGTAAATGGTCGAGATCTGGCCTTTTTTTAAATAGGAGCTTGAATGGCGACTGTCCGTTGAGTACCTTCAATGGCATCGATTAATCAAGTAGGCGGCTGTTATCACTCAATCTCCCCAAAAGGTTTATGGTATAGAAGCTTGAAACTTTAACGCCCGTGCTACCTCTAAGAGAATGCGGTGTTTTCTCTCAACCACCCCATTTTGTTGCGGGGTATAAATACATGAGCTTTCATGTAAAATTCCATGAGATGAGAAAAAAAATGTCGCACTCACGGTTGAAGAATTCCTTTCCATTATTTGCTTGGATGCGTCGAATAGATTTTCTAAATTGTGTCTTTGATAAGGAAATGAATGTTTTCAAGTTATGGGAAACTTGAGTTTTAGACTGCATATGGAAAACCCATGTAGCTCTGGAATAATCATCCACAATGGTGAGAAAGAACCAAGATCCATCATGATTCGGTGTGTGATCCACATATCAATGTGAATTAAAGAAAAAATATTGGCAGCATGACTCTTGCTAGGAGAAAAAGGTATACGAGATTGTTTTACAAGTAGGCAAATATGACACTAAGAATAAGGAAATAAGGCATTATGCCCCATTCTAGAATGCATAAGGAAATTTTTATCATTGGCAGTCGAATTACACAATGATTGTTTATTGAAAGGAATGCATGATAAATCGAAATTTCTAGGAAAGTTGGTGCAAAAATATAATCCTTCAGTGAGATTACCCAAGCCCATCAGTCTGCTAGTCGAAAGGGCCTGAAAGAAACAAGTATTAGAATCAAAAAAAATTCGAGAGGAATTTTCTTCACATACTCTAGACACAGATATAAGGTTGAACTGGAAGTCTGGGACATAAAGGACATTTCTCAGTGTGATTTGAGAACTAAGATTTACTGTCCCTGTCATAGGAACTTGAGTAACATTCCCATTCGGCAATTTCATAGAGATAGGAATACTTAATTTCTATGAATAATGGAGGAGAATAATCCCTTATCACAAATAATATGGTCACTTGCTCCTGAGTCAATTATCCAAGCATTTCTGGAAATAGAATTTATTAGGCAATGAGTAATACCTGAAAACTACTTCCCTTTGTTGGAAGTGTCTAATTTTTGTAATGCCTGCATAATTTATTGATAAGCCGCGGTTGAGGATTCTTTTCCTTTCTTTCCCTTTTCCCCGAGTTTACCATGCAATTTCTAGCAATTGTAAATTATGTGATGGGGCCGCCTGCAATATTCACAAATTTTTTTTCTTTTTTTTTGATAACCCACAAATTTTTTTTCCTTATAAGTTCTACCCGAAAAATTTTTGTGCACCCGAAAAGCTTGGACAGTTGGATGTCTTTGGATGGATTTGATGCCCACCGTCCGATTCCATTAAGGAATTGGTGCCTTTACAGCCATCAAATCGCGAGCTGCGATCTCCACCGTCCATTCCATTTCCTTTAATCTGCTGCAAATCGTTGCCCACAAACCCTCGCCACTCTTTCTATCAGTCTAGGGTTCTAGAACCTGATTCGCGACACTCGCCGCGAGTCGCGAGGGCGATGCCTTCTGCTCCCCTTGCATGCTCCGGCGAGGCGAGTCATTAGCTCTCTTCCTGTACCGCCAGCTGAAAGATACGTCCGAGCGGCGGCACCGGGTCCAAGGCGAGGATCTGCAATCTAAAGGTAAGGTAAGATTCATTCAAAATCAAAAGGAATCGTGTGACTTTCTCCCTATCTTTCATTGCCCTATACTGTTGTAATGTGGTTTCGGGCCCCTCAAGCTTTTCCTCAACTGATTCCAATTCATTCTAGAGAGCCAATAGTTTGTTGAAGTATGCGGTTATGCTCATATTCCCTTGTTTTAGATATGAAAGTTCCTGGGTGAAGGAAAAAATCTTCGCACGATCTAATTTCCTATACATCTCTCTTATATTATCTCACATGTTTTTTGCATCTTCTGTGGGGCGGGGGAGTCCAATGGCTATTCCTGGGCTTATACAGTTCCCAATCCACATTCTGATGGGCCGGTTGCGTTTTCTCCATTGTCTTGCCATTCTCTCTTCATTCGGGATCCGTCGTTGAATCCATTTTTGTCCTTAATCACAAGGGCCCGTCGGAACTCCTGTGTCCAGATTGAGTAATCTCTTGATCCCATGAGATGGTGGCTAATCAGCCACAACTCCGGTCCATCAGTGGCGGAGACGTAGAGAGCATCGTCGGGTTCTGGTCGGCTAGTGATGACCTTCATCGGATATGGTAAATAATTGGGTGGCAGAACTGGGTAGGGATTTGGACCCATACCCGGATTTCCTGACCCAATCGATATCCCCGCATTGACTGGTTCAGATCCTTCAGTTGGGCTTACTCCACTTGTGGCTGGTAGGTCATTGTTGGGCTGGATATTCGCTTGGCCCGCCGTAGGCAATGATGCGTTTGGGTTTGGCCCAAGGTACCATAGACTCAGTATCCATTGGTAAGGGTGACTCTCGATTGGCTGGCCCACAATGGGAGGGCCCGGTAGAAGCTGCCCTGTATTTGTCTGAGCCTAATGGGGTTGCCAAAAAAAAGGACTGGGCCTAGCCTCCGAAAAACACAGTCTGTGGATCCAGAGTCTGTGGAATTTGTAGGTTAACTCCCTCCGAGGCATGTTGATCCGTAACATCTTTTGGGGAAGACCGATCGGAAGATGATGGTTGTTTCTGATTCATGATGAGGGTAAGTGTGCAGCCTTTAGCCTTTCTTCGTCTGCTTAGAATCTAATTCCTTCGTCGGAAGGTTACCTTGTTTTTTCAGGTCCAAATTCTCGACAGGCAATCGTTGAGGACTTGCGGAAGCTAAGTCAGGAGCAAAGCCGCTCTGATACCATGAAAGAAAGCAAGATCGAAGACAAGGAGAGATGGCTTTGGGAGAAAATTCTGTGTATATTTTTCTCTGTATTGCTCAATACACAATGTACAAATTTATAATACAATGCATAAATGAATAAAGGAAATAAAATACTTTACAAATCAAATCCAATCCCACTTGATCTTTGCATATCATTCCAAACGATATCGCATATCAATCCAAATGATATCTCATATCTTCCAACACTAAAGATAAACGTTGGACTTTATTGTGGCAATGAGATGGGGCGCAAAGGATTAGAAATTTCTTGTGGCTAGTTTCTCATCATCGCCTACTTATTGATTACAAAAGGTTGAATGTAAAGTCACTGCAGATTCCTTTTGCACTTCTTATTCGCAGTCCTCTTAAACAATTTTACACGTGCTTCAGGATTGTAAGTATGCAAAAGCCATCTGGCTAAAGATTTGCTAGTAAGATTAAGGGGTGAATTCTTTGTCCCTAATCTGCACAAGTGATTGCTGGCAAATCTATCTACTTCAACAACTCTGGTGAAAGCAGCTGACTGGCCACTAGTTTTTTGTGTAAGTTGTTTGCATTTACGGAAGTTGAGAAACAAGAGATTATTTCGAATGGATTTTTCTATTCTTGGTGCACTTGTAGGCCTGATTTTGGGATATGTTATGGACATTCTTTCGACTCGTATGACTAAAAACGTAGCCTTTTTAGAAGGAGAAACGGGATATGTTTGTGGGTTAGACCATCCCTTCTTCTGGATGGATCGAACTCAATCCGAACCTGACCTCTAAAGGCAACCTGAGTCTAGGTTCAACAAGTGGGCTTCTTCGAAATGAATCAAACAATTTGCTTGTTGAGTTCGTGCAAACTGTAGGACTCTACTCTTTACTCGAAGCAAAACTTTGGGGCATATATTTGAGTATGAAAATGGCCATCTTGTTAGGCATTCGCATATCTATTTTGTAGGTGGACTCACAAGCGGCTTTCCCTTCTTTGAAAAGAAACTCCCTCTCTTAATTTTTGTGACATTCTCATTTCTCAGATTAGGAAAATGCTAGAGTATTTCAAACTGGTCAAAGTCGTACATATTTTCAAGGAAGGAAACTCAAGTGTAAATTTATTAGCAAATTGGATATTTTGATCATATGATGTGAATGACACTCTAGCATTAGATAGGCCACCGATAGATTTACTTCCTTTGTTGATAGGAGATCAAATTAGATCAAGCTTTATTAGTAGGCTAATAATTTCTTATCCAAAAAAAAGAGTAAATTCATCCTCAATCCTCAAATTATAGTAAGAAAATCTCGAATTATCCAATTGTATATCGCGAATACTTATTGTCTTATCTTGTAAATCAAATGAGCATGTCAATGGAGATCCGTGAAATAAAGTTAACACTGAAATAGCACCCAATAAATATATCAGCAACCGAATATAAATATGTAGCAAGTCAATTATTATTTATTTTTTGTAATCTCGCATTTACTCAAACTCCGAAAATACCGAACTTTAGACATCTATAAAACCCCACATCAATGGGACACAAACACATAACTTTCACAATCATACCTCAGACAATCAATCAAGCCAATATACTTGGAAATGGAGAAGGGTCAAGCCAAGCTCAGCACAATGGTCTTTTTATTGGTGATTGCATCTGGTAGGTTTCTTCTCATCTCTCGATTACTATCATCATTTCTATATGCAAAACTGGACCAATGAGATCCTCCACATTTTCCTTCCTTTAAAGGTTTTGTCGTCTCACATGCTCGAACAAGAGTAGGACCAGGAGAGGGTTGGGATCACTCGATTATGGAGGAAGACCCAGCAACACGTTGTGGTTTTTATTGTCTTCCTGATCAGCATCTCATCATTAAAAATGGCAAATGCACATGTGTTCCGGATGTGGGCCATTGATGTGTGTGAGTTTGTGCGTCTGTAAGAAGAGAGGAAGCAAAAATATAGAAGGGAATTTTGCTCTTAATAAAATGGGTTCGTACTATTGAGTATTTGACGTTTTGATGGTCTTGAATATTTTAAAGATGGTCTTGAATATTTTAAATGGTCTAAATCGATCGATATTTTATGACTAGGTAATCAAAGTGATGGTCGTTTTTCTTATGTATTGGTTGGACGAACATTGAGTATGGATAAGGAGAATAAAAAAATCTATATCTCGCCTTAAAAGACAAAGTCCCGAAAGAAATTCAGTTTGAATATTCCAATTAGGTACCCAAAGGTTGACAAGAAAAATGAAGTGCCGAAATTGAGGATATAAAGGGAAATTTGAAGATATCGAAGATCCATTCTTGTTCGTATTTCTTTCGGATCATTCGACATTAAGGGTAGATTAGAGCTTATTTTTATATATTTCCATTGAAAATAGATTATAACCTATTAATACAAAATCTGTATCCTGATGAGAGATCCACAAATAAGGGAAAATGCACTTCGACATTTTGTATAAGATGCCGAATTAAGGCAAACAAAATCCTTTGCAAAAGTAGTCGTGCATACAAGAATCTCTGCCACTCTAGCACTCTCGAGCACTAGCCAAGTGCATGACGCTATAGCACGATCTGAGCTCTAAAACTTCAGATATCGGGAGCACAAAGCTTCCCGGAAAAACCAAACGCAAGCCAGGAACGATATTGTGCATTGCCCGTAAACTCACACCAAACACCAGATTCTCATCCCTATCTCTCAACAAATTCATCAAATCCTAGGAAAAACCTGTCCATACCCACACCGAGGCTCTGGCCTCCTGATGTCAAGCGGCGAATTTTAACCGTCAACAACGAAGAAGTTGACGTGTTGACGTTAGCCCATCCGATTATGCGCAGATTGGAGTCGAGTGGTCCATGCCCAGCTAGTTGTCGCTCGTCCTTCTCAACACTCTCTTGCCACAAGCCGAGCTGTGAAGAAGCTTTGTTCTTTGCATGAAGTTGCTCCTGCGGCTTCGATCTTCAAGTGTACCCAAGAGTCCGAAGCTTTTCTGTGCAATACTAGTATGCGAACTTATGTCAACAGCAATGATGCGCGAGGTGCATTGAGATTTTATTTTGACGAGATGCTGGGGAACGACGTTGCCCCAAATCACTATACGTTTCTTATTGTTGTGAAGGGTTTGTGGCGATTGGGTCATTAACTGAAGGAGAGAAGGTTCATGGCAGGGTGTTAAAACTTGGGTTTGGGTTAGAATCATTCTTGAGGAATGCGTTGATTCACAAGTATTCGGTTTTTCGAAAAGCCAGGAGTGCACGCTTGGCGTTTGATGCGCTGTGTTGCAATTGGTTAGCTGGAATACCATGATTGATGGTCATGCGAAGAATGGGGAAGTAAATGTTGCTCGCAAACTTTTTGATGAAATGACCATAAAGGATGTCTTCAGTTAGGATTCGATAATTGCGGGTTATGTTGCAAGAGCAGACATGGGCGAGGCACGATGGTTGTATGATGGAATGTTGTTTAGGGATATCGTGTTTTGTAATGGTAAGATTGATGGGTGTGCAAGGATCAGAAATGCATCAGAGGCTTGCAGCTATTTTGATTCGATGCCTTTCTGGAATGTGGTTTCATGGAATACCCTGCTCTTTATGTACGTTTTAAAGGTTATACCGGAGTGTTTGAGTTTGTTTGATAGCATGCTACGAGAGGAAGAGATTGAACCCAATAGGGCTACTCTTGTGTGTGTTTTAACTGCATGTGCCAATACAGGGTTTCTCAATACAGGCCAGTTAGTTTGTTCTTACGTGGAGGATAATGACATTGAAGCCGACGTGCTACTTTAAACATTGACAATGTATGCAAAATGTAGCACTATGGATTAGCCAGGAAAGTGCTTGATCAGATGCCTGAAAGAAGTTATTTCTTGTGGAATGCTACGATCTAGGGGTATGGAACACATGGGCATTGCGAGAAAGCCCTGGAAATGTTCATGGAGATGGAGAAGAGAGGTCCAATGCCAATTGATTCTACCTTCATGCTATCTGCATGCACACATTCCAGAATGTTTTTGGAAGGCTGGTGGTGTTTCAACCCGATGTCTCGAGTTTACAATATCCAACCTAAAATGGAGCACTATGGTCAATGGTTGATCTTCTTTCTCAGGCTGGACTGGTGAAGGATTCGGGAGAGTTGATTAAGCAGTACCTACAAAGGCAAGATCTTCACCATGGGGTGCTCTGCTTTCTACCTGTTGGATCCATTCTCACATTAAGCTAGGAGAGATGTTGGCCAAGCGTTTGATTACGTTGGAACCAACAGATGTCTTCGAGAATGTCAGGGTGATGATGAAGGCGGCGAAGGGTTTGCAAAAGAAAATTGGGTCCAGCCTCATTCAACTTGGGGGCATTAAATCTATAGAGTCCGCAAAAGATGGCATGCCCCATCAGAGAAGTATGAATTACTTAGTGTCGAGTGAGATTGGTTCGCAAATAAAAGTGTCCTGTAGAGACTCCAGAGCAGTAAAGGATCAAAAGTAGAGAAAGACTAAACCATATTGCTGGATTTTGTCGAAGATCTGAGTTCAGTATATTTTGCAAGATTGAAGGTGAAGATCGTCAATTAGGGGTGGTTCGTTCTAGGGTGGATAGATTCTCTATTTGGAACCCAGAACCTATCTGGAACCTAGAACCTATAATGTTATAATCGGTTCCTAGTTTTTGGAACCTAGAACCTATTTTATTTTTCTGATTCAATTCCAGGGTTTATCCGAGAATCTTTTTTCTTTTGTTCCTTTTATTGGTTCATTTTTTACAGCAAAATAGTCTGAGCAACAAAATGGTTCAAAGTGAAAAAGATGAACAACATAAATCCCCATCTGCCAAAAATGACAATCCATAAGCTAAACACGTAGTCACGTACAATTACAAATGATAAAAAGTTCAAACACATAGTCACGTACAATTACAAATGATAAAAAGTTCACACATATAGTCACAAACACGTAACATAAAACATAAATTATAAAACTCAATTCCCTATTCATCCATAAAAATATTGCTCCAAATTCTAATCACCTGAAAACAAAACAAACAATATAGCTAATCACTTAACAATAATTTAAATTAAATTAGTATTTTAAAATAATTATTAGAAATACTCACCACGTAAACAAACAGCATAGTCCACTTCAACTCGTGAGCTCTATTTACCATGATCCATTTTTCAATAACTTCTCAAAAAGATGTCAAACGAACACAATCAACTACACAGAGGGAGAAGCACACGATGTTATCGACCTTATCGAAATCATCTATTTAGACACAACTACGTTATGGTTCACGATGAACAAGACCTATCAATTGTATCACTGAAACAAATTAAAATCCTCAGCATCGAAAAGCTCAATCCCAGTGAGAAAATATCGTGTAGGGCTGTCTCACCACGTTATCGCTGAGACAGTCCATTAGGCATGTGACATGTGTCAAAGCAGGTCCTACCTCTGAGGGAATTCCAATCTCTGTCTCCGTTAGTTCTGTTAACGCTTGCTCTCTCTCTCCCTCCTTTAGGAGAGAAAGAGCTCTCTCTCCCCCCATTACTGATCATGTCACAAACACAAACAACAACTTCATGAGCAGAAGCTTTCTCTCTCTCAAAATCGCCTTCGTCTTCTCATTTTCTCTGAAATCTCAAGGAACGAAGCCACTCCATTCTTGCCGTCGCCGCCGCCGTCACGTACAAGAGCCCATCAATGGCTTCGGCTTCTTTTCTTTGTCCGACGAGTGAAGATTTGCTACAGGATGGGGTTTTCCTCTCACGTCTCTCCCCAAATCGCAACGAGCTTCCGCCGTCACCTCACTCCGTTGCGTGCAAGAGCCCATCAGCAGCTCCGACTTGTTTTCTCCGTCCGACGAGCGAAAATCTGCCGGAGGTTGGGGTTTTCCTCTCGTGTCTCTCCCAAAATCGCAATAAGCTTCCACCGTCGCCTCACTTCGTCTTCTCTTCTCCTACGAACGAAGCCTCCTCTGCCATCATCTTTCAAGAGCCCATTAGCGCCTCCTGCGCGTTTTCTCCGTCTGACGAGCGAAAATGAGGTTAGGATTTTCCTCTCCTTTCATTTATATTCATGAGTCTGTACCCCCATTTGCTTAATTGGAATGAAGTTCACTTATGTCTCTCTTTGCAAAAAGTATTAAACTTTGTTGGATCAAATGTTGAGGGTTTCTTAGTTTGAGGTCTATTGAAGAATTGAAAAAATCAGTTCGGTAGTTTTAATACAATGTTTGGACGAAGTGCTTAGTTATTGTGTAGGACTGTCTCGCTACACCATCGTTGAGACAATCCATTAGGCGTATGACATGAGTCAAAGCGGGTCCCACCTCTCAAGGGGATTTTGAAAATTCCCTCCCATCTCTGTCTCCATTAGCTCCGTTAACGCTTGCTCTCTCTCTCTCCCTCCTATCAGAGAGAAGGAGCTCTCTCTCTCTCCCATCACTCTTCACGTCACAAATACAAATAAAAGCTTTACGAGCATAAGCTTTCTCTCTCCCAAAATCGCCTTCGTCTTCTCATTTTCTCTGAAATCTCAAGGAACGAAGCCGCTCCATTCTCGCCGTCGTTGTGTACAAGAGCCCATCAGCAACTCCAGCTTGTTTTCTTCATCTGATGAGCGAAGATTTGTTGGAGGTTAGGATTTTTCTCTCGCGTCTCTCCCCAAATCGCAACGAGCTTCCGCTGTCACCTCACTCCGTCGCGTACAAGAGCCCATCAGCGGTTCAAGCTCATTTTCTCCATCCGACGAGCGAAGATATGCTGGAGGTTGGGGTTTTCCTTTCTCGTCCCTCCCAAAATCACAACGAGCTTCCGCCGTCGCCTCACTTCATCTTCTCTTCTCCAATGAACGAAGCTGCCTCCACCATCGCCTTTCAAGAGCCCATCAGCACCTCCTGCTCGTTTTCTCCATCTGATGAGCGAAGATTAGGTTAGGGTTTTCTCTCCCTTTCGTTTATATTCATGAGTCTGTACCCCCATTTGCTTAATTGGAATGAAGTTTACTTATGTCTCTCTTTGCAAAAAGTATTTAACTTTGTTGGATCAAATGCTGAGGATTTCTTAGTTTTAGGTCTATTGAAGAATCGAAAAAATCAGTTTGGACCACCCGCCTGGGTGGCGCTGCTGGAACGCGCACTCTTCCTCTCGCAAAAGGTTAAGTGTTCGAATCATGGGTGCCGCAGGGTGACTTAACCGGTGCCACGTGTGTGGTGGCTAGCACGTGTCGCCCCCAGGGTTTACTCCCCGGCTGTCGGCCGTGCGGGGGTTCCCTGGGTTATAAAAAAAAAAGAAAAAAAAATCAGTTTGGTAGTTTTAATACAATGTTTGGACGAAATGCTTAGTTATTGTGTAGGACTGTCTCGCCACGCCATCGCTAAGACAGTCCATTAGGCGTGCGACACGTGTCAAAGCAGGTTCCACCTCTCAAGGGGATTTTGAAAATTTCTTCCCATCTCTGTCTCCGTTCGCTCCGTTAACGCTTGCTCTCTCTCTCTCTCCCTCCTCCAAGAGAGAAAGAGCTCTCTCTCTCCCCATCACTTTGCTCGTCACAAACACAAACAACCTCACGAGCAGAAGCTTTCTCTCTCTCAAAATTTCCTTCGTCTTCTCATTTTCTCTGAAATCTCAAGGAACAAAGCCGCTCCATTCTCGCCATCGCCGCCGCCATCGTGTACAAGAGCCCATCAGCAGCTCTGGCTTGTTTTCTCCATCCGACAAGCGAAGATATGCTGGAAGTTGGGGTTTTCCTCTCGCATCTCTCCCCAAACCGTAACGAGCTTCCACCGTCGCCTCACCCCGTCGCGTACAAGAGCCCATCAGCAGCTCTGACTCGTTTTCTCCGTCCGACGAGCAAAAATTTGCTAGAGGTTAGGGTTTTCCTCTCGCATCTCTCCCAAAATCACAACGAGTTTCCGTCATCACCTCACTTCATCTTCTCTTCTCTTAAGAACAAAGCCGCCTCCGCCATTGCCTTTCAAGAGTCCATCAGCGCCTCCTGCTCGCTTTCTTCGTCTGATGAGCGAAGATGAGGTTAGGGTTTTCCTCTTTCGTTTAGGGATAAGGACACTAGCAGTGCCTTAACTTTTGTACGGTGCTTACTTGAGTGCCATAACTTTTTTTGGCTCACTTGAGTGCCACATCGGAGTAAAATAGATCATTTGAGTGCCACTTCCGACGAAAATAGATCATTTGAGTACTACTTCCGGCGAAATCATCCTACATTGATTTTTTTACTTAATTTTACAATTTGACGTGGAATTTTTAAAAATAAATGGAAATCTTACGTGGAAATTTTTGCCCGAGAGAAGCTACGTCATTTCCTAAACTATGTACAAATCTCTCCCTCTAATAGAAACGACATTGTTTTTGGGCGTGCAATAGCCTGAAAACGACGATGTCTCGTGTAAGTGCCAAATTAGGGCTTCTCACTCGCGCGTCATCTTCCTCCTATTCATGCACGCTGGCTTCCATCCTTCGCTCGATTTCTATGAGATAATCACAAATTAAGGCTTCAATTTTGTTTGATTCCTCAACACATCATCTCTTCTAAAGCAAATCAAGCTCTCACTGCCACTCTCTCTGTACGCCCAAAGTCTCAAATCGCAGCTCTCACTGGCACGCTCTATAATGGCAGATTAGGGTTTCGATCTTTCTCCCCTTCGATCTTTGTTTTTGCTACTATTGGATAGAGACTAAAAAGGCAATGGATTGGAGGGAAAAGTTAAGGCTTGTCGGGTGACAAATCTTGGTCGACAGAGAGTAAAGGTTAGTGATTTGTTATTTTGTGTTAACTGATTAACAAAGTGAGCAAATGCTTATTCAATTTCGTGTTGTTGACAGAGTGTAAAAGCGTGGAAAAAGTCGATATCTTTGTCGATTTGGGTTTGGTGCCATAGTGTAAAGGTGAGTGCTTTAATCAATTCGTTGTTATACTCTATCGATTTGTGTTCACTAACTGAAACCCCTGATTGTTTATTGCGATTGTGGGGACCATTGTTGAAGTTGCCTATTTGTGTTGTGGTCCCCTATATCACAAAAATAATTTTTTTGTATGGGATGCAGTGTTTTTTTTTGTGGTTGTGAGGATCAAATGCTGAAGTTATTTGTTTACGTTGTGGTCCCTATTACAGAATAACTTTTTTTTGCATGCGGTGCAGTGTTTTTATTATGGTTGTAGGATTGATTACTAAAATTGAAATTGTCTGTCTGTGTTGTGGTCCTCTATTACATAAATAACTTATTTTATGGGGTGCAGTGTTAACATGGGCGATACTGATGCACCAATTAAAGTTTGATACTGTGGGAGGTTTGTGATTGAGGAAGAGTGGGAATACGCTAGTGAAAAGGTTGTTGTTATCCTTATTAGTCTTAATAAGCTATCATATAAAGACTTTAAGAAAGATATAGAGTAACAGTTGTAATGCAAAAATAGGGAAATTACAATATCAAGTACCTAGTAAGGGTCTCAAGGATGGCTTGCAATACCTACATGATGATAGTGGTGTGAGGGATCTTGTTTTATCATTATCTTCATGGTACTGATGTTTATGTGCATGCTGAATATCATGGCGATAAAGATGAGCAAGCAGTGTTAGAAGCTGATGTTGAAACCCAAGCTAGTGATAGAGTTGTTTTAGAAGGAGATGTGAAAACAGAGGAGACCGAGACTTCGCATATATATGCTGTGTTAGATTTATTTGACCAACTTGAGAATACCGGTGGCTTATCTGATGGTGAAGATACATTGCTTGAAGAATCGATTAGAATAAGCATGGGCTCTTAAGAAATTGCACTGTCGAGTGACGAAGATGAGGAAACATTAGTGCATACCATTTGCACAAGTGATGTTGATGATGAGGACATTGCACAAGCAAGGGAAGAAGTGAGGACATTTTAGCAAAGGAGAAAAGTACCATTTGGGGTGGTGAATGAGGACATTTCATTCAATAGGGACGAAAGAGCTCATGCGGTTGATGGTGATGATTCTAATAATGAGGAAAATGGGCATGATGATGGCAATATCTCTGAGCATGATGATGATGAAAATGGTGCAGTGCAGCATAGAAGGAGAAGTTAGTATCCCTCTTATGATTCAACAGGTACATCTCCTGCCTTTTGCATATCGATGAATTTTGATGATGCCAAGCATTTTAGAAATGATATTATTAGAAACTCCATCACTCAATAGAGAAATGTTAAATTCATCAGAAATACCAAGAATTTTATTAGAGCGAAGTGTGCATAAGACAATTGTCCATGGAAAAAATACGATGCATTGAATAAGAAGAGTGGCTCATTTCAAATCCGGTCACTCCGAGAGGAGCATAACTACGGTATTGTATTTGATAATAAAAGAGTGACTAGTGTGTGGTTGGCCAAACACTTTTTCAACATCATCATGGCGATGCCAGAAATCAAGACTCCTCAATTAAAACAGTTAGTGAAAGAGCAGCTAGGTGTTAATGTGTCCAAAAATCAATGCAAAAGGGTTAAGCAAAAGGCTATGAGTACGTTGCTAGATACCTACAAGGAAGAATATCCAGAGATCTAGAACTATGCTAGGGAATGTAGGCTTCAGAATCCACCTAGTAGAATTCATATAGAAGTTGTGGAGAAGCCTTTGCCTGATCATGAGACAGAGTTTCGTAGAATTTGTATATGCTTTGATGCATGTAGAATTAGATTCTTAGCTAGCTGTAAAAAAAAGTGATAGGGTCATATGGCTGTTTTTTGAAAGGATTATGCAAGAGAGAGTTATTGGCTGCAATTGGGAGAGATGGAAACAACCAAATGTTTCCAATTACTTGGGCTGTGATGAAAGTTGAGAACAAGGACAATTGGTCATGGTTTCTGAAAAATTTAATGGTTGATTTTCAAATAACTGATGGAAGAGGTTGGGCATTCATGAGCGATCAACAAAAGGTAATACCATTGAATTATTAACTTTCTAATATCATTCATGTAGCTTACAAATGTTTGTTGGTTTTGCAGGGACTAGTTCCAGCGATAGCTGAGTTGATGCAATTTGCTGAGCATAGAATGTGTGCTCGCCACATTCATGCCAATTGGGCAAAGAAGTACATAAGTGATCAACTACATAGACAATTTTGGTTGATTGCAAAGAGCACAAATATGGTAGATTTCAGAATTCACAAAGAAGCTCTAAATGCCTTGTCAACTGAAGCTTCTGAAGCATTGTTCCAAACCAAAGCAAAGCATTGGTGTAGAGTTTTCTTCAGTGAAGAATTCAAGTGTGATACCGTTGACAATAACCTATGCGAGGCTTTCAACGGCAGGTGTCGCGACCTAAAAAATTTTCATTTTTCAGGTTAATGGATTATTAAGACTAGGCTTAACTCGGGCTCTCCCAAACCCTATCAATTCGCAACTTAGATTTAAGTTTTTAACATGCAAATGTTTTCATGCTTGGAGTCGTCACTAATCAATTTGCGATAGGTCTATTAGAAACCTAAATAAAACATAGAGAGATATGTTTTATTCCTACGAACCAGAGATTCTAAGCCCGGGGACTTGATTACGCTAGATCTAGTCTAACGCCCTTTTGGTACATTTTCTTTTCAAAAATATTTTTTTGCATTGTCGCGACCCTAAAAAATTTTATCAATTTTTCTCGGGCTAATGGATTATTAAGATTGAACTTAATTCGGACTCTCCCAAGTCCTACCAATTCGCAACTTAGGGTTTAAGTTCTTAACATGTAAATATTTTCATGCTTGGAGTCGCCACTAATCATTTTATGGTAGGCTGATTAGAAACCTAAATAAAACATAGGGAGATATGTTTTATTCCTACGAACTAGAGATTCTAAGCCCGGGGACTTGATTACGCTAGATCTAATCTAACGCCCTTTCGGTACCTTTTCATTTCAAAAATATTTTGGCAGGCAGTTCGGATCAATTTTAGCTTAGGTACTAACATGTGAGGTGTTCATGCGGGTGCGCAAACCACCAATTTAACACCCAATAATTAAAGCATTAAATAAATTGCAAGTTGGGAGGAATTACTTACCTCGAATCCAGCAAGCATCTGCATTGTTAGCGAAAAATCATACAGACAATCCTAATATGATTTCTAATTAACAAGGCATTCACTCAATTTCTCTTTTTTTAGATTTTCACTTTATTTAAATGAAATCTACCTATATGCAATGACGTGCAGATATGACATGCGAAATAATGCAACCTAACATGCATACTATATGTCATGCGACAACGTGACCTAATTCTAATGATGTGCAATGATATATTTTTTTTGGTATTTTCTGATGAAATTCGGAATGAAAAATATGCCTAAATTAACATGCAATCTAATGATCTCTATTTTTGGTATTTTCTGTTTAAAATTCGAAATTCAAAAATACCTAAATTAACATGCAATCTATGATGACTTAACCTACCCTAGAATGATTTCTTTTTGGGATTTTTTATTAAAATTCGGAATAATAAATAACGTGAATAATCCGTTAGGATTTGAAATAATATCTAATTTAAATTAGGAAACATGCCACGTTAAGTCCCAATTTAAATTAAATACTTATCTCATCCTTCGGGATACATTCAAAACCTAAACATGCAAAAATCCTAATTTAAATAACAAAACAGATTTTTTTGGGTTTTGTTTTATTTGAAAAGGAAATAAATTCAAACAACTAAGGGTAACAAACACATCAAATCAACCACGCGATCCGCCAAATTCGTTTCAAACTCGGATTAGGCACAAAAATCAAATTATCGGTCATATCTAAAGGGTTATAGATATTAACGGATAATTGATCATTCGAATTTGGAAAGCTAGTGAAATTTATCATCGTATCTAAGTGATTATAGATAGGATGATAATTTCCCGTATCGCCGCGTATCGGACCTTAGGGTTAAAGTCGGATAGACGTCCCAATACGTTGCTAAATTAGGAAACGATTCCTAATTTGAATATTTCAAATATCGCCGACATCAAACATTATCCTAAAGGTATCTAATATTCCAACGTGATAATCATGCAATATTCAAAATACTCAAATTAGGAAATTGGAACATTCAGAAAATTTACTGGATATATTCAATTACCTAATTTGGATAACTTCCAAATTCGAACGTCTCGGGATCGAGCTTGCGGATCGACTGCGGATTAGGATCGACGTCGAATTCGGTGACGACGACGGTGAGGCACGGCACCGGTGGGACTCACGGCAACACCGGCGAGGGGATCGGCGTCGTCGGGATGATGGGCTCGGCAACAACACGGCTGTCCGGTGGCTGTGGGAGCGTCTGGACAAGAAGGAACGAACAGGGACCGAATCCTTCAACGTCTTGATCGCTGGACCTGCTTGCTGTTGGCGTTGGAGCGGACAAGAGTCTTGCGTTGGGGCTGTTCTCGGTAGACTTCTAGGTGTGTCGTTGATGTTGGGCTGCTGCAGGGATCCACCGGTGTTGCTGGAAGAACGTTGCACGTGCAGCGTCTCTTCAAGGCCGCAGCAACGTCAGAACATGCATGGGCAGAGAGAACGTGGACTTGGCATGTAGAAACAGCCACAGTAGCGGCGACAATCTTCTTCGGTTGACTGGGAAGGAATTGTCTGAACGTTTGTTGACTAGAGTTGGTCTTCGGTGAAGCAAGATGGGGCAACGTTGACGCAGGGGCTTCTTCTTCTACGTAAGCTGCATGGGGAGATCAACTTCAGGGCTGTAGGAGGTGTCAGTGAGGGTGGACTCCTTTGAAAGTTGACCACCAGCGTGAAGCGGCAGCAGCTACGTCGATCGTCGCTCGTCGGGTAGCACCGACAGAAGGAGGTGCAAAACCATCGATAGACAGCAAGCACCTTCGCTGGAAGTGTAGCAAGGTGGAGACGCGGCGCGACCGACGATGGAGCGACGCGGGCGACGGCTTCTCTCTCACGTGTGTGTTTTCTGAAAAATTTTTCTGATTTGTGATTGTCCCCCTAATTTGACCTAATGTGATGTTTATATAGGCTAATCCTAGGTCAAATTAAATGGGCTCTAATCCTAGTGGGCTTAGGTTAGGGCTTAGGCTTAATTAAAATTTGAATGGGCTGATTTAATTAATTAAAATGATGGGCTGAATTAACCTAAGTTTTAATTAATTAAACCAAACATACCAAATTGAGCCCAAATTAAATCAATCGAGCCTGTTTGACATTGAAATCCCGGGCCCGCGCATTCCCGAGCGATCCAATTTTGATTCGACGAAAATTAAACTCGCTCACCGTCGTCGGTCCGATGGGAAAATATGCAATTAAACTAAAATAAACCTGAACTATATGTTATGCAATTTAAATGTTTTTGTTTAGGGGTTAAAATTAATCCCTAATTTTCTATGCAAATTACACTAAATGTCGTGCCAAAATTTAGGTGTCAACAGCTGCCCCTCTTTGAAGGTGAGCTCGCAGAGGTTGCATTCAAAGACTAAATGATACCTAAATTTCCACCATGCAAATGCAATGAATGATATTTTTGTCGGGATTATGAGTCCCATTTTGAAATGCATTAAGAAATGATGCATGCTAACATAAAAGAAAAACATACCTGGAATTACTTACCTGACAGAAGCAAGATAATGCAATTCGAGGCACAACTCTGACTTTGTATGTTGTTTGGCAAATGTCTGGGCTCAGTCCCATAGGTATTGCCTGACAAACTGTTGATGAATGTGGTGATCTGCAGTTAAGTCAAATCACAGGAAGAAAGCTCAACGTATCCAACCATCACCTGGATTCGTGAGATAAAAAAAGTGTAAAAACGTTCCGACCTTTACAAACCACCTATACATCGCCATAGGTATTTGTAAAGATTTGGCCGCTGCGCCTATACATCGCCATAGGTGCGTCACGGGGGAACTGGGGAGGTTATTCCGACCTTTACATATATCTGCTCATATGCAAAGATTTGGCCGCTTCACCTATATCCTTGACTCATAGGTGAGTAACGGGGGAACACCTGGGGGTTGAGGAATATTCCGACCTTTAAGATACCTAGACATCTCCATAGGTACTCATAAAGATTTGGCCGCTTCACCTATATCCTTGACTCATAGGTGAGTAACGGGGGAACATCCAGGATGGGGAGAATATTCCGACCTTTACATATACCTGCTCATATGCAAAGATTTGGCCGCTGTGCCTATATCCTTGACTCATAGACACGTCGCGGGGGAATATCTCGAGATTAAAGAAGCATTCCGACCTTTACATATACCTGCTCATATGCAAAGATTTGGCCGCTTCACCTATATCCTTGACTCATAGGTGAGTAGCGGGGGAATACCTCAGATTAGAGAAAAATTCCGACCTTTACAAGATACCTATACATCTCCATAGATACCTGTAAAGATTTGGCCACTTCACCTATATCCTTGACTCATAGGTGAGTAGTGGGGGAATCTTCTCGAGATTGTACGAAAACAATGATTTTGGTGAACAGTGGGACTAGCCCGAATGTTCGAGGGTTCCTTGACAAAGTACCTGGATCTCATCAGAGGTACCTGAAAAGGCTTGATCAACAGACACCTGCACATCATCAAAGGCATATAGAGATCGCAACGAAAATGATCAAATATGGGACTTGACGATTGCTCGTACAGGTTAGGGATATAGAGATATACTTACCTGGGGATATCTCTGACTTCTGAGGGGGTGTCTCCTGCTAGACACAGTTTTAAGCAACATGTAATATGCATTCGCACTATCGAGAACACATAAACACATGCACTATGAATTCAACTCTTCCATGCACGATGATTTTGTCAAATCGACATTAGAAACTCCGTTGGGGAAAAATTATGACAAGACATTCCGAACTCACAAGCAGATATCTTGAACATGTCGAATGAGGGATTTTCGGTTCGAAAGGTCTTTCACTCATTCTCATTGAAAAAGGCTGATTTATGAGAATCTCTCTGTCTTACCATCATCATGTCGACAAGGGTCCGAGTATTCTCGCAAGCGGTACGACCTTACCAATCCAAGAGGTCTTTTCCAGGACTGTAACATGGGCTTGGTCAATGGCTTAGCAAAGGGGACTCTTCGAGTCGAAGCTATTGAAAGAAAATACGCTGCAATTATCTCCGGGTTTACAAGTCAAGAACCCTGCAAAATGAGACAGAAATCGACTTGCTCGCACTTCTTCGAGCTAAGCTTGTAAACATCTGAAATTCTACGTTAGTTCAAGTGTCCTAATCTGAAGAGACTTTGTAAGGGACGTAACGTAGGCTAGGCTCATGGGTTGAGAAATGAATGGATCATTTGGCTCAAAATATATGATTAGGTTGAAAGGGTTGGTGATCATCTTGGCATTGACACCGGTCTTCTTCTTCACCAAAGATTTTCTTCTCAGTAAGCACTCCATTAGCTTCGAGAGTTCATCACTTGATTTCTCTAAGACTTGTCCACTGGGGGATTTTGGCATGTCATACCTTGATATTTTTATTGGGCATTGGCCTTGCTTTTACCAGGCACACTGCTTTTTCCTGCCCTTTTTCTCTTTTTTTTTTTTTTTTTTTTTTTTTTTTGACATGCTTACAATGTAAATACTGGCCAGCTAATCTGACTGATTGACTCGCTGTTTGAACTCAAAAGCTTCTCGTCTTATCTCAATGCTTTGGATATGCTGCTTGGACAATGATAGCTTCTTGCCTTGCCCCAGTGTGGGGGATGATCACCAACTGGGTTTGTATGAAACGAATTTGCAGGCTCAATTGGGCTTAGCAAAGGGTAAATGTGTATAGGATAGAGAAAGAAATGCTCTTCGTCATCCTAAGGCACTTGAACTTCGTATGAATTCATCTGAAAAAGCAACACTCGAAGATTGATGCAAGTGAGAGCAAGAAAATTTCAATTCATTTTTTCACTTTATGATGCTGATTTACTCCAGTTTGCCCCAATATGGGGTGGTTCTTGACAGGGGTAATTTGAACAAATATCTCCAAACATTTAGGCTCAAAGAGGTTGAACAATGGATAACCTGTAGTGTTTTAAGGTAGAGAAACGAAATGCCTCTTGTCATTTCGGTCGCCGTACCTTTTGCGAGAAAACTCTTTATCTTGCAGATATGGAATTTTTCCACTCAACTCACTGGGGATTTTTCCACTTTTTCTATTCAACTCACTGGGGATTAATAAATGGGACTGTGTATAGGATAGGGCTTGCCTTTCATCATCCCGAGGCACCTCATTCGACATATTCAATTCATTCCCCGTGAGTTATAAGATTGTCTAAATGGACTTCCCCTTTGAAATCGATGATGCAAATTAACAAAATAACCATGCAGAAATTAAAGCCAATGGACACATTTCATCTTGAAATTGATTGAAATCATTTATTCATCACCGAAATGTTTGCAATTCAGAGGTATAAACCAGATACTGAAAAACTTTTGCTGCAAAATGTGAGGTTTTATCAAGGATAATACATCTTTACAGCATCAGAATTAACAGGATTTGAGAACTCACGACCGTCCATTTCTGCGAGAATCAGGGCACCTCCAGGAAGCACCTTTTTAACCACATACGGACCGATGTAGTTTGGAGCGAATTTACCTCCGGGAACAGTGAAGATTGGCAACACCTTCCTTAGGACTAGATCATTTACCTCGAAGTGCCTTTGATGCACTTTTTGATTGAAAGACTTACCTACTCATGCGGCAACTGGATTGGGCGTTTCGTCTCACTTTCGGGAAGGGTTGCCCCTATTTTCACTTCTTTGGTCTCTCCGGAATCACCCAGATTGACGGTGATAGTTTGATCTACCGTCACGACTTTAGGTCTTTCATGGTGCTCTAGGTCACGCTGAATATCTGAGGAATCATCAAGTTCTCCGGCATCATCGACATCAAGCTCGGTAACGCATAACTCCTCAGTCTGGACCGTTCCCATACCCTCATGTGTCACAAGATTGCCCCTGAAACATAAAGTAAGGGGTTCAGAAGGACAAACAGGGCTAAGCATTGCATTCTTTTTTTGTAAATTTTTCTGACTTTGTTTTTTTTTATTTTGTTTTGTTTTCTGAAATTCATTTCGAAAAAGTTTTAACACGAGGAAACATGAAGAAGCCCAGGCCTCAGAATTCTCCTTGGACTATATTTTCTTTTATCGGTTGGATATCATCACCGGGCTGGTTTGATGTACCTCAACATGCCCTCAAAACTGGAATAAAACTTGTAATTTCATTAAATCTTTTGAAATGAATTACATTTATTGAATTGAAATTGCAATAATCAAATCCTAAGAACGGAAACAGAAAGCAGCACCCGAAACGGGGCGAATCCTAGAAAGCAATAAAAATTCCCACGCAGGGGAGTGTGCGGAAAAGGAAAAGTGTTACTCTTGTGGGCCTGTGCCCATTCCCTCTAACAGTCCTTCTTCGATAGTTCCGATGAAGACGTCGTCGAACAGGGTAGTGATTCCCTCTATCGCCTCGTCGGGGTCTTCTATCTTTAGATCATCCATACCTCCCCATCCGTCAGGGACAATGTCGCGGGGATCCGAATAAAAGCTTTGGGGCGCCGAGTACTTCACATAGTAATCAAACTTGCCACTCGGTTGCCCCAGCGTGTCGATTACTTCCGTCTCTTCGTGCATCATCCTCGCCGGACCTGGAAACGTGGTGCGGATATGTGGAGGCATCCTACCACGCGCAGGCTCTTCACTATTCGACCCTTGGTTGGATCGCTGTACGTTCTGCTCAACTTCTCGACCTTGGCCTTGACCATATCCGTGTCTCTCATTGTTCGGCGTGGTTGGCCCTTGATACCCCAATCCAGCAGTGCGGGGTCTTTGAGAGGCTTCGATTGGTCGGCGGATACCCTGACCTTCCCTGCCAAGGCCTTCGCCTGGAATAAAACCATGGGACACCATTACTCTTCCGACCATGACAGCAGCATTCGACACCTCAGGGACTGGCGGCGATGATCCTCTAGACGCATGAATGGTCGATACGAGTTCGAGCGACTGATAGCTCGATTCAATTTTGCAATCCGGCTCAACATAGGGGATAGCCGTGGCATGATAGATTGGATGCTCCTCTTCGCCATGTACAGTGACTAACTTCTTTTCTACCACGAACTTCACTTTCTGATGCAGACTGGATGGCACAGCTCCAGCAGTATGAATCCATGGGCGACCAAGCAGAAAGTTAAATGCAGTGGGAATGTCCATAACCTGGAATAAGACATTAAACATCGTCGGCCCAATCTGTATGTCGAGAGGGATTTCTCCCATAACTTCCTTCTTTGTTCCGTCGAAAGCTCGCACGGAAGTCTTCGCAGCATTGATTCTAGACGGATCAATCTTGAGGCGATGTAGAGTCGCAAGTGGACATATGTTCAAGGCTGAACCATTGTCAATTAGAACCCGGGCTACGTGCGAGGCCTTGTATTTGACGGAGATGTACAGGGCTTTGGTATGTCCTCTGCCTTCTAGAGGGAACTCCTCATCTGAAAAGGCTATGAGGTCTTTGAGGAGTATGGAACCCACAAACTCTTCCAGTCGTTCATGATCGATCGTCTCAGGCACGTGAACTTCACTTAACACCTTCATTAGGGCCTTCTGATGTTTGACCGATGTTTGAAGAAGTTCAAGCAGGGAGATTTGCGCAGGCATCTTACGTAGTTGCTCGACGATGTTGTATTCACTAGCTTTGATCACCGCCAGAAACTCCTTAGCCTCTTCATCAGTAACCGGTTTTGCGGGTTGAGCATTGGCTTGGCCATAAGCACGTCCGGACCTAGTGACCAGATCAACATCGAGGCTGTAGGACCAAGGAACTGCCCTATCATTCGAGTATTCATAAGGTTGAGGAATCTCGATCACTATCCCTTCAACAGTTGCGGGGGTGCTTATTACGATCTCTTCGTCATCAGTCGCGTCCTCAAGCGGAGGCATGTCCTCGAGCAAAGGATCGAGCTGGTCCTTCCCGGTGTTCAACGTAGCGAGTTCTTCGTCCCAGTTAATGACAACCTCGGAGATAGTACAGACGATGCCCGTATGGTCAGCATAGACGATCATCCCAGCTTCTACCATCCTTGAGATTCTCTCTCTCATGACAGCCAGGGAGATAATTTCATCACTCGGGTAATAACCAGCCTTTACCAACCCACCATAGACGTCAGTGGTGTGTACCTTGACGTTCTTGGCTCGACCAGCATTGAAACTGAATACGGCATTCACATTACCCGCGTGATCAGGGAGCGGGTTACTCTGAACATTTGGCTTGACGGGTTGGAACGAGAACGCTTTCGTGTCAAGGAGGTTTTGGATTCGGTGCTTGAGGACAGAACAATCATCGGTTGAGTGCCCGACCTCGCCAGTGTGATAGTCGCATTTCTTCGATGGGTCGAATCTATAGAACTTCTCAGGATTGGGCCGCTTTGGCTCGGTAGTAAGCAAGCCTTTCTTCCGGAGCACCGCCAATACTTGTGACAATGAACCAGGGAGGGGGGTGAATTGTCTCCTGTTGTTCCACCTCTGGAACGGTTGACGGCTCGTGTTCTGATGCTGAGCTTCAGCCACCTGAATTGCCGGGGCTGGGTTAGTGTTCCGCCGGCTTGGTTGGTTGTATGTCACGTTCACCTCAGCAGCCGGTTCTTTCTCCTTTCTTGCACTGAATCTCTTGGTTGACGAAGACGACTCGACAAACCATCCATCTTTCAGTCCTATCTCGATTTGCTCGCCTATAGGGATGAGCTGGTTGAAGTTGTCAGCTGGAATTGCCACCATTCGATTACGGTATTCGAACGGGAGAGTTTTCACGAACATCCTCTTCAGCTCACTGTCAATTGGTTCTGGGACGACCTGAGCGGCTAAATTCCTCCACCTGATGGCATAGTCTTTGAAAGACTCGGTCTTCTTCATTTGAGCACGCTCGAGATCATCACGAGTGGGAGTGATGTCCGTTATGAACCGGTATTGCTTCAGGAATGCCTCACTAGCTTCCTTCCAGGTTTTGAGGCTATTGATCTTTTTCAAGAGGTACCAGTGCAGAGCAGGGCCGGTCAAGCTTGCTTGGAATGCATGGATCATCAGGAGCTCGTTGTCAACATACGAGGTCATTTGCACATGGTACAACTGCAGGTGGGCTTTCGGGCACGTAGTACCATTGTATTTGTCAAAGTCCGGCATCTTGAACTTCTTCGGGATTTTGATCTGTGAGTACATGGACAGATCAATTGAGGGTGAATCCTGCGAACCTTCTAACTGCTTAACCCTCTCCTCGAGCTTGTTGACTCTTTCATCAGGTTTGGTTTTGTTGACGACTATCTGGACAGGGTCATCTTCTAACTCAGGCATATCATCATCCTCTTCGAGATCAACACTCTTTACACCTTTATGCTTCGGGACCGATATTTCAGGGGATGCTGGAACAGGGATCGACCGAAGAGCCTTGATCTCGGCGGTCATTTGTTGCATTGCGATGGCAAGTTGCTTGATCTGGTCTTGCATACCGTCAACGCGCTCCTGTAACTCAGTTTGATCGGCCATTCTCGCTCTTGACCGTGTGCGAATAGGGGAACGTGATCGGTCCGTAGTTACCTGATTTGAAAATGGAACAGGGCATACATAAGTGTCAAGCAAACATTATACGCCGATCCATGACATTGGTCTAATCGCTTTGAATTAAAAAGACTTCTTTATTGAAATGACGAAAGTTTTTACATCAATTACTGACTTGAAATGAAATTGAATTAAAAACAAATGACTCGATTCCTAAACAAACTTAAACTGGAAATGAAAACAGATTCAAGCTTTTTAATTAGCTTGATCTATAGACATATGGGAGGCGACATCCTTCTTCAACTGCTCATAAGCCCGGGCTATCTTGGCTGCCTTTTCTTCGGCTTCTTCGACCTTCCTTTTGAGACGGTTGTTCTCTGAGCGGTTGGCGGACTTGAGAGGCACCTTGGGTATCTTCGGGAGTAGCTCCTGAGGAATCTTGTGCCGTCGGATATACTTGGTCGTCGCGAAGTAGGATTTCTGCTCCCCCTTTAATTCTCCTTCGGGTCGAGCTATCTTCAGGAGACGACACTTCTTCCACATCTTTTGGAGCTGAGCTACGGTCTCTTCATGCTCCTCACCCTGGTCAGAGAAATCGACACGGAGGAGCTCGGGTTGTAACACCGGAGGGAGCCCCTGAAGAATCTGGTACTGACGAGACACTCTGGCGGGGTAGTACTCGATCGCGCCAGTGAAACCCAAAAGTGGTACCGGTCCAACACCATTACACGTGAGCCGAGCTTCTTCGACTTTGAACCAGTTAGCATGCCATTGGAAACCTTGGGGTCGAGCGTTTTTCATAAAAATGATCCACTCGGAGTAGTGGTAATCGGGTGCATTGTCTTGTTTTTCTTTATAGCTTAAAACAGGATGACTGGAATCACTGAGTTCGGGTATTTCAAGTAAATTGCCACACCCCTTTATGTGAGACAAAAACCAGATTTGCAAAAGTTCGATGGGTGCATGAAATATCTTGTCGCCGCTTTGCTTGAATTTTGTGAGAGAAATGAAAGTTTCAGCTAAAACGGTGTTGACAAAGTTCTTTTCAAGACAGACTTGTTGTACCAACCATGCAATTGACGGGTTACATGCATTCTTACAGTGAGGGAAAATGATGAACCCGAAAAATGCTAGTAAAAAGATTCTGCCCCTTTGAAAAGATGTGGCATTTTCAAAACATTGACTCATGAAGGAAAACGGACATGTTCCACGGTTTGCTTTCAAAACTTTTGCCAGTTCATCTTTCCCGACATTCAAAAATTCTGATAAGATTAATGTGGAATCGACTCCCAAAGGTGGTGTAATTAACCCCGATCCCAAAGGTTTTCCAATGAGCAGGCTATACTCTTCCAAAGTCGGGGTGAGCTCATGCTTACCGAATATAAAGGTGGCTGTCTCGGGGCACCAGAAGTGGGCTAATGCTCGAACGAGGCCGGTACGGATTTTGACTTCCAGTAGGGGGAGCAGCCTCCCGACGTGACCCTCGACTAGCTTGCGGTTGGTTGGACTGAGTAGGTTCCACCAGGCACGGAGCTCGTCCTTAGGAGCGTCAAGAATCCGGATGTCTGCCACTCCCATAGTGTATAGACCAAGACTCACGACCGACCTAACGTCATGGACCGACCAAAGAAAAACGAAACATAAATAAATTGCAAGATAAGGGTTGAAGAAATCTTACTTCACCGGGTAGGAAAAATAGCAATCACATAGACATGCGCATGAAATGTGAGGTTCGATTTCTACCTAGACTCTGGCTTGCAAAATGGAGACGAGAGGATTACCGAGCTAAACCAGTCATGGTGGTGGTTAGGCTGGGATTCCCCTGACTCCGGCTTAGTCAAAGAGCCGACCCGGGTTGAGTGGGATACAACCGTGGTGGATACTCAATGACACCTTGAAAAAAATTTTCGGGACCGAGGAGGGCGACCCGTACCATATGGTTTTGGTCGGGGTATCCACTATCTCAGTACCATCTTAAACCTATGCCGCCCAGGTCCGGCAGCGGGTAGTGTGTGCAGTGTAGTGAAGATGTAAGGCATGCACAACAGGTTATATCAAACAGCGCTTCGTGCATAAAATAAACCATACATTCAACCACCTCCCTGCAAAACAAGGGTTAACAATCACGCCTCCCCTTATACCTCCCATACTGCAAGAACATTTAACACCTTAAAATGTTAAGGACGTACCTGGGATCCTCGCTGCCAAACAAAAACTATTTTTGAAATGAAAAACTGGCCTAAGTCCACTAAGAGTTTTAACTCAAGTCCCCAGCGGAGTCGCCAAGCTGTCGCGACCCTAAAAAATTTTATCAATTTTTCTCGGGCTAATGGATTATTAAGATTGAACTTAATTCGGACTCTCCCAAGTCCTACCAATTCGCAACTTAGGGTTTAAGTTCTTAACATGTAAATATTTTCATGCTTGGAGTCGCCACTAATCATTTTATGGTAGGCTGATTAGAAACCTAAATAAAACATAGGGAGATATGTTTTATTCCTACGAACTAGAGATTCTAAGCCCGGGGACTTGATTACGCTAGATCTAATCTAACGCCCTTTCGGTACCTTTTCATTTCAAAAATATTTTGGCAGGCAGTTCGGATCAATTTTAGCTTAGGTACTAACATGTGAGGTGTTCATGCGGGTGCGCAAACCACCAATTTAACACCCAATAATTAAAGCATTAAATAAATTGCAAGTTGGGAGGAATTACTTACCTCGAATCCAGCAAGCATCTGCATTGTTAGCGAAAAATCATACAGACAATCCTAATATGATTTCTAATTAACAAGGCATTCACTCAATTTCTCTTTTTTTTAGATTTTCACTTTATTTAAATGAAATCTACCTATATGCAATGACGTGCAGATATGACATGCGAAATAATGCAACCTAACATGCATACTATATGTCATGCGACAACGTGACCTAATTCTAATGATGTGCAATGATATATTTTTTTTGGTATTTTCTGATGAAATTCGGAATGAAAAATATGCCTAAATTAACATGCAATCTAATGATCTCTATTTTTGGTATTTTCTGTTTAAAATTCGAAATTCAAAAATACCTAAATTAACATGCAATCTATGATGACTTAACCTACCCTAGAATGATTTCTTTTTGGGATTTTTTATTAAAATTCGGAATAATAAATAACGTGAATAATCCGTTAGGATTTGAAATAATATCTAATTTAAATTAGGAAACATGCCACGTTAAGTCCCAATTTAAATTAAATACTTATCTCATCCTTCGGGATACATTCAAAACCTAAACATGCAAAAATCCTAATTTAAATAACAAAACAGATTTTTTTGGGTTTTGTTTTATTTGAAAAGGAAATAAATTCAAACAACTAAGGGTAACAAACACATCAAATCAACCACGCGATCCGCCAAATTCGTTTCAAACTCGGATTAGGCACAAAAATCAAATTATCGGTCATATCTAAAGGGTTATAGATATTAATGGATAATTGATCATTCGAATTTGGAAAGCTAGTGAAATTTATCATCGTATCTAAGTGATTATAGATAGGATGATAATTTCCCGTATCGCCGCGTATCGGACCTTAGGGTTAAAGTCGGATAGACGTCCCAATACGTTGCTAAATTAGGAAACGATTCCTAATTTGAATATTTCAAATATCGCCGACATCAAACATTATCCTAAAGGTATCTAATATTCCAACGTGATAATCATGCAATATTCAAAATACTCAAATTAGGAAATTGGAACATTCAGAAAATTTACTGGATATATTCAATTACCTAATTTGGATAACTTCCAAATTCGAACGTCTCGGGATCGAGCTTGCGGATCGACTGCGGATTAGGATCGACGTCGAATTCGGTGACGACGACGGTGAGGCACGGCACCGGTGGGACTCACGGCAACACCGACGAGGGGATCGGCGTCGTCGGGATGATGGGCTCGGCAACAACACGGCTGTCCGGTGGCTGTGGGAGCGTCTGGACAAGAAGGAACGAACAGGGACCGAATCCTTCAACGTCTTGATCGCTGGACCTGCTTGCTGTTGGCGTTGGAGCGGACAAGAGTCTTGCGTTGGGGCTGTTCTCGGTAGACTTCTAGGTGTGTCGTTGATGTTGGGCTGCTGCAGGGATCCACCGGTGTTGCTGGAAGAACGTTGCACGTGCAGCGTCTCTTCAAGGCCGCAGCAACGTCAGAACATGCATGGGCAGAGAGAACGTGGACTTGGCATGTAGAAACAGCCACAGTAGCGGCGACAATCTTCTTCGGTTGACTGGGAAGGAATTGTCTGAACGTTTGTTGACTAGAGTTGGTCTTCGGTGAAGCAAGATGGGGCAACGTTGACGCAGGGGCTTCTTCTTCTACGTAAGCTGCATGGGGAGATCAACTTCAGGGCTGTAGGAGGTGTCAGTGAGGGTGGACTCCTTTGAAAGTTGACCACCAGCGTGAAGCGGCAGCAGCTACGTCGATCGTCGCTCGTCGGGTAGCACCGACAGAAGGAGGTGCAAAACCATCGATAGACAGCAAGCACCTTCGCTGGAAGTGTAGCAAGGTGGAGACGCGGCGCGACCGACGATGGAGCGACGCGGGCGACGGCTTCTCTCTCACGTGTGTGTTTTCTGAAAAATTTTTTCTGATTTGTGATTGTCCCCCTAATTTGACCTAATGTGATGTTTATATAGGCTAATCCTAGGTCAAATTAAATGGGCTCTAATCCTAGTGGGCTTAGGTTAGGGCTTAGGCTTAATTAAAATTTGAATGGGCTGATTTAATTAATTAAAATGATGGGCTGAATTAACCTAAGTTTTAATTAATTAAACCAAACATACCAAATTGAGCCCAAATTAAATCAATCGAGCCTGTTTGACATTGAAATCCCGGGCCCGCGCATTCCCGAGCGATCCAATTTTGATTCGACGAAAATTAAACTCGCTCACCGTCGTCGGTCCGATGTGAAAATATGCAATTAAACTAAAATAAACCTGAACTATATGTTATGCAATTTAAATGTTTTTGTTTAGGGGTTAAAATTAATCCCTAATTTTCTATGCAAATTACACTAAATGTCGTGCCAAAATTTAGGTGTCAACATGCATGCAGTTTGGATCCATTTTAATTTAGTCACTAACATGTGAGATGTTCATGCGGGTGCGCAAACCACCACTTTAACACTCAAGAAAGCATTAAATAAATTGCAAGTTTGAAAGAATTACTTACCTCGAAGCAACGTAAGCATCTGCATTGTTAGCTAGAAAATCACATCAATAATCCTAATATGATTTCTAGTTAACAAGCAATTCACTCAATTTTTTTGGATTTTCACTTATTTAAATGAAAACTAATCTATATGCAATGACGTGCAAAAATTGACATGCGATTAATGCAACTTAACATGCAAACTATATGTCATGCGACGACGTGACCTATTGCTAATGACGGATAAATGATTTATTTTTGGTATTTTTTATCAATGAAATTCGGAATTAAAAAATGCCTAAAATAACATGCAATCTAATGACTTCTTTTTTTGGTATTTTCTATTAAAATTCGAAATTAAAAAATTACCCAAATTAAAATGCAATCTATCCTAAGGAAAATAATTTATTCTATCCTAAAACAACTCATTCTTTTTTTTTTTGGGATTTTCATGGAAATTCGAAATTTAAAAATAACCAAAATAATCTATTAAGATTAGAATAATACCTAATTTAAACTAGGAAATAGATTATCTCATGTCCTAATCTAAATTAAATAATTACCCTATCTTCTAGATATATTTATGGTTCCCTAAACATGTAAAACTTCTAATTTAAATCTAACTAACAGATTTTTTTTAATTTTCTTTTTAAAAGAAAGCAATTAAACAAACAAAAATAGCAACCACATTCAAACCAATCACGCAATCTGCAAGATTCGTCTTATCAAACTCAGATTAGGCAAGCAAATCGAACTAACGGTCATATCTATAGGGTTATAAATATCGACGGAAAGTTGATCATTTAAATTTGGAAAGCGAATAAAAATCAGTATCATATCCAAGTGATTGTGGATTGGATAATAATTTTCCGTATCGCCGCATATTGTACTTTAGGGATAAGGTCAGATAATCGTCCAGATACGTTGCTAAATTAGGAAAATTATCCTAAGATATCTAATTATCCACCAAATATTCACGAAATATTCCAAATATTCAAATTAGGAAATTAAATATTCAAAAGTGTACCGGATAATATCATTACCTAATTTGCAGATAATTTCCAAATTCGAATCGACCCGGGATCGAGTTTGCGGATCGGGATCGGGACTAACTTTGCGGATTAGGATCGGGACAATCGGGGTGGACAACAACGAGGCACGGCAGCACCGGCGGGACTGCTCCGGTGGGTCCGGCGGTGGCTGGTGGCAGGACGGCAACCGTGGCTGTTTCGGTGAAGTTGTTCGTCGCGAACGTCTAGGCAGTGATCGGCATGGTGGGAGGCTACTGCGGTGGGGCTGCTCCGGCGGGAATGGTGCAGGCGATGGCGGTTGACGCTCCGGGACAGTGGCGCGGTGAAGTGACACTCAGTTAATTAGACAACAACTATGGTGGCTCGCCAAAGGAGATCCTAGTAAATTAATTCTTGGTCTTTTAGTTTGACCAAATAATCTCCACCAAGAATCACGACCTTTTGCTTCTTTCTCAAGACTTCACAGGCAATTCACCATGCAATAGGAGACAAATTCCACCGCTTTGACCAAAAGCCAAAACAAGTCACGATCTTTGCTTTGTCAATCAGCCTTGGGACAATTTTGGGTTGTCTTCTATCACCGTGGGAACTCACTATTAGGGACTACGAGGACGCCGAGGAGATTCAGACTCATGAGAACCTGCATGACACACTGAAGAAGCTCGTCGGGACAGTAGGCTCGATGGACTCGGCAGCAGCAAGTCTTCGGAGGCGTGGTCATAGGTCTCGCCACGAGAGAGGGGAGTTTGGCCACAAAGGACTTGCCGAGCTCACTCTTTTTCTCTTAATTTTCTCTATAAATTCTGATATGAAAATCTCTATCTCCCCCTAAAAATCTGACCTAAACAAATATATATAATGCTAACTTAGGTCAATTAGATGGACTCTCTAGTCCTAATGGGCTTATGCTTGGGCTTAGGCTCTAATTTTCATTTAAGTGGGCTGAATTAATTTGAGTTTTAATTTAATTAAGTATAATAAACTAAATTAAGCTCAAATTAAAATAACCGAGCCCGTTTAACTTGTGATTTCCGGTCCTTGTCTTCCGAGCGAGCCGAGTCTCGTTCGATGAATTTTAAGTTCATTAGCTACTGCCGGTCCGATACAAAATGCAATTAATCTAAATGGACCTAAACTATATGTTATACAATTTAAATATTTTTGTTTAGGGGTTAAAATTTAATCCCTAATTTTCTATGCAAATTACACTAAATGATTGCCAAAATTTAGGTGTCAACAGCTGCCCCTTTTTGAAGGTGAGCACATAGAGGTTGCATTCAAAGATTAAATGATACCTAAATTTCAACTATGCAAATGCAATGAATATTGTTTTTGTCAGGATTATGAGTCATATTTTTAAAATGCATTAAGAAATGATGCATGCCAATGTGAATAGAAAACATACCTGGAATTACTTACCCGACAGGAATGATAGCGCAATTCGAGGCACGACTCTGATTTTGTATGTTGTTTGGCAAATGTTTGGGCTCAGTCCCATAGGTATTGCCTGATACACGTTGATGAACTTTGGTAATCTGCAATTCAGTCAAAACATACGAAGAAAGCTCGACGTATCCAATCATCATCTGGGATTCGCGAGAGTAGTTTTTTTAGCAAAAATGTAAAACGTTCTGACCTTTACAAACTACCTATACATCTCCATAGGTATTCGTAAAGATTTCGCCGCTGCGCCTATACATCACCATAGTTGCATCACGGGGGAACTTTTTGAAATCAAGAGGATATTTCGACCTTTATAAGATACCTATACATCTCCATAGGTACTCATAAAGATTTGGCCGCTTCACTTGTACATTTCATAAGTGATCTGTGGGAGAACATCTGGGATAGGGAGGATATTCCGACCTTTATGAGATACATATACATCGCCATATGCATTCATAAAAATTTGGCCGCTATGCCTATACCATCTTCATAGGCATGTCATAGGGGAATACCTGAGATTAGAGAAATATTCCGACCTTTACATGATACTTATACATCTCCATATATACTTGTAAAGATTTGGCCGCTACGCCTATACCTTCTTCATAGGCGTGTCACGGGAGAATCTTCTCGAGAATATGTGATTTGGTGAATAAAGGAGCTAGCCCCGAGTGTTCAAAGGCTCCTTGACAAAATACCTGGATATTATCAGAGGTACCTGAAAAGGCTTGATTAATAGATACCTAAACATCATCAAAGGCATCTAAAGATCACAACAAAATGATCCAATATGGGGTTCGACGATTGCTCGAACAGGTTAGAGATACCTGGATAGTCATAGACATCCAATGGATATAGATATACTTACCTGGCGATATCTCTGACTCTTGAAGGTGTGACTCCTGCTAGACACGATTTTAGGCAACATGTAATATGCATTCGTGCACTATCAAGAACACCTATACACATGCACTATGAATTCAACCGATTTTCATGCATGACGATTTTGTCAAATCGTCATTAAAAAATTTCATTGGGAAAAATCATGATAAGACAATCCGAACTCACAAGCGGGTGTCTTGAAAATGTCGAATGAGGAACTTTCGGTCCGGAAGGTCTTTCACTCATTTTTATTGGAAAAAGCTGATTTATGAGAATCTCTTTATCTCACCATCATCATGTCGACAAGGGTCTGAATATTCTCGCAAGCGATACAACCTTACCAATCTGAGAGGTCTTTGTTAGGAATGTAAGATGGGCTTGGTCAATGGCTTAGCAAAAGAGACTCTTCGAGTCGAGGCTATTGAAAGAAAATACTTTGCAATCGTCTCCAGGTTTACAAGTCAAGAACTCTGCAAAATGAGATAGAAATGAATTTGCTCGCACTTCTTCGAGCTAAGCTCATAAACATCTGAAACTCTACGTTAGTTCAAGTGCCATAATCTGAAGAGACTTTGCAAGGGACGAAATGTAGGTTAGGTTTATGGATTGAGAAATGAATGGATCATTAGGCTCAAAATATGTATAATTGGGGTGAATAGGTTGGTGATCATCTTGGCACTGTCACCGGTCTTCATCTTCACCAGGGATTGTCTCTTCGGTAGATCCCCCATTGGCTTTGAAAGTTCATCACTTGATTCCTTTGAGATTTGTAGGACTACTGCTCTACTGGGGATGATTTTGATATATCATATCCTGACATTTTTATTGGGTATTGGTCTTGCTTTTACCAAGCACACTGTTTTTTCTTGCCCTTCCCCTTTTTTTTTCGACACATGTCGCTTACAATGTAAACACTAGCCAACTATATCTGACCGAATGGCTCGCTGTTTGAACTTAGAAGCCTCTCGTCTTCAATTGACACTTCGGATATACTGCTTGAACAATGATGACTTTTGCCTTGCCCCAGTGTAGGGGATGATCACCAACTGGGTTTAAGGAAACGAATTTGTAGGCTCAATTGGGCTTAACAAAGGATAAAGTGTGTATAAGATAAAGAAAGAAATGCTCTTTGTCATCCTAAGGCACTTGAACTTCGTATGAATTCATCTGAAAAAGCAACACTCGAAGATTGATGCAAGTGAGAGCAAGAAAATTTCTACTCATTTTTTACTTTATGATGCTGACTTACCTCCAGTTTACCCCGATGTGGAGTGGTTCTTGACAGGGGTAATTTGAAAGAATTTCTCCAAATGTTTAGGCTCAAAGTGGCGAAACAATGGATAACTTGTAGTGTTTAAGGTAGAGAAATGAAATGCCTCTTATCATTTCGGTCGCGTTACCTTTTGCGAGAGAACTCTTTACCTTGCAGATATGAAATTTTTTCACCTCAACTCACTGAAGATTAGTACATGGGACTGTGTATAAGATAGGGCTTGCCTTCCATTATCCTGATGTACCTCATTCGACACATTCAATCCATTCCACATGAGTTATTAGATTGTCTAAATAGACTTTCCCTTTGAAGTCAATGATACTGATCGACAAAATAACCATGCAGAAATTAAAGCCAATGCAAACATCTTAACTTGAAATTGATTGAAATCATTTATTTATCAGTGAAATGTTTGCAATTCAAAGTATAAAACCTAACACTTGAAAACTTTTGCTGCAAAACGATAGATTTTATCAGGGATAATATATCTTCACAGCATCAGAATTAACAAGAGTGGAGAACTCACGACCGTCCATTTCTGCGAGAATCAGGGCACCTCCGGGAAGCACCTTTTTAACCATATATGGACCGATGTAGTTTGGAGCAAATTTATCTCCAGGAACAGGAAAGATTGGGAGCACCTTCCTTAGGACTAGATCATTTATCTCAAAGTGTCTTGAACGCACCTTTTGGTTGAAGGATCTAGCTATCCTCTGCTGATAGGTTTGACCGTGGCAAATGGCTTTCAACCGCTTTTCATCAATTAGGTTCAACTGCTCATGCCTTTGTCACATCCATTCTGCTTAAGACAACTCTACCTGAGATAAAACTCGCAGGGAAAGGATCTCTACTTCAATGGGCAGGACTGCTTCCATGCCATACACCAAGGAAAAAGGAGTTGCACTGACAGAGGTTCGGATAGAAGTCCTATACGCCATTAATGCAAATGGTAATCTTTCATGCTAGTCACGATAATTTTCAACCGTTTTGGCCAGGATCTTCTTGATGTTCTTATTAGCGGCTTCAGCTACTCCATTCATCTGTGAACGATAGGAAGATGAATTCAGGTGCTGGATCTTGAACTCATTGAACAACTGATCCATGAACTTGTTGTTCAAATTCGTCCCATTATCGGTAACAATGGCTTTGGGGACACCATAACGAGCGATTATGTCTCGCCTGACGAATCTTACAACGTTTCTTGCAGTGACGTTTGCATAAGATGTCGCCTCAATCCACTTGGCGAAATAATCAATCGCGACCAAGATGAATTGGTGTCCATTCGATGCCTTGGGATTGATTGGGCCAATCATATCGATGCCTCACATTGAAAAAGGCCATGGCTCGGACACTTGGTGTAATTCCGTCAGGGGAACATTTATTTTATCCCCGTGAACTTGATGACAATGACATCTTCGAACATATTGGATATAGTCACTTTCAAGACTGAGCCAATAATAACCTAGCCTCATGATCTTCCTGGCTAGCATGTGGCCATTCATGTGTGGACTACATATCCCTTCGTGTACTTTTTGCATGATCCTAGTAGCTTCAACTGCTTTTACACACCTTAATATGGTCGAATCATAAGATCTTTTGTACAGCTTTTCACCATTGACAAAGAATTTTGAAGCCATTTTCATTATGTACTTCCTATCGGCCGGAGTGCTTCCTTCATGAAATTCTTATCTCTGAATGTAGTTCATGATATTGTAATACCATGGCTTTTCGTCGGGTTCTCCGTTCACAACCATACAGTAGGCAGGTTTTGTTAGGACTTCAATCTTCAAGGGTTCTACCTCTACTCCACCAGTTACTTGCAGTATAGATGATAACGTAGCTAACGCATCAGCAAACTGATTATGAGACCTCGACAAATATTCAAAAGAGATGTCTTTGAATTCCTTTATGATTTCTTTGAGGTATTTATGATGCGGCACTAGTTTGGGGTCTCTTGTCTTCCACTCGCCTACAGTTTGGAGAATAATCATAGCGGAATCACCAAACACTTTCAACTTGATTATCCTCATTTTCCACTGCGGCTTAAAGTCCGAAGACGTAAGCTTCATACTTAGCTATGTTATTGGTACACAGGAACACCAACTTAGCTGCTGCTGGATAATGCTGCCCATCTGGGGATATCAAAATTGCCCCAGTACCGGAACCAGCCAAGTTCACGGCTCCATCGAAGAACATAGTCCATGTATCTTCCTTTATTACCAGAACGCAATCTTCTGGAGAATATCTATCATCGTCGGAGATTCCAGGATTTTCGGCTAATACATCAGCAATTACTCAGCCTTTAACTGATTTTGTGGCATTATCTGGACATCAAATTCTGAAATCAAAATCTGTCATTTGGCTAGCTTCCCTACCAAAGCCGGTTGATTAAGTAAATATTTGATGGGATCATTCTCTGCCACCAGCAAAGTCTGGTGATGCAACGTATACTATCTCAACCTATGAAGCACTCATACTAGTGCAACGCAAGTCTTTTCGGCTTTAGGATAGTTCAACTCCGAGACGGTAAACTTCTTACTTAAGTAATAAATGACTCGCTCTTTTCCATCTTCATGATTTTTCTGGGCTAGCATCGCATCCAAAGACTCGCTATGAATCGTGAGATGGAGGATCAGAGGCTGGCCCGGCATTGGTAGGACTAGCACTGAGGGTTTCATCAAGTACTGCTTCAGTTCATTAAACGCTTCCTGGCAATTATCGTTCCACTCCACTTGAGCATTCTTCCTTAGAAGTTTGAAGAACGGTTTAGCAGTTTCAAAAAGCTGGGAAATAAAACGGGCTATGTAGTTCAATCTACCCAGGAGGCTCCGCACTTCTTTTACGGTCGATGGGGGTTGCAGCTCACATATGACCTTTATCTTGGAAGGATCGACTTCAATGCCCTTACTGCTTACTATGAACCCAAGTAATTTGCCTGACGTTGCTCCAAATATGCACTTCGCTAGGTTAAGACGGAGTTTAAACTCACGGAGTCGGTCGAACAACTTTTTCAGGATATTAACATAACTTGCTTTGGATCGAGACTTGGCAATCATGTCATCAACATAGATCTCGATCTCCTTATACATCATATCATGAAAAAGAGTCACCATTGCGCGTTGATATGTTGCCCCGGCATTTTTAAGGCCAAAGGGCATGAGCTTATAGTGGAATGTACCCCAAGGAGTGATTAACGCTGTTTTCTTTTTATCGTTGTCCTTCATTCTTATCTGATTATAGCTCGAGAAACTATCCATGAAAGAAAACAGTTCAAATCCAGCAGTGCTGTCTACCAGAATGTCTATGTGCAGTAATGGGAAGTCATCTTTAGGGCTAGCCTTGTTTAGGTCGTGATAATCGATGCAAACCCAGACTCGGTCGTCCTTCTTCATGACTGGCATGATGTTAGCCACCCAGGTAGGGTATTGGGTGACTTCAATGAATCCCACTTTCAAGAGCTTCATAACCTCCTCTTCTATTTTCTTTGAAAGCTCAGGTTTGATTCTTCATAACCTCTGTTTCTTGGGCGGCATGCCAGAATTAGTAGGTAGGCCATGCTCCATAATAAAAGAGTCTAAACCCGGCATATCGGCATATGACCAGGCAAAAATGTCCTGGTAATCCTTCAGTAATTTGACCAAGCGTCTCGCTTCACCTTCGGGAAGGGTTGCCCCTATTTTTACCTCATTGGGTTCTCCGGAATCACTCAGATTGATAGTAATAGTCTGATCTACTGTCAGGACTTTAGGTCTTTCATAATGCTCTAGATCATGTTGAAGATCCGAGGAATCGTCGAGTTTGCTAGTATCATCGGGATCAAGCTCGGTTGCATATAATTCATCATTTTAGACCATTCCCATACCCTCACATGTCACAAGATTATCCCTGAAACATAAAGTAAGGGATTCAGAAGGACAAACAAGGATAAACATTGCATTTTTGTAAATTTTTGATTTTTTACTCCTCCCTTTTTTTTAAATTCTTTTCGAAAAAGTTTTAACACGAGGAAGCATGAAGAAGTCCAAGCCTCAGAATTCTCCTTGGATTATATTTTCTTTTATCGATTGGATATCATCACCGGGCTGGTTTGATATACCTCAACATGCCCTCAAAAATGAAAACAATTTGTAATTTCATTGATTATCACCAAAGGAATTACATTTAATGAATGGAAATTGCAACAATCTAGTCCTAGAAATGAAAATGGAAAGCAGCACCCGAGACGGAGCAAGTCCTAAAAAGCAGTAAAAATTCCCACGCAGGGGAGCGTACGAAAAAGTAAGGTTTTACTCTTGTGGGCCTGTACCCATTCCCTCTAACGGTCCTTCTTCGATAGCTCCAATGAAGACATCATCGAACAAGGCAGTGATTTCCTCCATTGCATCATCAGAATCTCCTGTCATTTGAGGTGTTGGATCATCCATACCTCCCCATCCGTCAGGGACAATGTCACGGGGGTCAACATAGAAGCTCGGGGGCACTGACTACTTCACATAATAGTCGAACTTGCCTCTCGGTTGCCCCAGAGTGTCGATCACTTCCTTCTCTTCGTGCATCTTGCTCGCAGGACCTAGGAATGTGGTGCGAATGTGTGGAGATAGCCTACCGCGCTCGAGTACTCTATTATTTTGGGCAGTTCCACGGCTACGTTCTTCACCATTTGGCTCTTCTTCAGATTGTTGTCTATTCTGCTCGTCTCCTCGACCTCGACCTCGACCACGTCCACATCCCTCATTATTCGGTACAGTCGACCCTTGGTACCCAATCCAGAAGTGCGAAACCTTTAAGAGACTTCCACCGGTCGGCGGATATCTTGACCATTCCTGCCAAGGCCTTCATCCGGAATAAAGCCATGGGACACCATTACTCTTCCCGACCATGACAGCAGTATTTGACACCTCAGGAACAGTTGGTGATGATCCTCTAGATGCTTATATGGTCGATACGAGCTCAAGCGATTGATAACTCGATTCGATTTTGCAATCCGACTCGACATAAGGAATAGCCGCTGCATGATAAATCGGATGCTCTTCTTCACCATGGACTGTGACTAACTTTCTCTCCACAACGAACTTCACCTTTTGATGTAGACTGGATGGAACAGCTCCGGCAGTATGAATCCATGGACGACCCAATAGGAAATTGAATATAGTGGGAATGTCCATAACTTGGAATAGGACATTAAACACTGTTGCCCCTATCTGTATATCGAGGTGTATTTCTCTTATCACTTCTTTCTTCGTTCCGTCAAAGGCTCACACGGAGGTCTTTACAGCATTTATCCTTGAAGGATCTATCTTAAGATGGTGTAAAATCGCCAGAGGACAGATGTTTAAGGCTGAACCGTTGTCGATGAGCACCCGGGCTACATGCGAGGCCTTGTATTTGACAGAAACATACAGCGCTTTGGTATGTCCTCTGCCTTCTAGAGGGAACTTCTCATCCGAAAAGGCTATAAGATCCTTGAGGAGTATAGAACCGACAAATTCCTCCAATTTGTCATGATCGATCGTCTCGGGTACATGGACTTCACTTAACACCTTCATGAGGGCCTTTTGATGTTTAACCGACGTTTGGAGGAGTTCAAGCAGATAGATTTGCGCAGGCATCTTGCGCAGTTGCTCAACTATGTTGTATTCACTAGCCTTGATTACGGCCAAGAACTCTTTGGCTTCTTCATCAGTGACAGGTTTTGCAGGTTGGGCATTAGTTTGGCCATAGGTACGTCCAGATCTAGTAACTAAGTCGACATCGAGACTGTAGGACCAAGGGACTACCTTATCATCCGAGTATTCGTACGGTTGAGGTATCTCGATCACTATCCCTTCATCGGCTGCAGGCGCGCTTATTACGATTTCCTCATCATCGGTTGCGTCTTCGAGCGGAGGCATGTCTTCAGGCAAAGGATCGAGCTTGTCCTTCCCAATGTTTAATGTAGCAAACTCCTCGTCCCAGTTAATGACGACCTCGGAGATAGCGGAAATGATGCCAGTGTGATAAGCATAAATAATCATTCCAGCCTCTACCATCTTTGAGATTCTTTTTCTCATGATAGCTAGGGAAATGGCCTCATTACTCGAGTAATAACCGGCTTTCACCAACTCACCATAGACATCGATGGTGTACACCCTGACATTCATGATTCGACCAGTATCAAAACTAAATATGGCTTTCACATTGCCCACGTGATCAGGGAGCGGGTTACTCTGGACATTCGGCTTAGCGGGTTGGAATGAGAAAGCCTTTGTGTCAAGAGGTTCTGGATCCGGTGCTTAAGGATATAGAAATTATCGGTTGAGTGTCTCAGCTCGCCCATGTGATAATCACATTTGTTTGACGGGTCGTAGTTATAGAATTGCTCAGGATCGGGCCGCTTTGGCTCGGTAGTAAGCAACCCTCTCTTTCGGAGCACCGCCAATACTTGAGACAATGATCCGGGGAGGGGGGTGAATTGCCTCTTGTTGTTCTTTCTCTGAAAAGGTTGACGACCCGTGTTTCGTTGCTGAGCTTCTGCTACTTGGATTGCTGGGGCAGGGTTAATATTCCGCCAGCTCGGTTGGTTATAAGTCACATTCACTTCAGCTATCGATTCTTTCTCTTTTCTTGTACTAAATCTTTTGGTCGACGAAGACGGCTTCACAAGCCACCCATTCTTCAGTCCTATCTCAATCTGTTCACCTATGGGGATAAATTGGTTGAAGTTGTCAGCCGGAATGGCAACCATCCGATTACGGTACTCGAACGGGAGAGTTTTCACGAACATCCTCTTTAACTCATTATCTATGGATTCCGGGACGACTTGAGCGGCTATATTTCTCCATCTAATAGCGTAGTCTTTGAAGGACTCAGTCTTTTTCATCTAAGCACGTTCGAGATCATCACGAGTGGGAATGATGTCCATTATGAACCTATACTGCTTTAAGAATGCTTCACTAGCTTTCTTCCAGGTTTTGAGGCCATTTTATCTTCTTCATGAGATACCAGTTCAAAGTAGGACCCGTCAAACTTGCTTGAAACGCATAGATCATCAGAAGTTCATTATCCATGTACGAGGTCATCTGTACGTGGTACAACTGTAGGTGGGCTTTTGGGTACGTGGTGCCATTGTACTTGTCAAAGTCCATCATCATGAACTTCTTTGGGATTTTGATCTGTGAGTATAGGGACAAATCGATCGAGGGTGAATCCTGTAAACCCTCCAGCTACTTCACTCTCTCTTCAAGTTTGTTGACTCGTTCATCAGGCTTGTATTTGTTGATGATGATCTGGATGGGGTCGTCTTCTAAATCGGGAGTATCGTCATCTTCCTCAAGATCAACATTTTTTCCAATTTTATGCTTCGGGGCTGATGTCTTGGGGGATGCTGGAACATGGATCAATCGAAGAGCTTTCGTCTCAGCGGATATTTGTTGCATTGCAATGACAACTTGCTTCATTTGGTCCTCCATGCCAACAACAGGATCTTGGAGGTCAGTTTGATCAGCCATTCTAGCTCTCAAACGCGTACGAATATGCGATCGTGATCGGTCTGTAATTACCTAATTTAAAAAATTTAGCATGGTAAGTATGCATCCTCAAAATGATCGGTCCATGACTTAGTCTAATCGTCCCTTTTTATTCTCATTTTTCATGACATTTTTCATTACTCCATGTACTTATGAAAATAATGGAAAATTTCGTAGAAAATAATGACTTATGACAGACCTAGGAAAATAATAACAAGAATTGAAAGTAACTTCTTTTCAAAGTATTATTTTTTTCTTTTCCTTCCCCTTTGAAAAAAAATCAATAATTATTACTTTCAAAAATTACGATCGACCTAGACCTATCATGGACCGACCAAATATACGAAAAAGTAAGCATAGGATTAAAAAACTTACTTTACCCAGTAGGATAATGGAAATCACATGGACATGCGAATGAAATGTGAGGTTCGATTTCTACCTAGACTCTGGCTTACAAGGTGGAGACGCGAGGATTACTCAGCTAAACCAGTCATGGTGGTGGTTAGGGTAGGATTCCCCTGACTCCGGCTTAGTCAAAGAGTCGACCCGGGCTGCAAAGGGTGCAATCATGATGGGTACTCAATGGCACCATGAAAAAATTTCGAGACCAAGGAGGGCGACCCGTACCACATGAGGGTGGTCGGGGTATCTACTATCTTGGTACCATCCTAAACCTATCCTGCCTAGGTCCGGCAGCGGGTAATGTGTGTGATGTAGTGTAAATGTAAGGCATGCACAGTAGGCTATATCAAACAACGCTTCGTGCATAAATTAAACCAAACATCCGAACACCTCCTTGCAAAACAAGGGTTAACAATCACGCCTCCCTTTATACCTTCCATTCTGCAAGAACATTTAACACCTAAAAAATTAGGGACGTACCTAGGATCCTCGCTATCAAACAAAAATTATTTTTGAAAAGCAAAATTGGCCTAAGTCCACTAAGAATTTTAACTCAAGTCCCCAGCGGAGTCGCCAAGCTGTCGCGACCTAAAAAATTTTCATTTTTCGGGCTGATGGATTATTAAGACCAAGCTTAACTCGGGCTCTCCCAAACCGTACCAATTCGCAACTTAGGTTTAAGTTTTTAACATACAAATGTTTTCATGCTTGGAGTCGCCACTAATCAATTTGCGGTAGGTCGATTAGAAACCTAAATAAACATAGAGAGATATGTTTTATTCCTACGAACCAGAGATTCTAAGCTCGGGGACTTGATTACGCTAGATCTAGTCTAACGTCCTTTCGGTACCTTTTCTTTTCAAAAATATTTTTTGGCATGCAGTTTGGATCCATTTTAACTTAGTCATTAACATGTGAGGTGTTCATGCGGGTATGCAAACCACCACTTTAATACTCAAGAAAGCATTAAATAAATTGCAAGTTTGAAAGAATTACTTACCTCAAAGCAACATAAGCATCTACATTGTTAGCTAGAAAATCACATCAATAATCCTAATATGATTTCTAGTTAACAAGTAATTCACTCAATTTTTTTGGATTTTCACTTATTTAAATGAAAACTAATCTATATGCAATGACGTGCAAAAATTGACATGCGATTAATGCAACTTAACATGCAAACTATATGTCATGCGACGACGTGACCTATTGCTAATGACGGACAAATGATTTATTTTTGGTATTTTTTATCAATGAAATTCGAAATTAAAAAAATGCCTAAAATAACATGCAATCTAATGACTTCTTTTTTTTGGTATTTTCTATTAAAATTCGAAATTAAAAAATTACCCAAATTAAAATACAATCTATCCTAACGAAAATGATTTATTCTATCCTAAAGCAACTCATTCTTTTTTTTTTGGGATTTTCATGGAAATTCGAAATTTAAAAATAACCAAAATAATCTATTAAGATTAGAATAATACCTAATTTAAACTAGGAAATAGATTATCTCATGTCCTAATTTAAATTAAATAATTACCCTATCTTCTAGATATATTTATGGTTCCCTAAACATGCAAAATTTCTAATTTAAATCTAACTAACAAAATTTTTTTTAAAATTTTCTTTTTAAAAGAAAGCAATTAAACAAACAAAGATAGCAACCACATTCAAATCAACCACGCAATCCGCAAGATTCGTCTTATCAAACTCAGATTAGGCAAGCAAATCGAACTAACGGTCATATCTATAGGGTTATAGATATCGACGGAAAGTTGATCATTTAAATTTGGAAAGCAGATAAAAATCAGTATCGTATCCAAGTGATTGTGGATTGGATAATAATTTTCCGTATCGCCGCATATTATACCTTAGGGATAATGTCAGATAATCGTCCAGATACGTTGCTAAATTAGGAAAATTTCCTAATTTTGAATATTTTCAAATATTGCGGACATCGGAAAATTATCCTAAAATATCTAATTATCCACCAAATATTCACGAAATATTCTAAACATTCAAATTAGGAAATTAAATATTTAAAAGTGTACCGGATAATATCAATAACTAATTTGCAGATAATTTCCAAATTCGAATCGACTCGGGATTGAGTTTGCGGATCGAGATCGGAACCGACTTTGCGGATCGGGATCGGGACAACTGGGACGGACGACGACGAGGCACGGCAGCACCGGCGGGACTGCTCCTGTGGGTTCGCCAGTGGCTGGTGGCGGGATGGTAACGGTGGCTGTTTCGATGAAGCTGTTCGTCGCAAACGTCTAGGCGGCGATCGGCACGGTGGGAGGCTGCTGCGGTGGGGCTGCTCCGGCAGGAATGGTGCAGGCGATGGCGATTGACGCTCCGGGACAGTGGCGCGGTGAAGTGATACTCGGTTAATCGGACAACAACTATGGTGGCTCACCAAAGGAGATCCTAGTAAATTAATTCTTGGTCTTTTAGTTTGACCAAATAATCTCCACCAAGAATCACGATCTTTTGCTTCTTTCTCAAGACTTCACAAGCAATTCACCATGCAATAGGAGACAAATTCCACCGCTTTGACCAAAAGCTAAAACAAGTCACGATCTTTGCTTTGTCAATCAGCCTCGGGACAATTTTGGGTTGTCTTCTATCACCGTGGGAACTAGCTATTAGGGACTAAGAGGACGCCGAGGAGATTTAGACTCATGAGAACCTGCATGACACACTGAAGAAGCTCGTCAGGACAGTAGGCTCGATGGACTCGGCAGCAGCAAGTCTTCAGGGGCATGGTCATAGGTCTTGCCACGAGAGTGGGGAGTTCGGCCACAAAGGACTTGCCGAGCTCACTCTTTGTCTCTTAATTTTCTCTGTAAATTCTAATATGAAAATCTCTGTCTCCCCCTAAAAATCTGACCTAAACAAATATATATAATTCTAACCTAGGTCAATTAGATGGGCTCTCTAGTCCTAATGGGCTTATGCTTGGGCTTAGGCTCTAATTTTCATTGAAGTGGGCTGAATTAATTTGGGCTTTTATTTAATTAAGCACAATAGACTAAATTAAGCTCAAATTAAAACAATCGAGCCCGTTTAACTTGTGATTTTCCGGCCCTTGTCTTTCGAGCGAGCCGAGTCTCGTTCCATGAATTTTAAGTTCATTAGCCACTGCCGGTCCGATGCAAAATGCAATTAATCTAAATGGACCTAAACTATATGTTTTGCAATTTAAATATTTTTGTTTAGGGGTTAAAATTTAATCCCTAATTTTCTATGCAAATTATATTAAATGATTGCCAAAATTTAGGTGTCAACAGCAGGATTATAGGAGCCAAGTGCAAATCAATTATCGGTATTGTCATGCCCCGAACCCCATTGAGCATGCAACATCCTACGAGCTCGGTCGAACTAGTGCGACGTCTCAGGAAAGGTCGCCGACCCAAACGAACCCAACAGAGTTTAATCGCAGCGGAAACAATAAACACCTAGACAAAGATTGACCAGGGCTACTAGGGAGAATAAATTGACAAACCACCAAACATTATACTATACCTTGTTATATGTACAATATTCACTTACAATTCAAACTTATATCACAACCGCCATTTACAATCCACATAGCAAAAAGCACATCGAATTACTAAACTGCAAACCACTAACATCACAAAAAGATCAGTAGCCTGGGTAAGTAGTACACCAAAAATGAGACATCTCCGAACGCCTGCTCAACCCCTGAATCTACCCTCTACTCCCTCTAGATGATGTCCACTCTGACTCGCTCTCCTCAGAATCCTCATCTGAATCATCATCTGGTATGTGCTCATCCAACGACTCCGAGTCGGCCTTAATCTCTATCGGATTATCCTCATCGCCCGACTCTATAGGGATCTCGATCCGCTCCTCCTCATCTGACTCATCCCTATCGTCCTCTGGTTCTGCTGCTGGTTTATCCTCCTTCTGTGCCTCTGGTTCCTCCTCAGGGGCCTCATCATACTCCTCCTCCGGCTCTACCTCAAGTATTATGGCTAAAATCCACCTCTATAGGATCAAATCCTACCTGTGACTCCTCCGGATCCAGATCCGGATCGGGCTTAGCTACTGAGGATCCAGTTGCTGCGGGTGCCGGCTGGTGTCTAGACTTTGCCAAACTAGTCATCTCACCGTCAGGAGGGGGTATGGTTGCCGGGTCCCAATCCCCTACTCAGTCAAATGGCACATCAAAGCCGCGGACGGGGCCGAACTCGTCCATCCCGTCCCTAAACATCCAAGCCGTGTAGGTATGGGCCTACCAAAAAGGTAATCCTATGTCTACCCAGACTACTGAAGTATGCTTAACCCATGTCAAATTCTCGTCTATGGGGTATTCTACAACATCATGATTAGTGTGCATAACAATCCTAAAACGCTGCGGCGGCGATGGCGGAAGGTTCACGGCTCAGGCAGGTGCTCTGAAATGGTTTGGTTGATACAACCATGAGACACTTCCCAATAAGTTTACAACCTAAACCTTACCTAGGCTACCACGTATTCCAGATGAGTTTAAACACAAAATCAAGCGACATTCAAACAACATCCACACAATCACACTTACCTGGACTCTCGGTGCTCGCAACCTGCACGTTAGTCTTACATTCACATTTACAAACCACATGCACTTTCCAACCCGATCTCATGCTCGAAGGCACATGTCAAACACATTGCATTTCCGAACTCCACAATTCGCACTCGTTCACGCACCACCACATCATTTTCATTTAACTTGCCACATTGCACCCTCTTGCGCTCTATCGCTTTTCTCAGCCCGCGTAAACACACATCAGGCCTACATGATCGCAACCCGCGTAAACACGCCTCAGGCCCGATCCCATTCTCACTTTCTTTCCTTAGCCCGCATAAATACGCATCACGCCTACATGATCGTGACCCGAGCATAACACGCCTCGGTCCAATCCCATAGTCATATCACGACCCGCGTAAACATGCCTTAAGCCGGTTCAATTCCTCGCGTAAACATGCCTCAGGGATTTTTGCGATCACGCAAACATACCAACACACCGTATTTTATCTATACCCCGTGTAAACACGCCTCAAGGCCTTCTAGTGATCACACGCACATCGCACGCCTCAATTCTCACACGTGCACACACTCGGGCATTAAATACGTGTACTCAAACACGCTCAAACCAATCATTTCAATTCAGCCATACATTATACACATAACCATCACACAGCATGTCATTTTCACCACAAAACCACAGCACAACAATCCCGGCACTACACGGCAAGTTCACACAATTACCCGCCAAATCAAATCACCCAATTTACGTATGTTGACACCTAAATTTTGGAGACTCAATTAGTCATTCATTGCATAAAAATTAGTGATCGATCCCGGTCCCTAGAAAAAAAATTAATTAATTAGTTAAACTGCATGTAGATATTAGGAGCATTTCATTGATAGTTAATTAGGCCCATATAATTTGCACATTTATCGCACCAACGGCGGATGGACTTGAATGAATAGTTCTGTGCTTAATCAAGCTAATTGAACTAAGCCTGCGAAAGCTAAAAGGTTGGCCAAAAGCCCATACTATGACCAAAAGTTTGATAGACTTGGAGAATTTTTCTCCACGGTATGATCAGATAAATGAAGAAGGAAGGATTTGGGCACAAGATAACAATGTTCACACAGAAAAGGGCATAATATATTGAGATATCTTCCTGAAAATCCAATGTTCTTAGAGAAATACTCGTGAAAGAATGGACAAAGCTAGAATTCAAACAAGAAAGGAAAGTGGGCGTATAAAAGATAGACCTTCCCCCCTATGAAGAATCTGGTCAATGAAGAAAAGAGGAAAGAAATTTTGTTTCTTTCCTTGATGGGTTATGTGCCTATAAGCATAAAAAGGGGGGGCTTCAGAATTAAAAAAAAGGGAGAACGTGAGATTGAGGGAGAAAGAAAGAATCGGCATACAGAAGGAGAGACCCACATTATCTACTACGAGCGAAAGATACAAAAGAAAAGTCAAAGGAGGGGGAGGGGGGAGAATTCCCAGAACAATTTTAAAAAAGACGCGAGTGATACACGTGAGATTGAGGGAGAAAGAGAGTCAACAGTGTATGTGTGCAACCGCTGCCGCGTCCACGCCGCTCTGTTGCCACACCCACGTTGCTCGTGCTAAAGCCCTGCTCGTCATCACTGCTGCCTGACGCTCATTGCCTCAGCGTCGCTACTTCCCTACGTCTGCTGCACCAACCATGACCAGTCTCGCTACGGTCCTTCCAATGACGCTTGCTGCACTCCACTCGACGACGACGTCGTTGCTTATCTCGGTCCGACGCTGCCATTGTTCTCTAGTCATCGACGGTGCTACCTTCCAATCCGCCATCATCCGCCAGTCCTATATCAGAAGCAAATCATCCTAACTAGGGTATTTTCTCAAGCCAAATTTGGTCTCCATATTTCATTTATCTAAATTGGGTTATTTGATGTTAACGTGATTTTGAGTGATCAGGGCATTATCCAACTAGGATTTTATTGCCTCGCTTAATTTAAAAACTACAATTTAACTTAATATTCTTTGGAAATCTTAGATGTGTATTACTTGTCAAATTTGGATAGAATTTGAAAATTTCAAAATCTTTTGAATATATCCAAGATATTCAAGATAGCAAAATCTTTTCAAGATGTGATCCGCTAGGAAATCTCCTAATCCGCAACCGCATGCATGGGAATAAATCTATTTATCAGGCTTTAGATAGAGTTATTTCCATAGAGGGTATTTCGAATTTTTAGGATCAATCTATCAGGCTTCATATCGAAACTTAATTCGAAAGATTTAGCGGTTATAATTTTTTACTAAAAGATTTGCGACTTGAATTTAAATTCGAACATACAAAAAAAATTCATAAAAGAAAATCCAAAAAATTTTTGCACCTTTGAACTCTAAGTCAGAATTCATCAAAAATGCCAAATTGAGTATTTTTCTTGAAATTAGTACCGAAAGGACGTTAGGGTAATCTAGCGTAATCAAATCCCTGAATTTATAATCTCTGGTTTGTAGAAATAAAATAGTGCTCCCGCTATTTTATTTATGTTTCCAATCAACCTACTTTAAATGATTAGTGGCGGCTCCTATTGAAAATATTTGCATGCTCATAATTGGACCTAAGTTGCGAATTGGTAGAGTTTGGAAGAATTCGAGCTAGATTAATTAATTTAATTAATCTAGTAATCTATTAGCCTAAGATTAGACACCACTAATTTTTAGGTCGCGACAACGTACCCAACAGAAAATTACAGCACATGAACCAACACATTCCAATCCTCAATCGGCCTCTAAATTTCCACCAAAACACCCCAATCTCGTCCCTAAGGCCCGTAATCAAATCAACCCCTAAAATCACACTAATCCGCATCTAAATAGGCCCAATAATACCCGATATACTAGGCAAGGGTTAGATTGCAACTTACTTGGATTCCTAAGTGCTTCCGAGTAAGTGAGAGAGAGCGGTGAGCCGGCGGATCACATGGCGGCTATGGCGGTGGCCTTACAGCGACGATCAGCGGTAGCGGCAGCGGCTTGGGCTTAGCCGACTAGTCCATGGTCACGGGAGAGAGAGAAAGAGAGTGAGCCGAGAGGGAGAGAGGGGAACGGTGGTGGCATGAGGGTGGTGAGGGCGACTCGGTGGCGCAACGAACGGCGGCAGCATGGCTAAGGGGGAGAGGCGGTTGGTGAGAGGGAGAGGGAGAGAGAATGAGGGGAGAGAGAGAGATGGGTCTTTAAAAACCAATAATTGACCCTTTTTGTAAAAATGACCATCTTGCCCCTCTCTCTTCTTTTCAATCTACAGCCAAGATTCGTTCTTATCCTGGGATCGACGGTTGAGATCGAACCTTTCCAAAAATATCTAAGGGTAATTTGGGAATTTCATAAAAATTCAAGGGCAAAATTGTCATTTCTAAAGTTAGGGAGAAATGACAAAAATGCCCTTCCCCATTTGTACTTGGCCATAACAAACTCCCAGGGGTAAAACGGTCATTTTCCATTCATCATCGAAATTCAGTTTTTCTGAAAGATTCGGACCACTCCAAGGCTGAACATTCTAATAACAATGTCGTCCAAATGTTCTGTCATGACTTCTTAAATTTTCAATGCCCAAATTAGCCTTTAATTAATGATTGAATTTTAAATAACGTAACTTGAACGTGTCTCAGACTAACGGGTGACTTTTGAGGAAATTCGCATATTCGACCCGTGACTGATACTAAATTGAGTCAAGTGCAAGTTCACTCGAATCGTGACGACCTCGGTTGTCATGTAATCGTGAGGATCGATCGCTAGTTTCAACGGACATGATCATTCGGTATAGGTTCTAAATCGTTTGTCAATTCACCTCGTGGTCATACGGAATCACCCGTGATCCACTCGTATGACAGTGACGAATCGGCCCATAACTATCCTAAGATCGGCCTACATTGGCTCAAAATGTCACCTTGAAAATTCTATGATCGAAAGTCAGTTCACGATCGAATTCTTTAGTCGTACGAATTTAAACCCCTAATTAGCCTTTCCCTAACGGTTAGTATCCTAGGAATGATCAGTTTTGGGCGAGATCTAACTACAAGCACGTTTATAAAACCATTCATTTCATAAATCTCAAATGGGCAAATTTCAAGATGTCACAAGTATGCTTGAAGACATCAGAGTTATGGTTATGACGAGGTTGCAAATATAGAGAGATGAATGTTCAAAGTGGCCTAGACAATGTGGGCCTAGGATTATAAAAAAATTGAATGACAACATTGTTGCTAGTAGGTTCTGTCATCCAATTTGGAATGGAGACGATGGATACGAGATCATGAATAATGGTGACAAGTATGTTGTCCATTTGGATAGAAAAAAGTGTTCTTGTCGAGCATGGCAATTGGCTGGAATACCTTGTTCACATGCCATTTGTGCAATCCAATCGAAGCAACTTAATCCAAAGGATCATGTAGAGGATTGTTACAAGAAAAGCAAGTATCTTACTGCATACCAATTCATGATACAACCTCTAAGAAGTTGTAAGTTTTGGGACAAAACAAACTATCAACTCCAACAATAGTAGGAGACAACACAGGCCAATGATGCAGAGGCATGTCAGGGCAACACAAAAAGCAATGATGCAGGACCAACTACAATGCCAACACAATCCAATAGTGTACAATAGAGGAGCAAATTTCAAGTAAGCTGCTTGTTATGGTCGTTGTCATTATATGTACTTCTTGGTGTATTAACTTCATTCTATTATGTCATTTTGTAGGTTAAAAAAAGAGCAATTGAAGAGGCTTTTGAAAGTTTTGCACCATAGCATACATATGATGCAATTGGGTTGTTTACTGACATGAATACCGGCACGACGGTTTTAAATGTCAATTTTTTATGCATTACGCATTTGATGTATGTCATTTGATTGATATGGTAACTAATTGTTGACACCTAAATTTCGGCGCATCATTTAGTGATTAATTGCATAGAAGATTAGGGATTAAAATTTTAACCCCTAAACAAAAATATTAAAATTGCATAACATATAGTTTAGGTTCATTTAGATTAATTGCATTCCGCATCGGATTGGCGGTGGAAGCGAACTTAAAATTCATCACATAAATTGAGCTCGGGTATCGAACGAAGCTCGGCTCACTCGGAAGGCGAGGAACGGAAATTACAAGTCAAACGGGCTCGGTTGTCTTAATTTGAGCTTAAAATTAGCCCATTATGCTTAATTAAATAAAAGCCCACATTAATTCAACCCACTTGAAATTAAATGATGATTAAAGCCTAAGCCCAAGCCCAAGCCTAAGCCCAAGCCTAAGCCCATTGGGACTAGAAAGCCATACTAATTGACCTAGGTTAGCATTATAAATATATGTTTACGTCTCATAATCAAGGGGGTCTGAGAATTACAAGTCATAATTTTTTGAGAGAGCAAAATGGAGAGAAAGAGAGAGAGAGAAGGAGACCGGCGACCGCCACAGCCATTCACTGTCGCGCCGCCGTACGCCGCGTCACCGCTCGCCGTGCTGTGCTCACCGTCGCGCCCCCCGTCACAGCCACCCCGTGCCGCCCGGAGTTCTGCCTCTTCCGCCGCCGTTCGAAGCCGCACCACCGCCCGTGCTACTGCATGCCACTCACCCCCGCCGTGCACCGCCACCTCCTCCCGCACTACTGCATCCCACCGCACACCGATGGCATTGTCCATACCGTTCCGTCGCCATGCACCGTTGCGCCTCAGCCGCTACATGCAGCCGCCTAGAGGACGCCAACGTTGCCCCTCAGCCGCTGCATGCTGCGGCCTGGAGGACGCCACCGCCCGCCGACGCTATTGCCTCTCACACCGCCGTTCGCCTGCACCGTCGCTCGGAGCAGCCGCACCACCGTCTGCCTGCACCGCCGCCCGGAGGAGCCCGCCGCTGCCGTTGAGCTACGCCACAGCACAGCCACGCTGGACTCCTCATCGTAGCACCGTCGCTCGCCCACAGCACTGCCACGCATCGTCGCTATGTTGTTGCCCGGAGAGCCGCCCGCCACCGTGACACAGCCACTGTCCCGATGTCGCCGTTGCCTTGCAACGCCGCTTTCACCGCCACTAGCCCCATTCCCGATTCGCAATCCCGATCCGTCGCAAATTCAAATTAGGAAAGAAATCGGCAAATCAGATAATCATCTTATCCCGATTTAATTTGAATATTTTGTTGCCTAATTTGTGATTATTAATATCTAGTTTTGCATATTTGGATAATAAGCATTATTCCAATTAGGATTTTATTTCCTTTTTTTTTTAAACCATAGATATTTAATCTTATCTAATTTGGATAGAATTTAGAATTTTCAAAATCCTTTAAATATATCCAAGATATTTGGGATATCTAACTTTTTTCAAGATGTGATCTATTAGGAAAATTTCCTAATCTGCAACCGCACATGTGGAAATAAATCTATCTATCAGGCTTTAGATAGAATTATTTCCATAGCGGGAATTTCAAATTTTAGGGTCGATCTGTCAGGTTTCAAATCGAAACTTAATTCGAAAGATTTAGCGATTATATTTTTTGACTTGATTTTAATTTCGAATTTCATAAAAAAATATACCAAAAAGATTACTCTAGAATAGGTTAATTTCTTTAGTTTAAACTTGCATGTTTAGATAACCAGCATTTTTAATTCCGAATTTCATTTAAAAAAATACAAAAAAAAATAATATGCCCATCATTAGAAATAGTTCACGTCGTCGTATGACATGTAGTTTGCATATTAGGTTACATTAATCGCATGTCAATTTTTGCATGTCATTACATATAGATTAGCTCTCATTTAAATAAAAGAAAATCAAAAAAGAAAATTTCTGAACCTTTGAACTTTAAGTTAGAATTTTTCAAAATTGTCAAATTGAGTGTTTTTCTTGAACTTGGCACCGAAAGGGCGTTAAGGAATTTAGCGTAACCAAGTCCCCGAATTTATAATTTCTGGTTCGTAGAAATAAAATAGTACTCCCGTTATTTTATTTAGGTTTCTAATCAACCTACCTTAAATGATTAGTAGCGACTCCTATTGAAAACATTTGCATGCTCACAATTAGACCTAAGTTGCGATTTGGTAGAGTTTGGGAGAACTCGAGCTAGGTTAATTAATTTAATTGATATAGTAATCCATTAGCCTAATATCGAAACGATTTTTTTCTTTAGGTCATGACACTAATCAAGGTTTTTATGTGTTGTAGCTTGGGAGAAGTTCGAAGGTGTTGATATCTGAAGGAGGACCAAGTCAAGAATTGGCTACATCTATAAAAAGAAGCCAAGGGCAAGCACTGATAAACCAATCAATGGTAACTCGAGCACAATCGAAGAAGCAACAACCAATGGCAGCTCCAAAATAGAGAGTAGAGAGGGTAGCTCGAAAACAGGCACCTAAAAAGACCCAAACATCAACTCCATCTCAATAGGATTAATGGCTGATTCGATTTTAAAAGAAATAACTACCAAATTATCCCGCATTGCGTATAAATCATCAGGGAACAAAATGTCAATGCAGATAATATGCAAAAACATAATAATTGTTGAAAACTAGCAATTGCTCGAGTGTGGCTTGTGTGCAAGAAACTGACCATTAGATTACGAATGACTTAATCAATGAATATCTAAGCAATTGAGTTACAAGAAGAAACCATTGATAAAAGTTTACGACACAAATAAAGGGCGGCGTACCAAAAAAATAATAATAAAGCGCGGCGCTATTTCCACCCCCATTTTGGCTAAGATAATCATTTTCTCCTGTGAACTTACCGAAAGACCCTCCTCTCACCCTTTCTCTTCAATTTATTGTTTCTTCTTTTATCAGACTAACTCACGAAACTGCTTGTTATTTCTATCATCTATCTTATCTCATCAACTTCACAATATAAATATCAAGTTTCACGTAACAAGATATTATCTTATCCTACATCCTATCATCAATTTGCCTAGAGGAGGTTGTTAATTTTAATTCATGATCTCATATTTTTAATCACAAAAGTTACATAGAATGTTAGAAATTTCTAGTTTTAACGGCTTATAAACATATGATTAATTGCCTTTTTTTTAATCAAATAGTTTGAGGGAAACTTTACTTCAAAGTTGAAAATTAAAATTGAATCTAATTATCTAGGCAATTTTATGTTAACCATCGTTGATTTATGTTTTCTTTTGAGTTTTTTATGTTTTAATAAGAATTTCAAGATGAGGGTTGACAATTTATTTACACCTTCTTCAATTTCAAATTCCTATAAGATTTTTTCAAAAGAAAGTTTTAAGCATATTTTAAACTTTTAATCCAGTTGATATGAGATTGAATCTACCATTGATATTAATTACTTTCTTCTTTGTAGGATTAGAACGGCAAGAAGTTTCCTTTTTTCCCTTTATGTGCTTATCTTTTGTTACTACTTAGATATGATCTAAATATAATTTTGATCATCCTTCTAACAAATTAACCTTTTTCATATTTTCATTAATTTTTCTTTTCCATATTTGATAAAGATTTGCTAGATAATTAAATTGAATTTTCATTTCGACTTTGAAATATACTTTCGATCATACTATATGATAAAAAATAGGCAATTAATTGTATGTTCATAAGCTGTCATAAATAAAAATATCCTGTGATTGAAGATGTGAGACAATATATTAAAATTGATGACATTATATAGGCAAAGTTATAACAAGATACATGGTAAGATAATATTTTGTTGGGTGTAATGGAGATTTTGTATTGTGAAACTGATGTGAGAGACAATAGAAATAAATGCAATTTTGTGGGTTAGCCTGATAAAAAAAAGAAAAAATACATTGAAGAGAGAGAGGAGGGTATTTCGGTAAGTTACCTAGGAAAAAGGAGTGTTTTAGCTAAAATGGGCATGGAAATAGCCTGCCCCAAATAAATTGTTGAGTACATATGGAAAGTAAAAATATCTCAATATCTAAAAAATTTAGGAATCTTGTTGTTGGATAGAAAATACTCAAATCTTAATATTCAAGTACACGAGAGATAATATAGGATTATTGACACAATATGTGTAAAAGCAATTAGTTAAGGATGTTTAGGAACGTGAAGAACGATTAGATGCCATAAATGTCGGATGAATGGAACAAATTAGTAAATAAGTGGAGTAAAAAGTCTTGCACAATTATCATAATTTGCATTAGTGGACAAAGAACATGTATTTCTCTTAACGCTTTGATCTTTTCATGTTGGAAAAAAGTTAGATTATATAAAATAAGAAATTATTGTAAATCTATTGGAAAAGATGTGAAAATAGAATCATAATATCTAAGGCGTGCAAGCACTGTCCATAAGGATTATTTCGCCTCCCGAAGTACGAAACTTGATGCAATAGGCTGTAGTGACTATTCTCCCAGGATACAACATACCTTCTTCAATACTCCGCACCGAATATTAGAAGGAACACGGGAACAACATTATATGTATAACCCAACAAAGAAAGGAAAAAAGAAGGAAAGAAAAGCTATTTTCCGATTCATTTTCTACAAGGGTTATGGTTTGAAATTTTTATATTCAAACGAAAAAAAGAGCAGTTAAAAAGACCATTATAAATGTGTCGGGTCAGACAATGAAAATTAGAGAAAAAAGAGAGTATTTAATCAATGAGGAAATATATACATGTTAAATATCCTTTATTAGATTTGGAAAGAATTTCAAGTGGGTCAAAATGTACTTTTAAGGAAGGAAACTAATGTGCATATTGATTAGCAAATTGGATATTTCAATCATCTGATCTAAATTACACTCTAGATTTACTTTCTTTGTTGATCAAAGATCAGATAGAATTAAGTTTTATTTGAGAGTAACATTTCTTACCAAGAAAAAAGTACGTTCATCCCATTTACTCGGAGAAATACTTAAATTATGGTAGGAAATGTAACATCCTGAATTTCGACATATTTTCCGGAATCAATGAAATAGATGTTATTTCTCATTTCATTTTAGTAAGTCTCGCTCGGAACTGATCATTATCGGGATACTAACCTTTAGGGAATGGCTACCTAGGGAAATGTACGTGGACCTAAGAACTCGATCATGAGTCGACCTTCGGTGACGATCGAGGTCGCCATGACTCAAATAACCCTACGTCGATACGTGTAATTTCTAAACAGCCGCCCATTAGTGAGAGACCCTAAAATTGAGATTGGGCGATTTTGATCACGAAATTGGATCCGGACTTGGATGTCGATTTTCGGGGTTGTGCGCGACTATTTTTACGAGGATGACGTCATTTTAGTGTGGCCAATGATGTTTGGGGTAAGTACGGTAAAAAAATGGAATTTCGACCCGGAAGTCAGAAATTACGGTTTTGCTCTTATGGGCACTGAGGTTGGATTCGGAGGCCGTTTGAGGTTATTTTTTGCGGCCAAGGTAATTTTGGGGTGGCCACGCACATTTAAAGTGGTTTTGGCCAAAAATTGAAATTTCGACAAAAATTGAAAAAATAATATTATTTTATTCCCGGAACTTTATAGTCAATTTTCGAGGGCTTGTGCGATGAATTTCGTGAATCCGACGCCATATTATGTTGGCCACGCACATATGAAACACGTATGTGCAAAAATTGAAATTTCGCTCCAGAACCGGAAAATTACGACTTTGCCCCTAAGTCTATTTTTGGGTATTCCAAATTTTGGGGACTTTGGAAATTAAATTTGGGGATTAATTGTGGATAAATATCAGCCCCAAAAGATTGGACCAAAATGTCCTTGGATATTTTGGTTTGGATTAATCTTGGCCAAGTAAGGAGGGATAAAATGGGTATTTTGGAAAGTTTGGTCAAGATTTGACTATTTAAGTCAAATCTCTCTATCTCCTCACTCATTTCCCCTCCCCACCAAATTATTCCTCTCTCTCCCTCCTGAACTCTCCCCCACCGTGAAGCCCCCATCGCCGGACCGCCACCGTTGCCGCTTGCCTTCGCCACCGCCAAGCCGCGCCTCCGTCCACCGCCGTCCCCGCCATTCGCCGCCGTGCTACGTTCTAGCCGCTTTAGTCTAGAACCAAGTAAGTCGCGATCTAATCCCTATTTAGGACGTCGGGTATTTTCGGACTAGTTTGGGTGTGGTTTAGAGGATTTAGAGGTTGATTAAGGTGTCGATAATGGTTTTTGGTGATTGATCGTGGTTATTGGTGGCTAATCGTGGTTGTTGATGGCTGATCATGACTGTTAGCGGTTGTTGCGGGTTGGATTAGACGTCAGGAAATGAGTTTAGGCGGTTGGAATTCGGTAGAAATCAGTTCGGGTTTGAATCCGTGAGGGTCGGGGTGAATCGCAGATTCGCGGTAACTGTACCCATCATGTTTGTTATTTTCGTAGAGAATTTTGTGGGCCGAATTTGAGAAAGTTTTATTATAAAAGTTGTTCCCAACATCTTGAAATATAACATATTTTAATTTGGAAATTTTTGGAAATCATTTGAGGCCATTCGGAAGCCCATCTTTGGACCGAAATAAAACTGCCCGATTTACTGTTCATCCGACCTTCGGGACTGTTCGAATTTTTATAAATTTTTCCAGGCCTATTTTCAAAATACTTCCTTCACAAAAATTGTTGGGAAAATTTGTGGCTATAACATATAAAACTTTCAAAGCTTTTCAAGGTGATTTGGATGTTGAAAGAAATGTATTTTGAGGACAAAACAGTTTGTTAGAGCGAACAGATTTTGGTCTGACTTCGAGGGATAAAAAGGCATGGTTTCATATTGAACCGGATTTCGTGTTCTTCATAAAAAATGTTGATCAAGATGTTTGTTATGATATATCCAAAATTTAGAATTTTTGGAGTTGGTTTACTATTTATTTCAAATGGATTTCTGTCACTGTGCAACTACCCAGTTTGGACCCGATTTTATATATTCTCGGTTTTTCTCTCTCTCAAGAATTATTTGGTGTTATTGTGACATTTTGACGGGTAGTTTGATGCTTGAATGAGCTCGTATGTGTGATTGTGTGGCTGTGAGGTGTCGTGGCGTGATTGCGCATTGAGTTCGCATGCCAAGCTTGGGTGTTTGTGTGGTGTTCGCGTGATGAGGGTGGGTAATTGTGAAAAGTATGTGCGAGATGTGAATTTGTGTGTGTATGTGTGTATGTGTGGCCGTGTGATACGTGTGGAGAGTGTGGAACGAAGGTACGAAAATGTAGGATTGATGGGAAAAGTAATACCCTGAGGCGTGTTCGTTTACGCGGGGTAAGGTCCGTCCTGAGGCGTGTTCGTTTACGCGGGACGATGCCGTCCCTGACGAGGTGACGATGCCCGGCCCGACGAGGTGACGATGCCTGACGTGGTCAAAAGACCGTTGGCCTGATGCGTTTTATGCAAGCGTAGTAGAAGGAAAGTGTGTGTAGAATTCCATCCTGAGGCATGTTTGTTTACGCGGGACGACGCCGTCCCTGACGAGGTGACGATGCCCGGCCCGACGGGGTGTCGATGCTTGACGAGGTCAGAAGACCGTTGGCCTAATGCGTTTTACGCAGGCGCGGTAGTGGTGGAAAGGTTGAGAATGAGCGGGATTTGGCTTGACATGTGAGGATTGTGAAAGTGATGCATGGTGTGAGTTAGTGTGCGAGTGTGTTTGTATCGTGTGATGCAGTGTGCGATTGTGGGGTAAAATCTGCTAGGCATGGTATGGGACGTGCTCAAGTAGGTTTTGCTTTGTAATCGAGGCACACGCGCAGCTGTGATGTATTGCTGTGGTATGATTGGCGTGTGTAATGATATGTGGAAAGTGTGTGATGGCATGTGTGCAAGAATTGTATGTTGGGATTGTGGGCTAACGTGCATGGTGCGTGTGCAGAGAGTCCAGGTATGTGTGAATGCTTGATTGCTGGTTGTGTGGTTGTTTGGTTGCGCGTTTGGATGTGTCTGGAATTACGTGATAGCCTAGGTGGGGCTTAGGTTGTGACTTATTGAGATGTGATCTCATGGTTATTTCAACCAAACCATTTCAGAGCCCCCACCTGAATGTCGAGTTTGAGGTCGACTCAGAATCGTCAGGTGAGCAGACAGCTACGGAGGATTCAAGTGGTGATGACGAGGACAGCGAGTCAGAGTGGACGCCTTCGAGAGGGCGTAGGGGATAGTTCTGGGAGGAGGATGCGCCCCATTTTTGGATAGTGCTGACCTAGAGAGCTGATCTTGATATGTTGGTGGTTTGGAGTTTATAGTTCAGTGTGCTTATAAATTATTCCGTGATTTGTATTGGTGGATGATGTAAATATTTGGAAGTGTAACATATGCTTGGTGGTTTGTCGATTTGTTCCTTCCTGGTGTTCTCCAATTTTAATGTCCGGGATTTTTGATTGCTTCCGCCGCGATTTAACTCTGATGGATCCTTGGGTCGGCGACGTTATTCTTGGGACGTCGCACTCTTCCGACCGAGAAGAGGGATGTCGCGAGCTCGATGGGGTTCGAGGCGTGACAGAAAATCTCAAAGAATCCAATTGTATATTGCGAGTAGTTGTAGTCTCACCTAATAAAGCAAATGTGCATTTCCATGGAGACCCGCGAAATAAGGGTAACTAATAAAACATCTCTGTGAGAATATTAGCAGAAAACGCATATTTAGCAACCCAATTGCTATTATTTTTTTTAATCTTGCCTTCACTCACAAACTCCAAAAATACCGAACTTTAGACATCTATTTAAACCCACTTCGGTGGGACACATAAATACATATCTTTCACAATCTTATACCCTAGACGTTCAATCAAGCCAAATATACTTGGAAATGGAGAAGGGTCAAGCCAAGCTCAGCGCAATGGTCTTTCTATTGGTGATTGCATCCGGTTGGTTTCTTCTCATCTTTCAATTACTATTATCTTTTCTTAACGGAGAATTGCACTGATGTATTCCTCCACATTTTCCTTCCTTTAAAGGTCTTGTCATCTCACATGCTCAAACAAGAGTTGCACCAGGAGGGAGCTGGGATCTGTCGGATGTTCGGAAAGGACCAGGGGAAACTTGTATTGGACATTGTCTTGTTCCGCAGCGTCCCGCCTTGGTAAATGGCAAATGCATGTGTGTCCCACCTCAAGGAGAAAAACTTGTATGAGGACCATTGATGTACGTGAGCTTTGTGCCTTTTTGAGAGGAGAGGAAGCAAAAATGAAAAGGGAATTTTGCTCTTAATAAAATGGGTTCCTACTATTGAGTATTTGACATTTTGGATGGTCTTGAAATTTCCGATGGTCGAAATTAATCCTACTATTAAGTATTTGACTTTTTGGATGGTCTTGAAATTTCCGATGGTCAAAATTAATCTTAGTATTTTTTAACTTGGTAATCAAAAGTGATGGTCATATTCCTTATGTATATGTCGGATGAACAATTAACGATGAATAATAGAAGATGAATGAGTGGCACACCTAATGTCCTTACTCTTCGAATATGATGGCAAAGAAATTCAAAACCTAGTTTGAATATTCTAACTAGGTATGCTTTAGGTTGACAAGAAAAATGAATTGCTGAAATTGAGGATATAAAGGAAAATCTAAAGATATCAAAGATTCCGTTTTTGGCTATGTTTGTATTCGACCATTCTTTCTTATCACTCGACAATTAAGCTTGGGAAAATTTCAAATAAAGGCCCGAAATGAAGTCAATTTTTCAAAAGATGTCCCAAAGTAGATGGTTATCTCAAATAAAAGTATGAAGTGGCCAATTTAGTTTCAAATGAAGATCCTACCGCGATATTGATGGTGATTACCCGTAAAAGGATGTCTCTTGACCTTGACCCATGAAGACTTTCCAAAGGAAATGGATCTCTTCTCCGCAGAAGATATTGTTGCCCTTTTTTTTTTTAAGTCTTTCTTCCTTTAGCCCTCTGTTTCGCGGAACCATATTCCATCAAATTTTTTTTCCGAGCCTTCTCCCACTGAATGTTTCTGCCCGTCATGCCTTCATAGTCTTCTTGTCTTTTCCAGCCAAGAAAGGAACTCCTCCCGATCATGAAGCTTCGGTTCAAGCAAGAGTTATATCTTAATGTGGGGAAATATGTGCAAAAAAGTCCTAAACCGATTGTACGGCGGCCAATTTAGTTATAAACCTTTTAATTGTGCCAATTTATTCCTAAGTTTTTGACAATTTGCCAAATTTAGTTCTAAACCTTTCAATTTTTCCAATTTAGTCCAAACTTTTGAAGATTTGTCGATTTAGTCTTAATCATTTTTAACAATTTATCAATGTAGTCCTTTCAGTCAATTATCAAAATAATAGGTTTGAGACTAAATTGACAAAAACTTAAAAGTGTATATCTAAATTGACACAATTGAAAGGTTTAGAACTAAATTGACAAATCGACAAAAAGTTTAGGACTAAATTAACATAATTAAAAGGTTTAGGACTGAATTGGCCACTGTACAATAGATTTAAGATTTTTTCAACAATTATCCCTCTTAACGTGCTTACCACTTTTCTTTGAGATCACGGAGCTTCTATTTTTTCCTTATCTTCTGATTTCTTGTGCTCGCCAAGAACGTCACTTTCTTTACTGCTGATTAAGTTCATGGCCGGGTTTGTGTCGGATTGGTCTCTGGAAGTTTAAATAAAATTCGGAAACCGAGTTCAAATTCACTCAATAAGCGAGGCCAATTCAAATGCTATCCGCAACCGACTCGAGTACAATTTATGTGGACATATTTATTATGAAAATGCTCCTCATAACTATGATGAAAATTATTAATATTTTTGTTTAGGGGTCAGGCTCCATCCCTAATTTTTCTTTGCAATGAGTAATAAGATGGTTATCAAAATTTAAGTGCAGACATTGAGGAGAATGGGGAGAGTCGGGGTGGATGTCTCTAGGGCGGGGATTACCACGAGGAGGCACCGGCATTGCAAAGGTGAAAGAGGAGCTTTGAAAGATCGAATTCGCATGAGGTTGGCAAACCCAAATTTTGAAATTGATGAGGCAAGACGGTTGCTGAGGTTGAAACAGTCGCCTGCTGGAACGTAACTGTTCTATGGCGCGAAATTTGCTAATCATCGAGCAAGAGTTAGTGGATTGGAGGCCTAAGTCAGCCAAAGAAGATGATGCAATGGACTCCTGTGAAGCTGTTACCAATTCTTCATTCATTAAAGTTAACGTAACAGAGACAAACCGCACTTTCCCTCAAATGTGTAAATCTTGAGCTGATTATGTGCAGTGTATTGTCTCTCTTGTTCCCTTCAATTCATTGTCTCGAAGGAAAAGATCAAAGTTAAGTACAAATGTCATAGTTCGGTTGCTGCTGAAAATGGTATTAGCTATAGCGATGTCCGTTATTGAAAACAAGAGTTAACGTTGTAAACATTACATTTAGACGATGTAACAAATTCAAAGATAAAGTATTAGAAATGCTGAAAATGGTATTAGCTATAGCGATGTCCGTTATTGAAAACAAGATTTAACATTGTAAACATTACATTTAGACGTTGTAACAAATTCAAAGATAAAGTATTAGAAATGTCACGCCCCGCACTCTACGAGCGCGCGATCATCCCTCGATGGTCGATCATTAAATGCGACGTCCCAGGCACGTCGCCGACCCAACCCAAACATTAGAGATTAGGCACGCGATGAAACAAATAGAAATAACCCAGACAATTAATAATGACCAGGGGCAATAGCACGAAACAATAACCGTAATTCCTACACTTAGCAGATACATGCGACGTTCACAAAAAGACAATCCCCAAGCTAGGCCACAACAACAGAACCACATTCTTCGAAAGGAACAATAGTTCGCAAACTTAACTCCTCTACAAAAAGGGGAGCTCAAAATACCGGGTACTGGACCTGTCCTCGATCTCCGAGATATCCTTGCAGCATCTCCAATCACTCATGGTCGCGGATCTGAAATAGTTATATAATAATCGTGAGAACGAGTCTTAATAAGCAACCCCATAAACCTCACGTAGGCCAATGCGTACCCAGACAAGTCATACATGCAATCTACCCCATAACATATAGAATTCGTATCATTGTACTCACCTTGCCATCAAGCCCATGTAAACTTTGCATGTTAGTCGTCATGTGATAATGCAATAATGGTAATTAAATAACACATCACAATCGCTCAAATACCAACCACACTTACACTCAATCAATCCAACTAATTCAACCAGCCAATTCAATTACACGCTCAACCAGCCAATTCAATCGCGCTCAACTCGCATGCGTGGCCGAACATCTTTCTCACGACTTGCGCCACTGTGCCTCAGATCCATTCTCACTGCCCGCACCATTGTGCCTTAGGCCCATTTGGCACACTGGCTACTCGTGCTTTTACACGGACCGCCGTCAACACGTACCAAGTCCGTAGCCCTCCGATCAATCCGGGCTCAATTTCCAACTACCGACGTAAACACGTCCCGGTCCAACATACCTTTAATGAGCCATCGTCAATACGTCTCAAGCCCGCATCCATTTGGCACATCGACCATTCATGCCTTTATACGAACCGCCGTTAACACGTCCCAAGTCTGACTTTCCATTTGGCACACCGGCCATTCAAACCTTCACATGGACCGCCGTCAACACGTCCCAAGTCCGTAGCCCTCCGATCAAACCGGGCTTGCAATCGACAGGCATACACATGCCATTCAATTCAATCAATATCACGCCAATTACACCAAGCGATCCATAATCACAATTCAATCCAATTCATGACACGCCACACCAACCCACAAACTCGACATTTAATCAGCCACATATGAACACCCAATCCACCCACGAATGTCACAACAAGCCAATCATTGACCCACCAACATTAGCCACTAATATGCACCCAAAACCATCCAAGTCGGCCACAATCAAACGTCAATTTCCCCCACACACGCCACGACAATACGGTCATTAGCCCACCATAAATAACCACTAAGTAAGCCCCACAAATATCACAATTTAATATAACAATTACGCACATACAAATATTGACCATACTCCATGTTTAGCCCCTAAACCGGTACTAATTAATCCCTAGACAAGTCTAATAATACCCAATGTACTAGGTAGGGTTTAGGAAGTCACTTACCTAAGTTTGGTCCGGAGAAAGTCGACTCAACCCTAAAATGACCCAGGTGAACAGTGCCGAACTAGGCGCAGGCGCTGGCCAACGAGCGCGCTGGCCGGCCAATGCGGGCACAATGGCCGATCGGCGTGCTTGGCGTAGGGCGCGGTGGCTGGACGACGTGCCCGGGGCGCACGGCCGAACGGAATGGGCAACGTGCCTGGGCGATGGGCCGGCTAAATAGGCAACACGCCTGGGCGATGGGCACGATGGGCCAGCGGGCGCGCAGCTTGGTCGCGTGGACAATGGGCTGGCCATGGCCTGGGCAAGCCCGGGCACGGCTGGGCTGGTTGGCCGAGGTTGGCTGGCTGGTCGAGGGCGGCGACCGGCGGCGGCGGCGACGGCGACGCAATGGCAGCGAGCTGAAAAAAGGGGAAAAAGGGTAAGCCCGGGGGGGTGAGGTTGAGGGAGAGAGAGATCGGGGTTGAGGGAGAGGGGCGAACCGGCGGCGACGGCAGCGGGCAGCTGTGACGGCGAACGACGGAAAGCTAAGGGGAAGAAGAAGGTGGCTGAGGTGAGTGGCGCGGCTGAGGGAGTGGTGTTTAGTGGTGGCTACGGCGACACTCAGGCGTTGAGGCGGTGCTGGGGAGTTGGCCGGATGACTGGACGGCAGCTGGGACTCGCCGGACGCAGCAATAAGCGGCGGCAAGCTGAGCTTGCGCTCTCAGGAAGAGAGAAAGGCGGAGCCGCCGGGCGACGAGGCGGCGCGACGATGGCCGAGGAAGATGGCGGCGTCGGCGGCTAGTGGGGTGGTGTCGGGTGGAGGCGGAGGGCGGTCGAGCGGCGGGCTACAGAGGCGGGGAGGAGCTGTGGGGGTGGACGGGAGTCGGGGGAGAGAGGGGAGTGACCAGGTGACGGGGGCAACCGACAGGACTGTTGGCGGTTGGCGAGCGGTGGCGCAGCTCGGTCGGAGTGACGGCGGCGTGAGGCGGTCGACGAGGTGCGGTTGGGCGGAGGAAGAAGCAGAAGCAGCAGCATCAGGGAAGGGAAGGAAGAGAAGAAGAAAGAGAAGAGAAGGAAGAAAAGAAAAGGAAAAAAAGAAGGACAGAGAAGAGAGGGAGAGAGAGAAAGTTTGCATGGGGGAAGGGGGAGGGGACGTGCGCGGACAGGGGGGAAGTGACATGGCGCAGAGGGTGGGGGGGAGAGAGAGAGAGAGAGAATAGACCCAAAAGTCAAACTTTTCACTCGAGTGCGATCCAACGGACAAGGTTCAAACTAAAAATTGATCTAACGATCCACGAAAATCCTAATTAATAATATAGGACAAAGGGCCAAAATAAAATAACTCAAAACACATTACGAGAGAGGTCTACTAGTCTAAATCCGCACCCGGTCAAAATTCCACTTTTCCACTATTCCTGGCAATCTCGAGGCTGGCCACAATAATATCGACACCGTCCAATTTATTTCGTCCCGGAACTCTGAGAAATTCGACACCAAAGTTTGGGCTCTAAATAACGGCCAAATTCAATCGAGTGCTATTCTAGTGAAATCTTAATGTAAAAAAAAATAATCGGGAGTGATCATTTCCCGGGCGAGATTTTTGCTATAAGCGCACTGACAAAATACCCATTTTATAAATCTAAAAAATGGGCTGAAATTCGGAATATCACAACTCTTCTCCCCTTACAAAAATTTCGTTCTCGAAATTTACAATCCAACCCAACTATTCAAACATATGGGGGTATTTGTGTTGCATCAACTCTTCGCTTTCCTATGTCGCACCTTCGATTCCATGATGCTCCCAAATCAACTTGGCCATCAGAATTGCCTTATTCCGCAACACTCTCTCCATTTTGTCCTCGATCCGTACTGGCTTTTCCACATACGATACTCTGTCGTTCATGTCTATTTCGTCGTAATTCAGCACGAGGGTCGGGTTCGGTTCATACTTCCTTAGCATAGACACGTGGAACACATTGAGCACTTGAGACAAATTAGGCAGGAGCGCGAGACAATAGGCCAAGGTGTCAATTCTCTCTAAGACCTCGAATGGACCCATGTACCTCGGGCTCAACTTCCCTGTCTTACCAAACCGTGATAATCCTCTCATAGGCGATACTTTGAGGAAACCATGGTCCCCCACTTGAAATTCTAACGGCTTATGTCTCTGGTCCGCATAATTCTTTTGGGTAGCTCTGAGTGGTCTTAAGCCTATCCCGAATCACTTTGACTGTTTCGACTGACTGCTGAACTAACTCGGGACCCGTGATACTCCTCTCACCAACTTCATCTCAATAAACCGGCGTTCTGCAAGCTCTGCCATATAGTGCTTCGAATGGTGTCATTTTGATACTCTGCTGATAGCTATTATTGTAGGCGAATTCAACCAAATGTAGCTGTTCCTCCCAACCACCCTTAAAATCCACAACACATGCTTGCAGCATGTCCTTCAAAGTCTGAATCGTCCTTTCAGACTGGCCATCTGTTTAGGGATGATAGGCCGTGCTAAACTGTAATCTCGTTCCTAATGTCGTATGAAGACTTTTCCAAAAAGCAGTAGTAAACTTAGGATTACGGTCCGAGGTGATCGTCACTGGTACTCCATGGAGACAGACTATGTGTCGCACATACAAATCGACATACCTTTCTAAGGTAAAATCCTTTCGCACCGGTAGAAAATGTGCTTTGTCAACCGATCCACTATCACCCATATCAAATCATGGCCCCTCTGGCTCCTCGATAATCCCATGACGAAGTCCATCGTGATGTGTTCCCATTTTCACTCGGGAATTTCCAATGGCTGCAACATTCTACCCGGTTTGCAATGTTGCGCCTTCACTTGTTGGCATGTGAAACACTTAGCCACATGTTTGGCCACGTCCACTTTCATACCGTTCCACCAATAATGCTGTCATAAGTTTTGATACATTTTCATACTACCCGAGTGAATTTTATAATTATTACAATGTGCTTCAGGCAAAATCTCCCCCTTAAGCTCTGCGTCATCAAGCACACACAACCTTCCATGGAATTTCAGAATCCCATCCTCGGATACCTGAAAATCCGATCTCCTTTTCGTGGCATCCATATTCAAAATCTTTTGAATCTCCGGGTCCGTCGATTGTAAAACTTTAATCTTAGTTTGGATCTCTGGTTCAATCCTCAATGCGGCAAGTAGACTTGAAAACATGGCTCACTTCAAACTTATACTCTGAATCTCGGACTCCCTCCAATAGGGTCCATTCTTTGACCATCATATGCGTGATGCTCAATTTCTTACTAGAGGGACAAATCTTCGTTTCTCTGTCATAGGCTTCTTTCCAAAGTTCCTATTGTCCCTAGCCGGCGTGTATCGCGATCCATATACGGTAACCCTCTCATTCATATCCCTTTTAACCGTTTAAGCCTCGCCATACAGCTCATTACAATCCCTTAAGTTCATTAGCATCAACTGACTGCGGAGATTCGATTTCAGTCCATCCCGAAACCTCCTTGTCCTATCCACACGATCATTGACTATCCCTGGTGCGTACTTAGACAACCTTACAAACTCGACCTCGTACTGATCAACTGAAATTCAATTTTGGCGAAGCCGAAGAAACTCTATCATTTTCTGTTCTTGAGCACTCTCTGAAAGTACCTCCCATTGAAGGCCTCGATAACGACACCCCAGCTTGGAAATATACCCTCTGAAATATCCCACTTCGGGGGGGAGGGGAGGGGAGGTCCTCTTACCAATCACTTGTATTTCCTTAGAGTTGATATATAGCCGGGTCACTTTATCCTCATCAGTGCAACCGAATACCTCAAAAGCCCCCCCTTTTTTTTAAGTCCTCTATCCAAAGTAATATAGCCTTAAGGTCACTTCTTCCCATAGAACCTTGCAGGTTTAAATTTCAAAAATTTTCCAACCAATTAACGTATCTGTCTGACTGCTTTAACTTGCCATTGACCTTGATTCCCAACATTTCTATTATGCCCACGATTCCCGTTACTTCTATTGGTAGCGGCAACAACGGCTTCAGAATCAGTAGCAACAGTAGCATTTTGCTCCTCAGTTTGCCTTCCCATTGAAATTCCAACTTCCTCGAGTGCCCTCAAAATCTCGTCCCATCTGGGATCCGTAACAACTCCAACTTGCGGACCTATACGACCTTAACCTCGATCTCTTCCTCGACTACTCATACTCACAGAGTTCACACCACCCACTTGCCTGCTATAATTCCCCTTGAGAATTAAAGACCTAGGCCAACTATACAAGTCTAAAGCCCTAGGCAGTGAATCACAACAATTCTCTAAGCAGGCAAACAATCACAACATCATTCAATCACAAAGAACATGGATCGTGCACTAACCTCAAGTCCCGTCGCACCTGCATTTTCCGTATTAGTGCATAATATCACTCAGCAATCACAACCAAACAGTCTGGGTAACGCATGGCCAACAAGTCTCCCTAACTGGCTACCCCAAAGTCATCTCTCCTTATCACTCCAAGCTTCGACCATCTTGGTTCAAGCTAAAATTGCTCTGATGCCAAATCAACGGGGATGTCACGCCCCGCCCTCTACGAGTGCGCGATCATCCCTCGATGGTCGATCATTAAATGCGATGTCCCAGGCACGTCGCCGACCTAACCCAAACATAAGAGATTAGGTACACGCGGAAACAAATAGAAATAACCTAGACAATTAATAATGACAAGGGGCAATAGCACGAAACAATAACCGTAATTCCTACACTTAGCAGATACATACGACGTTTACAAAAAGACAATCCCCAAGTTAGGCCACAACAACAGAACCACATTCCTCGAAAGGGACAATAGTTCGCAAACTTAACTCCTCTACAAAAAGGGGAACTCAAAATACCGGGTACTGGACTCGTCCTCGATCTCCGAGATACCCTTGCAGCGTCTCCAATCACTCATGATCACAGATCTGAAATTGTTATATAATAACCGTGAGAACGAGTCTCAATAAGCAATCCCCTAAACCCCAGGTAGGCCAATGCGTACCCAGACAAGTCATATATGTAATCTACCCCATAACATATAGAATTCGCATCATTGTACTCACCTTGCCATCAAGTCCATGTAAACTCTGCACGTTAGTCGTCATGTGATAATGCAATAATGGTAATTAAATAACACATCACAATCACTCAAATACCAACCACACTTACACTCAATCAATCCAACTAATTCAACCAGCCAATTCAATCACACGCTCAACCAGCCAATTCAATCACACTCAATTTGCATGCGTGACCGAACATCTTTCTCACGACTCGTGCCACTACGTCTCAGGTCCATTCTCACTGCCCGCACCATTGCACCTCAGGCCCATTTGGCACACCGGCCACTCGTGCTTTCACATGGATCGCCGTCAACACGTCCCAGTCCGTAGCCCTCCGATCAATCTGGGCTCAATTTCCAACGACCGACGTAAACACGTCCCGGTCCAACACACCTTTAACGGGCCATCGTCAACACGTCTTAAGCCCGCATCCATTTGGCACATCGGCCATTCATGCCTTCACACGGACCGCCATCAACACGTCCTAAGTCTGACTTTCCATTTGGCACACCGGCTATTCAAACCTTCACACGGACCGCCGTCAACACGTCCCAAGTCCGTAGCACTTTGATCGAATCGGGCTTGCAATCGACAGGCATACACACGCCATTTAATTCAATCAATTTCACGCCAATTACACCAAGTGATCCATAATCACAATTCAATCCAATTCATGACACGCCACACCAACCCACAAACTCGACATTTAATCGGCCACATAAGAACATCCAATCCACCCACGAATGCCACAACAAGCCAATCATTGACCCACCAACATTAGCCACTAATATGCACCCAAAACCATCCAAGTCGGCCACAATCAAACGTCAATTTCCCCCTCATACGCCACGACAATACGGTCATTTAGCCTACCATAAATAACCACTAAGTAAGCCCCATAAATATCACAATTTAATATAACAATTACGCACATACAAATATTGACCTTACTCCACGTTTAGACCCTAAACCGGTATTAATTAATCCCTAGATAAGTCTAATAATACCCAATGTACTAGGTAGGGTTTAGGAAGTCACTTACCTAAGTTTGACCCGGAGAAAATCGGCTCGGCCTTAAAATAGCCCAGGTGAACAGTGCCGAACTAGGCGCGGGCGCTAGCCAACAGGCGCGCTGGCCGGCCAACGCGGGCATAATGGCCGATCGGCGTGCCTGGCGTGAGGGCACAGTGGCCGAACGGCGTGCCCAAGGCGCACGGCCGAGCGGAATGGGCAACGTGCTCAAGCGATGGGCCGGCTGAATGGGCAACACGCCTAGGCGACGGGCACGACGGGGGATTGGTCGCGCGGACAACGGGCCGGCCACGGCCTGGGCAAGCCCGGGCACGACTGGGCTGGTTGGCTGGGCTAGTTGGCTAGGGCTAGCTAGCTGGCCGAGGGCGGCAATCGGCGGCGGCGGCGACGCGGCGGCAGTGAGCTGAAAAAAAAAAAGGGGAAAAAGGGTGAGCCGCGGGGGGTGAGGGTGAGGGAGAGAGAGATCGGGGCTAAAGGAGAGGGGCGAATAGGCGGCGACGGCGTGGCACGGCCCGGCGACTGTAGCGGGCAGTTGCGATGGTGACACGGCGGCGAACGGCGGAAAGCTAAGGGGAAGAAGAAGGTGGTTGAGGCGAGTGGCGCGGCTGGGGGGGTGGTGTTCGGTGGCGGCGACGGCGACACTCAGGCGTCGGGGTGGTGCTGGGGAGTTGGCCGGACGATTGGACGGCGACTGGGACTCGCTGGACGTAGCAGCAAGCGGCGGCGAGCCAAGCTCGTGTGCTCGGGAAGGGAGGAAGGCAGCGTCAAGCGGAGCTGCCGGGCGACGAAGCGGCGCGAGGAAGATGGCGGCATCGGCGGCTGGTGGGGCGATGTCGGGTGGAGGCGAAAGGCGGTCGAGCGGCAGGCTACGGAGGTAGGGAGGAGCTGCGAGGGTGGACGGGAGTCGGGGGAGAGAGGGGAGTGACTAGGTGATAGGAGTGGCCGACGGGACTGCTGGCGGTTGGCAAGCGGTGGCGCAGCTCGGTTGGAGTGACGGCGGAGTGAGGTGGTCGGCGAGGTGTGGTCGGGCGGAGGAAGAAGCAGAAGTAGCAGCATCGAGGAAGGGAAGGAAGAGAAGAAGAAAGAGAAGAGAAGGAAGAAAAGAAAAGGAAAAAAAGGAGGAGAGAGAAGAGAGGGAGAGACAAAGTTTGCATGGGGGGAAGGGGGAGGGGACGTGCGCGGACAGGGGGAAGTGACGCGGCGCAGAGGGGAGAGAGAGAGAGAGAGAGAGAGAGAGAGAGACCCAAAAGTCAAACTTTTCATTCGAGTGCGATCCAACGGACACGGTTCAAACTAAAAATTGATCTAACGATCCATGAAAATCCTAATTAATAATATAGGACAAAGGACCAAAATAAAATAACTCAAGACACATTATGAGGGGGTCTACTAGTCCAAATCCGCACTCGATCAAAATTCTACTTTTCCACTATTCCTGGTGATCTTGAGGCTAGCCACAATAATATCGATACCGTCCAATTTATTTCATTCCGGAACTCCGAGAAATTCGACACCAAAGTTTGGGCTCTAAATAATGGTCAAATTCGATCGAGTGCAATTCTAGTGAAATCTCAATTTTAAAAAAAATAACCGGGAGTGATCATTTCCCAGGTGAGATTTTTACTATAAGCGCACTGACGAAATACCCATTTTATAAATTCCAAAAATTGGCCGAAATTCGGAATGTCACAAGAAATGCTGAAAATGGTATTAGCTATAGTGATGTCCGTTATTGAAAACAAGATTTAACATGGTAAACATTACATTTAGATGATGTAACAAAGTCAAAGATAAAGTATTAGAAAAGTGGTCTGCGCATTTCTAATACTTTATCTTTGAATTTGTGTTTACAGTGGTCTGCGCTTTTCTAATACTTTATCTTTGAATTTGTTACGTCGTCTAAATGTAATGTTGGCTACAACTACTTGCTGAAGCATATCTTCTCAGGACAAATCGTTCAATTTGCTGATCCCGAAACATCATAGATGAAGTACAGGCTCGAGACGAACTCTGTGAGTCGTTGCTAAAGTATCACGTCACTCTTGTATGGGTGAGGAGGGGCGTTTTTTTCTATGGATGTTCACTGATTCACTATTGCCTCCACAGGGTTTACTAGTGACTCAAAAACTTCCTCAACTCAATCGGGTCAAAATCGTATGTACTTTTAGGGAAAGAAACTCGTGTGTCAATTGCTTAGGAAATTGGAAAATTTAATCATTTGATGTAAATAACACCTAGTGTTAGATAGGCCACAGAGAGATGTACTTCCTTTGTTGATGGGGCATCAAATATGATTAAGTTTTATTAGTAGGTTAATCATTTCTAACACAAAAAAGAGTAAACTCATCACATCAACTCCAAGAAATGCTCAAATTATGGTAACAAAATCTTGAATTATCCAATTGTATACCGCAAATACTAATTGTCTTACCTAGTAAAGCAAACATGCATCTCGATGGAGATCTGCGAAATAAAGGTAACGAATTTAAAAAACTTAGTAAACATATCAGCAGCTAAATATGAATTTGTAGCAAGTCAATTACTATTTATTTATTTTTAATCTCGCATTTACTCAAACTCCAAAAATACCGAACTTTAGACATCTATATAAACCCACTTCAATGGGACACATAAACACATATCTTTCACAATCATACCTCATACAATCAATCAAGCCAAATATACTTGGAAATGGAGAAGGGTCAAGTCAAGCTCAGTGCAATAGTCTTTCTATTGGTGATTGCATTCAGTAGGTTTCTTCTCATCTCTCAATTACTATTATCATTTCTATATGTACAGCATCACTAACGAATTCCTTCGCATTTTCCTTCCTTTAAAGGTCTTGCCGTCTCAAATGCTCAAACAAAAGTAGGACCAGGAGGGAGCTATGATGTCTTGGATGATCATGTTCGGAAAGGACCAGGAGACGTTTGTATTGGACGGTGTCTTCCTGGGCAGCATCTCGAACTTGTAAATGGAAAATGCGCATGTGTTCCAAATGTAGACCATTGATGGATGTATGTGAGCTTTTGGGCGTATGTGAGAGAAGAGGAAGCAAAAATAAAAAGGGAATTTTGTTTTAAATAAGATGGGTTCATAGTATTGAGTATTATACTTCTTTATGGTCTCAAATATTTCCAACGATCAATCGAAGGTAATCATAAGTGATGGCTGTATTTATTGACACTTGATTTTTAACCGACGCGTCATAAAAATAAAAACCTAAAATTAGGGCTTCTGATTGCGACAAAGCCCGTTTCTCAACTAAAAAGAGTCATTTAACACTTGTTTTTACATTAGCCCCTCATTTCCTTTTCATTTACAATTTAATCTTAAAAAAGTCAAAACGTTGACTTTCAAGTTGACTTTTTTATCAAATTGTGACCGAAAGTCAACCCTATGTCAAAATTTGGCTTTTTTCATGAAAAGGCCCAAGATAATGTCAATTTTACTTTTGTATTGTTAATTTTTGAAAAAATCAAAGTTTGACCCATTAATTGACATTTTAGTAACTTATTTTTGACTTTTGGTCAACATTTTGTTAAAAAAATTGAAAATATTCAAAATCTAAAAATCAACCTCATTTTACATTAATTTGATTTTGGCATCATCAATTTTAAAAAAATTGATTTAGAACCAACTTTTCTCCAAAATCGGCCAAAAATGAAATTACTTCGTTTTTTCTACTCGTTTTTGAAGATAACTTCCTTCATGACATTTGATCTAAAGGTCATTTCACATCCAATTGCCAATTCAATTTTAGAATTCCAAGCCAAAGGTAAAAATCCCCAATTTGAGCCCTAATTAGTGGTCCCGATCGGTTCCTCCTCAATTGTGTAATTAACCGTGAATGAGTTCATTTTTATGCAACTCAAATTCAGCATCATTTTTTACAAATTCACACGAACTTGGTTCAATTTGACTAATTTGGCTAACCAAACACTTGCAAAATCAAGTTAACTTGGTCCAATTGATGCAATTCAACTTGACCCATTCCAATCTAGGGGTTAATTTGATAAATCGAGGTTTAATTTGACAATTAAGCACCAATTTCCATTTAAATTTTAATTCGAGTCTTTATGTAAAAGTCAATTTGTGCATGTTGGAGTGTTTTAAACCCATTCAAATGAATCAATTGATTGCTTTTCAAGCTAATTGAGTTTAATTGAAATCAATTTTGTCAATTGGGAAAAATTACAACAATTGCATCAATTGATTGAAAATCCCCAATTTGCATGAAGGAAATCAGTTGAGACGAAATCGACATCACCAATGATGTATTGGAACAAATTAATTTGATTGAGATGTTCATAATGAGTTTAATTCAGTCAAATTGATTGGATTTGAGTTGTATTCTTCCAATTTGGCTCATTTCTTTGATAATTAGTTAGGAATTCCTTGCAATTAGGTCCTCCAGAGAGTAAATTGGACTAAAATGCACAAAATTGTTTGCTTGAAGCGGTCTGAGCCGGCCTGAACTGGTCAGACCGATAACAAAGCCTATCCGGTGAGAACAACCTCATTTTGGCCATCGCCGGCCATTTCAGGCCTTAACCAACCAGCCCTCTCCTATATGCATGAAATTACTAAAATGCCCTTAGGTGTTTACAAAAAAGCCCCTAAAGCCTTGTCATCAATCCATGTCATTGAATTTAGGCCAATTAGAGTATTTTCTTAATAATTAAGCAAATAATCCTAGACATGCAGATATCCTAGATCTTGGCCATCCAATTTGACATGTCATCAGTCCAAGTGAAATGAAATGGACAAGTGAAATGCTTGCTTAATCAAGAAGCAAATAATTGGAGCCATTGGATTAATCCAAGGGCTACAATTCAAACTTAGAGAAGTATATAGAAATTTTTCCCTAAAAAATATGGGAGGTCATTTTGGATTATGAATCTCTCTCTCTCTCTCTCTCTCTCTCTCTCTCTCTCTCTTAGCCAAGTGTCTCCACCATCCTCACTGGCCAACCACCGCTTGGCCACCCTTTGCTAGAGCTCTCGATGTGAGTTGATTTCTCTCCCAGTCACAAAGATCATGTCCCATGCCAGTCCTGCTGCCTGACGGTTTCGGCCTCTGTTCCAACAACGGGCGACCTTCCTCCGGTGCTCCAAGCTATGCAATTGTGTTCCTCATCTTATCCACAAAGTTGTTGTAGCTGGCTTCCTATGAAATAGCCGCATCAGCTCTTCAATTAGGTTGATTTTCTTCAATTACTCATTGGAGTTCATTAAGTTGGTTTCTAACTGACACAAACTAATGGAAAGCTTGATAAAAAAAGAATAAGGAAGAAGAATTGTATTGCTTTCTCATGTTGATGCTGTACAATTGCAGCCCTATTTATAATACATAGGGTCATATTAATTAAAGAAAAAAAAGATCTATAAAATAAAGGAAAATCAATTTCCCAATACACAATATTCTAGTTTCCTTATCAATATACTAGTCAACATCAATTAGGATCAGTATCCAGATCAATCGGGATTAATCGGAGCAACGGTATCTTCAACATTCCCCCTCAAGCTGGCGGTCTATACATATCAAGGACGCCTAGCTTGCTAAATAGATACGTATGTTGCCTCTGACATAGGGGTTTAGTGAAGATGTCTGCAGGCTGTTCCATCGTTCTTATCCCTCTTGTTTTGATTACTCCATCTTGGATTTGGTCTCTGATGAAATGACAATCAACTTCTATATATTTTGTCCTTTCATGGAAAACTGGATTTACTGCAAGTTTAAGTGCAGCATCATTATCACAGTATAAGATAGTTGGTTCTTTCACCCAAACACCAAGATCTTGAAGTAATCCTCTTATCCAAACTATCTCACAGCTAGTCTTGGCCATTGCCCGATATTCCGCTTCGGCAGACGATAAAGAAACAGTCGACTGTTTCTTCAGTTTCCAAGAGAGTAACGAGTTGCCCAATTTGATGCAGAGTCCTGTGATAGATTTTCTACTCATAAGGCAAGTAGCATAATCTGTATCACTATATGCTGTCATTTCCATGTTGTTCTCCCGAGAGAGTAATATTCCCAAACCCGGACATCCCTTTAAGTACTTTACGACCTTTAGTGCAGCATTCATGTGTGATTGCTTCAGATTATGCATAAACTGACTGAGAATTTGCAAGGCATAGCATATATCGGGTCTAGTCATGGTTAGATATATGAGTTTCCCGACAAGTCTTTGATAAGAAGAAGGGTCTTTGAGTAAAGGGTCGTCATTTTGGGGTGATAATCCTTTGTCATACTCAGTTGTTGTTAACTTGACATTCTGTTCAATTGGAATAATAGCTGGTTTGGATCCCGAAAGTCCTGCTTCTGATATGATTTCCAAGACAAATTTGCGTTGACTGAGACAAATTCCCTTATCAAAACATGCAATTTCTATCCCAAGAAAATATTTGGGAGATCCCAAATCCTTGATGTGAAATGTAGAGTGTAGATACTCTTTGAATTTCTCGATGGCATTTTCATCATTTCCCATAATAAGTATATCATCAACGTATATAAGCAAGTAAATTGATGATGTACCTTGACTCCATGTGAATAAGGCATAATCATGTCTGGATTGCCGAAATTTTGCAGTTGTAAGTGCAGTGGTGAATTTGGCATACCATTGACGAGAAGCTTGTTTGAGTCCATACAGGGATTTACGGAGACGACATACTCTATTCTCCCCCTATCTACGTAAACCCGGCGGAAGGTCCATGTATATTTCCTCTTCTAGATCCCTATGAAGAAATGCATTATGTACGTCCATTTGATGAAGGGGCCAATCACGAAGAGCGGCAATGGAAAGGAAAGAATGGATAGTGACTTCCTTCGCTATTGGAGAGAATGTTTCGGTATAATCAAAGCCTTCTCGTTGTGTGAATCCTTTCGCTACTAGTCTTTCCTTATAACGTTCAATAGAACCATCTGCCTTATATTTGATCTTGTAAACCCACTTGCAGCCGATCGATTTTCGATGAGGGGGTATAGTAACAACATCCCAAGTCTCATTTTCCATTAAAGCTCGTAATTCATCTGCCATTGCTTGTTGCCAATGAGGATCTTTTGCAGCTTCATCATATGAAGATGGTTCATGCCCTTAAGATATTTTACTAATGCAGCAGATATGCTCAGGTAAAAGACGAGCAAAGCTAACTTATGAAGAAATAGGATATTGTGCACCATATGACTCCAAGGTAGGACAAATATAATCTGTTGTCCATGTAGGCGGTCGTGTAGTACGACCAGAACGTCGAGTAGGAACTGGCGCAACAGGCGGAATATGCTCACGTGTTTTAGGTGAGATATCACTTGAGGAGGTAGGTGATCTTGAAGCTGTAACTTCCTGTAAAGTACTGGGAGTCATATCGTGCATACCTGACGATGGTGCTACTTCATATTCAGAAGTCGGAGATGCCATGGGAGATGATATATAAGAAATCATCGTCGGTTGAGGCGATGAAAGATCCTCTTCATTAAAAAATGTGCAGTGATCAGTAGTCGCATCAACCTGTTGAGAAGATAACTCATCCTGGAAAGGGAAAATATCTTCATGGAAGATAACATCTCTACTGACAAAGAAATGCCCAGTAGATGGTTCATAAATCAAATATCCCTTTTGAAGAGAAGGATATCCCATGAACACACATTTAAGAGCATGAGGATCCATCTTGTTCCAAGGGCCCACAGTAGACACATAACATAAATAGCCGAAGACACGAAGGTGGCGAATGTCTAGACTTTTCCCAAATAGCAATTCAAAAGGAGTTCTTCCGTTGAGGACCTGAGACGGCATCCAATTGATCAAATATGTTGCTGTGATCACACAGTCTCCCCAGAACATTTCTGGAACAGAAGCTTAAAATTTAAGTGCACGAGCAACTTCTAAAAGATGACGATGTTTTCTTTCAACAACACCGTTCTGTTGAGGGGTATATGTGCAGGAGCTCTCATGAAGGATGCCATTGGCAGTGAACAATGAAGAACATTCATGATTAAAAAATTCTCCGGCATTATCAGTGCGGACTCGCTGTATGAATTTGTGAAATTGATTTCTAACGAGGGTAAAAAAATTTCGAAGATGGGAAAGAACTTGGGCCTTTTATTGCATTAGAAAAATCCAAGTTGCTCTTGTATGATCATCCACAATTGTGAGAAAGAAACGAGAACCGTCATGATGTGGAATGTGGTATGGTCCCCATATGTCTATATGTATGAGAGAAAAGACTGTATTGGCACGTGAAGTGCTTTGTGGAAAAGGTAGACGTGATTGTTTAGCTAGAGGACAAATAGGACACTTTGGGTGAGGAAAGAAAGCACTATGGCCTAAATGCTGATGAGATAAAAGAATATTTTTATTCATGCTGGCATTACATGAGGTGCCCTTATTTAAGGGAAAATGTGAAATATCAAAGTTTCTAGGGAAAGCAGTCCAAAAATAAAGTCCCCCATGATTGTTACCCAAGCCCATTAGTTTCCCAGTCGAAAGGGCCTGAAAAAAATAGATATCAAAATGGAAATGGACCCGACAAGAGTTGTCTTCACAGAGTTTTGAGATAGATAAGATTAAACTGAAATTCAGGAATGAGTAAGATATTTCTTAGAGTGATGGAGGGATTAAGTTGAACGTTCCCAATTTTGGTTACGGAAGTGTCATCTCCATTAGGAAGGCGCATTGACGTATAAGGAGATGATTCATAAATGTTGGAAAGGAAACGTTCATTGCAGACTGTGTGATCACTAGCACCTGAATCAATAATCCATGCTTTATTTGAAATGGAGCTTAAGCAATAAGAAGTATGTCACGCCCCGCAACCCATGAAGCACGAGCATCCCACAATTAGGTCAAATTTGTTGCGACTTCCCAGGAACTCGTCGCCGACCCAAACCCAACGTGGCGAGTTCAAAACACAAGCGGAAACAACGTATATATATATATGTATATATATACACCCATACAATAACCAAGATAACCATGATTAGCAGAATAGGGAAGTTTAACTAAAGAAAATATATACACATCATTACTACAAAGGGTAGGTACAGAGTCCATTTACAGGGGGAGTGCTAACTAAGACCAAAAACAAACGATAGCCACTAGGATAAAAAAGGATCAGTGGCCCGGTTTACTGAGCTAAGGCGGTTTCAGACAAAAAGGTACAACCACCCTATCATTCGACAAGATCTACCTAAGGAACCTAGTCTGGGTCGGACTCAGAAGATTCTGACGAGGAAGTGCTATCAGGAAGCTCCTCATCGGAACCCAATGAGTCCAGCTCGGACTCAGCTCCCTCGGGCTCGTCTTCCACGTCCATTGCCTCGAGATCGGGGTCCTCCTCCAGTTGCAGCTTCATCTCCTCATTGCTTTCATCCGTGTCCATCGATCCGCCTTCGTTCGACTCGTACACTGCTGGTAGCCCTTCTAAGCTCGCACTCTCCTCAACGGATGGGCTGGGATCTATCACTTGCCCATCAGGGCACCGAGGATCTACTCCATTCAGTCCATTAAATGGAACATCAAAAGTCCTAAGAGGTCCGATCTCTTCCCCATTGTACATCCTATAACACCAAGCTACGTACTCATGGGTTGCAGACTCCAACTCCTCGACATCTACCCAGACTATCGTATACTATATGATATATGAATTCCCCTCTCCTACCGGGTGTACAAAAAAAGTCTTCTCGATAAAATGGGGAATCCTAAAACGCATGAGCGGCTCCGCCATGGTCACGGACGGGGGTCTAAAATGTCGGTTTTCAATAACCGTGAGATAAATCTCAGCAAGTAAATAATCCCTAAATCTAAACTAGGCTAACATGCACTTCCTGACAGGTAAATTAAACACACCAAGCAGGATATTAATAAATCCCAACAATTTCATAGACTCACAGTCCAAATCATCCACATGACAATCCTGCAGGTTAAGCATTTACCAATGATGATCACATTGAATTATCAGACGTACATAATCATTTCGACCCGAAGGCTATAGTTATACCGACTCGAAGGCCACGATCCGTAGGCCACTTTGAAAGATAAATCGACTCGTAGGCCCGACCCGAAGGCCATAGGTTAAACCGACTCGAAGGCTACGACCCGTAGGCCACTTTGAAAGATAAATCGACCCGTAGGCCACAATTTAAAATGATATGTAGGCCCGACCTGAAGGCCAATAACTTCACTACCTCCAGTACGTGCATCATTTAGCACTCCCAATTTCCATCAATTTGTATGACTCATACAAAATCACAAGATATGGAATTCAGGCCAATAATCGATGCCAATATGCCACGCACAATTTATTCATACATTTCGACGCATTCAGCGCATTATCGATACTCACCAACCATTTCATTTTAGTCCATCCAACCTGGCATTTAATCTGCACATTTCTCTCCATTTGTTTTGAGGCATTCAAGGCCCGTCACACCTAAACGAACCTAGCCATGAAATTCTTGAATATGGCGACACCCATAGGGTTCCAACAATTCCCAATTTGCCCTCTACAATGTCTAATTTCATGCTTTTCCTTAGTAACCATTTAATACACAACTTAGACAAATTGCACAAATTCGGTTCTGTGTGAACAGTACCAGGGCAGACCACTTTAGTACTATTAAATCACTTCTAAATCACCTCATTAGGCCCTAATGAAGTCCCCTAAACATCCTACATACAATCTTACATAATTAAGCCATAATTAAGCTTAATTAACCCCAATTTAACCCCTAAAATGTACAATTTCGGTTTTGTATGAACAGTACCAGGGCAGTCCACACTTAGGCCACTAAACCACCATTATATCACTTCATTAGGCTCTAATGAGGACCCTTAATCAGTGTCACGCCCCGACCTCCACGGCACGCGACACCCCGCCCGGTGGTCGATTCAGTAGTACGACGTCCCAGGATGCGTCGTAATCGACCCGTTACCCAAAGCAGAACACAAGGCACAAGCGGAAGCAAAAATTCAAAACAAATACCCTGACAGAATAAAACATGAGAACCAGGATAGTAACACAAAAAGATCTCAGGCAACGTGCACATCCATAATCCAAAACCACCAGAAGACGTTCTTACATCATTTTTAAGGAGAGGAACAATTGAAAATGGGGTGCAATCAAAAGAGAGACAACAGCCAACGGTAAAGGGTCCTAAATCCAAAAAGGTGTCTACCCTCTCAAAAGAAGCCAACCTAGCCTAGGGCACCCACTCCGGATCTGAGCCATCGGACTCGGACGAACTGTCGGGTATCTCCGAATCCTCGCTAGGAACCTCCTCCTCGGACTCCTCGGTATCCATCGGCTCGGCCTCGTCGACCTCCATGGGCTCCACCACTGGATCCTCCATGACCAGCTCGTGATCTATACCTCCTAACTCCTCGTATTCGGCAGGCTCGTACCAGGCAAAAGGACCGATAGTCTCCTCCTCGTCAATCTCGAGATCCACGATCTCACCGTCCGGGCACTGCGGGTCAAGCTCGCCCTCTACGGTGAACGGGACATCCATCGTACGAAAGGGTCCAAACTCGTCTCCAAAACGGTCTCGGAAACACCAAGCTACATACTCGTGAATCTGAGGATGTGTCATGCCCACGTCTACACTAATCGCAGAATAATGTCTGTAATACACCTCCCCGTTCCCCACTGGATGTGTAGTCATGATGTGCTCGTAATCTAGGGGAATCCCAAAACGAACCGAGACAGGTGGCTTCGTCATGGACGCGGGTCTGAAAGTTTGGGTTATAAAAACCGTGAGACACATCTCAGTGAGTGCAAACTCCTAAACCTAAATTAGGCTAACATGCATCTCCTGACGGGTAAAACCAATCATGCGCACACAAGGGGTGACTTAGGCCCGTAGGCCCAAATCGACATTTCAATGACCCTGCAGGTTAGACAATTTCATAATATTACATTTCACAAGCGGCACTCTTGGTCATGTGTACTTCACACGCATGCTCAAAACCTTTAGTGACAATTCCAAGTATAGATCACCGAGTCACACAAAACAGCACACTAACTCATGCATTCATATGCATGCAAATGCTCACAACTCAACTCATATGGCACTCTCAGCACGACATTCCATTCGTGTTCCGATTATAAAATAGAATCCGCTTAGATACGTCCCATACCATACCCAGCCGATTTCTATCGCATAATCAGGCACTATGTATTATTTGTTACAGCACAGGATTTCGCGCGTGATCCGATTATAGAATGGAATTCACCTGGACACGTCCCATACCATGCCCCACAAATTCCATTGCATAACCAGGCACTATGCAACACACGTAGTTGATTATCTTGTCAATTCGACCCGAAGGCCCGGCCCGAAGGCCCGATCCGAAGATCCGATCCGAAGATCCACGACCCGAAGGCCCGACCCGAAGGTCCATCACAACACTTCGTGGCCAGCGTAAAGACGCTCTCAGGCCCAGTGTCTCTAGCCCGCGTAAACGCATCGGCACAACACCGATCTCCTCACGAACCAAAGCCTGCTGTAGGATGGTCGTCTTCCGGACGCACCGGGCATCGTCCTGCTCCAAAGTGCATGAGGACGGCAAGACCCAAAGGCCACGACCCGAAGGCCTTAAGTGATCACACGGCACACTGCCCATTTTTATCTGAACCTGGCGTAGAACGCATCAGGCATTTAGGTGATCACATGTCCATGGCATACACGCATTCTCGCACAATTTCCACAAGCTTCATACCCGGCATGCATAATGCGTGGCCATGCAATTCGCACATGAATGTTAGTGCAATGTACCTCAGCATGATGTCTCACACAATTCAACGTCACAATCTCATGTTCAACAATTCACACATTAAGCTTACTCAACCCAATTAACTTCCCGAGGCATCACATGTGAAAATTAGCATATATGGCGAATCCGGGCATTATGAGATACATCGACCAATCACCAATCACAGTTCACAATAGTCAGTCAAACGAGCACACGACATGGTAGACTCGATACTTCGTTATTGATGAACCGACATACAGCTCAAACATTCCGGCCATCCCGGCACTCCAATCAAGCTAATCCACTAACTACCGTTATTTGGGGTCGCTAAATACCGACACGAACAGCCATTAATCCTTGTTAATTCAACTTCTAATTCTCTTCCAAATTCTGTTCTGGCATCCATTATTAGTTTCCCGACACCTACCAATAGCATGCAAATCCATATAATTCCTAATTAGCGCTAATCGACTAACCGACACACCCTAAGCCCGTTTAAAACGCATAATAGTCCTAATAAGGGTTTAGAGGTTTTCACCCACCAACTCCAAGCTCGGCGACGGGGAACGGCGGCCGATCACCGGTAAACGGTGGAACCGGCGGCACACTTCCCTAGGGGTGACGGCGAACGGCGGTCCGGCGGTTCACAGCAACCACGGGCGGCGGTGTGAGGCCGGCGGGACTGCTGTTCACAGCGAGGGAAGGCTGGACGAGCGGCCTTCGTGGCGGACGGCGATGGACAGCAACCACACGGTGGTGCACCGTGCACAGCGTAGACGGCGCGGCTGTTCCGGCGAGAGGATGAACGGAACAGTGAGTGGCGGAAGGAAAAACAGAGAGGGACGGTGAGGGCTGGCCGGCGTTCAGCCGTGCATGCGCTGGGGGGAAGAGGGACGGCGGAGGAAGGGCAGCGGCGGTGGCCACGGCAAGCGGCGGCCGGCGGTGCTCCTCGGCGGAAGGCAAGCGGTCAGCGTGTCCCTCCTTGGCTGGCCGGCGTCGGACTCCTCTGCATGCAGCCGGAGAGGATGGAAATGGAGGGGAAACGGTGAGGGGGCGACGGCGTACAGCGGCGGCGGCCTTGGCGGAGCGGCGTTGGGCTCGGCGGAGGCGCGGCCGAGCTGGCCCCGGCGTGAGACCTTGGCCGGTCGCGAACAGCAAGGGAGAAGAGAGGAATGGTCGGCCGGCTGGCGGTGAGGCGAGAAGGAGAGGTTCACGGCGGCGATGCTGGCTGGTGGCGGTTCCGGCGGGCTGTGGGCGGCGGCGTGTGGCCGAGAGGGGGAGAGAGATCATCGGTGAGGGAGAGAGAGGGCGTGAGAGAGAGAGTGAGCCGAGTGAGAGGGAAAGAGAGAGAGAGAGAGAGAGAGAGAAAGTGTGATGAGATGATGGGTGATGATGATTCTGCATGGGGAAGTCCAAGGGGTTGGGTGAGGGCTTGGCCAAAATCATGACATGCATGGGGAAGATTTAGGGTGACAAGTGTCACACCTAGGGCTAGTCTTAGGGATTCAAATTATCGGAATTAGGAAGGGCGTAAGGGCAAATCCGACATTAAATTCCGGTGCTGGGTCGGATCGCAAATTTTTCAACCATACACGTCCTATACATAAATGGCCCGCTTAATTTGACATCGTCCTCATGAAAACCATCCGAGATTCACGAAAATCGCTCTCGATGTTCGGATTAAATTTCACGATCAAATCATCAAATTTCAAATTTCTAAATCTCTCATTAACGGGCGGCCGTTTAGGATTCAAACGTTTCAACCTCGGGTTGTCCGAATCGCGGCGAGCTCGAGAGAGGAAACGAGAGGAATTATCACTAGTTCCGATGACACAATCGTCCGGTTCGGATGATCGGTTCACACTGGCCCAAAATACTTTCTCGCCATTATCCTAAGTCGGGTTTAGCTCACGACCGGGTCCTTAGTTCACGTGCCTATTCCTAGTTGGCCATTCCCATCTGGTCAGTATCCCGTGAGTGATCAATTCCGGGCGAGACTTACGAAAATGAAATATCGAATCATACTCGTTTCATTCCTTCCAGAGATCGAGTCGAATTTTGGGATGTTACAATCAGTCCACACACAAACACACCTACATAAACCATATTTAGGCTTAATTCACCCCTAATTCACCTCCAAAATGCACAAAAATTAGCTAGAAAAATTTAGGGGTTAATACTCACCTATTAACGACTCGGGACGACGGGAACGGGCGGTCGATCACCAACGCGCGGTAAAGATCGATGGCGGCGTTCTGGTTGCGAGCCGGCGGTCACGGCAACGACGATTTGCTGCTGTTCTTCACTCTTTTAAGCTGGAAACGGGGCTGTGGGTGGCTGTGGTGGTACCAGGCAGTGGCGTGTGGTGGCTGGTGGCCAGTAGCTCTGGCGGTGGGTACTGTTCCGGCGTGAACAATACCAGACCCAGCAGAAAGCCCACGGTAGAGAAAAAAAAACAATGAAGAAGAAGAGGAAGAGGGGAAATCGGGAGAAAAATGAGGGGGAGAGGAGAGAGAGAGGGTCAAATGCTGGTCCAAGGTCTGGTAAGTGGAGTCAAAGTGTCAAAATCTTAGCCAAAATGACCATTTTGCCCCTCATCCAAGGGCTAGAAATGCTTCTTATCCAATAATGCATGGGCAAAAGGGTCAAAAGCCCTTAACCAAGGGCTAACCAGACCTGAGTTAGCTCTAATCAGCCTTAGTTAACTTCCCCCAATGGCCAAAATTCGGAATTATCAAAAACGGGCCCAAGGGCAATTTGGTAATTTTCCGGTCCTGGGTCAAAATTCCAATTTTTGTCCCTACCAGTCCTATATATGCGTAACCAACATAATATGGCGTCGGAATCGTGAAAATAGCTTCTCAAGCCCTCGAAAATCGACTGCGAAGTCTTGGGAATAAAATAATATTATTTTTCACTTCCAAGCCAAAATTTCAATTTTTGACCATAATGGCTCCAAATGTGCGTGGCCACCCCCAAAATGACACCGGCCTCGAAAAATAATGTCATTTGGCCTCGAAAATGGTCATTGGGGTCTTCGGGGGCAAATTCGTAAAATTTTCCAACTTTTGCCGAAATTCTAGTTTTCAACCGTACTGACCCCAAACGTATGTGGCCACACTAAAATGACGTCGGATCCTCAAAATAGTCGCTAACGCCCTCGAATTTTCAACGTCGAAATTCGGGTCCAATTTCGCGATCAAATTTGCTCGTTTTAAAGTTTTAGTGCCTCTCACTAACGGGCGGCTGTTTAGGAGTTACGTGTATCGACCTAGGGTTGTCCGAGTCGTGATGGTCTCGAATCTCGGGAAAGCGCGAGGAATTATCACTAGAGCCGAGGGTCGCGATTGTTCGGATTGATTTCGGGATTCGTTCATCAGCGTACTCTCAGTTGTGCGGAATCACCCGCAATTTGAGCGTACGTCACTGATTACATCAAATCCGTTATTTTCCTAAAATCGGCCCATATTGTCCAAAATATTCCCTCGACGTTTCTCGAAATCGGTACTCAACTCGTGATCGGGTTCCTGGTCCACGTACCGTTCCTCATTTAGCCTTTCCCATTTGGTTAGTATCCCGTGATTGATCAAGTCCGGGCGAGACTTACTAAAATCAAACGAGAATTAACATACACTTTATTGGTTCCGGTAACAGGTCAAAATTCGGGATGTTACAAAGTACTTGCATAGCTGGTCATTTTATCTTGTGTCCCTAGTTGGCTTAGAGCTCTCATAATATGTTGGAATTGGTCCTTATTGACGGGTTGATTGACCTTAGCTTGTGCTGCGATGGAGATATCTCGCTCTTTTTTATCTACCGGCTTCCCAAGCAATTTCCAACAATTTTCCTTAGTGTGATAAGGACATTTGCAATAATCGCAAAATTTACCTTTGCCTTTGTTGGAATGAACTTTGTTTGATGATGTGGCAGAATTTAGGCCATTAAATCCGTTCCAGGTTGGCATTGACGTGGCGTGACATGGGCCATCTGATCTAGGTGCCGCGAGGATCAATGATGGATCGTGTGATCTTGCTGCATAGCCTGGGCTATCTCATCCCATGATGGAATCACGGCCACTTGTTCGAATGTATCTTGGGCCGTCCAATCGAGGGATTAAATCATGGCTGTTTGTCTGAAATGAAGATATACCTTCATCTTCTTCCCCGTGAAACCCTAGCATTGTGGCTGGGTTTCTCAATCCTTCATGGCCAGACTTTGACGTGAGCAGTCGTTGGTCCAGCGAGGCTCTGGCCGTGAGAACAACACGGTCGCCCATCTTTACATACTCCGACGAAGCCAAACATTGGGATTCCTCCTGAACCACAAGTTGATAGATCCGGCCGAGCGAGTGGACGGGTTCCATGGCTAAGATTTGGCTTCGAAATGGTGAGTATGATTCATTTAGGATGAGCAAAAAACGTGTTACCTTTTCCCTTTCCTTCATTGCTTGATATTGAGTTAGCGTAGTCTCAGGTCCCTTTAATTTTTCCTCCGCCATTTCAAGTTCGTTCCACAGTGCTGATAAACGATTGAAAACCACGGAAATTGAGAGATTTCCTTGCTTTAGCTCCGATAAGGCTTGGGTTAAAGAAAAAATCTTAGCCCTGTTGAGTTTTCTGTACATTTCTCGCAAGTTTTCCCAAAATTTTTTTGTGTCTTCGGTCGGGGGAAGTCCGGCAGCGACCTCCGGCGTGAGGCAATTCCCAATCCATGTTCGCACCAGCTGATTACACTTTCTCCATTGTTGTGCGAGTCGGTCGTTGGTTGGGATTGGCACGGTTCCGTCGACAAAGCCTTCTTTGTCCTTGGTGATTAGAGCTCGCCAGAGCTCTCGAGACCACACTGAATAGTTTTCTGGCCCCGAGAGTTGCTATGCGATAAGGCGGAGCTCAGGTCCGTCGGCGGTGGAAGTATACAATAGGTCACCTGGTTCTGGTCGTCCTCCGAAGATACTTGCAAACGGAAAAAATCCGGGTCCGTAGGTTGGGTATGGATTTCCCGACGGATCCGTTCCACTATAACCCGGAAAGCCAACCCGATCCATGTCTCGAAATGGGGTCGGCAACTAGTGGTGGGCCTTCTCCTGGCCGCTCGGTCTCTCCAGGCTCCATGGAACCTACAGAATTCTGAGCTGAACCTCTCTGGTTCATCTGACTTTGAACAGGTTGAACTTGTACAGGGACCCATTGAACGTATGGGCTCGGGAAAATTATTCCCGAGCTAGATTGAATGAGTCCTGAGGTGGCCTGAACAGGGTCCAATTGTCCCTTGTTGGGCGACGTTTGACCTTGCTCTCTTGTTTGGATTTCTTCAATTGAATCTGGTTGTTGCTCTGCAGGGACATCATCTGCTCTTTGATTGTTGGAAGAAGCTTCAGAGCCCTAGGATATACCAGACTTCAAGTTTTGGTTTCTTGGCATGATTCCTCCCCTCAATGAAAAATTTGGGGGTCAAGTATTGAAGTACGGAAGCTAGGTTGAGGATGGAGGCTCTGATACCATGACACAAACTGATGGAAAGCTTGATAAAAAAAGAATAAGGAAGAAGAATTGTATTGCTTTCTCATGTCGATGCTGTACAATTGTAGCCCTATTTATAATACATAGGATCAGATTAATTAAAGAAAAAAAGATCTATAAAATAAAGGAAAATCAATTTCCCAATACACAATATTCTAGTTTCCTTGTCAATATACTAGTTAGCATCAATTAGGATCAGTATCCAGATCAATCGGGATTAATCGGAGCAACGGTATCTTCAACATTGACTTCAGTTTTTGCTCCCTCGGTTCAGCTACTTGACGAGCTTCCATTGGCTGATTTGTGAAGTCGTTTGAAGTAATACGGTGGCCAATTAGCTTGATTGAGCGTTGAAAAGTCTATTGATAAGGTGAGTAGTCTCTAAATTTAGTATAGGAAATGTAGGATGAATGACATGGCCAAATATGCATGTGAAATTGTGAAGGCCAATTGCTAATATTGAGATTGTTGTTGTAGGCTTAGAATGATGATCGAATGACATATGTTGTGTAGAAATGGCTTGGCAATTGCTTGTGGATTGATTGTTGATTGTTATCATGTTCTGGAAAATCAGAGCTCACTGAATTAACAAGCTTTGTCTAATGATTTGAGCCTTGAAATCTTGAAATCTTGAAAAGTGTTCAACTAGAGAATCAAAATAGACATCCTGAGCTTCGATTTAGTAGGTTTCATGTCGAAGTTGAACATCATTTATTATGTCAAATCGTCCTCGTGATTTGAGGTCAGAATCCGGAAAATTTTATTCTCTCTTCTGTGATGATTCATTCCTGATCAACCTTATTTGGTTCAACGATTTTTTTTTGATTTTTTTTGCTCATAATCTAGAAAATATTTCTTCATGAAAGTTTCAGAAAACATCTTGATCTTTCTATTCCAAAAATTTCATAAAATTCCATGATAATTTGATCAATACAATCCTTGCTCAAAGAGACGATTTCAATTCTGTGATGACTGTTTTCCTATTGACCTTTGCTTGTTTTATGATTTTTATGATTTTTTGCATTTGGAATTTCACAACGTGTTCTTCATCAAAGTTTTAATTAAGAGTCTGATATTTCCAATGGTATCAATTTTATCAAAATTGTAACTCGTTTTGTTGCTCAAGGGTCTGCTCAATATGCCGATTGATTTCCATCCTCAGATCTGGAAAATTGTCTTGAGCATCCAAACGTGTTTTGCAATTTTGGTAAAATTCATGTCCTTTTTTGCAAAAAAATCAAAACTAAAAAGTTGTTCATTAGGGTCTTAATTTGTAAACTAGAAAATTGGAGGACCTAATAGCAACTTTTTAGGGGGTCATTTGGCAGAAATTTCGGATAAGGTTATCTAACTTGAAAACTGTTTTCAATTGAGTCCCGGGTAAGAGTTTAATTACTAGAAAAAATCAGGGGCTTTTCAGTAAAATACTAAAATACAAAAGTTGTTTAGGATACCCTGTCCTAACCCTCTGTAAAATTTGACGTATTTTTTACCTCATTTGATATTTTCCCACATTTTTTCAAATCATGGGCTGGAACCTGGTCAAGTCTTGGGTATCTGGTTTAATTCACAATTTTCAGGTAAATCAGATTAGAACCGGTCGAAATGATCTTCATGAACTTTGAACTTAACATCTTAAAATTTCTAATGGTTCTTGAATCGACTTAATTGAACTTCATTTGATAAGCCAATTGAGTCTAAATAGAATCTGCTTGAAATATGGAGTTTAATTGCATAAGTGATCCTCACGAGACTTACTTCCTCGTTGTGATTGATTCAGAAACAAGGCCACTTGGCCTATTTGCATGCTTAATTTGTTGCTTATGCGTGTGTCTGCTAGATGAATGATTAAATGTGATGCTTGTTTTTTTTTTTTGGTCAGAAGAAAAGACTATTCATTAATATCTAGTAAAGACAGAACCCACTTTCGGGGTCTCAAAACAAAGCAGATCTCTAAGGGCCTGCGGAGGATGGGTCAACTAATGTTCAGTGAGTGCTTTTTTTCTGTGTCGTAACTATTCAGTCCGCCACACTATTTCTGGACCTATTACAAAACTGCAGTTTTATGTTTGAAAACGAAGACATCAGCTCACGTGCTTCCCTGAGGAGAGCACGATATTCCCATAGCATACCTTCTGGAGACTTCAAGCTATTGACTAGATTTAGGCAGTCTGACTCCAGAATTAGGTTTTCACCCGCACGAGGAGAGAGGAATTTGAGGGTTTCCACCATAGCTAGGCTCTTGGCTTGCTTGGTGGAGGAGGCAAGGACGTCCTTGGCAAAGCCGTCGATCAAGATCCCAATTGAGTTGCGGCATACACAAGCTATTGAACCTTCAAAGGAACCAGGTTGGTGAGCTGCATCCATATTTACCTTTGCTTCGCCCCTCTGTGGGAGACTCCAGACATCCTCCTCTGAGTGGTTTACAGCTTCAATCGGTCTGTCAAGGTTATTCCATCTATTGAAATTTTTTAGCAATTGTCGTCCTCTTTCAACCAGCAGCTGTGGATCCGGGAGGAATCTTCTAAAGACGAGGCTATTCCTTGCTTTCCAGATTTCCCAGAGGACAACAGAGACTAACTCATATTCAGGGAGTTATTGCTGCTGGGTATGAATTTAATCAGCCATTCGTCAAAGCGGGAACATCCCAGACTTCCCTTGTCCATTTGCATAGTAGGAATAGATGTTCTGTGGTTTCTACATGAACTCGGCAGAATGGGCAATTCATATCAGGTACCATTTTCCTTCTGTACAAATTTTCCTTCGTTGGTAGTACGTTTTGGCATATGCTCCATACAAAGTTTTTGATTTTGTGGGGAGTTTTCATTCTCCATATTATGTTCTAGAGTTTAGTAGGAGTTTGATAAGAGGAGGAGGCAGGTTGAGTTTCTGTGTTTACCTTTTTGTGAAGGGTGTTGTAACTGCTCTTCACAGTGTTGTCGCCTTCCTTTGTGCCCGTCCAAATCAGTTTGTCTTTATTCATTTGTGGTCTGATATGTACTGTGAGGATCTCTTGTACTACCTGTTCATCGAATAGTCGTCGCAAAAGCGGTTCCTTCCATGTGCTCTCCTCTTGGTCTATCATTCATCAACCTTTTTTGGGTCCCCTGCATTAGCTGGTCCCCCTATAATTCCCCTTTTTTAGCCATTTATCCTCCCTGATGTTAATATTGTGCCCATTCCTACTGACCACATGACCGAGTCTTCAATTGATCTGCGCCCCACGAGTATGCTCTGCCATCCCCAAGATGGTCTGGATCCCTTCTCTGCTTTTCAGAAGCTCTTGGTTGGGTAGTAAATACCCTTTAAAACTTGACTGCAGAGTGTTGTATGATTTTATACTAATTGCCAAGCTTGTTTACCTAGCATGGCCTTGTTAAAAGATATTAAATCTCTAAACCCAAGGCCTCCCCTGTCTATTCTCTGTTTGAGAACTTCGGCCTTCCTCCAGTGCACTCCTTTTGTTGTTGGTTGGTTCTTCCACCAGAAGGTTGTGATTTTTTTCTCAATAGCTCAACATACTGAAAGTGGAATCTTGAAAATTGACATAGCATATTGTGGTAATGCTTGGACAACAGTTTTGATCAGAATTTCTTTCCTCGCTTTAGACATTGTGTTTTCTTTCCACCCTTCAAGCTTCATATTTACCCTTGTCAGGATCCAAGCAAACATTTGCTTTTTAGATGCTCCCCAATTAGAAGGAATACCCAAGTACTTCCCTGTCTTTTCAATCTCTGGGACTCTTAGTTCTCTAGCCATATTACTTCTTAATTCACTAGGGCAGTCCTTGCTGAAATATATCCCTGACTTGTTCAAGTTAACCGCTTGTCCTGAGGCAAAGCAATAATGGTGAATGATTGCAGCTAGGTTCTAACATTCTTGTAGCTTACCATCGAGGAAAAATATTGAATCATCTGCAAAGAGTAGGTGAGATAGTACAGGGCAATGTCTATTGAGTTGTATTCCTTTGATAGTGCCATCTTGCACAGCTCTTATAGTTTGGAAGAAAGGCTGAGATTCCCCATTCAACTTGACACTCAAAGAGGTTGTTGTAACACATTGCATTATCAAATTCACCCATCTTTCATTGAACCCCATTGTAGTCATACAAGCCTTCAGAAAATCCCATTCTATCCAATCATATGCCTTTTGTATGTCTAACTTTAGGACAGCCTAAAACTTTTGTTTTCGCTTGCGAACCTGTAATTGATGTAGAACTTCCTGGACTACAAGAATGTTGTCTTGGATTTGTCGTCCTCCTACAAAGGCACTCTGTTCAACTTCTATCAATTCTGGGAGCCATGGTTTCAGCCTATTTGCTAGCACTTTGGAAATGATCTTGTATGCAAAATTGCACAAACTTATAGGTCTAAACTCGTCCAGCTTCTCTGGGTTTTTAACTTTTGGCACCAAAGAGATAAGTGTTCGATTCAAAAGGGGGTTAAGCACACCAGTTTGAAAGAAGTTTCTGACCTCTGAAAATACTTCCTTCTTTATGACTTCCCAATGATGTTGAAAGAACTGGCCATTCAAGCCATCTGGACTCGGGGCCTTTGAGGTTCCAAGCTGGAACGTTGCTTGCTTGACCTCTTCTAGCGTTAAATCCTCAATCAGCCTGAGATTAGTTTCCTCCTTCACACAGCAAGAGCAATATTGAAGCAGTGGAGTAAACTGTCGATGTCCAACTGAAGTGTACAATTCCCTGAAGTGGTCATATGTCATCCTCTTCAGTTGTCCTTGGTCTCGGATCCAGTTTCCTGTTGAGTCCTTCAACATAGAAATTTTGTTTCTTTGTCTCCTTTGAACAATAGAGGCATGAAAGAACTTAGTGTTTCGATCCCCCCACTTGAGCCAATTAATTCTCGAACGCATTGCCCAATACATCTCCTCCTGACTCCATAGCCTTTGAATGTCATCCCTCAGCTTTTGTAGTTGTTCTTTTTCCTTCTCAGCAGCTGGACTGTTTGTTATACACTGTATTTGTCCCATTAAGAGCTTAATCCTGTCTTGCCCATTTGTGAATTTTTTCTTACTCTAGCTTTGTAAGGCAGCTGTAGCTTTTCCCATCCTGATCAAGAGGCCTTCATTCGCATGCGTCGAAGAATTCCATGTTGTTTGTATAACTTCTCTACATTCTTCATCTTCTAGCCAAAAAGCTTCGAAACTGAAATTTTTCTTTTGCCTCTTACGAGCTTGATAGGTAGACAATAGGATCGGCCTATGGTCAAAGCCAATAGCCGGTAATGCATATATTTCTGCCTCGGGGAATTGTAGTCTCCAATCCAGATTACTAACTGCTCTATCCAGTCTTTATTTCACCAGCTCTTCTCCTTCACGATTGTTTGACCAGGTAAAGGCACAACCCTTACTTTCAAGGTCCATTAGTTCGCAGTTATGCAGGAACTCTCTAAAAGCATGAAGTCTATAGTGCTCAACCATTCTTTTGCCTACCTTTTCCCAATGATACATAATTTCATTAAAGTCCCCCAAGCACACCCAAGGCAGCTAGTTTACTTAGCTGATTCTATATATTTCTTCCCACATCTTGTCTTTTTCCAGGTAGGTTGTTGGTGCATGGACAAATGTGACTTGCATTCTCATTTTATAGTTGTCCTCTTCACATTCTATGGCTATTAATCCCTTTGAAGTTAATAAGATTAATAGATTAGCAGGTACATTCCACAAAATCGCTAGGCCGCCTCTTATTCCCGTTGGGTTAACCACAAAGCACTCATTGTATTTCAACATCCTCCTTATCCAGTGTATCTTTTCTTCTCTGTTTTTTGTTTCTATGAGAAATAGTACCTCGGGCCTTTCTTGAGCCACTAGGGCTCTCAAAGCTTGGACTGTCAGAGGTGTGCCCAACCCCTGACAGTTCCAACTCAAAATCTTCATTTGGATCCCGGTGGCTTATTAGGGCTAGCCACCACAGCCCATTGTCCCGAGCCTTCCACCACCTGAATTGGCATTTCAAGTAGTTGATCTTCATCTATGAGTAACGGTTTGCCCCCTTAAGAGTTGTATGGGCTGAATCTTCTAATCCTCTTGCGAACGGGAGTTTTCTGCCTACTTTGTTTCTTTTTATTGGCACTAGCTGGTACTAGACTAAGATCTGGTTTTTTGGGAGGTGCTTGATTTCCAGCTAGTGTAACAGGAAATTTACCCAAATGTTCACTTTGATCTGCTGGAATACTCATTGCAGAAAGATTTGTCTTTGTGCTATCCTACTTAATATGCTGAATTTTCTGGATCTGGTTGGAGCTGCTCTTCTCGTAGATCACTATTTGTCCAGAGTGGGTAGGTGTCTCCGGGATGCTTTCCTCTACCATAGGTTCAATTAAGTCTTTCCCATGAAATAACTTCCTGAAGGGGCTGTTGCTGCTTACCTCAGCCTTTGGCCAAGAGCCGAATAGTCTATCCTCATCAGTGTTCACATCATCGACACTAAACGGCACCTCTTCACAGTCCGAAGCATAGTGGCCTATTTTCCCACATGAGAAGCAAAAAAATGGGAGCCTCTCATATTTAAAGTCCAGCCAGATTTTCTTCCCTTCATTGTCAGCAAGCATTCCTGACTGCAGGGATAAGTTAAGGTCCAATGTCACTCGAACCCTTCCAAAGGACACCATTCCTCTTGTCTCAATTTTAACTTCTTGCACTTTTCCGATGTTGCCAGCTACTTCTCGAACAACTTCCTCTGAAATGCACTGAAAAGGAAGCCCCAGAATATGTACCCAGAAGTCACACGAGTCAAAGTTGTAGCTTAAAGCTGTAGTATTTGGTTCCCATTGTTTCAAGATCAAGAGATTGTTCATAAAAGACCATGGACCTTGGTCCATCACTTTTTTCCTCATAGCTTGAGAGTCGAAGGTTATTGCAAAAATACCTTGTTCTAGAGGAGTAAAGTCTGCATTTTCCACTCGCCATGCTCTCCGCATTGTGTTTTGGAAAGCTTGAAAGTTGATTTTTGGATTTTTGAGGAGTTGCCCTATTAGAGTTAAATGCCCATCCTTGCCTTTTGCTGATGCCAGGATCCCTCCGACATTCTTAGTGACGTTGTCTGACCACATTCTTCCTAATCTTTTGTAGAGCAGGGCCAACCTGTGGTTTTCATCTTCATCCAGCACCATGGAGATGGAACTGAATCGCAGCAACTGTAGTTCCTCGAGCTGAAGGAACACTAGATTTACTTGTTTTCACAGTTGAGTTCCGCTCTAGAGAGTGATTTTAGTGAGACCAGTTGAAGCGTTGTGGGTGGGTGTTTAGTTGACGAGGCATTAGGTTACTGAGGACTTGTTTGATGGGTATCCTATCGAGGACGTTTAGAACCCACTTTAGGAGTCAATTGATATCGACCATCGTTTAATGAATGCAATTGGTGGCCGATCATCATTAACCATCAATTAATGAATCATAGTCATTAGGAATGGGAGATGATCAAAATGCATGAAAGGCAAAGGCTAACCCCGAAGCCAGTTCATTGCTTTGATGATTGGGTATTATTGTTTTGCCTTGCTTGTTTGCCTGCATTGGAAAGTCAATCAAAAACCGATACCACCGAGGTGGTCCATGGAGGAGGCAGCCTAGGGTCATGAAGTGGGAGGCCAAAGACCGATGTCCAATCCTATCTCATTTTGTATTCCATTCAATACATAATCATGTCTTAGGTTTTCAATTAGTTTTGTAATAAATAGCTGACAAGTTGCGGGTTTTCCTTCATTACACTTAGATTGGCTCGCCTTTCAACTTAATTGGGATGTTTACTTACCACATTGCATTTTCAATACAATTGCTTGTTAATTTCCCTTTTTAGGATTAGCTTAGATTTGCAAACGAACCAACCCACAAGCATGTCACATGATCACCTAGTGGATTAGGATTTTGACATGAAATTGATAATTCAAATTGCATGGCCATATTAGAAAGCAACCAACTAACTAGTGATACCTAAAGCACGTTAGTGGAAACATTAACATAAGCACGTCCCCATACCTAGACATCTCTAGTTCCGTAGAAATCAAAATGAAATTCCCACATTTCGATTGGGTATTCTAGCCAATTCCTAACAAATGCTAGTGGCGACTCCTAGAAATATATGTAGGTTGATAAAGAACATAAAAACAATCCCGTGTCATGCAAGATATGGACTAAGGAAGAGTTCACGTTCAAGATCTATAGACTTTATGGATAAACTTAAGGATGACGCTTTTTGAGCCGCCTTTTGATATGTGCCATTTGGAACATCTCTCAAACAATTACCTCTAAACCCACTCTTTTGAGGCAGCCCTTGAGGGGTCAATCGTGACAGTATTCCTTATGTGTAGATTAGACAAACAATTGATGATGGATAAGAGAATATTTTTTGATATCTGGTCTTAAAGGACGAAGTCCCGAAAGAGTGGCACACCCGATATCCCCTCACGTCTTTGGATATTTATTATGAAAATGCTTTTCATATCATGATGAAAATAATAATATTTTTGTTTAGGGGCCAGGGTTGATCCCTACTTTTTCTATGCAATGAATGATCAAATGGATCATCAAAATTCAAAAATTAACATTGACGTGAATGAGGAGAGTCCGGATGCATCTCCAAAGTAGGGATTACTACAGGGACGCACCGGCATTTGCAAAGTTGAAGGAGTCTCGTCACCCCTGTTTCCGTGGATGTTCACTGATTCACGGTTGCCGCCACCGGGTTTACTCAATCGGCAATACTACGGTCAGATAAATAAGGATGAAGATGACACCAACGAAATTTTATTAAGAGTAATGGTTTCAAACAAAGCATAGATGCTAAAAGCTAGATAGGAGGCCAAACGAGGAGTGCTCCAAATTTATCAGCAATTCAACACTACCAATTTACTGGTAGTGCTTTTTACGGAATAAGGACACTATAGTAACTTTCGTACGCCATTCACTTGAATGCCATAACTTCTAAAAAAACATTCACTTAAGTGTCACAACTTTCAATCAATTACTTAAATGCCAAAAATTTTAAAAAATATTCACCCAAGTGCTAGAAATTAGACGTGGCATGGCACTTGTGGTGAACGTTTTTAAAAAGTTATGTCACTCAAGTAATCAATTGAAAAGCTAAATGGCACTCAAGTAATCGGATATATAGTTATGGAACTTAAGTGAGCGTTCTACATTAGTTATGGCATTTAGGTGACAAAAAAAAAATTTTGGCACTCAAGTGAGCGTCGTACGAAAGTTGTAGCACTTGTGGTGTTTTTGTCCCTGCTTTTTACTTCAAAACATACCCCATTTTTCTTGGAGCTCCGCAATGACTTCATTCCTCATCCTAAATCATAGGGAAAATTGTCCAAAAAGTCCTAAACCTATTGCACTTTTGCAACTCAGTCATAAATCTTTCAATTTCGCCGATTGAGTCCCAAATCTTTTGACAATTTGCCAATTGAGTTTATCGAGTCAATTTTAACTGGAAATCGCTAACGTAAACGCCGATAGTGCCACATTGTATAGTCGGCGTTGACGTGGATAATTTTTTTAAAAAAAATTATAAAAATCGTCCACACCATTGTCAGACGGTCGATGCCTATATCAACAATTTTCAGTAAAATTAGTCAATGTCTATATCAGCAATTTTTAGTAAAATTAGTCGATGTCTGTGTCAGCGATTTTCAGCTAAAATTTGTTGGATGAATTCAATTGGTAAAACTTGAAAATGTTTAGCACTTAATTAGTAAAATTGAAAGACCTCGGACTAAATTGGCAAAAGTGTAATAGGTTTACGATTTTTTGGACAATTTTCTCCTAAACCGTAGCTTCTTGCTCGAATTTTTTAATTCTGCAACTCTTTCCAGTAGTTATAAGAATCTTTATTAGCTTCGGCAAATCCATTGGGCCCACCGATCGTGCTGATCATCTTCCATTGCTTTATTGCGCATGTGCGGAAATTGCTGCCGCTCCTCGTACAAGTGAGCTAGCTCGCTTTCTTCCTAAGGGGCGATGTTTCAATGTCGAGTGACCCAACCTTAATGAGCATGTATATGGCTAGGAACGCCTTGCCTATCTACTTCCAAAAGTAGCGGTCTTCTTTGCCCATTCCTACTTTGCTCAATACCTTTTGGCATCAAGCAATTTGATATATTGAAGTCCTAGACAATCGACCGTCACATCAGAAAGGAAGAAGTCTGTAATTAAACACTGTTAAAAAAAAAAATACAGCCATTTGGGCATTTCATCGAACATCTTTGCGGCGCATGGTGTACGTCAGGCAGATGCTCAAATCAGACTGGAATTTGCATGAATGACGAGTTAAAGTAATTGTGTATTTGTAAGCTAACCTGTTTTGGCTTCGCGGAATCATCTGAACCATTTCGATGAGTGAAACTTAGATTCTTCAACAAGCTAGGTTGTGCCGTAATGACTTGCTTAAGAGAAAAGCAGGTTATGTTCATACAGAGAGAGGCTGATGATGTTTTGAAGATGGAGGTGCTGTGAAGCGTGGGAATGTGAGGAACATGAAGAAATAAAAAGAATGAAGTAAACGAAACGAAACGAAAGAGTTAAAGAAGAAAGAAAAAGAAAATTAATGTTGAAAATATCCTTGGACGAAATGCCCCTGGCCGTGGATAACATTTGGGCAGTGAGCTGAGGCCCAAGTTGGCCACTTCATGACCATATTTAAGACAACATCCGTTTTGGTTACTTTTTTTTTTTTTTGAGAAAACGGCATCACTTCATGCCCTTGTTCAAATTTTCCCATTAACTTATTACAAATACATGAAGACTCGTCCAATAAAGGTTAGAAAAGCTGATTTTACATATTTCTATTTAAAATAAGTTATTAACTATTTATATCAAATTTGTGTCCTCATGAGTAAATGCACTTGACATGCCTTATAAGATGTTGAATTAAGGTAGAAAACCTTTTTTTTAAATGGTCATACATATAACAAATCTCGGCCCTAGCCACAGCACTCGTGAGCACCAACCAAGTGCATGACATTATAGCAAGATCTGAGCTCTAAAACTTCAGAAATCGGAAACACAAAGTGTTGTAATTATAGCTTGATATGGGGTCCCAATCCGACTGAACCCTTCTCGGTGGCTAGTGCTTGGAACCACATCAGGAAAAAAGGCCACCCTGCTCCATGGCACTCCTTTGTTTGGAACTCTCATTTGGCTCCCAGACACTCCTTCCTTTTATGGATTGTGTCTTTAAACCGGCTTCCAACCCAGGTCTTTCTCATTCAAAACCGACGGATAGAATTTGGATTATGTGCTTTTTGTCGCAATACCCCGGATTCCATCAATCACCTTTTCTTTGAATGCTCCACAACTAGTAGGCTTGCATACTTTTGGGCAACCAAATGCAACCTCTCATGGCGAAATCGTCCGTGGCCAGAGCTCATTTTGTGGGCTAACAAAGTTTGTGGAGGCCCTGCCTTTACTCATCAACTTGCTCGGTTCTCATTTGGAGCACTTTGCCACATTGTATGGATGGAGCGGAATAACTTTCTTTTCAGGAACAAAAGTATCTATATTCCGGGGATTTGCAAGCACTTGTCCAAATTGGTGAAGGACAAAGCGCTATCACTGGGTAAAGTTGCAGACACACCTGCAAATAGAAGAATTCAAAGGAGCTGGGAGCTCTCGCCTTCCATTTTTTCTTAAATGGTTGTAGTTATCAGTTTCTGTTTGGTTCGGCTGTTGTAGGCTTCTGTCTGGCCTTTTGTGTATTCTTCTTCCCCCCCTCCTTCTTCGGGTTCTTGTCCCTTAGAGGTTCGGTTGTTGTAGGCTTCTGTTTAGCCTTTTGTGTATTCTCCTCCCCCTCCCTTCTTCGGGTTCTTGTCTCTTAGAGGTTTTGCTTTTCCTTTGCGTTCTCTTGTATTAGGTGTTTCAGAAAAGTAATACAGCTTACCTTTACAAAAAAAAAGTGTTGTAATTATAGTTTATTAATGGCTCAACATTAGTGTGACGTTTCTTCGTTCACTTCTCTTCAATTCACGTATAATCGTTATGTGTCTTTGGATCATGTCCTAACTTTTGCAATTATGGGTTAATTGTTGCCATTGTGGAATGAGGGCTCAACAAAATGTGAGCATAACCGACATGACTCTTTAGTTCATGTCCTTTCATGTTTCGGCAGCACCTTTAATAGACGTTTAGCAATAGACGTCTCTTCAATTCATGTGTAGGGGTTCTCCGTCTTCAAGAAGACGTGTCTCAAGCCGTGGCTCCTATGCTCTTGAGGGTTGTGCCCTAGATATTGCTAGTCTGGCGCACAGCAATAGTAGCAGTTCATTCACTGCAAAAAAAGCTTACGAATTGATTTCACCGAGACATCATTTGCCTAAAGAGAAATGCTGGACTTTATCATGGAAATGGGATGGGGCGCAAAGGATAAGAAGTTTCTTGTGGCTAGTTTCTCACCATCGCATACTTACTGATTATGAAAGGTTCAATGTAAAGTCACTGTGGATTCCTTTTGCACTTCTTGTTCGCAATCCTCTTAAACAATTTTACATGTGCGTAGGGATTGTAAGTATGCAAAAGCTATCTAGCTAAAGATTTCGCTAGTAAGCTTAAGGGGCGAATTCTTTGCCCTTGATCTGCACAAGTGATTGTTGAAAAACCTTTCACTTCAACAACTCTGGTGAAAGAAGCACTAGTTTTTTTTGTGTAAGTTGTCTGCATTTACGAAAGTTGAGAAACAAGAGATTATTTCAGATGGATATTTCTATTCTTGGTGCACTTGTGAGCCTGATTTTGGGATATGTTATGAACATTTTTGCGGCTCATATGACTAAAAACATAGCCTTTTTAGAAGGAGAAGCGGGATATGTTTGTGGGTTAGACATCCCTCCTTCTGGCCGGATGGAACTCAATCCTAACCGGACCCCTAAAGGCAACCCGAGTCCAAGTTCAATAGGTGGGCTTCTTTGAAATGAATCGGGCAATTTGCTTGTTGAGTTTGCACAAACTGTAGGAGTTTGCTCTTCGCTTGAAGCAGAACTTTGGGGCATATATTTGGGTCTCAAAATGGCCATCTCGTTAGGCATTTGCAAATTTATTTTGTAGGTGGACTCGCAAGTGACTATTTCCCTTATTGAAAAGCAATTTCGTCTCTTAATTTTTGTGACATTCTCATTTCTCATATTAGGAAAATGTTAGAGTATTTCAAATGGATCAAATTCGTACATTTTTTGAGGGAAGGAAACTCATGTGCGGATTTATTAGCAAATTGGATATTTCGATCATATGATGTAAATCACACTCTAGCATTAGATAGGCTACCGATAAATTTACTTCATTTGCTTAGAGGAGATCGGGTTAGATTAAGTTTTATTAATAAGCTAACCATTTCTTGCCAAAAAAAAAAAGTAAAATCATTCCATTAACTCCGAAAAATCCTCAAATTATAGTAAGAAAATCTCGAATTATCCAATTGTATACTGCAAGTACTTATTGTCTTATCTAGTAAAGCAAATGTGCATTTCAATGTAGACCCATGAAAGTAAGTTAACAAGGAAAGAACACCTGGTAAACATATCAGCAGCTGAATATGAATATATTGCAAGTCAATTACTATTTATTTTTTTAACTCACGTTTACTCAAACTCCAAAAATACCAAACTTTAGACATCTATATAAACCCACTTCAATGGGACACATAAACGCATATCTTTCACGATCATACCTCCGACAATCAATCGAGCCAATATACTTGGAAATGGAGAAGGGTTAAGCCAAGCTCAGCGCAATGGTCTTTCTATTGGTGATTACATCCAGTTGGTTTCTTCTCATGGCTTAGTTACTATTATCATTTCTATATGAACAACTGCACTCATGAGTTCCTCCGCAGTTTCCTTCCTTTAAAGTTCTTGTCGTCTCACATGCTCGAACAAGACTAGGACCAGGAGAGGGTTGGGATCACTCGGCTATTCAGCAAGGACCAGCGCAACGTTGCGGTTTTTACTGTCTTCCTAATCAGCATCTCATCATTAAAGATGGCAAATGCACATGTGTTCCGAATGAGGGCCATTGATGTATGTGAGTTTGCGCATCTGGAAGAGGAGACGAAGAAAAAATTAAAAAAAAAAAAGGAATTTTGCTCCTAATAAAATGAGTTCGTACTATTGAGTATCTGACGTTTTGATGGTCACAAATATTTCAAATGGTCGAAAATCGAAATCGATCGATTGCATCCTAGTATTTTATAACTATATAATCAAAAGTGATGGTCGTTTTCCTTATGTATAGGTCAGACAAACATTGATGATGGATAAGGAGACTAAAAATTTCTATATCTGGCCCTAAAAGACAAAGTCCCGAAAGAAATTCAGTTTGAATATTCTAATTAGGTATGCAAATGTTGACAAGAAAAATTAAGTGCAGAAATTGAGGATATAAGGGGAAATTTGAAGATATCGAAGATCCATTCTGGTTCGTATTTGACCATCCTTTCGGATCACTCAACATCAAGGTAGATTAAAGCTTATTTTTACACATTTTCATATTAAAATAAGGTTAATAACATAAAAATCCTAAATCGGTATACTTATGATAAATTTATCCCAAATTAATTTTTTAATCATCAAAAATTCAAAATCATACTCATGTAACAAATTTACTTCAAAATAATTTTTTGATCACCAAAAACCTGTACATTTATGACAAATTTACTCTTCGTTAAATTGGATTAATATTATGAAAAATTACAAATAGATGCACCTGTGACAAATAGAGCCTCAAATTAATATACTAATCAACTGTCACATGTCATCTAACTCAGAAATTTGATGGTAAAATTTAATGGAAACTAACGGAGGGTAAAATTGTCACAGGTGTACTATTTTAGAGTTTTTGGTGTAAAAAAATTAGTTTTTGGTAAATTTGTCACACATGTACCAATTTGGAGTTTTTCATGATATTAACCCTTCAAAATATATTATAACCTATTAATTATATAAAATCTGTATCCTCACAAGAGATCCATAAATAAAGGGTAAATGCACTATGATATTCCTTATAAGATGCCGAATTAAGGTTAAAAAATGCTTTGCAAAAATGGTCGTGCATATAAGAATCTCTGGCCCCAGCCACTCCAGCACTCTTGAGCACCGGCTAAGTGCATGAAGTTATGACACGATCTGAGCTCTAAAACTTCGGATATTGGAAGCACAAAGCTTCCCGGAAAAACCTAACGCAAGCCAGGGACGATATTCTGCATTGCCCATAAACTTACACCAAACATTAGATTCTCATCCCTATCTCTCGGCAAATTCATCAAATCCTCGAAAAACCTCTCCATACCCACATCGAGGCTCTGGCCTTCCGATGCCAAGTGACGAATTTTAACCGTAAACGACGAAGAAGTTGACGTGTTGATGTTAGCCCATCCGATTCTGTGCAGATTGGAGTCCAGTAATGGCATCAGAGAATTCAACCAAGTCCATGCTTAGCTAGTTGTCGCTCGTCTCTCTGAGCAATCTCTTGCGTGGTGCTATGAGACTTTATTATGACGAGATGGTGGGGAACGATGTTGCACCAAATCACCACACGTTTCTTATTGTTGTGAACGGTTTGTGGAGTACCTCAAGAAGACGCTTAAATCGGACTGGAATTTGCATGAATGATGAGAAAAAGTAATCATGTATTGGTAAGCTAACCTTTTTTGGCTTCGTGGAATCGTCTAAACCATTTCGATGAGTGAAACTTAGATTCGTCAACAAGTTAGGTTGTGCTGTAATGACTTGCTTCTAACAAAACGCAGGTTATTTTCATACGACGAGATGGTAGAGAGAGCCTGAAGATGTTTTGAAGATGGAGGTGATGTTGCGAAGGAGCGCGAGGAACATGAAGAAAGAAAAAGAAGGAAGAAAATGAAACACCCCTGGCCGCGGATAACGTTTGGGTGGCCAGTGAGCCAAGGTTCTTATTTGAAATTAAGTTGGCCATTTCATGTTCATATTTAAGTCAATGTCCGCTTTCGATCATTTTTTGGAGAAAATGACATCACTTCATACTCTTATTCGAACTTTTCCTATTAACTTATTACGAATACATGAAAACTCATCCAATAAATGTCAAAAAAGCTGATTTTACATATTTCCATTTAAAATAAGTTATTAACTACTTATATAAAATTTGTATCCACATGAGTAAATGCGCTTGACATTCCCTATAAGATTTTGAATTAAGGTAGAAAACTTTTGCTAAAATGGTCATGCATATAACGAAACTCTACCCCAGCCGCTACACTCTCGAGCACTGGCCAAGTGCATGACATTATACCAAGATCTGAGCTCTAAAATTTCAAAAATGAGAAGCACAAATCATTGCAATTATAATATATTAATGGCTCAACATTAATGTGACGTCTTTTCATTCACATCTCTTCAATTCATATATAATAATTACGTGTCTTCGGATCATGTCTTAATTGTTGCAATTATGGGTTAATTATTGTCATTATGGATTAAGGGCTCAACAAAAGGTGAGCATGACCGACATGACTCTTTAACTCATGTCTTGTCACGCCTCGAACCCCATATAGCACGCGACATCTCACAAGCTCGGTCGAAATAGTGCGACATCCCAAGAAACGCCGCCGACCCAAACGAACCCAACAGAGTTTAATCGCGGCGGAAACAAACACCCAGACAAAGATTGACCAGGGGTACTAGGGAGAATAAATTGCCAATCACCAAACATTATACTATACCTCGTTATATGAACAATATCCATTTACAATTCAAACTTATACCACAACCGCCATTTACAACCAACATAGCAAAAAGCACACCAAACTACTAAACTGCAAATCGCCGACATTACAAAAAGATCAGTAGCCTGGGTAAGTACTACACCAAAACTGAGACACCTCCAAACGCCTACTTAACCCCTTAATCTAACCTCTACGCCCTCTAGATGGTGTCCACTCTTATTCGCTCTCCTCGGAATCCTCATCTGAATCATCATCGGGTACGTGCTCATCCGACGACTCCGAGTCGGCCTCAATCTCAATCGGATTATCCTCATCGCCTGACTCTATAGGGATCTCGATCCACTCCTCCTCATCTGACTCATCCCTATTCTCCTCTAGCTCTGCTGCTGGTTCATCCTCCTCCTCCTCCTCCTCCTCCTCCTCCTCCTCCGGTTCCTCCTCAGGGGCCTCCTCATACTCCTCCTCCGGCTCTACCACGGGTATTACGGCTAGATCCACCCCCATAGGATCAAATCCTGCCTGTGACTCCTCCGGCTCCGGATCGGGCTCAGCCACTGAGGATCCAAGTGCTACGGGTGCCGAGTGATATCCCGACTGTGCTAGACTAGTTATATCAACGTCATGAGGGGGTATGGCTGCCGGATCCCAATCCCCTACTCCGTCAAATGGCACATCAAAGTCGCGGACGGGGCCGAACTCGTCCGTCCCATCCCTAAATATCTAGGCCGTGTAGGTATGGGCCTACCAAAGAGGTAATCCTATGTCTATCCAGACTATTGAAGTATGCTTAACCCATGTCAAATTCTCGTCTATCGGGTATTCTATAACATCATGATCGGTGTGCATAACAATCCCAAAACGCTGCGGCGGCGGTGGCGGAAGGTTCACGGCTCAGGCGGGTGCTCTGAAATGGTTTGGTTGAGACAACCATGAGACACTTCTCAATAAGTCCTAAACCTTATCTAAGCTACCACATATTCCAAACGAGTTTAAACACAAAGTCAAGCGACATACATACAACATCCACACAATCACACTTACCTGGACTCTTAAGGCTGCAACCTGCACGTCAGTCTTATATTCACATTTACAAACCACATGCACTTTCCAACCCGATCTCATGCTCGAAGGCACATGTCAAACACACCACATTTCCGAACTCGCAATGGCGGCATCGCAGGTGGCCTAGCTGGTCTGTTATTGGGACAATTCCTCACTTGGTGGCCCAATCCACCACACTTATTGCATATAATGCTCCTACTCAGACAAGGTCCAGTCCCATGTCTTCCACTACATGACTGGCATACCGCATCCTGAAAACGATTCGGCTTTCCGATGTTCCTCTTAACGGAAGGAATAAAACGCTGATTTCCCGTCATCGATCTCTTCCCGAGATTCCGATTATCTCTAGCCGAAGTATATCTTGATCCAGAAGCAGCGGCTCTATCCGCTAAGTCACGCTCAATTGCTTGAGCCCGCTCATAAATCTCATTATAATCCTACAAATTCAGAGAAATCATTTGGCTGCGAAGGTTCGATTTCAACCCATCTCAGAACCTTCGAGCTCTATCCAACGGGTCCTCCACCATCCTAGGGGCAAACTTAACTAACCGAGTGAATTCAGCCTCATACTGATCCACCGTCCTCTGCCCCTAACGAAGCCTCATAAACTTTGCCAACTTCTGTTCACGGGCACTCTCAGAAAAACACTTACCATTAAAGGTTTCGACAACATTGCCCAAGTCTGGGCGGTACCAACCGGGAACATTCTTCCTCTGGTTGCTTTCTACTAATCACTTGCATTTCCTTGGAGTTGGTACACTGCCAGGGTCACTTTCTCTTCCTCAGTGCACCCTAATACCTCAAAGGCTTTCTCCAACTCCTCTACCCAAAGTGATACAGCTTCTAGATCGCCTCTACCATCAAACTTAGGAGGCTTTAATTTCAGAAACTGCTCTACTAGTTGATGCATCTGTCTATTCACATTCACCTGCCCCAGTCCTTGATTTCCATTGTTGCCATTGATGGCAACAGCTGTAGCGGCCTTAACCGCTTGGGTAATAGTGGCATCTTGCTCCTGAGTCTGCCTACCCATCAGAGTCCCAACTTCCTCGATGACCCTTAAAATTCCATCAACTCTGGGGTCTGCTGCAACTCTAGCTTTAACCCCGAGATCCTCAATAGCTCTAGCATCGACTCTAGGGTCCTCTACAGCTCTAGCTCGAGCACCACCTGGTCTCCTTACTCCTCTTCTGGTACCCCTTCCTGTGCCTCTTCCTGCTCCTCCTTCTACACCTCCTCCTTGGCTGCTCATGGTCACAATCCCTATCACTCTTCTACCTGTTATAATTCCATACAGGAATTAGAGACTTAGGCTAACTAAACCTGTCTAGTCCTAGGCAGTAAATTATAATAATAATCCACTTAGCAGGCAATCCACCATCACAACACCAAATCACAATCAAATAAGATTCGTGTACTTACCTTAAGTCCAGACGTACCTGCACTGCAACCGTTAGAACACTCAATTCATTCAACATTCACAACGAACAGTTTGGAGATACGTGTAGCACTAGACACACCTGTGGCTCACTAAGGTCTCCCTAGCCAATTATAGCTACCCTAGATGGCTACCCCAGGGTTTTCGCTCCTTATCACTCCAAGCTTCAATCGACTTAGATCGAGTTATCCTCGGTCTGAAACCAATTCAACTAAGATGTCACTTCACGAACCCCATCGAGCACGCAACATCCTATAAGCTCGGTCGAATTAGTGCGACATCCCAGGAAACACCGCCAACCCAAACGAACCCAACATAGTTTAATCGCGGCAAAAACAACAAACACCCAAACAAAGATTCACCAGGGGTACTGGGGAGAATAAATTGCCAACCACCAAACATTATACTATACCTCGTTATATGTACAATATCCATTTACAATTCATACTTATACCACAACCATCATTTACAATCCATATAGAAAAAAGCACACCGAACTACTAAACTGCAAACCACCGACATCACAAAAAGATCAGTAGCCTGGGTAAGTACTACACCAAAAATGAGACACCTCCAAACGCTTGCTTAACCCCTGAATCTAACCTCTACGCCTTCTAGATGGCATCCACTTTGATTCGCTCTCCTCAGAATCCTCATCTGAATCATCATCGGATACGTGCTCATTCGACGACTCTGAGTCGGCCTCAATCTCGATCGGATTATCCTCATCGCCCGACTCTATAGGGATCTCGATCTGCTCCTCCTCATCTGACTCATCCCTATCCTCCTCTAGCTCTGTTGCTGGTTCATCCTCCTCCTCCTCTGGTTCCTCTTCAGGGGCCTCCTCATACTCCTCCTTCGACTCTAACTCGGGTATTACGGCTAGATCCACCTCCATAGGATCAAATCCTGCCTGTGACTCCTCTGGCTCCGGATCGAGCTCAGCCACTGAGAATCCGGGTGCTGCGGTGCCGGGTGATGTCCCGACTATGCTAGACTAGTTTCCATACTAGTTATCTCACTGTCATGAGGGGGTATGACTGCCGGATCCCAATCCCCTACTCCGTCAAATGGCACATCAAAGTCACAGACGGGGCCGAACTCATCCATCTCGTCCCTAAACATCCAGGCCGTGTAGGTATGGGCCTGCCAAAGAGGTAATCCTACGTCTACCTAGACTACTGAAGTATGCTTAACCCAGGTCAAATTCTCGTCTATCAGGTATTCTATAACATCATGATCGGTGTGCATAACAATCCCAAAATGCTGCGGCGGCGGTGGCGGAAGGTTCATGGCTCAGGCGGGTGCTCTGAAATGGTTTGGTTGATACAACCATGAGACACTTCTCAATAAGTTTACAACCTAAACCTTACCTAGGCTACCACGTATTCCAGACGAGTTTAAACACAAAGTCAAGCGACATACAAACAACATCCACACAATCACACTTACCTGGACTCTCGAGCTTGTAACCTGCACGTTAGTCTTACATTCACATTTACAAACCACATGCACTTTCCAACCCAATCTCATGCTCGAAGGCACATGTCAAACACACCACATTTCTGAACTTCACAATTCGCACTCGTTCACGCGCCACCACATCATTTTCATTTAACTTGCCACATCGCACCCTCTCGGGCTCGATCACTTTCCCCTGCCCGCGTAAACACGCATCAGGCCTACATGATCGCCACCCGCGTAAACACGCTTCAGGCCCGATCCCATTGTCACTTTCTTTCCTCAACCCACGTAAATACGCATCAGGCCTACATGATCGCGACCCGAGCATAACACGCCTTGGTCCGATCCCACAGTCGTATCACGACCCGCGTAAACATGCCTCAGGCTAGTTCAATTCCCCTCGTAAACATGCCTCAGGGATTTTTGTGATCACGCAAACATACCAACACACCGTATTTTATCTGTACCCCGCGTAAACACGCCTCAGGGTCTTTTAGTGATCACACGCACATCGCACGCTTCAATTCTCACACGTGCACACACTCAGGCATTAAATACATGCACTCAAACACGCTCAAATCAATCATTTCAATTCAGCCATACATTATACACATAACCATCACACAACATGTCATTTTCACCACAAAACCACAGCACAACAATCCCAGCACTACAAGGCAAGTTCACGCAATTAACCGCTGAATCAAATCACCCAATTTACGTATCCAACAGAAAATTACAGCACATGAACCAACACATTCTAGCCCTCAATCGGCCTCTAAATTTTCACCAAAACACCCCCAATCTCGTCCCTACGGCCCGTAATCAAATTAGCCCCTAAAATCACACTAATCCGTATCTAAATAGGTCCGATAATACCCGATATACTATGCAAGGATTAGATTGCAACTTACTTAGAAATTTCCAAGCAAAATCAACCTATCCAAGGTTGATTAGGCGGCTGGAACACGGTGACTACGGCTGTCCGGTTAAACGGCGATCATCGGCGACGACGGCGGCCATCGACGATGGCGGCGGCAGCTTGGCTTGGCCGGCTAGTCCACAGCCACGGGAGAGAGAGAAAAAGAGTGAGCCGAGAGGGAGGGAGGAGAACAGTGGTGGCGTGAGGGTGGTGAGGGTGGCTCGGTGGCATGACGGTGGTGGCACAGTAGACGACGGCAGCGCGGCCAAGGAGGAGAGGCGGTCGATGAGGGGGAGGGGGAGTGAGCCGAGAGAGTGAGGGAGAGAGAGAGAGTTGGGTCTTTAAAACCAATAATTGACCCATTTTGCAAAAATGACCATCTTACCCCTCTCTCTACTTTTCAATCAAAGGCCGTGATTCGTTCTTATCTTGAGATAGACGGCCGAGATCGATTCTTTTCTAAAAATATCCCAGGGTAATTTGGGGATGTCACAAAAATCCAGGGGAAAATTGTCATTTCTAAAGTTAAGACAAAATGACAAAAATGCCCTTCCCCATTTGTACTTGGCCTTAACAAACTCCTAGGGGTAAAACGGTCATTTTCCATTCCTCGTCGAAATTTAGTTTTTCCGAAGGATTCGAATAATTTTAATAACAACGTCGTCCAAATGTCCTGTCATGACTTCCTAAATTTTCAATACCCAAATTGACCTCTAATTAATGACTGAATTTTAAATAACGTAACTTGAGTGTGTCTCAGACTAACGGGCGACTTTTGGGGAAATTCGCATATTCGACCCTTGACCGATACTAAATCGAGTCACGTGCAAATTCGCTCGAATCGTGACGACCTCGGTTGTCATGTAATCGCAAGGATCGATCGCTAGTTCCGACGAGCACGATCGTTCGGTATAGGTTCTGAATCGTTCGTCAATTCACCTCGTGGTCATACGAAATCACCTGTGATCCACTTGTATGACAGTGACGAATCGGCCCATAACTATCCTAAGATCGACCTACATTGGCTCAAAATGTCACCCCGATAATTTTATGATCGAAAGTTAGTTCACGATCGAATTTCTTTAGTCGCACGAATTTAAATCCCTAATTAGCCTTTCCCTAACGGTTAATATCCCAGGAATGATCAATTCCGAGCAAGATCTAACTACAAGTACATTAATAAAATCATTCATTTCATAAATCCCAAATGGGCAAATTTCAGGATGTCACATGTCTTTTCACATTTCAGAAGCAGCTTTGATAGACGTTTATTAATAGACATCCTTTAAAAGACGTCTCCTCAGTTCGTGAGTGGGGGTTCTCTGTCTTCAAGAAGACATGTCTCAAGTCGTGTCTCTTAAGTTCTTGAGAATGCTCTAGGTACTGCTAGTATGGGCAGCAATAGTAGCAATTCATTCATTGTAAAAGAAGCTTACAAATTGATTTCATCGAGACATCATTTGCCTAAACGAAAGAAAGCAAGATCGAAAACAAGAAGAGATGGCTTTAGAAGAAAATTCAGTGTATGTTTTTCTCTGTATTGCTCAATACACGATGTACAAATTTATAATACAATGCATAAACGAATAAAGGAAATAAAATATTTTACAAATCAAATCCAATCTCGCTTGATCTTTGCATATCATTCCTAACGATATCGCATATCAATCCAAATGATATCGCATATTTTCCAACACTCCCCCTCAAGCTGGTGGCTTGTAGATGTCCAAGATACTTAGCTTGCTTAGTAGATATTCGTGCTGTTTCTAACAAAGGGGTTTGGTGAAAACATCCGCGAGTTGTTCTGCAGTCCCTATCCCTCTTGTTTCAATTACCCCTTCTTGAATCTTCTCTTGTGTGAAGTGACAATCTACTTCTATGTGTTTCTCTCATGCACCATAGGATTAGCCGCAAGCTTGAGAGCGGCATCATTGTCACAAAATAGTCTAGTTGGACCCTTAATTTGTACCCCCAAGATCTTGTAGTAAGCCTCACAGCCACACTATCTCACAAATAGTTTTTGCTATTGCCCGATATTCCGCTTCTGCTGAAGACAGGGAGATAATCGGCTGTTTTTTTGTCTTTCATGAGAGCAACGAGTCTCCTAGCTTAATGCAAAAACCTGTGACAGATCTTCTGCTCGTTGGACAGGTCGCATTATCTACATTACAATAAGCCGTCATTTCCATGTTGCACTTTCTAGAAAGAAGTATTCCATGTCCTGGGCATTTCTTTAAATACTTGACAATCTTTAGTGCAGCATTCATGTGAGACTGTTTTGGTTTGTACATAAATTGGTTGAGCCTCTATACTGCATAACATATGTTTGGCCTGGTCATGGTCAAGTATATGAGCTTCCCAACAAGTTTCTGGTAGCCTGCTGGATCTTTGAGTACGAGATCATCTTCATGAGAAGATCCCTCATCATATTCCGTCGTGGTCAGCTTGATATTCTGTTCGATTGGAACAACAGCTGGCTTACATCCCGACAAACCTACTTCTGATATAATTTACAACACAAATTTCCATTGACTGAGGGAAATTCCTTCATCGGATCGGGCAATTTCAATTCCCAAAAAGTACTTGGGTGATCCGGGGTCTTTTATATGGAATGTGGAATGCATATACTACTTGAAACTCTTTATGGCATTTTCATCATTGCCCATAATAAGTATATCATCAACATATATCATTAAATAAATGTATGACAAACCTTTTGTCCACATAAAAAGGGCATAGTTAAAACGGGATTGCTTGAATCCTGTAGCTATGAGTGCATTCGCAAATTTAGCATATCATTGCCAGAAAGCTTGTTTAGGACCATATAAGGATTTACGAAGACGACATATTTTATCCTCCCCCTGTCTCCGAAAGCCCTAAGGAATCTCCATATAAATCTCCTCATCCAAATCACTATGAAGGAAAGCATTATGGACATCCATTTGGTATAAAGTCTAGTTTTGGAATGCCACAACCGACATGAAAGATCTGACAGTGACATCTTTGGCTAATGGGGAGAATGTCTCGTGGTAATCGAAACCTTCCCGTTGTGTAAAACCCTTAGCCACCAAACGAGCCTTGTACCGTTCAATGGATCCGTCTGATCGATACTTGATCTTGTACACCTATTTGCACCCAATCGGCTTCCGATGAGGGGGCAGTGGCACAGGCTCCCATGTGTTATTCTCAATCTAGGCTTGCAACTCAGTTGCCATAGCCTTTTGCCATCGTGGATCAGTGGAGGCTTCATCATAGTTGAAAGGCTCCTGATCTTCAGATATTAGGCTAATATAACATCTATGTTCCGACGAGAGTTTATTGAATGAAACATACGCTGAGAAGGGATATCGAAGACCTGGTGAATTGTGAGTAGTACAGGCATAGTCTTTAGTCCACGTGGATGGACGTGTGATTCTCTCGGAAGTCATGGAGGGTCTCTTGGTGGTGAGGGTGAAGTTTCCTCCATAACAGGTGATAATGCTTCGGCATATGGAAGATCTTCAATGGTCGCATCATCTTCCATTGGTTCCAATGCTGATGATGGAGAAGCATCGTCAGTAGGAACTATGTCAAGTATTAGAGAACCTTCAATAGTCGGAACATAGGTGAGATCCCTTAAACCTTCTTCTTCAATGGAAAAAATATGAGGAACATTTTTTACCCCTACATCTTCCTTGGAGGTGTTACCTTCAAAAGGAAAGGTGTTTTCGTGAAATACGGCATCCCTGCTTACGAAAAATTCTCCTGTGGATGTATCAAAAAGACGATAACCCTTTTGTAGATTCAGGTATCCCATGAATATACATCGCCGAGCACGGGACCCATCTTGTCCCGAGGGCCCGTGGAAGTGGCGTAACATAAGCATCCAAAAATTCGTAAATGGTCGAGATTTGGCCTTTTTTTAAATAGGAGCTTGAATGGCGACTGTCCGTTGAGTACCTTCAATGGCATCGATTAATCAAGTAGGCGGCTGTTATCACTCAATCTCCCTAAAAGGTTTATGGTATAGAAGCTTGAAACTTTAACGCCCGTGCTACCTCTAAGAGAAGGCGGTGTTTTCTCTCAACCACCCCATTTTGTTGCGGGGTATAAATACATGAGCTTTCATGTAAAATTCCATGAGATGAGAAAAAAAATGTCGCACTCACGGTTGAAGAATTCCTTTCCATTATTTGCTTGGATGCGTCGAATATATTTTCTAAATTGTGTCTTTGATAAGGAAATGAATGTTTTCAAGTTATGGGAAACTTGAGCTTTAGACTGCATATGGAAAACCCATGTAGCTCTGGAATAATCATCCACAATGGTGAGAAAGAACCAAGATCCATCATGATTCGGTGTGTGATCCACATATCAATGTGAATTAAAGAAAAAATATTGGCAGCATGACTCTTGCTAGGAGAAAAAGGTATACGAGATTGTTTTACAAGTAGGCAAATATGACACTGAGAATAAGGAAATAAGGCATTATGCCCCATTCTAGAATGCATAAGGAAATTTTTATCATTGGCAGTCGAATTACACAATGATTGTTTATTGAAAGGAATGCATGATAAATCAAAATTTCTAGGAAAGTTGGTCCAAAAATATAATCCTTCAGAGAGATTACCCAAGCCCATCAGTCTGCTAGTCGAAAGGGCCTGAAAGAAACAAGTATTAGAATCAAAAAAAATTCGAGAGGAATTTTCTTCACATACTCTAGACACAGATATAAGGTTGAACTGGAAGCCTGGGACATAAAGGACATTTCTGAGTGTGATTTGAGAACTAAGATTTACTGTCCCTATCATAGGGACTTGAGTAACATTCCCATTTGGCAATTTCATAGAGATAGGAATACTTAATTTCTATGAATAATGGAGGAGAATAATCCCTTATCACAAATAATATGGTTACTTGCTCCTGAGACAATTATCCAAGCATTTCTGGAAATAGAATTTATTAGGCAATGAGTAATACCTGAAAACTACTTCCCTTGTTGGAAGTGTCTAATTTTTGTAATGCCTGCATAATTTATTAATAAGCCGCGGCTGAGGATTCTTTTCCTTTCTTTACCTTTTCCCCGAGTTTACCATGCAATTTCTAGCAATTGTCAATTGTGTGATGGGGCCGCCTGCAATAGTCACAAATTTTTTTTCCTTATAAGTTCTACCCGAAAAATTTTTGTGCACCCGAAAAGCTTGGACAGTTGGATGTCTTTGGATGGATTTGATGCCCACCGTCCGATTCCATTAAGGAATTGGTGCCTTTCCAGCCATCAAATCGCGAGCTGCGATCTCCACCGTCCATTCCATTTCCTTTAATCTGCTGCAAATTGTTGCCCACAAACCCTCGCCACTCTTTCTATCAGTCTAGGGTTCTAGAACCTGATTCGCGACGCTCGCCGCGGGTCGCGAGGGCAATGCCTTCTGCTCCCCTTGCATGCTCCGGCGAGGCTAGTCATTAGCTCTCTTCCTGTACCGCCAGCTGAAAGATACGTCCGAGCGGCGACACCGGGTCCAAGGCGAGGATCTGCAATCTAAAGGTAAGGTAAGATTCATTCAAAATCAAAAGGAATCGTGTGACTTTCTCCCTATCTTTCATTGCCCTATACTGTTGTAATGTGGTTTCGGGCCCCTCAAACTTTTCCTCAACTGATTCCAATTCATTCTAGAGAGCCAATAGTTTGTTGAAGTATGCGGTTATGCTCATATTCCCTTGTTTTAGATATGAAAGTTCCTGGGTGAGGGAAAAAATCTTCGCACGATCTAATTTCCTATACATCTCTCTTATATTATCCCGCATGTTTTTTGCATCTTCTGTGGGGCGGGGGAGTCCAATGACTATTTCTGGGCTTATACAGTTCCCAATCCACATTCTGACGGGCTGGTTGCGTTTTCTCCATTGTCTTGCCATTCTCTCTTCATTCGGGATCCGTCGTTGAATCCATTTTTGTCCTTAATCACAAGGGCCCGTCGGAACTCCTGTGTCCAGATTGAGTAATCTCTTGATCCCATGAGATGGTGGCTAATCAGCCACAACTCCGGTCCATCAGTGGTGGAGACGTAGAGAGCATCGTCGGGCTCTGGTCGGCTAGTGATGACCTTCATCGGATACGGTAAATAACTGGGTGGCAGAACTGGGTAGGGATTTGGACCCATACCCGGATTTCCTGACCCAATCGATATCCCCGCATTGACTGGTTCAGATCCTTCGGTTGGGCTTACTCCACTTGTGGCTGGTAGGCCATTGTTGGGCTGGATATTCGCTTGGCCCGCCCTAGGCAATGATGCGTTTGGGTTTGGCCCAAGGTACCATAGACTCAGTATCCATTGGTAAGGGTGGCTCTCAATTGGATGGCCCACAATGGGAGGGCCCGGTAGAAGCTGCCCTGTATTTGTCTAAGCCTAATGGGGTTGCCAAAAAAAAGGACTGGGCCTAGCCTCCGAAAAACACAGTCTGTGGATCCAGAGTCTGTGGAATTTGTAGGTTAACTCCCTCCGAGGCATGTTGATCCGTAACATCTTTTGGGGAAGACCGATCGGAAGATGATGGTTGTTTCTGATTCATGATGAGGGTAAGTGTGTAGCCTTTAGCCTTTCTTCGTCTGCTTAGAATCTAATTCCTTCGTCGGAAGGGTACCTTGTTTTTTCAGGTCCAAATTCTCGGCAGCAATCGTTGAGGACTTGCGGAAGCTAAGTCAGGAGCAAAGCCGCTCTGATACCATGAAAGAAAGCAAGATCGAAGACAAGGAGAGATGGCTTTGGGAGAAAATTCGGTGTATATTTTTCTCTGTATTGCTCAATACACAATGTACAAATTTATAATACAATGCATAAATGAATAAAGGAAATAAAATACTTTACAAATCAAATCCAATCCCACTTGATCTTTGCATATCATTCCAAACGATATCGCATATCAATCCAAATGATATCTCATATCTTCCAACACTAAAGATAAACGTTGGACTTTATTGTGGCAATGAGATGGGGCGCAAAGGATTAGAAATTTCTTGTGGCTAGTTTCTCATCATCGCCTACTTATTGATTACAAAAGGTTCAATGTAAAGTCACTGCAGATTCCTTTTGCACTTCTTATTCGCAATCCTCTTAAACAATTTTACACGTGCTTCAGGATTGTAAGTATGCAAAAGCCATCTGGCTAAAGATTTGCTAGTAAGATTAAGGGGTGAATTCTTTGTCCCTAATCTGCACAAGTGATTGCTGGCAAATCTATCTACTTCAACAACTCTGGTGAAAGCAGCTGACTGGCCACTAGTTTTTTGTGTAAGTTGTTTGCATTTACGGAAGTTGAGAAACAAGAGATTATTTCGAATGGATTTTTCTATTCTTGGTGCACTTGTGGGCCTGATTTTGGGATATGTTATGGACATTTTTTCGACTCGTATGACTAAAAACGTAGCCTTTTTAGAAGGAGAAACGGGATATGTTTGTGGGTTAGACCATCCCTTCTTCTGGATGGATCGAACTCAATCCGAACCTGACCTCTAAAGGCAACCTGAGTCTAGGTTCAACAAGTGGGCTTCTTCGAAATGAATCAAACAATTTGCTTGTTGAGTTCGTGCAAACTGTAGGACTCTACTCTTTACTCGAAGCAAAACTTTGGGGCATATATTTGAGTATGAAAATGGCCATCTTGTTAGGCATTCGCATATCTATTTTGTAGGTGGACTCACAAGCGGCTTTCCCTTCTTTGAAAAGAAACTCCCTCTCTTAATTTTTGTGACATTCTCATTTCTCAGATTAGGAAAATGCTAGAGTATTTCAAACGGGTCAAAGTCGTACATATTTTCAAGGAAGGAAACTCAAGTGTAAATTTATTAGCAAATTGGATATTTTGATCATATGATGTGAATGACACTCTAGCATTAGATAGGCCACCGATAGATTTACTTCCTTTGTTGATAGGAGATCAAATTAGATCAAGCTTTATTAGTAGGCTAATAATTTCTTATCCAAAAAAAAGAGTAAATTCATCCTCAATCCTCAAATTATAGTAAGAAAATCTCGAATTATCCAATTGTATACCGCGAATACTTATTGTCTTATCTTGTAAATCAAATGAGCATGTCAATGGAGATCCGTGAAATAAAGTTAACACTGAAATAGCACCCAATAAATATATCAGCAACCGAATATAAATATGTAGCAAGTCAATTATTATTTATTTATTGTAATCTCTCATTTACTCAAACTCCGAAAATACCGAACTTTAGACATCTATAAAACCCCACATCAATGGGACACAAACACATAACTTTCACAATCATACCTCAGACAATCAATCAAGCCAATATACTTGGAAATGGAGAAGGGTCAAGCCAAGCTCAGCACAATGGTCTTTTTATTGGTGATTGCATCTGGTAGGTTTCTTCTCATCTCTCGATTACTATCATCATTTCTATATGCAAAACTGGACCAATGAGATCCTCCACATTTTCCTTCCTTTAAAGGTTTTGTCGTCTCACATGCTCGAACAAGAGTAGGACCAGGAGAGGGTTGGGATCACTCGATTATGGAGGAAGACCCAGCAAAACGTTGTGGTTTTTATTGTCCTCCTGATCAGCATCTCATCATTAAAAATGGCAAATGCACATGTGTTCCGGATGTGGGCCATTGATGTGTGTGAGTTTGTGCGTCTGTAAGAAAAGAGGAAGCAAAAATATAGAAGGGAATTTTGCTCTTAATAAAATGGGTTCGTACTATTGAGTATTTGACGTTTTGACGGTCCTGAATATTTTAAGTGGTCTAAATCGATCGATATTTTATGACTAGGTAATCAAAAGTGATGGTCGTTTTTCTTATGCATTGGTTGGACGAACATTGAGTATGGATAAGGAGAATAAAAAAATCTATCTCGCCTTAAAAGACAAAGTCCCGAAAGAAATTCAGTTTGAATATTCCAATTAGGTACACAAAGGTTGACAAGAAAAATGAAGTGCCGAAATTGAGGATACAAAGGGAAATTTGAAGATATCGAAGATCCATTCTTGTTCGTATTTCTTTTGGATCACTCAACATTAAGGGTAGATTAAAGCTTATTTTTATATATTTCCATTGAAAATAGATTATAACCTATTAATACAAAATCTGTATCCTGATGAGAGATCCACAAATAAAGGGAAAATGCACTTCGACATTTTGTATATGGTGCCGAATTAAGGCAAAAAAAATCCTTTGCAAAAATAGTCGTGCATACAAGAATCTCTGCCACTCTAGCACTCTCGAGCACTAACCAAGTGCATGACGCTATAGCACGATCTGAGCTCTAAAACTTCAGATATCGGAAGCACAAAGCTTCCCGGAAAAACCAAACGCAAGCCAGGAACGATATTGTGCATTGCCCGTAAACTCACACCAAACACCAGATTCTCATCCCTATCTCTCAACAAATTCATCAAATCCTAGGAAAAGCCTGTCCATACCCACACCGAGGCTCTGGCCTCCTGATGTCAAGCGGCGAATTTTAACCGTCAACAACGAGGAAGTTGACGTGTTGACGTTAGCCCATCCGATTATGCGCAGATTGGAGTCGAGTAGTCCATGCCCAGCTAGCTGTCGCTCGTCCTTCTCAACACTCTCTTGCGACAAGCCGAGCTGTGAAGAAGCTCTGTTCTTTGCATGAAGTTGCTCCTGCTGCTTCGTTCTTCAAGTGTACCCAAGAGTCCGATGCTTTTCTGTGCAATACTAGTATGCGAACTTATGTCAACAGCAATGATGCGCGAGGTGCATTGAGATTTTATTTTGACGAGATGCTGGGGAACGACGTTGCCCCAAATCACTATATGTTTCTTATTGTTGTGAAGGGTTTGTGGCGATTGGGTTATTAACTGAAGGAGAGAAGGTTCATGGCAGGGTGTTAAAACTTGGGTTTGGGTTAGAATCATTCTTGAGGAATGCGTTGATTCACAAGTATTCGGTTTTTCTAAAAGCCAGGAGTGCACGCTTGGCGTTTGATGCGCTGTGTTGCAATTGGTTAGCTGGAATACCATGATTGATGGTCATGTGAAGAATGGGGAAGTAAATGTTGCTCGCAAACTTTTTTATGAAATGACCAAAAAGGATGTCTTCAGTTAGGATTCGATGATTGCGGGTTATGTTGCAAGAGCAGACATGGGCGAGGCACGATGGTTGTATGATGGAATGTTGTTTAGGGATATCATGTTTTGTAATGGTAAGATTGATGGGTGTGCAAGGATCAGAAATGCATCAGAGGCTTGCAGCTATTTTGATTCGATGCCTTTCTGGAATGTGGTTTCATGGAATACCCTGCTCTTTATGTACTTTTTAAAGGTTATACCGGAGTGTTTGAGTTTGTTTGATAGCATGCTACGAGAGGAAGAGATTAAACCCAATAGGGCTACTCTTGTGAGTGTTTTAACTGCATGTGCCAATACAGGGTTTCTCAATACAGTGTTCTTACGTGAAGGATAATGACATTGAAGCCGACGTGCTACTTTCGACATTGACAATGTATGCAAAATGTAGCACTATGGATTAGCCAGGAAAGTGTTTGATCAGATGCCTGAAAGAAGTGATTTCTTGTGGAATGCTACGATCTAGGGGTATGGAACACATGGGCATTGCGAGAAAGCCCTGGAAATGTTCATGGAGATGGAGAAGAGAGGTCCAATGCCAATTGATTCTACCTTCATGCTATCCGCCTGCACACATTCCAGAATGTTTTTGGAAGGCTGGTGGTGTTTCAACCCGATGTCTCGAGTTTACAATATCCAACCTAAGGTGGAGCACTGTGGTGCATGGTTGAACTTCTTTCTCAGGCTGGACTTGTGAAGGATTCGGGAGAGTTGATTAAGCAGTACCTACAAAGGCAAGATCTTCACTATGGGGTGCTCTGCTTTCTACCTGTTGGATCCATTCTCACATTGAGCTAGGAGAGATGTTGGCCAAGCGTTTGATTACGTTGGAACCAACAGATGTCTTCGAGAATGTCAGGGTGATGATGAAGGCGAAGGGTTTGCAAAAGGAAGTTGGGTCCAGCCTCAGTCAAATTGGGGGCATTAAATCTATAGAGTCCGCAAAAGATGGCATGCCCCATCAGAGAAGTATGAATTACTTAGTGTCGAGTGAGATTAGTTCGCAAATAGAAGTGTCCTGTAGAGACTCCAGAGCAGTATAGGATCAAAAGTAGAGAGAGACTAAACCATATTGCTGGATTTTGTCGAAGATCTGAGTTTTATTATATTCTACAGGATTGAAGGTGAAGATCGTCGATTAGGGGTGGTTGGTTCTAGGTTGGATAGATTCTCTATTTGAAACCTAGAACCTATAATGTTATAATCGGTTCCATAGTTTTTGGAACCTAGAACCTACCTTATTTTTCTGATCCAGTTCCGGGGTTTATCCGAGAATCTTTTCTTTTGTTCCTTTTATTGGTTCATTTTTTACAACAAAATAGTATGAGCAACAAAATGGTTCAAAATGAAAAAGATGAACAACATAAATCCCCATATGCCAAAAACGACAATCCATAAGCTGAACACGTAGTCACGTACAATTGTAAATAATAAAAAGTTCAAACAAATAGTCACGTATAATTATAAACAATAAAAAGTTCACACATATAGTCACAAACACGTAACATAAAACATAAATTATAAAACTCCATTCCCTTTTCATCCATAAAAATATTGCTCCAAATTCTAATCACCCGAAAACAAAACAAACAATATAGCTAATCACTTAACAATAATTTAAATTAAATTAGTATTCTAAAATAATTATTAGAAATACTCACCACGTAAACAAACAACATAGTCCACTTCAACTCGTGAGCTCTATTTACCATGATCCATTTTGCAATAACTTCTCAAAAAGATGTCAGACGAGCACAATCAATTACACAAAGGGAGAAGCACACGATGCCATCAACCTTATCGAAATCACCTATTTAGACACAACTACCTTACGGTTCACGATGAGCAAGACCTATCAATTATGTCACTAAAACAAATTAAAATCCTCACCATCGAAAAGCTCAACCCTAGCGAGAAAATATTGTGTAGGACTATCTCGTCACGTTATCGCTAAGACAGTACATTAGGCATGCGACATGTGTCAAAGCGGGTCCCACCTCTAAGGGAATTCCAATCACTGTCTCCGTTGGCTCTGTTAACCCTTGCTCTCTCTCTCCCTCCTCCAGGAGAGAAAGAGCTCTCTCTACCCCCATTACTCTTCACGTCACAAACACAAACAACAACTTCACGAGCATAAGCTTTCTCTCTCTCAAAATCGCCTTCGTCTTCTCATTTTCTTTGAAATCTCAAGGAACGAAGCCACTTCATTCTCGCCGTTGCCGCTGCCGTTGCATATAGGAGCCCATCAACGGCTTCGGCTTCTTTTCTTCGTCCGACGAGCGAAGCTTTGCTACAGGTTGGGGTTTTCCTCTCGCGTCTCTCCCCAAATCGCAACAAGCTTCTGCCGTCGCCTCACTCTGTCGCGTACAAGAGCCCATCAGCAGCTCCGACTCATTTTCTCCGTCCGACGAGTGAAGATCTGCTGGAGGTTGGGGTTTTCCTCTCGCGTTCCTCCCAAAATTGCAACGAGCTTCCGCCGTCGCCTCACTTCATCTTCTCTTCTCCAACGAACGAAGCTGCCTCCGCCATCGCCTTTCAAGAGCCCATCAGTGCCTCCTGCTCATTTTCTCCGTCTGATGAGCAAAGATAAGGTTAGGGTTTTCCTCCCTTTTCGTTTATATTCGTGAGTCTGTACCCCCATTTGCTTAATTGGAATGAAGTTCACTTATGTCTCTCTTTGCAAAAAGTATTAAACTTTGTTGGATCAAATGTTGAGGGTTTCTTAGTTTGATATCTATTGAAGAATTGAAAAAATCAATTTGGTAGTTTTAATACAATGTTTGGACAAGTGCTTAGTTATTGTGTAGGACTGTCTTGCCATGCCATCACTGAGACAATCCATTAGGCACGTGACATGTGTCAAAGTGGGTCCCACCTCTCAAGGGGATTTTGAAAATTTCCTGCCATCTCTGTCTCTGTTAGCTCCGTTAACACTTGCTCTCTTTCTCCCTCCTCCAAGAGAGAAAGAGCTCTCTCTCTCTCTCTCCCCCATCACTCTGCACGTCACAAACACAAACAACAACTTCACGAGCAGAAGCTTTCTCTCTCTCAAAATCGCCTTCGTCTTCTCATTTTCTCTGAAATCTCAAGGAACGAAGCCGCTCCATTCTAGCTATCGCCGCCACCGTTGTGTACAAGAGCGCATCAGCAGCTCTGGGTTGTTTTCTCCATCCGACAAGTGAAGATATGCTGGAAGTTGGGGTTTTCCTCTCACATCTCTCCCCAAATCGCAACGAGCTTCCACCGTCGCCTCACCCCGTCGCGTACAAGAGCCCATCAACAGCTCTGACTCGTTTTCTCCGTCCAACGAGCAAAAATCTGCTGGAGGTTGGGGTTTTCCTCTTGCGTCTCTCCCAAAATTACAACGAGTTTCCACCGTTGCCTCACTTCGTCTTCTCTTCTCTTACGAACGAAGCCGCCTTCGCCATTGCCTTTCAAGAGTCCATTAGTGCCTCCTACTCGTTTTCTCCGTCTGACGAGCGAAGATGAGGTTAGGGTTTTCCTCCTCTTTGGTTTAGAGATAATGACACTAGAAGTGCCTTAACTTTTGTACGACGCTTACTTGAGTGCCATAACATTTTTTTTGCTCACTTGAGTGCCACGTCGGAGTAAAATACATCATTTGAGTGCCACTTCCGACGAAAATAGATCATTTGAGTACTACTTCCGGTGAAATCGTCCTACGTGGATTTTTTACTTAATTTTACAGTCTGACGTGGAATTTTTAAAAATAAATGGAAATCTTACATGGAAATTTTTGTCCGAGAGAAACTATGGCATTTCCTAAATTGTGTACAAATCTCTCCCTCTAACATAAACGACATCGTTTCTGGGCATGTAATAGCCTGAAAACAACGATGTCTCATGTAAGTGTCAAATTAGGGCTTCTCATTCGCGCATCATCTTCCTCCTGTTCATGTTCGCTGGCTTCTATCCTTCTCTCGATTTCTCTGAGATAATCACAAATTAGGGCTTCGATTTTGTTTGATTCCTCAACACTTCATCTCTTCTAAAGCAAATCAAGCTCTCACTGCCACTCTCTCTGTACGCCCAAAGTCCCAAATCGCAGCTCTCACTGGCACTCTCTATAATGGCAAATTAGGGTCTCGATCTTTCTCCCTTTTGATCTTTGTTTTTGCTACTACTGGACAGAGACTAAAAAGGTGACGGACTGGAGGGAAAAGTTAAGGCTTGTCGCGTGACGAATCTTGGTCGACAGAGAGTAAAGGTTAGTGATTTGTTATTTTGTGTTACCTAACTAACAAAGTGAGCAAATGCTTATTCAATTTTGTGTTGTTGATAGAGTGTAAAAGCTTGGAAAAAGGCGATATCTTTGTCGATTTGGGTTTGGTGCCATAGTGTAAAGGTGAGTGCTTTAATCAATTCACTGTTATACTTTGTCGATTTGTGTTCACTAACCGAAACCCCTGATTGTTTATTGCGATTGTGGGGACCATTGTTGAAGTTGCCTATTTGTGTTGTGGTCTCCTATCACAAAAATAACTTTTTTGTATGGGGTGCAGTGTTTTTTTGTGGTTGTGAGGATCAAATGCTGAAGTTTTTTGTTTATGTTGTGGTCCCTATTACAGAAATAACTTTTTTTTGCACACGGTGCAGTGTTTTTATTATGGTTGTAGGGATTGATTACTAAAATTGAAATTGTATGTCTGTGTTGTGGTCCTCTATTACAAAAATAACTTTTTTATGGGGTGCAGTGTTAACATGGGCGATACTGATGCACCCATTAAAGTTTGATACTATAGGAGGTTTGTGATTGGGGAAGAGTGGAAATACGTTGGTGAAAAGGTTGTTGTTATCCTTATCAGTCTTAGTAAGCTATCATATAAAGACTTTAAGAAAGATATAGAGGAACAGTTGTGTCGCAACCTAAAAAATTTTTCATTTTTCGGGCTAATGGATTATTAAGACTAATCTTAACTCGGACCCTCCCAAGCCCTACCAATTCGCAACTTAGGGTTTAAGTTCTTAACATGCAAATGTTTTCATGCTTGGAGTCGTCACTAATCAATTTATGGTAGGTTGATTAGAAACCTAAATAAAACATAGAGAGATATGTTTTATTTCTACAAACCAGAGATCCTAAGCTCAGAGATTTGATTACGCTAGATCTAGTCTAACGCCCTTTCGGTACCTTTTCTTTTCAAAAATGTTTTGATAGGCAGTTTGGATCCATTTTAACTTAGTTATTAACATGTGAGATGTTCATGCGAATGCGCAAACCACCAATTTAACACCCAAGAAAGTATTAAATAAATTGCATGTTAAGAACTCAAAGCCTAAGTTGCGAATTGATAGGGCTTGGGAGGGCCCGAGTTAAGATTAGTCTTAATAATCCATTAGCCCAAAAAATGAAAAAATTTTTAGGTTGCGACAGCTTGGCGACTCTGCTGGGGATTTTAACATGCCATATCTTGACATTTTTTCTCTATTTGGCATTGGCCTTGCTTTTTCTAGGCACACTGTTTTTTCTTGCCCTTCTTTTTTTTTTACATTTGTTGCTTACAATGTAAACACTGGCCAACTAATCTGACTGAATGACTCGTTGTTTGAACTCAGAAGCCTCTCGTCTTCAATCGACACTCCGGATACGCTACTTGAACAATGATGACTTTTGCCTTGCCCCAGTGTAGGGGATGATCACTAACTAGGTTTAAGAAACGAATTTGCAGGCTCAATTGGGCTTAGCAAAAGATAAAATGTGTATATAATAGAAAAAGAAATGCTCTTCGTCATCCTAAGGCACTTGAACTTCGTATGAATTCATCTGAAAAAGCAACACTCGAAGATTTATACAAGTGAGAGCAAGAAAATTTCTACTCATTTTTCGCCTATGATGCTGACTTACCTCCAGTTTGCCCTTATATGGGATGGTTCTTGACAGGGGTAATTTGAAAGAATTTCTCCAAGCGTTTAGGCTCAAAGTGGCGAAACAAGGGATAACTTGTAGTGTTTAAAGTAGAGAAATGAAATGCCTCTTGTCATTTAGATCGCCATACCTTTTGCGAGATAACTTTTTACCTTGCAGACATGGAATTTTTCCACTCAACTCACTGAGAATTAGTGTATGGGACTGTGTATGGGATAGGGCTTGCCTTCCATCATCCTGATGTATCTCATTCGACACATTCAATTCATTCCACATGAATTATCAGTTTGTCCAAATAGATTTTCCCTTTGAAATCAATGATACAGATCAACAAAATAACCATGCAGAATTCAAAGCCAATGCAAATATCTTAACTTGAAATTGATTGAAATCATTTATTCATCAGTGAAATGTTTGCAATTCAAAGTATAAAACCAAACACTTGAAAACTTTTGCTGCAAAATGATAGATTTTATCAGGGATAATACATCTTTACAGCATCAGAATTAACAGGATTGGAGAACTCACGACCGTCCATTTCCGCGAGAATCAGGGCACCTCCGGGAAGCACCTTTTTAACTACATATGGACCGATGTAGTTTGGGGCAAATTTACCCCCAGGAACAGGGAAGACTGGCAACACCTTCCTTAGGACTAGATCGTTTACCTCGAAGTGTCTTGGACACACCTTTTGGCTGAAGGATCTAGCTATCCTCTGCTGATAGGTTTAACCTTGGCAAATGGCTTTCAACCGCTTTTCATCAATTAGGTTCAACTACTCATGTCCTTGTTACATCCATTCCGCTTCAGACAACTCTATCTGAGATAAGACTCGTAGGGAAGGGATCTCTACTTCAATGGGCAGCACTGCTTCTATGCCATACACCAAGGAAAAAGGAGTTGCACCGACAGAGGTTCGGATGGAAGTCCTATATGCCATTAGTGCGAATGGCAATCTTTCATGCCAGTCACGATAGTTTTCAACCGTTTTGGCTAGGATCTTCTTGATGTTCTTGTTATCGGCTTCAACTGCTTCATTCATCTGTGGACAATAGGGAGATGAGTTCAGATGCTGGATCTTGAACTCATCAAACAACTGATCTATGAACTTGTTGTTCAAATTCGTTCCATTATCGGTAACAATGGCCTTGGGGACACCATAACGAGCGATTATGTCTCGCCTGACGAATCTTACAACATTTCTTACGGTGACGCTTGCATAAGATGCCGCCTCAATCCACTTGAAGAAATAATCAATCGCGACCAAGATGAATCGGTGTCCATTCGATGCCTTGGGATTAATTGGGCCAATCACATCGATACCCCACATTGAAAAAGGCCATGGCTCAGACAACTGATGTAATTCCGTCGGGAGAACATTCATTTTATCCCCTGTGAACTTGACAGCGATGGCATCTTCGAACATGTTGGATACAGTCACTTTGAAGACTGAGCCAATAATAACCCAACCTCATGATCTTCTTAGCTAACATGTGGTCATTCATGTGCGGACCACATATCCCCTCGTGTACTTCTTGCATGATTCTAGTAGCTCCAGCTGCTTCTACACACCTTAGCAGGATCGAATTATAGGATCATTTATACAGCTTCTCACCACTGACAAAGAATTTTGAAGTCATTTTCATTTTGTACTTTCTGTCGACCGGAGTACTTCTCTCAGGAAATTCTTGTCTCTGGATGTAGTTCATGATATCGTAATACCATGGCTTTTCGTCGGATTCTCCGTTCACAACCATACAGTAGGCCGATTTTGTTAGAACTTCGATCATCAAGGGTTCTACCTCTACTCCACCAGTCACTTGCAGCATGGATGATAATGTAGCCAGCGTGTCAGCAAATTGATTATGGGATCTTGACAAGTACTCAAAGGAGATGTCTTCAAATTTCTCTATGATTTCTTCGAGGTATTCATGATACGGCACTCGTTTGATGTCTCTCGTCTCCCACTCTCCTACAGTTTGGAGAGTAATCATAGCGGAATCACCAAACACTTTCAACTTGGCTATCCCCATTTCCACTGCGGCTTGGAGTCTGAGGATGTAAGCTTCATACTCAGCTATGTTATTGGTACACGAGAACATCAACTTTGCTGCTACTGGATAATGTTGCTCATCTGGGGATATTAAAACTGCTCCAGTACCAGAACCAGCTAAGTTCACGGCTCCATCAAAGAACATGGTCCATGTGTCTTCCTTTATTACCAAAATGCGATCTTCTAGAGAATATTTATCATCGTCGGAGATTCCAGGATTTTCGGCTAATACATCAGCAATTACTTGGCTTTTAACTGACTTCTGAAGCATCATCTGGACATCAAATTCTGAAATTAAAATCTGCCATTTGGCTAGCTTCCCTACCAAAGCCGGTTGATCAAGTAAATACTTAATGGGATCATTTTCAGTCACCCGCAAAGTCTGGTGATGCAATGTATACTGTCTCAGCCTATGAAGCACATATACTAGTGCAGCGCAAGTCTTCTCGGTTTCAGGATAGTTTAACTCCGAGACGGTAAACTTCTTACTTAAGTAATAAATGGCTCGCTCTTTTCCATCTTCAGAATTTTTCTAGGCTATCATTGCACCCAGAGACTCGCTATGAATAGTGAGGTAAAGGATAAAAGACTGGCCCGGCATTTGCGGGACTAGCACTGGGGGTTTCATCAAATACTGCTTCAGTTCATTAAATGCTTCCTGGCAATTATCGTCCCATTCCACTTGAGCATTCTTCCTTAGAAGTTTGAAGAGTGATTTAGCAGTTTTGGAGAGCTGGGAAATAAAACGGGCTATGTAGTTCAATCTACCCAGGAGGCTCCGCACTTCTTTCACGGTCATTGGGGGTTGCAGCTCACATATGGCCTTTACTTTGGAGGGATCGACTTCAATGCCCTTACTGCTTACTACGAACCCGAGTAGTTTGCCCGACGTCGCCCCGAATATACACTTCGCTGGGTTAAGACGGAGTTTAAACTCACGGAGTCGGTCGAACAACTTCTTCAGGATATCAACGTGACTCTCTCCAGGTCGAGACTTGGCAATCATGTCATCAACGTAGATCTCGATCTCCTTATGCATCATATCATGAAAAAGGGTCACCATTGCTCGTTGATATGTTGCCTCGGCATTTTTAAGGCCGAAAGGCATGACCTTATAGTGGAATGTACCCCAAGGAGTGATGAATGTCGTTTTCTCCTTATCGTCGTCTTTCATTCTTATCTGATTATAACCCGAAAAACCATCCATGAATGAAAACAGTTCAAATCCGGCAATACTGTTTACCAGAACGTCTATGTGCGGTAATGGGAAGTCATCTTTAGGGTTAGCCTTGTTCAAGTTGCGATAGTCGATGCAAACCCGAACTCGGCCGTCCTTCTTCATGACTGGCACAATGTTGGCCACCCAAGTAGGGTATTGGGTGACTTCGATGAATCTCACTTTCAAGAGCTTCATAACCTCTTCTTCTATTTTCTTCGAAAGCTCAGGTTTAGTTCTCCATAGCCTCTGTTTCTTGGGCGGCATGCTAGGATTAGTAGGCAAGCCATGCTCCACAATAGAAGGGTCTAAACCCGGCATATCGGCGTATGACCAGGCAAAGATATCCTGGTAATCCTTCAGCAATTGGATTAGGCGTTTGGCTTCATCTTCGGGAAGGGTTGCCCCTATCTTCACCTCTTTGGGTTCTTCGAAATCACTCAGATTGACGGTGATAGTTTGATCTACTGTCAGGACTTTAGATCTTTCATGATGCTTTAAGTCGCGCTGAAGATCCGAGGAATCGTCGAGTTCGTTGGTATCATCGAGATCAGGCTCGGCGGCGGATAATTCATCGGATTGGACCGTTCCCATACCCTCACATGTCATAAGATTATCCCTGAAACATAAAGTAATGGATTCAGAAGGACAAACAGGGCTCAACATTGCATTTTTTTAATTTTTTTTTTACTTTTTTTGTTTTTGAAATTCTTTTCAAAAAAAGTTTTAACCCGAGGGAGCATGAAGAAGCCCAGGCCTTAGAATTCTCCTTGGACTATATTTTCTTTTATCGGTTGGATATCATCACCGGGCTGGTTTGATGTACCTCAACATGCCCTAAAAAAACTGAAAATAACTTGTAATTTCATTGATTATTTCGAAATGAATTACATTTATTGAAATTGCAACAATCAAGTCCTAGAAATAAAAATGGAAAGCAGCACCCGAGACGGGGCAAGTCCTAAAAAGTAGTAAAATTTCCCACGCAGGAGAGTGTGCGAAAAAATAAAGGTTTTACTCTTGTGGGCATGTGCCTATTCCCTCTAACGGTCCTTCTTCGATAGCTCCAATAAAGACATCATCGAACAGGGCAGTGATTCCCTCCATTGCATCATCAGAATCTCGTGTCATTTGAAGTGTTGGATCATCCATACCTCCCCATCCATCCGGGACAATGTCACGGGGGTCAACATAGAAGCTCGGGGACGCTGAGTACTTCACATAATAGTCGAACTTGCCGCTCGGTTGCCCCAGAGTATCGATCACTTCCTTCTCCTCGTGCATCATTCTCGCAGGGCCTGGGAATGTTGTGCGGATGTGTGGAGGCAGCCTACCGCGCCCTAGTTCTCCATTATTTTAGGTAGTTCCACGGCTACATTCTTCACCATTTGGCTCTTCTTCGGATTGCTATCTATTCAGCTTGTCTCCTTGACCTCGACCTCGACCACATCCATGTCCACGTCCCTCATTATTCGGCACAGTTAACTCCTGGTACCCCAATCCAGAAGTGCGGGGCCTTTAAGAGACTTTCACCTGTCGGCAGATACCTTGACCATTCCTGCCAAGGCTTTCATCCGGGATAAAGCCATGGGACACCATTACTCTTTCAACCATTACTACAGCATTTGACACCTCGGGAACTGGCGATGATGATCCTCTAGCCGCATGTATGGTCGATACGAGTTCGAGCGACTGATAACTCGATTCTATTTTGCAATCCGGCTCGACATAGGGGATAGCCGTTGCATGATAAATCGGGTGCTCTTCTTCACCATGGACTGTGACTAACTTTCTCTCCATAACGAACTTCACCTTCTGATGTAGACTGGATGGCACAGCTCCAGCAGTATGAATCCATGGACGACCCAACAGGAAATTGAATACAGTGGGAATGTCTATAACTTGGAATAGGATATTAAACACTGTTGGCCCTATTTGTATGTCGAGGTGGATTTCTCTCATCACTTCTTTCTTCATTCCGTCAAAGGCTCGCACGAAGGTCTTCGCAACATTTATCCTAGAAGGATCTATCTTAAGGCGGTGCAAAGTAGCCAGAGGACAGATGTTCAAGGCTGAACCATTGTCAATGAGTACCCGGGCTACATACGAGGTTTTGTATTTAACAGAAATATACAGCGTTTTGGTATGTCCTCTGCCTTCTAGAGGGAACTCCTCATCGGAAAAAGCTATCAGGTCTTTGAGGAGTATAGAACCCACAAATTCCTCCAATTTGTCATGATCGATCGTCTCAGGCACATGAACTTCACTTAATACCTTCATCAGGGCCTTTTGATGCTTGACAGACGTTTGGAGGAGTTCGAGCAGAGAGATTTGCACGAGCATCTTACGCAGTTGCTCAACTATGCTTTATTCACTAGCCTTGATCACAGCCAGGAACTCTTTAGCTTCTTCATCAGTAATAGGTTTTGCAGGTTGAGCATTGGCTTGGCCATAGGCACGTCCGGACCTGGTGACTAAGTCGACATCAAGACTGTAGGACCAAGGAACTACTTTATCATCACAGTACTCGTATGGCTGAGGTATCTCAATCACTATCCCTTCATCGGCTGCAGGCGTGCTTACTACGATCTCTTCATCATCGATCGCGTCTTCGAGTGGGGGCATGTCTTCAGGCAAAGGATCAAGCTTGTCCTTCCCGGTGTTCAATGTAGCAAACTCTTCTTCCCAATTGATAACCACTTCAGAGATAGTAGAGACGATGCCAGTGTGATCAGCATAAACGATCATCTCAGCTTCCACCATTCTTGAGATTTTTTCTCTCACGATAGCCAGGGGAAAGACCTCGTTACTCGGGTAATAACCGGCTTTCACCAACTCGCCATAGACGTTAGTAGTATACACCTTGACGTTCTTGATTCGACCAACATCGAAACTGAATATGACATTCACATTGCCCGCGTGATCAGGGAGCAGGTTACTCTGAACATTCGGCTTAGCGGGTTGGAATGAGAAAGTCTTCGTGTCTAGGAGGTTCTGGATTCGATGCTTGAGGATATAGCAATCGTCGGTTGAGTGTCTCAGCTCGCCCATGTGATAATCATATTTCTTCGACGGGTCGTAGTTATAGAATTGCTCGGGATCGGGCTACTTTGGCTCAATAGTAAGCAAGCTCTTCTTTCGGAGCACTGCCATTACCTGAGACAATGATCCAGGGAGGGGGGTGAATTGCCTCTTGTTGTTCTTCCTCTGAAAAGGTTGACGACCCGTGTTTTGTTGCTGAGCTTCTGGTATATGGATTGTTGGGGCAGGGTTAGTATTCCGCCGGCCCTGTTGGTTATAAGTCACATTCACTTCAGCTGCCGGTTCTTTCTCTTTTCTTACACTAAATCTTTTGGTCGACGAAGACGGCTCCACAAGCCACTCATCCTTCAGTCCTATCTCAATCTGTTCGCCTATGGGGATGAGTTGGTTGAAGCTGTCAGCCGGAATGGCCACCATCCGATTACGGTACTCGAACGGGAGAGTTTTCACGAACATTCTCTTCAACTCACTATTTATGGGTTCCGAGATTACCTGAGCGGCTATATTCCTCCATCTGATAGCATACTCTTTGAAGGACTCAGTCTTTTTCATCTGAGCACGTTCAAGATCATCACGGGTAAAAATGATGTCTGTTATGAACATGTATTGCTTTAGAAATGCCTCGCTAGCTTCTTTCCAGGTCTTGAGGCCATTTATCTTCTTCATGAGATACCAGTTCAAAGCAGGACCCGTCAAACTTGCTTGAAACGCATGGATCATCAGGAGTTCATTATCCACATACGAGGTCATCTGTACGTGGTACAACTGTAGGTTGGCTTTTGGGCATGTGATGCCATTGTACTTGTCAAAGTCTGACATCTTGAACTTCTTTGGGATTTTAATCTATGAGTACAGGGACAGATCAATCGAGGGTGAGTCCTGTGAACCCTCTAGCTGCTTCACTCTCTCTTCAAGTTTGTTGACTTATTCATCAAGTTTGTGTTTGTTGACGACGATCTGGACGGGGTCATCTTTCAAATCGGGAATATCGTCTTCTTCCTCAACATCAACATTCTTTCCACCTTTATGCTTTGGAGCTGATGCCTCGAGGGATGTTGGAATGGGGATTGACCGAAGAGCTTTGATTTCAGCGGACATTTGTTGCATTACGATGACGACTTGCTTCATCTGGTCTTCCATGCCAACAACACGATCTTGTAAGTCGGTTTGATCAGCCATTCTGGCTCTCGACCGCGTACGAATAGGCGATCGTGATTGGTCCGTAATTACCTAATTTCAAAATAGAGCATGGTAAGTATCCGTCCTCAAAACGATCGGTCCATGACTTAGTCTAAACGTCCCCTTTTATTCCCATTTTTCATTACTCTATGTATTTGTGAAAATGATGGCAAATTTCTTAGGAAATAATTACTTATGACAGACCTAGGAAAATAATAAGAATTGAAAGTAATTTTTTTCAAAGCTTTATTTTTTCTTTTTCTTCCACTTTGAAAAAAAAACTCAATGATTATTACTTTCAAGAATTACGATCGACTTAGACCTATCATGGACCGACCAAATGTACGAAAAAGTAAGTAAATTGCAAGATAAAGGTTCAAAAAACTTACTTTACCGGGTAGGATAATGGCAATCACATAGACATGCGCATGAAATGTTAGGTTCGATTTCTATCTAGACTCTGGCTTGCAAGGTGGAGACGCAAGGATTACCGAGCTAAACCAGTCATGGTGGTGATTAGGCTGGGATTCCTTTTACTCCGGCTTAGTCAAAGAGCCAACCCGGGCTGCAAAGGATGCAATCGTGGTGGGTACTCAATGACACCATGAAAAAATTTCGGGACCAAGGAGGGCAATCCGTACCACATGAGGGTGGTCAGGGTATCCACTGTCTCAGTACCATCCTAAGCCTATGCCGCCCAGGTCCGGCAGCGGTTAGTGTGTGCGGTGTAGTGTAAATGTAAGGCATGCACAGCAGGTTATATCAAACAGCGCTTCGTGCATAAATTAAATCATACATCCGAACACCTCCCTGCAAGACAAGGGTTAACAATCACGCCTCCCCATTCTGCAAGAACATTTAACACCTAAAATATTAGGGACGTACCTGGGATCCTCGCTGCCAAACAAAAAAATATTTTTGAAATGAAAAATTGGCCTAAGTCCACTAAGAGTTTTAACTCAAATCCCCAATGGAGTCGCCAAGCTGTCGCGATCTAAAAAATTTTACTTTTTCGAGTTAATCGATTATTAAGACTAATCTTAACTCGGGCCCTCCCAAGCCCTACCAATTCGCAACTTAGGGTTTAAGTTCTTAACATGCAAAATATTTTCATGCTTGGAGTCGCCACTAATCTATTTGTGGTAGGTCGATTAGAAACCTAAATAAAACATAGGAAGATAAGTTTTATTCCTACGAACCAGAGATTCTAAGCCCAGGGACTTGGTTACGCTAGATCTAGTCTAACGCCCTTTCGGTACCTTTTCTTTTCAAAAATATTTTGGCAGGCAGTTTGGATTCATTTTAACTTAGTCACTAACATGTGAGGTGTTCATGCGGGTGCGCAAACCACTAATTTAACACTCAAGAAAGCAGTAAATAAATTGCAAGTTTGGAAGAATTACTTACCTCGAAGCAACATAAGCCTCTGCATCGTTAGCTAGAAAATCACATCAATACCCTAGTATGATTTCTAATTAACAAGCAGTTCACTCAATATTTTTTGGATTTTCACTTATTTAAATGAAATCTAACCTAACCTATATGCAATAACGTGCAAAAGTGGCATGCGAAGTAATGCAATCTAACATGCAAACTATATGTCATACGACGACGTGACCTAATTCTAATGACGGACAAATGATTTATTTTTAGTATTTTCTAATGAAATTCGGAATAATAAAAATGCCTAAAATAACATGCAATCTAATGACTTCTTTTGTTTGTATTTTCTATTAAAATTCAAAATTAAAAAATTACCCTAAATTAAGAATGCAATCTATCCTAAGGAAAATGACTTATTCTATCCTAAAGCAACTCTTTTTGGGTTTTTTATGAAAATTCGAAATTAAAAAAAAATAACCTAAATAATCCATTAAGATTAGAATATTACTTAATTTAAACTAGGAAATAGATTATCTCAAGTCCTAACTTAAATTAAATAATTACTCTATCTTTTAGATATATTTAGGATTCCCTAAACATGCAAAACTCTAATTCAAGTCCTAACTGATTTTTTTTTAATTTTCTTTTTTGTTTGAAAAGGAAAAACTAATTTAAATATAGATAACATCCACATTCAAAACAACCACGCGATCCGCAAAATTCGTTTGATCAAACTCGGATTAGGCAAGTAAATCGAACTATCGGTCATATCTATAGGGTTATAAATATCGACGGAAAGTCGATTATTCAAATTTGGAAAGCGGATAAAATTCATTATCGCATCCAAGTGATTATGGATAGGATAATAATTTTCTGTATCGCTGCATATCGTACCTTAGGGATAAGGTCGGATAGTCGTCCAGATACGTTGCTAAATTAGGAAATTTTCCTAATTTTGAATATTTTTTAATATTGCGGATATCAGATAATTGTCCTAAGATATCTAATATTCCACATGATATTCACGAAATATTCAAACACTCAAGTTAGGAAATTTAATATTCTGAAAAAATATAGGATAATGTCCAATTACCTAATTTGCAGATAATTCCCAAATTCGAATCGACTCGGGATCGAGTTTGCGGATCGGGATCGGGACAACCGGCGACGAGCGACACGGCGACACGGGCACGGCGAGGACGTCCGGCAAGGCTGTCCAGACGGGAGGCTCTCGGTGGCTTGGCTCCGGCGTCCGGTTCGACTGAGGAACACGGCGGAACAGCAGCTGCACGGCTATGGATGGCGTCTCCGGTGGGGCTGCTCCGGTACGGCGTACAACGGGCGACGATGTTGATGGGTGGCGATGATGTGATCAGCAACGCCGGCAGTAGGAGCAGGGCGCTTCCGGGGCAGCACGACACGGCTTTGCCGGCGGTTGAGGATGATCGGTGCGGCGGTGAGGGGCACCAGCAAAGCAGCAGCAACGGCGCAGCAACAGGGGCATCGTCGATCAATGGGTGTGGACGGCGCGGAACAGACGGCGTCTCCAAGCGTGGCTGTGCTGCAACGGTGCAAGGCGACTTGTGGCGTGCAGCGTGCGGCGAACAGTAGCGGCTGGCAATCGGCGCGGCTAATGTTAATACTAAAATCTAACAGCCTAATCAAGGCCTATTTATCTAACCAATTTTCTATTTTTTTTTTTTAATTTTCGAAATTTTTTAATTATTTAATTTTTTATTCATTCTTTTAATTAATTTTTTTTCCTCAGTCCATCTTCTCCGGAATACGCCAGCTTCTTCTTTTCCTATCTCTACCCAGGACACTCTAATTCAAATTTTCCAACTCATTCTCGGCCAAATCTTTATCCATCTCTATCCAAGTAAAAAATATACCAATTTACTTATCCAGAATCTATCAAAACATTCAAAACAGTATTCTCTCGACTACAAAACATCTTCCTTGAAAACCACTCTTAGCTGAACATTTCAAGATAGAACAAACAGTATATAAGCATCCAGAATCACGTACGAACTTGATACATAGAATCACTTACACAAATCTTAAGCGGAGAACAACGTACATACATTTTACCCTCAGCAATGATCATCTCTGACAATCACCAGATTTACAGCCTTTCAACATTTACAACTGTATGTTTTGCCAATACATTGAAAATGGAACCACAACAGAGAAACTAACTCAAATATCACCAGAGATCAAAGAACGTATCAGTGATTCCAGTTCATGTTCACACCACAATCGCCATCAACCAACAGTAAGACATACAGACAAGAAAACAGAGCAAATATACAGAGTGCAGAGAGAGTCTCAACAGCGGGTTCCAAGAAATCCCAACAAATTGTAAGTGCGGCATATCCGGTAAAGATAATCATTTAAACATGATCAGAAGAGGATGACCAGTTTGATCCATTAACAAGCATAACAAGCATATGAACATCAGAATCTATACGATTTTATTCACATTTAGCGAACCTATTTCAGTATTGATTTAGTTTAAGCTCAGGCTCAAATACATCTGGCACTCGACAGATAGAACACAAGAAACCAAAAATGGACAGCGATCAGAAAAGCCACATATAAAGGAGATCCTCGGTCTATGAACTGATAGACAAATCAAATGATCAGCAACGGACAAGTTCATCTCAATCATGTCAAAACTCTCCCTACTCGTTCAATAACAAGAGTTCATCTTCACTTGTGCATTTCATCGAACCGGTAGAGCATCTCTCAGCAAAGGATCTCACATTCAATATCAGGACAGCGTTTCGACCACGAATCATCACATCAGCATTTCTCTATCTCTACTCTGGACGGAAAGTAATCGAGAACAGATCATTGAACTTCACCTTTGACAAAAACTGGAATCCTCGCTCTGGCCGGAAAAGAAAGTCTTAGGAGCATACGAGAGAGAACCTTCATTTGAATGGGCTCAGATTTATATCTTTTCCGAGTGGGCTTTTCTGTGTTCTTCATTTTTTATTTATTTATTATTTGTTTTTATTTGTTGATTTACTTATTATTTATTTATTTATCTATTTTCGTTGTTATTATCTTGTTATTTTTAATTGGAACTTACACTAGAAATATTGACCGAAATTCGGGTGTCGACAAGGGCTTCTTCAAGGGAGAAAAGAAATTAAGACACCATTACCCCTATTCCTTTCGATTATTTCTATTGAGGTTCTCTCTAAAGTGGATGACTTCAAGATTTTCTTCAATAAATTTTTGAAATCTTCAATGTACTCCATATATTCCAAAGCTTTCTGGATTGAAACTGAATCCTGATAAAATACAATTGTTTTTGGTTGGATATGAGGATAGATACCATGATGAGTTGCTTCAATTTAATGATTTTAAATGTGGAACCGATTCAATTTAATGTTCTCCGACGACAGGGAATTCACTTGCTCTCGGAGGAGCCGATTCAATTCCCCCATCTTCGCGATCTCTTCGTCTTTTTCCTTGATTTTTCTGGCCAACCCCTGCGTCTGTAAAAGAAGTCAAGAGCAAAGTTGTCAGGGTTTCGTTTTTGGAAATCCCATGACAAGCAATAAACCCTAATCAGTCCATCAAAGGCTTGTGGAAACAACATAAACTGACGACAAAAAAAAGGGTAAAATTTGAAAAAAGGAAAGGAGGCAAAAAATGGCCGTTACATACGTGTTGAGAAATCAAACGGTCGATCTCTGATTCGTGCCCTGGGATCTTGAACGCATCCTCGTGCCCCAGAGATGGCGATGCCTTGCTCATCTTGTCAGGAATATGATTCACAGAGAAGAGATCGCCGATCGAGTGGTCGTCGCCGATCGCGTCTCTGCACCGCTTGCGGCGGCGGTTCCCGGCCCCGGGGACAGAGACGGCGGCGGCGGCGGCGGCGTTGAAATCGGGGGTCGACGATTTCGCCGCGCAAAACTCGGGGACGATGCAATATTTCCGGTGGAGGCGGCGCGACGGCCGCGAGATCGAGTCGGGCGGCGTGGTCTCCGGCAGAGGGATGAAATCCTCCGCCGCCAGGGTAGGGTAGAAACAGGTCGCCATGAGAGGAGAGTCGTTTGCAGAGAGAGAGAGAGAGAGAGAGAGAGTTTGTGTGTGTGTTTCAGACGAAGAAGAGAGAGAAAAGGCGCGTGGCGTGCGCGTGAGGGAGTTCGGCCCTTTTTATCTTGGACCGTTTCCGACCGTTGCAACGACGCGGGGAGGGAGGCGGTGGCCGCCGGGCCGTACGCCGGGCAGCCGGGGTAGCCCGGCACGCACGCCGCGGACGGCGGCAGCGGCACAGGCGGCCTGCGCGCCGTGAAAACTTAAATGTTTCTTTTTTTTATTTTTTTAATCGGCATTATTTTTTTATTAATTCTTTTTTGGCACATTCCCCAACTTATTACCAGATAAAAAAAAATTGAAAGCGTCGTATTATTATTCATGTACTTTGTCAAGTACATCCTCCTCGTTCAATATAAAAAGTCAAATGGGATCTCGAACAAGATTTATTTTTTATTTCTTGAATTCTTTTCGTCTGCAGAACTGACCAACGATTTATAAAACAGTCGATGTGTTTTGATTTGAATAATGATGGTAAAGGGGCATCTTCCGATGAATGCGGGCTCTTGCATAATTTTCAATCGACTTTTAAATATTCGGTGGGCCGGAGATTGTTTTTCAGAGAAAAACAAATAAATGTATGTACACAAATGGTATCTCACAAATTTACAGCAAAGCGCATTCTTCATTAGAATCCGGAGTTAGCGCAATAATTCAAATTTCACAACGCTATCATCTCAATTAGTGAAGGTGATCACCGGAACCATTATTCATATATTTATTTTTTATAGGTGCAATTTATTTATCTTTTTTCCCGTCATGAATGTTTTGATTATGCAAACATTTGGTTATAAAATCAATCAAAAGTCCTAAACCTATTATAATCGTGGCAATTGAGTTCTGAATCAATTTTGCATTTATGCCAATTCACAAGATAAAACAAAAGAAGCACACCGGTCTCGATCATTGACCGGAAAGGACGGTACGAGCAAAAAAGATCATCAAAAGCGATAGAAAAAGGGAACCAGAAGGCCGGAAAGCGAGGATGCGAGGCGAACGGAGTGTTCAAAGCCGAGAACAAAAGAAGACAAGAAAGAGAAGATCACACGGTTTACACAGAAGCTGCGTCGTTAAACACCATACCCTGAGTTCAACTGCAGAAGCGAACGACAAAAGAAGAAGTAAAGCTAGAGAGTAATGGCACGAGCAAGAAGTAAAGATCTATTTCGTCGAATTTTAATCCAGAGATATTTTCGTAAAGAATTCTTGTAGTAGTTTTAGAACACTAAAAATGTGGCTTTGATTTTGTCAAATCTTGAAATGTGTCAAGTAATCTACTCTTTTAAGTACGCATATTGACCCTAATGGAGATATCTAGATTAAAAAAATTATCAAAATAAAAACTTATCTTAACAATTAAACCAATGCACTACTCACGAGTTAGAACAATCGTAATTCCCCTAATACAACTAAGAGGCTGTCTCTCTCTCTCAATATTTTTAGTAATTCTCATAACCTAATCTCTCGCCAGAGCATAAATAAAGTATTAAATCTATAATACTATCCTCAATTAAAAAAATAAAGCACGACTTTGTCGTCCCGATTTCCCGGACCGGTTATCCACGGTGGTTGTACAATGTTTTAATTAACCAAATTAAATAATTAAAGCACCGTCCCGCTATAATTAAATAATTCACGCGCTTATCTTGAAATGCAAAGACCTGTTACGATCCTTCTCTAGTATTCGGGTTATTCATTGTTATAGAGAGACCAACTTTGTAGCGGACTGGGTTGCTAAAGCCCACAAAAAAGATATTCCATGTTTAGTTGTCATCACATTGCCAGCATTTAAAGTGAACATTCATATTTATCTCGATTTTGTTCGTATTCAAAGGTGGCATTATTGTTAATTAGAATTAGCTGGAGATGGAGATCTTGTGGTGGGAGATAAGCAAGTTGGATTAATGCATTGATTAGGGTTTGCGCCATCGTGCAAAGACTAAGTGCAATTAAGTCAATTTAAATGCAACGTGATTCCGTTCTGTGTCGCTTTCCATGTTCGTGTGAATGGATTGAATACAAAATTATGCCTTCTTTACTTACCATCACGTCATGGTTTTAGCTAATATGATGATAATGATGGCGATAAGGACGTTTCGTGGCCATTTACATAGTAAGAATGGCAAGCTTTGAACTTTACCAATTTCGATCATTATGTATTTGACATACGGAGTAAGGATAGATTATTATTCAGTAATAGTTACATCGAAGGAAGCATGATGATGATAATGACCATAACTAGTATACTTGTAACGAATTTACCCTCCGTTAAATTAGATTAATACCTCGAAAAATCATAAATTAGTAAATTAATTACAAATGGAGGGGTAAAACCCTAAATCGGTATACCCGTCAACTGTCACGTATCATTCAATTCAGCAATTTGACAGTAAAATTTAACGAAAACTAATAGAAGGTAAATTTATGACATGTGTATCGGTTTGAGGTTTTTTGTGGTCAAAAATTAAGTTTTGGTAAATTTATCACAAGTATATCAGTTTATAATTTTTCGTGATATTAACCTTATAAAGAAAAGATTTCTAAGACGAAGTGGTAGACACTCACTGAGGAGGGCTTTCTCCTAAATCTTGCGAGACTTGATTGATTTTATAAACCGTATGTTTGCATAATTGAAACATTTATTACAAAAGGATAAATAAACCGCACTTGTAAAAAATAAATATATAAATCATGGTTACGGCGATCACCTTGGCTAATTGAGATGATAATGTGAGTGAAATTTGAATTATCGCGCTAACTCTGTAAATTTGTGAAATAGTATTTGTGTACACACATTTATATGTTTTTCTCTGAAAAATAAACTCCGACCCACCGAATATTTAAAAATTGATTGAAAATTATGAAAGAGCCCACATTCATCGGAACATGTCCCTTTATCATCATTATTCAAATCAAAACACATCGACTGTTTTATAAAATGTTGGTCAGTTCTGTTGGTGTTGGTGAAAAGAATTCGAGAAATAAAAAATAAATCTTATTCACGACCCCATTCGACTTTTTATAATGAACGAGGATGTACTTGGCAAGTACATGTATAATAATGGTGATACACTTTAATTTTTTTTATTTGGTAGTCAGTGGGGGAATGTGCCAAAAAGAATTAATAAAAAAATAATGTCGATTAAAAAATATAAAAAAAACATTTAATTTTCACGGCGCACAGCCACCTGTGCCGCCGCTGTGCGCGGCGTGAGTGCCGAGCTACCCCGACTGCCCGGCGGTCACCACCTCCCTCCCCGCGCCGTCGCAACGGTCGGAAACTTGCCTGGCGGCGGAGGATTTCATTCCTCTGCCGGAGACCACGCCGTCCGACCAGATCTCACAGCCGTCGCACCGCCGCCTCCGGAAATACCGCATCATCCCCGAGTTTTGCGCGGCAAAATCACTGACCCGCAACTTTAATGCAGCCGCCGCCTCCGTCCCAGAGAACCACCACCGCAAGCGTTCCAGAGACGCCATCGCTGACGACCACTTGAGCGGCGATCGCTTCTCGGCGAATCACGATCCTCGGAAGATGGCCAAGGCGTCGCCGTCTCTGGGGCACAAATCAGAGATCAACCCTTTGATTTCTCAACATGTATGTAACGACCCTTTTTTCCACCTTTCCTTTTCTAAATTTTACCTTTTGTCGTCGTGGTTGTCATCAGTATATGTTGTTTTGACAAGTCTTCGATGGACTGATTAGGGTTTATGGCTTGTTCTGGGATTTCCAAAAACAAAACTTTGACAACTTTGTTCTTGACTTCTTTTACAGACGCAGGAGTTGGCCAGAAAAATCAAGGAAAAAAACGAAGAGATCGCGAAGATTGGGGAATTGAATCGACTCCTCCAAGAGCAAGTGAAGTCACTGTCATCGGAGAACCGCATCTGGCGGGGCCTCGCCCAGGACAACGAGGCCGAAGCCAACTCCCTCCGTTCCACCCTCCAGCACCTCCTTGCCCACGGCGGCGGCAGCAAGGGGGTCGACGACTCAGAGTCCTCCTGCCGCGGGAGCAGCAACGATCTCGGCAGGGAGGGAGGGGACGGCGGAGATGCGGCGGCGGAACGGTGGAGCGTGCGCCCGTATCTGTCGCGGCGTGCGCGCACCCGTTTCTGTCCTTGTCATCGTCGTAACTGTCGGAAGGGCCCCGGGCTGGAAATGTAAAAAGGAGAGAAAATAGGGGCGAAAAGGGTACGAAAGAAAGAATACAGGGGAGGAAAAAGAAATAGTCCCCCCCCCCCCCCTCCTTTTTTTTGATAGGAAAATTCTTCGATATCTTTTAGTTGGAAATAATGGGAAAAAAACCGTCGAGAGGGATTGTTTTCCCATTTTTGTGTAAATACAATACATAACAAAATGGTCTTTTTTTTTCCTTAATCATAGTGTTCCTATTTTTCTTTTTCGAAAATCATTAATTGGTGATGCAAAAAAATCCGTTGCCTTTCCAATGCCCTTTTTAATTTCCTCAATGTGCTCGAATATGAAAATCAATCCAACGTGTCGACATTAACGACATTAACAAAAATCTCTTTCTTTCGTGGCTTGTACTTCCAAAAAAAATTTAGAGAAAAATGTTCTCTCTTAATTCTATTATTCTTCAATTTTGGGACCAGATAAGTCATTGACGCGAAACTCTAAAGAGAGTCATCCAAAAATGAACAGATAAAATGTCTGAAAATGGCAATTTTTCAATAAGTGACTATATACTATAACCATTATCTCAATAATTTTCTAAATGGTATAGTAAATTGTTATTAATTCACAAAAAAAAAAGGTACAGCTGGTGTTTTTCTTCTTCTTTTTTCATTTTTTCTTCCAGGTCAATGTTTTGCTCTTTGGGTGGCCATGCAAAGGACAAACCATGTAAAAGTAAAAAAAGGAATGGAAAAAAGATTTTAAAAAAAAAAACAAGAAAGGAAAAAGGCAAGGCATGATTCTGATTGTACTTCCCCTCTTTGACGAACAAATCCCACTCAAACCCAAGTTTTAATGGGTGATAATTTATTTTAAATTCCAAATATGTTAAATCAGCTTTTCAGACCTCTTGTTTTTTATGACAACCTACCATTCTTTACTGGCAAGAATCCTCCAACATACAATAAAATCCCAAAACGAGAATACCAAATAGGGAGAATAAAGGCACTGTATGCATTGAACCGAAAACGTATAATTAATAAAGTGGCTCTTTTGTGAATAGGCACACTATTTCAAAAAGACACAACTTTTCATTACTTTATTTTTAAACAATAAATTTGGATTAAAAAAATAACCGCTTATTAATGCCAATTCTTGTCTTCGAGCGCGGAAAGTGCGCCTAATAGCCACGCACCCGCCCATGGGTACTGCAGGACTTTCCGCCTAATAGCCGCGCACCTGCACATGGGTACTGCAGGATCTTAGTCCATGGTCTAAGATCGTAAGGCTAGAAGACTTGCTTAGTTATATATTGGCTCACAAACTCACACATCTTTTCCATGTCGCACAAAACATCGGTGTGTTTGTTTTACAAACAAATTATCAACAAAGCACTATCTAGTTAGAATATCCAAACTATGTTTTGAATTTCTTTGCCGTCAAATTCGAAGGCATGCAGATATCGGGCATGCCACTCTTTCGGGACTTCCGTCTTCTGAGGCCCTATATCGAAATCTTTATTCTCTTATCCATCGTCAATCGTTCGTCTGACCTCTACATAAGGAATATGATCATCACTTTCGATTAACTAGTTATGAAATACTAGGATGCAATCGATCGATTTCGATCACTGGAATTTTTCGAGACCGTCAAAAAGTCAATTGCTCAATAGTATGAATTCCATTTTTATTAAGAGCAAAAATTTCCCTTTTATTTGTTTATTTTTCCTTCCTCTCCTCTCACATACGCACGAACTCACGAAACATCAACGGTCCTCAATCTTGAAGACACACGCATCTGCCTTCAAAATATTCGAGATGCTCCCCAGGAGGACAGACTCCAATACAAAGTTCTCCTGGTCCTTTACGAATGGCCTCTGTTGCAACGCTGTCACTTTGGCCATCTTTACTCGTTCCAGCATGCGAGACGACAAGACCTTCAAAGGAAGTAAAAACGTGGAGGAACTCAATGGTGCAACTCTACGTTCAGAAATGTTAATAGAAATTGAGAGGTGATAAAGAAACCTACCGGATGCAATCACCAACAGAACGATCATTGCGCTAAGCTTGGCTTGACCCTTCTCCATTTCCAAGTATATTTGGCTTGATTGATTATCTAGGGTACGTGACTGTTAAAAATATGCGTTTATGTGTCCCATTGAAGGTTTATATATAAATGTCTAAAGTTCGGTGTTTTCGGAGTTTTAAATGCGAGATTCGAAAAACTGAACAGTAATTGATTTGCCCCGTAGTCATATTCAGCTGCTGATACACTTACCGAGTTTTTTCTTTGTTACCTTTGTTTCGCGGGTCTCCATCGAAATGCACATTTGCTTTAATGTAAGACAATAAGTACTCGCGGTATACAACCGTATAATTCGGAGATTTCCTGCCATAATTTGAGCATTTCTTGGAGTTGATGAGATGAACTTACTTCTTCTGTTTTTGGTAAGAAATGAGAGCAAAACCCTAGAGAGTTACACCATTACTCTCATAACAAAACTTAATCGTATATGATCTACTATCAACAAAGGAAGTAAATCTCTGGATATTATATCTAATTCTAGAGTGTTATTTACATTGTTGAGCCTCATCGATGGCCGGCGACCTCTGCCGACATTAGGCGAGGGCAACTCCGCCAGCCATCGACAAGGCTAGCCCTTTGCCGAATTGGGCGGGCGTGAGGACAACCCTTGCTCGATCCGGCCTCTCTCTCAATTTATATTTAATACTTAACTATTAATATAAATATTAATACTTAAATTTTTCACCCCCTCTCTCTCAATTTATTTAGTAATTCTGGACCATAATATAGTCACCTCCCAGAGAATAAGTAAAGTAATAAATCTATAATTACTTTCCTCGATCAATTAAAAAAAATAAAACACAACTTTATGTCCCGATTTTCGGGACTGATTATCCACGGTGGTTGAACAACCTTAATCATATAAACTTAAAATCAGCAATAGGAGCTTCACATGCTATGTGGACTTCGCATGATAAGACGCTCAATAAGTTAAATCAATTTTTTTGAACCCTAATCGATAATTAAAGCACCAACCCACTATCGTCGGCTTTTCATTACATGCTTTTGTTTCACGTAATTTACACCTTGTTCATGTTAAATATAGAGTGCACATATCACTGACAAGAACCCACGTAGAGGTGGCCACGGGCTGATTTTGGCCCGGAACCGGCCCGGTCAAACCCGGGCCCGGCCCGTTGACCGGGCCGGCGGTTCGAAACCGAAACCGGCCCGTGGCCTACGGGCCCGGTTCCAGTTCCAAAAAAATGTGAACCAGCCCGAAACCGCCGGTTCAGGGCCGGTTCTGCGAAAAAAAAATTAAAATTTTTTTTTTAAAAAAAAAACTGCAGCACAGCCTGCAGCAACCATTGAGGCCCTTTAATTCTTTTCTTAAAGAAGGAAAAAAATTTTATTTTATAATTATTTATTATTTATTTTATAATTTATTTTTAAAATTTTTAAATTACGAACCGGAACAGGCCAGTTCACATGTGGCCACGAACCGGAACCGGTCGGTTCCGAACCGTGGCCACCTCTAAGTTACCCACAGAACTTTTGCATTAATTAGTACAATTTGATTATTTATTTATTTGATTGCTATCTGAAAAAGTAACAAATCAATGCAGAACCAAATTCTGAAATAATGACAATAGAGCACATCTGCTATCTTAGCCGTTTTTATTATTTATTTATTTGATTGCTATCTGAAAAAGTAACAAATCAATGCAGAACCAAACTCTGAAATAATGACAATACAGCACATCTGCTATCTTAGCCGTAATTAAGGAATATAAATAATTTTCACCTCTATATTGACAATTTCTTTATGATAATACTGAAATTTTTTTTTGGGATGGGTCCATAATTCCCATTGTTGCGGTGAATCTTGTTGACCAATTGGCAAAGTGTTTGCAGAATACGGTGGGCTCAATGAAGCCATTATGAATTTTTGTTTGACATGACATGTACTAATAATTAATAATTAAAATACAGAGAAACAAAAAAAAGACAATACTACAAGGAAAATAAATTACCTTCTATATCTTGAAAGCACAAATACAATGTGTTAGTTGTAAATAATATTATAAGAAATGTTTCTCATACTAATAGAATATAAATATAACAATGAAGATGTGATGTGCAAGCAACTCAATAGCTTGAACAATCGCTCGAATAGGCTTGCAAGTTGCTCGAGTATTACATGTTTCAAACTCTAGAAGAAATTTAATTCGATGGCCAGTGTTTTTGCACTAAACCCAAAACGGATCATGCTTCCTAGATGGTTTTAATCTCAAAAATAAATTGTACTCGCTTTCAATTTGCTTGTATCGAAATATGATAAACAAATATTGCTTTTCCTAGCAATCTTGTCTAAGTACGATATTTCGAGTTTGGTTGTCATCACATTGCCACCATTTAAAGGGTACATTCATAATATCTAATGGAGAACCTCTCTACCGCTTTGTGTAGCTCCTGTCTACTGCTTTGTGTAGCTATGGCTTCCTATACCTTAAACCCTAACCCAAACCCTACCAAAAGCCCTAGCCTTCCACCATGATTTAGCCCAATTTCCTGCTTTCTCTACTCTCTTCGATAAGTTTCCCAGTGTTCACTTTGCATTTGTGGTTCAACTCTTTGTTCTCTTCTACAGCTTCTTCCCTATCTCATAACCATTGAAGCATCTGCATGTCTTTGGCTCTTGGGTCCTCAGCCTTGTCACCCACCTTTGACACCTGCCCACAAATCCATTCCCATTCTCACAGCTTTGTCTCGCACCCATGTTGCCCTCCACAAATTTCTTGGCTCCTTCTGCGATTTTTTGGCTTTCTGGACCTTTTGACCTCTACTACCGATGAATGCTTCCAGGCGTTGTGTCCCATTTTCAATACGGTTTCGAGCTACTAAAGAACGTTGATGATGGATGAGGAAGAAGGTGCTGCTGAGCGTTTGGCACATCTCTGCAATAAACTGGGTAAGTTAATGTACGAAAATGATATGAATATTCTAGATGAGGAACTTTCAGAGGAAAAAATCATGGAATGTCGGGTCTCTCTTATCGGGCAACTTTTCCAAAACCCTGTCGTAAATTTCCAAACACTCCAAACAGCTATGAAGAAGGCTTGGAGGAATGAGTATGTGGAGGTCAAACCCCTCGAAAATGGCAAGTTCAGTTTTGCATTTCGAAATGAAGGAGAAAAGAATCGAGTGCTAGAAGGAGGTCCTTGGTCTTTTTCTAATCATTTACTGCTCTTGAAACCCTAGGAACCGGATACTCCTCTCCATTGTTATGAATTCAAGACCTGTGCCTTTTGGGTTAGAATTTTTGGACTCCCTCTTGAATGGAATTCTGAAGGTATGGTAAAGAAAATTGCTAGCTCGATGGGGAAGGTACTAGAAGTGAAAATAGATGCTCGAGGCCCTGCAGCTCAAAGAGATGGGAAAGCGAGAGTAGAAATGGACATGGATACTGAACTGAGAGTTGGACAATTGATGCGACACCAAAACAGGAAGGTCTGGCTTGATTTTAAATACAAAAGGCTGCCTTTCTTTTGTTACTCGTGTGGGAAGATTGGATACTATGCTAATTACTACAAAGACATTCCCTACGATGAAGAAAAATTTACGATAGAGTTGGGAAGTTGTTTTGGAAGCTGGCTGAAAGCTGAAACTCCAAAGCATAGTCCCTTTTGGAAAGTTTTCTACAAGAAGGAATCTATGGTAGAAGAAATTGAAGGGAGTATCCCTGAAACTCCTGAGCATCAAAGGCAAAATGCGGTTATGGAAGATGTTCAGCCCATCTCTCCCAGTATTAATTCCAATATACAACAGGGAGATCACATCAGGATAGATCCCTACTACACGTAGGAGATAGCAATGTATAATTTTGGTTAAAAAGCACTTCTGCTTACAAGCCCTACTCATGAGAAAGGCTTGAATTCTCAGCCTGCCCAAACAAGTTCAGAAGGCAACAGAAAGAAGAGCTGTAAGGAACCAAAAACTCCCTCAACCAAAAAACAAAAGAGGTTCAGTCCTCACAATTCACTACCTAAAACCCCAACTTGGCTGGATGAAACTCAACTTCTTGAAACACCTGTTCGTACAACTGAAGAAGTCGCTGCATGGGCTTTGGTGGCTAGCCCTAATAAGCCACCAAGTGTACCGTGAATATACTATGCTGCAACTATCAAGGGTTGGGCACACCCTTGACAATCCGAGAATTAAGAGCTTTAGTGGCTCGTTTTAGGCCCACTGTGGTTTTTCTGATGGAAACGAAAAATCAGGCTGAGGTTATTTAGAGAATAAAGAGAAGACTCCATTTTCAAAGTTGTTTTGTATTTAATCCTGTGGGCACGGCGGGAGGCTTGGCTATTCAGTGGGATGAAAGAATTTCACTGGAAATAGACTCAATGTCTAAGGAATTTGTGAATTTGAGGTGTAAAGAGGTGGTTAGTGGAAGGGAAATGAGAGTTACATTTGTTCATGCTTCTTATTTGTACCAAAAAAGGCTACAACTTTGGGAGGAATTGCGAAATATAAGTTCCATGAATGTACTGCCTTGGGTGTGTTTGGGTGACTTTAACGAGGTGCGGTTTTACTGGGAAAAAGTTGGAAAGTGCTTGGCTGAAAACTATAGAATGAATGCTTTTCGAGATTGTCTAGATGCCTATTCATTGATGGACATTGACAGTAAAGGGTGTGCATTCACTTGGCCAATAATAGAGATGGGGACGAGTACGTTAAAGAACGACTTGACAGGGTGATATGAACGATTGAATGGAGGTTGATGTTCCCTAAAGCGAAAGCTTATGCTCTCCCAGCAATAGGATCAGATCACAGTCCTATACTTCTATCTCTTTGGGCTAACCCTGTAAAATGAAAAAAGGAATTCAAGTTTGAAGCCTTCTAGCTTGAGAGTGATGAATGTAGAAAGGTGGTGAAAGAAACTTGGAGCTCTCCCACTTACTTTGAAAAGGATTTAGTCGGGAAGTTGCGGGCCGTAACTTTTGTTCTTTCCAAATGGAGTAAGAAGAAATTCGTGAATGGACATAGGGAAATCAACTCGTTGAAATGGGAACTGCAATGGCTGACAAACAATACCATGGGGTCCTTTGACAAAGTGAGAATCAAAAACTTGCAAGAACACATTGATTATTTATGGAGGCAGGAAGAGATGCATTGGGGGCTGCGATCGAGAATTAATTGGTTGAAATGGGGAGAAAGAAACACAAATTTTTTTTCATGTGACTACCATTCAGAGGCGACAGAGGAATAGGATCTCTATGCTTCAGAATTTAGAGAATACATGGCTATTTGAGCAGTGCCAGTTGAAAGAACATACTATACTTTTTTTCCGAGATCTATATCAATCTATCGGCCCTCGAAATTCCCAGTTCTGGATCAAGTATCTCGGGTGGTAATAGAAATCACCTCTTGTTGGCTGAGGCAACCTTGGAAGAAGTAACGAATGCAACTTTCCAGCTCAGCGCAACAACAGCACCAGGGCCTGATGGCCTTAGTGGTTCGTTTTATCAGCAGAATTGAGAAGAGATTAAATGGGATATTCTAAAGGAGGTGAGGAATTTCTTCAACACTGGATCCCTGCCACCAGATTTAAATAAAACACACATCTCCCTTATCCCGAAAGTCCCGAACCCAGAGAGACTAGATCAATACCACCCAATTAGTTTATGTAATTTTGGCTACAAGATTATCTCAAAAGTGCTGACCAATAGACTCAAACCACTTCTACTAGAACTTGTTACAATGGAACAAAGTGCTTTCGTCGGTGGGAGGCAAATTCAAGATAACATCTTTATTGTCCAGGAGGTGTTGCATCAAATTAGAATTCGAAAGAGAAGAAAGAAAATTCAAGCGGTTCTCAAGTTAGACATGAAGAAAACCTACGATCGAGTAGAATGGGATTTCTTGGAGGCATGCCTAATCAAGATTCGCTTTGATGAGAAATGGGTGGGATGGATTATGAAATGTGTCACAACAGTTTCATTCAGCGTTAAGTTTAATGGAGAACCTCTCCATTACTTCAAACCTTCTCGAGGGATTAGGCAAGGGGATCCCCTATCTCCCTACCTTTTCATTCTGGTGGCAAATGTAGTGTCCTCATTAATGAAGACAGTTGTGGACAATGAAAGTATCACAAGGATTAAACTGAATAGGTGGTGTCCCACCCTTTCTCATTTACTCTTTGCGAATGACTCAATATTCTTCTTGAATGGTACAATTCTAGAGTGTCAGAATTTGGCATCTATCCTGAATTAATATTGCCTAGCATCTGGACAAGCTATAAACTTAAACAAATCAGGGATTTTCTTTGGTAGTGATTGCCCCCAAACTCTGAAAGACAATATGACAAGGGAATTGAGAGTTCCTATTATTGACAAAACTGGCAAATATCTTGGAATTCCTTCGGATTGGGGAGTATCCAAAAAACAAATGTTTGCTTGGATTTTAGAACGAGTCAATTCCAAACTAGAATGGTGGAAGGAAAAACTAATGTCAAAAGCTGGTAAAGAAGTTTTGCTTAAAGCGGTGGTTCAAGCATTACCACAATATGCCATGTCTGTTTTTAAGATCCCGATTTCTATTTGTAAGGCTATTAAATAGAAAATTGCTTCATTCTGGTGGAAAACCAATGAGACCAAAGCCGGAATTCACTGGAAGAGTGGGATATTCTGAAGACAAGAAAGGATAAGGGTGGCCTGGGATATAGAGATATGCTCTCATTCAATAAAGCAATGTTAGGAAAGCAAGCTTGGCGTCTGAGTAACAGTCCAAACTCTCTCTGGAGCATTCTATTTAAGGGCCTTTATTTTCCTCATAGAGATTTCTGGCATGCGGAAAAGGGACAACACCCCTCATAGGGTTGGCAAAGTCTGATCCTAGGAAGAGACTCCATCTCACCCCAAGTGCTGTGGGCAGTAGGGGATGGTTCACAAATAAGAACCAGGGAGGAAAAATGGCTGAAGAAGGGAATCATAGGAGGTCCTGCTAATAGAGATGAACCACGTTTTGTCTCTGAACTCATTATTAGTGCGGAAGGCATATGGGATGAAACAGTTCTAACTGAACATTTTGAGGATCAATTAGTGAGAGAAATCCTTGCTATCCCGATTAAACCCCAAACAGAGAAAGACGGGCTCGTATGGACTGGAACTCAAGCAAGCAAGTACATAGTTAAAAGTGGATACAACTACATTCAAAAGAAAGCAAATAAACGGAATGAAAATCAAGCCTCAACTTCTTTTCAACCTCCTCCCATCCTCCGGACAGATATATGGAAATTGCACTCTCCACCCAAGGTTAGAATTTTCATGTGGAATTTATGCCAGAATGCTCTCCCAACTAAAGAGAATTTATTTCGAAGAAAAGTTATACCTGATCCCACATGCTCTTTATGTAATCGAGGCGTGGAAATTGTGGAGCACCTGTTTTTGTTGTGTCCTTGGAAGAAGGAAATTTGGTCGAACCCTGTGCTGAATGTTCATATATTAAGTCAGGGTCTTATTCGAATTGAAGATTGGTTCGGGAATTTGAAAGGAAAGTCAAGCAACTCACCTAATCTAGAGCTGGTTGCTGCAACACTATGGAATATATGGAAGGCGCGCAACCAAGCCATCTTCAAGAATAGAAAACCCGGCACAATCAGCCTCATCGACTCTGTTATAGCTGGGTTGAAGAGCTTTAACAGATGGAACCCCAAATCAAGCAAATCTGGGAACAAAGCTAACAATTTTTCGAGACACGAAGTCCTTGTACTTGAGTCTGACGGTTTGGACTTAGTCAATGCCTTAGAGAGTTCAGATCAACTTAGTTGGGAAGTTCACACGCTTATCTTGAAATGCAAAGACCTGCTACGATCCTTCTTTAGTATCCGGGTTATTCATTGTTATAGAGAGGCCAATTTTGTAGCAGACTGGGTTGCTAAAGCCCACAGAAAAAACTACCTACCTTTGAATTAGGTCTTCTCCCCTCCCCAAGCACTTTGGGAGCTCTTATGTACTGATGCCCATTTATCGGGTCCCACTATCCTTTTTTAGTGAATGATATATTTAATTTTCCGACCAAAAAAAAAGGGTACATTCATATTTATCTTGATATGTTCGTATCCAAAGGTGGCCATTGTTAATTAGAATTGTCATGGGGTGCACGAAAGGTTGAAAAGGGACATTAGAGATTGGAGATTATTGTCGTGGGAGATAAGCAAGTTGGAAATATGATTGATTAATGCATTGCTTAGGGAAGTGCAACTAAGTCAATTTTGATTCTTAATTAATTTTGTCCGGTGAGGGGTCGACATGATTCTGCTGTAAGTTGCTTTTCATGTTTGTGTGAATGGATTGATCAGAAAACTTATGCCTTTTTACTTACTATCACATTTGGATTTTAGCCTTACGTCGGTTGGTAACGATGGCGATAACGACGTTTTGCGGCCATTTACATGGTAAGAACGACAAGCTCTGAACTTTACCGACAAGATCAGAAAACTTTATGCTCATTTACGCCCAATGCCCCATGACAATTAACGTAAATACCCTAATAGAGAAATCGCTTAAAGTATCCCGTTGGGAAGTAAAATATCGAATACAGGCCTATGCTGTATAATGATTCATCCTTTACGAGGGCCATTTTTTTGCATAAGAAGGTTTGCAATCAAAGCTCAGAATGCATTGAAAATGCTTCCGCATAGTGAAATTATTTTATCCTGACAATTATTTTAAAATGCATTGAAAATTCACGAATATTTTCTTTTTGTTTCTTTTCGTTTGAAAATGTATGCTATTTAATAATTATTTGAAATTGCAATCTCTTTATTCCCTTCATGTAGTACAAAGTTTAATTATTGTGCTCCGTGAAAGTTAAAGAATATGTCTATGACATGTCCTATGACTAGAACATAATGAACCATATGATGAAAATAAATCAAATTAATTCAAATGTCAACCAAATTGAACGTTGACTTGACCAGTCAAACCACCCCCGCCCCTCCCTCGAAATTCTTCATTGCGTTGAAATGAGAATTGATAAGAATAAGAAACATTAAATGCGCACGCATCATTTTTTTATAATATTTATTATTTCAGCGACGAAAAATAGTAATAGACACCTCTAGAAGAAATTAGATCGATGAGCATATGCTGATAATTATGACTATGATAAATTCATACGATATGCTTTTTTTTCCTAGCTAATTATAAGTATGAGTGTCATGATCGTATTTTCTTAACATCCACTGCCAGAATAAAATAAAGATTAAAGCTAATGGCACATCCAAATCCAATTGCAATCAACATTCAATAAAAAAAAAGATGGAATAATTGTAATAAATATCTTATATTAAATCGTTTAGTTGTTATCTTGGTTTCCACGCCGTTTGCTAAGCACGAGATCATGGATCTTGATGTTATTTTTGAGGACGACCCTTTTGCCGCCAAGAAGAGAAAAAACTACATTAAAAGAAAAATCGAAATATGATAATTCCAAGTGATGGTTGCAACCACCATCTGAATAAATAAAATATTTTGAAAAATAATTGAATGATCATGGAGATTGATTAAAATTGGTACGAGAAATCACATCAACAAGTACCAAGGTGGCAAGGTGTGATGCAATTAGTCGTTGTTTAAGTAAAGGACATCCTGGAGTCAAATATCGAGGGCGAGAAATTCTTGATTTAGTTTTTCCATTTTTGTATAATTTTTTTGGCCCTTTCTAAGCCAAATTTTGTTGCTTCGTTTTCCCTCCTGTTTGTTTTTTATAAAAATTTGCCGCCTCGGACAACTTAAATTCTGCAAGTGACCTGTGTCATGCCATACATGTCGTTTTAAGAGATAATAAGATGATCTTTTAAAATGGATTATCAATTATGGCCGTCCCATGACTAAATATTCAAATTTTGCACCCACCCTCCTGATGATATCTTCAACGTCCTTGGCTCGAGTCATGCAACTTCTTAAAGTAAGTGTTACATAAAATACTTTCATCTTTATTAAATAATAAATCCATGAAGTCTAATGAGACGTCGCTCCATGTGATGTTATCTATCTATTACATTATAAAAAAGGTTCCTTTAAGATTTTCCCTGCAAAAAAGAAAGAAGTTACATACGATAATTTTCCTTTTATAGTTGAAGACAGACAATAATTAACTTGCTTAGGTATTTTTATTCTTTTGATAACATGAGATATTCTGAACTTTTGAATTCATCTTATTTCTATACATGCATGCAAGGCGCCCCATCCACAAGTTATTACTTATTCAGTCAATCCCTTAGGGTAAAACAAGCTATTGAACTGAAAATTAACCAATAACAAACCGAACAATTATCATCTAAAGGGGATAGCTTTAACCAGTATAACACACTTCCATAATATGAAGAGATGGCAAGGTGCATGGCTCCATGTGATCCTATGGCATATGAAGCAAAGTGAAAGCTCCATAATCATTATGCCTCGGAAGCAATTTGAATGAACAAACGAGATCGACCTTAACAAGAAACGATGGCATAGGCCAAACAAAGTCCGCACAATCGATTAAAATAAGTTAAGCGTACAAATCAAGAATCATCGACCAGTGGCTTTGTGGTGCCCCATACGTCGTCCCATTCAATTTCCTTCTCGAAGAGCCAAACAATAAGAACCGATCCAAAAGGAAAAAATAATAATTGGGCCACCCTCATATTCCCCTCCTTTGTCATGCCATAGGGGTATCCAATTAAACTAATGATAGAGTCAGAAACGGGTCGGTCTTCAACAAGCAAGCATTCGATGGGTGTTGTGCGTGTACTTTTCATGAAGTGTTGTCTTCTGCTTGCTCTGTGCAATGAAAGATGTTGCGTTGTCACTTGTCTCAATAGTGCATTTACTTTATCAACAATATTAACTTACACCACTTCAATCAGTGAATGCTTTATCATTTTTAAAGATCAAGATAAAGTAGCAAAGTTAGCCACCTCCCTCATGTCTCTTTCGCTTTGATCATTTCTCAAAACCCACTTTTGTATTACTTTAAAGAATGTGAAAGACGTGAATATGAGATGTAAAAAAATTGTTTTGTTTTTTAGGAACTTGATAGCGTGAATGAATAAAATTAATGATTTGCAGTTGTGACTACGATGATAACCATGTCTCATCGTCAATTGCAGTAACTCCATATTGTAAGGTAGAATTGTGTTTTGATATTAACTTATGAGATCGTCGATAGACACATGTATTTAAATTTTCCTCTTTGAAAATAGTCTCCGACCCACCCAATATTTAAAAGCTTATTGGAAATTATTTGAATGTCTCTTATCTATCATAGTCAATTCTGTCGGTGAAATAAATTCAGGAAAAAAAAATAATTCTTCCGTGCGACCATCACAATTTTTCAAATGATGTCTACGCACGCGTTTATATAAACAGAGGATGCACTTGACAAGTACATAAATATTTGACCAAAAATAAACGTATATAAATAAATAGTCACACCCCTTTTTCTTAATCAGTGGGGAATCTGCAGACAAAATTAATAATGAAAAATAAAATAAAAGTGATAGGGTTTGGCCCAAAGTGCTAAAGTGGATGATGATATGATCGATTCTAATTGACAAATCACTTTTTTTTTCGGAAAAAGAATGGGGAAAGCTACTAAACAATTAGGTGGGAATATAGAAAAAGGTGTATTGTCTGGACATGGGACAAGGTGGGGTACACACTCGTTGAGGACTTTGTCCTAAACCTAAGAAGATTGCACTTTGCCAACACTCTGGCCATGACCAAGTACGCCGCCGTGCAGGCACCTGCACCACCACAACCACCACCACCACCACCACCACCTCCACCTCCGCAAGACGCCACCACCATCCGCGCCCTCCCTTCCGAGGATTGCTGCTCCCGCAGCAGGACTCCGTGTAGTCGGCTCCACCAAGGCGGGCGAGGCCCTCTCCCTTGGAGCAGCCAATTCGATTTCCCCCGTGAAGGAGAATCCTCAGAAAATGGATATCCTCTGTGTAATGGCCATGATGCCATCCATCACTACCCTCTCACTTTCAAACCCCACCGTCCAAGTGCGTGATAGAGCACGGACAAATCTACAACACTAGTAGGAAAGCCTTTTATGACACACCTCTCATTCAGCTATTTTTAACCCTAATGGTAGATATTTGTTTTACGCCCCTTTAGGGTGGGTGTACGAAATTTTATGTAAAGTTTCTATGTGTTGCCTCCCTAGTGAGGAATTTTACTCGCCTTTTGAACTAGCTAGATTTCAGCGTCCGCCACCGTCTTGATTGTTCTAGCTAGCCATCGTCCCGTGGGCCAAATAAGGCATAGATATAGGCCTCGATACTAAGATCTTGACCATGCTTAGGTTAAATTGGACCCAAATTATATCAAATTTCTGTCATGAGAGGGAAAAGAAAAAGGAGGGGACGTGGGTGTGTGAGCACAAATTGGGTGTGTTGGCGTTGTTGTTGGGGGGTCATTTTCATGCTTTGTTTTTAGAGAGTTTGCACACCACGTGGATTGAGCCAGTTATTGTGCCTTGGGTGCAATTTAAAAGCTAGACGGCCCAACTTATTGATTTCTTTTTTACAAGGTGCAATTTATTTTTTTTCGTGATTAATATATTGTCCAAACATATAGTTTATAAAATCAATCAAATCTCACAAGATAAGGCCCAAAGTTCATATGTTCAATGCATTCTTGTGGGTGGCATGTTAGCTGGTGGATGAGGGAACTTAGAGAGCCCCACAAATTGAACATTTTTTTTTGTTCTCTTTTAATTTCACATCATTCGCCTTCTTTAATATATACAAAAGTGGGTGTTTCGAGAAATAATAATCAAAGTGAAAGAGACGTAAGATTGGCTAACTTTGCTTACTTTATCTTAATCTATGAAAAGAGAAGGCATTGATTGATTGATTGATTGAAGTGGTTTAAGATAATATTATTCACGAAGCAAAACAACTATCGTCACAACACTCCATGAAAGTACGTGCACGACACCCGTCGAATGCTAACTCAAGACTCATCCTCTTTGATTCTATCATTAGTTTAATTAGATATCTTATGTCATGATAGCGGAAGAAATGTAAAGAAGGGAAACTTTAGTGTGGCCCTATCGTTTTTCTTTTCCTTTTAAATCTTTTCTTTTTGCTGGGTTCTTCGAGAAGAAAATTGAACGGTACGGCGTTTGAGCACCATAACATCAATGGTGGATGATTCTTGGGTTTTACACTAAACCTACTCTAAACGATTGTGCAATCTTTGTTTGGCCCATGCCATCATTTCTTATCAAGGTGGTTGTTGTTGTTAATTCAAATTGTTTCTAAGGCATAATGATTGTGTAGTTTTCACTTAGTTTCGTACATCATAAGTCACGACAAAACATGTAATTTAATCTCTTTACATTATTGAAGCACATCAAACTAGTTAAAACTATATCTCATTATTGATTTCTTCTCAACAATACCGTAGCATATTTTACCTCTAAGAGATTGGCCAGGTAGTTAATTATTCGGTTTTGATCCTCTCCACATTCAAATAAAGCAGCTCTTACCTAAGAAGAACTTTGGGACTCACCTTCCATACTTACCTGACTGGAAGGCTTATCATTCTTGGTTTTGATCCTCTCCACATTCAAATAAAGCGGCTCTTACCCAAGAAGAACTTTGGGACTCACCTTCCATACTTACGTGACTGGAAGGCTTATCATTCTTGATTGATGCACGCGGATGAATTGATTTGCATGCATGCGTAGAAATTAAGTGAGTTGAAAAATTCGGATATCTCATGATAACTTCTTTCTTATTTTTTCAAAAAATCTTAAGATAATCATTTTTAAAAACATAAAAGATAGGTTTTATCACTTGAAGTGACATCTCGTCAGTGGATTTATCCATCAATAAGGAAGGAAGTATCTTATGTGGCACGCGTGATTGAAACCAAGGAATTCAATGATATCATACGAATATCTCATCATAACTTCTTTCTTACTTTCCCGGAAAATGTTAAAGGAATCTTATATTAACGACACAAAACGTTGATTTTATGGATTGAAATGACGTCTCGTCAAGTCTCGCGGATTTATCCATCAATAAGGACAGAAGTACCTCATGTATCATGCGCGACTCAAGCTAAGGAATTTGAAGATATCATACGGAGAGTGGCTGCAAAATTTGAATATTATATGACAAGATGGCCAGAATTGATAATCCATTTTGGAACATTGTTTGATGTGATCTCGAAACGGCATGCACGCATCACGGCATTCGAAGAAATGGCCAAAAAATAATATAAAAAATCAAAGAACTACTAGAAAAATTCTCGCCCTACATTGTTGACTCCACGTTGGCCTTCTCTTAAACAACGACCATCGATTGCATCACCACCTTGGTGCTCTTGTTGATGTGATTTCAAGTACCAATTTACAATTAATTCCAATGGTTATCCAAATTATATTAAATTTTTTCAATTATTCAGATGTTGGTTGCAACCATCAAAAGCGCTGAGGTACACAAATGTCGTTTAGGCCTCATTTCCAAAGACCAATGTATCATCACTATGAATTATTAATGTTTTTTACTATTTTTTTGTCTATTGTTAATGATCTTTTTCTTTTCCTCTGCTTGGCGGTCAAACGGTCGTTCTAAAAAATAAGAGCAAGATCCATGAAATAGTGCTCAGCAAACGGCGTGGTGACCAAGATAACAATTAAAAAATTAATATAATATATTATTATTCAAGCTATTTTTAGTGTTAATTGCAATTATTCGTAGTTATAATTATCAGCGTGCCATCATGTTATAATTAATGAAGAAACGAGAAATATCTCTCTTGGTTTATCCAAAATGTAAACTCATATTTGATCAAATTAGTAATATACAAAGTTTACCGTTCTTACCATATAAATGGTGGCTAAGGGTCATTGGTGCAATCATACGTCATTCGACGTAATTGCAACGTGATATCCTACCCTTTCTCTACAAGTCAAACGCATTATGATCGAAATCGGTAAAGTTCAAAGCATGGCGCCTTACCATGTAAATGGCTGCAAAAAGTCATTATCGACCACATTATCATCGTATTAGCTGAAACCAAAACGCGATAGTAAGTAAAAAGGCATCATTCTTGTATCCAATCCATTCACACAAACATGGAAAGCGACTTAGAACGGAATCACGTCGCTCTCTTGACCCCACGCCCGACAAAATTGATTAAGAATCGAAATTGACTTTGTTGCACTTCCCTAATCAATCGCATTTCACACCTTTCGTGGACCCCACATAATTCTAATTAACAATGGCCACCTTTGAATACGAACAAAATTAAGATAAATAGGAGTGTACCTTTCAATGTGATGACAACTAAACTTGGGATATTGTACTTAGATAAGAGAAAGCACTAGGACAAAAGTATTTGATCATTATATATGGATGCAAGCGGAGAGACAAGGGAAGTACGAATTCTTTTCGAGATAATAAAAATGTCTAGATTGGGCGACTCCTATTGAGTCCAGTATAGATGAATTGAAATTCCAGTAGACGTGAAATATATAAAACTCGAGTAGCTCGCAAGTCTATGTACAAGTGTTATCAATTTGTACAGATAATTAACATGATTCATTGAAACAATGGGAATTATCGACCCCCCGAAGAAACTTTTTCATTATTACTATTAAAAAATTGTCAATATACAAATATTTATATACCTTAATTACAGCTAAGATAGCAGATGTACTTTACTGTAATTATTGCTCAGATTTGGCTCTGCAACTCCGTCAGTGCATGTAGCCTGACCCAACTGCTCCACGAACCGATTTTCTACCTTTTTTCGAGGGCAAGCAATTAAATAAATGAATGAATATATAAATAGTACTAATTAATGCAAAAGTCTTCTGGGTTATTGTAAGTGACATGTGCACTATATATCAACATGGGACAAGGTGCCATTAGGTGCATGAAAAGCATGTAATAAAAGCAGACTATGGACACCCGGTGCTTTGATTATTTAATTAGGGTTTAAATTTTTGATTAACTTTTTTTAGGTCAGAAAATTTTGATTAACTTAATGAGTATCTTATTCGGACAAAGCACTTATCATGTGAAGCACACATAGCATGTGAAGCTTCTGTTTCTGATTTTAAGTTTAATATGATTAAAGTTGTTCAACCACCGTCGATAATCAGTCCGGGAGTTCGGGACATAAAGTTGTGTTTCAATTTTTTAATTGGGGAAAGTATTTTAGATTTATTATTTTATTTATTCTTTGGGGAGAGATTAAGTTACTGTCGAGAATTACTGAATACATTAAGAAATATTTTAGAGTAGTTAATATTGTTCTAGCTTGCGAGTAGTGCATTGGTTTAATTGTTAAGAAACGTTTGTATTTTGATTTTTTTTAATCTAAATATTTCCATTTAGGGTCAATATGTGTACTTCAAGGAGTAAATTGCTTGGACACGTTCTAAAACTTGACAAAATCAAAGGCGCATTCATTTTTAGTGTTCTCGAAAACTACTAAAAAAAAATCTTTATGAGAATGTATTTGCATTAAAATTTGACCAAATAGATCGATTTGAATGAAGATGTATGTAGAAGCAACAATGGTAAGTTCCCCTTTTGCTGCCATGCGCAAAAGTGCCCATACTTACGAAATGCTGCCCTGAATTTTTCGGGGCTTGAATATTTAGTAACAGAGAAAATATTTTACATATCGATTGTATGGCTATAGTTTAAAATACTACTCGAAATTTGAAAAATTATGAAAAGATGTATATGAATTTACGTATTAAAATTTAATCATACGAGTATAGAAAATTCTAGTCAGAAAAAAGAAAAGGGGCGAAGAAATGTCTACAATCTATATCTTGGACTACGTACCCTTTTATGAATTTACACGTTTAGAAAATTGTTGAGTTGGAAAATCAACGTTTTTTGGACATTTATCCTTGAATTTGCGCAACAAAACTTTAGAATTTCGGGGTGTAGACCTAACTAGTCATAATAAAGTAAAAAAGAATAATTTTTCCGTAAATTTTTGGAAGACTAACCCACAAAAGGAAAAAAATTGAAATTACATATCAAAATCGGCAACGGTTTCTTGAAATAATGTTCATATTCGATCACGTCTCTGGACCGCTTGTGGTGGTGTTCCCGGGGACAGAGACGGCGGCGGCCTTGTTGCAGTCGCAGGTCGAGAGAGAGAGAGAGAGAGAGAGAGTGTTTCAGAGGAGGGGCATGAAGAAGAGCGAAACTGTGTGTGGTGAGGCAGTCGGGGAAGCTCGGCACGCATGCCTCGCACAGGCACAGGTGGCTGCACGGCGGCGGCGATAGCAGCAGCAGCAGCACCCCCGCACGCCCTGCACCACCACCACCACCACCACCACCGCGAGACGCCGCCGCAGCATCGCGGCCGTCCGCGCCCTCCCGCAGCAGGACCCTGGGTCTTCATCCCCGGCGCCAGAGATGGTTCTCCATCAACTGGGACTTTCACCTTCTCTTCAAAGAGGATATGCTTTGTGTAATGAATGTGATGCCATCCACCCCTGTTCTCTCTCTCTCTCTCTCTCCAAACCCACCATCCATGTGCAAAAGAGTACGGATAAATCTACAGCCCTTTCAAGAGAGCAGACCTTTCATTTCACCTATTTTTAGCACCTTGTGGGTCCTTACTCCTAAGAAAAACCCTAATGGGAGAGATTTATTTTATGCCCCTCTAGGGAAAATCCAAACTCGAACACACGTTTATGGGTGGGTACAATTTCATCGGATAGACAGACCGTCGTGCCACCGAGCACCAAGTGAGATCAGAGAAGTTGCCAATGCAATTGAATCCGATCATGTACCTCTCGGTTCAATGACGGGCCAAGGGGAGATGGCTGGATCTATCGTTCCCTTGATGACTTGTAGCATCATCAATTATCGTGCTCGCCTCCCGAGATAGGTTTCAGTAACTGTTGTCTTGATTTGTCGAGATCAGTCTCCTGGTCACCCATCACCCTGCGGGCCAAACGAAGAGAGATTCCAACATCACATGAGGCATAGTAATGGGTCTAGATACTAAGATCTTGATCATGCTTAGGTTGGAATTGACCCCAATTTTATCTAATTTCTATCGTGAGAGAAAAACAAAAAAGGGACGTGGAGGTGGTAATGTGAACACGAGTTGGTTGCGTGTGATGTTGTTGTGGGGGTCATTTTCATGCTTTGCCTTTTTGGGGAGTTGGCAGACCATGTGGTTTGAAATAACTGGGCGTGCTTATCGATCAATGGCCAAATGTCGCTGAAGTGCAATCTTCTTAGATTTAGGACCAAGTCTTCCTCAAACGGGTGTGTTTGTACCACCTTGTCGTAGAAACCAGACAAGACACCTTTTCTTTTATATTCCACCTAATTTCTTTAATAGCTTCCCCTTTTTCTTTCCAAAAAAAAAACAAATGTGATTTGTCAATCTGAATCAATCATATCATCCACTCTAGCACTTTGGGCAAAAACCCATCAATTCTATTTTATCTTTTACTGATTTTTTTTGGCAGATTCCCCACTGATTAAGAAAAGGGCACCACTATTTTTTTTTATGTACTTGCCAAGTACGTCCTCGTTCATATAAACAGGTGGGACGCACATGTAATGCTTAGCCACCGGACATAGTTCGAAAGAAAATTTGAAATGGGGTCGCGAAGGTTTACTTATATTTCGTGAATTCATTTCACCGACAAAATTGGCTAACGTTTAGGAAACGGTTGATGTGTTTGATTTGAAACATGATGATAAAGAGACATGTTCTGATGGGCATGAAATCTTAAATAAATTTTTAGTTTCCTTTTAAATATCCGTGGGTCCGAGACTATTTTCAAAGGAAAAAAATGATCATATATATAAGAAGATCATCTCATAGTTTACATCGAAAAATGTTCTTACTTAGAACATGGGGTTTAGTGCAGTAATTCAAATTTCACCGTGCTATGATCTCGACGAGTCGAGGTTATCATCAAAAATCGCTTTTGGCGAGATACGCTTGCCAAATCATGATAAGATTGAGGATCAAAGTCCAATATGTAATAGTTGTATTTACCATAAAAATCATAGGCTATGTTTAGCAATTATGTTTTACTCTTCTTTATTTAAGGATAATGAATCTCCCCCAAGAAGTCAAGAAATATGGGGATTCCTATCATGGATGTAGGCTTCCAAGAAACTTTCCCTTGATAGACCGAATCACGTAAAACTTTTGTCCATCTTCTCTTTTCTTTGTCTGTTCTATCTTCGTATTAATTCACTATAATCGCAATTTATGAACTTTTATATTTATAGATGCGATTTAATTTTTTTCGTAATTAATGTTTTCAATTATCTAAACATGCAATTTATAAAAATCAATCAAGTCTCACAAGAAAAGCCCCAAAGTTCATTTATTCAGATGCATTCTGGTGGGTGGCATGTTAGCTAGCGGATGATGGAACTTGGAGGGCCCCCTTCACAAATGGAACATCTTTTGTTGTGTCTTAATTTCAACATCATTCGCCTTTTATTAATGTGTGCAATAGTGGGTGTTCTCAAGAAATGATCAAAGCGAAAGGGACGTAAGGTTGGCTAACTTTGCTTACTTTATCTCAATCTTTGAAAAAAGATAGAAGCATGGATCGATTGAAGTGGTTTAAGGTAGTGTTATTTGTAAAGCAACACAACTATCGTGACATCACAGCATCTTTCATCGCGCGAAGCAAGCAAGAGACAAGCACTTCATGAAAAATACATGCACGACACCCATCGAATGCCACTAATTCAAAGACTCGTCATCCTTTACTTGGTTCTATCATTAGTTTGATTGGATGCCCTTATGGCATGATTAGAGGATTAAATATAAAAAAGAAGAAGGAGAAACTCAAATGGGCACGGCATTTGGGGCACTATAAAATCAATGGTGGATGATTCTTGGGTTTTGCACATAAGATATTTTAAACGATTATGCAGACTTTGTTGGGCCTATGCGATCGTTTCTTATTAGGGTTGATCTTTTCTAGTTCATTCAAATTGCTTCTAATGCATGAAGATCATGTAGCTTTCACTTAGCTTCATATGTCATAAGATCACAACTCGATATCTTTTTACATTAGTGAAGTACATTGAACTGGTTAAAACTGTCTCCTTCGAACAATAATGACTTGGATCATTATTGATTTATTTTCAATGATCTAATAGCTTATTTTATATGTAAGGAATTAACTGAGTAGTTAATTGTGTGGCTTTGAATCAACAAATTCCACATTCATATCAGAGCGAACTCCCAACTCCTGCTTAAGAGTAACTTTGAAGGTCACCCGACTCACCCCTCCATACTCTCGTGACTGGGAAACTTATTACACTCGATCGACGCATGCGGCTTAGGCAATATGCTAACATCCGTAGAAAGTAGATGATTTGAAAAACTCGTTTACCTCATTTTATCATAAGAAAATAATATACTTGAGCAAAGTCGAGTCCCTCTTTTTACAGCAAACCCTAGCATGTTAATTACTACCTTTAACCTCTTTATTCTCTTTTCCAAAAAAATCTTAAAGAAACCATTTTTTGTAACACAAGAGACGGTTACATCAATTGAAGTGACACCTCATTAGATCTAGTGAATATATCCTTCAATAAATATGAAAGAATTGTATATGACAGTCACCACAATGAGACGTAACTTAAAATCAAGAAAGTTGATGATATCATAAGAAGGATGGCTGCAAAATTTGAATATCTTATCACAGGTCGGCTATATATATATATATATATAAACATAATCCATTCTGGGATATCATCTTATCTTCTCTTGAAATGACATGCATGACGACACGTCAAGGCATTTTAAGAATTTAAGCATTGGGTATTCGGAAAACGAAGCCACAAAATTGGCTTAGGAAAGACCAAAAAAAAAATAATAATAGAAAATACAGAAAAACTAAAAGAAAGTTTCTCGCCCTAGATATTTGACTCCAGGTTGGCCTTTCCTTAAACAACCACCATCCATTGCATCGTACCTTGGTGCTGCTGTTGATGTGATTTCAAGTTCCGATTATTAATTAATTTCCATGATCGTATAATTATTTTTCAAAATAATTAAATTATTCAGATGGTGGTTGCAACTATCACTTGGAGTTATCAATTTTCGATTTTTCTTTTCAATTTTTTTTATTATTGTTAATAATCTAGTTTTTTCTCTTCTTGGCGGCAAAAGGGTCGTTCTCAAAAATAACATCAAGGTCCATGATCTAGTGCTTAGCAAACGGCGTGGAAACCAACATGGCAACTAAACGATTTAATACAAGACAATTATTACAATTATTCCAGCCTTTTCTGTATTTAATGTCAATTGCAATTGGGTTTGGATGCACCATCAGCTTTAATCTTTATTTTTTTTCTAGCAATTGGAAGTTAGAAAAATATGATCATGACACTCATACTTATAATTAGCTAGGGAAAAAAGCATATTGTATGAATCGGTCATGGTCATAATTATCAGGCATATGCTCATCGATCTAATTTCTTCTAGAGGGTGTCTACTACTATTTTTCGTCGCCAAAATAATAAACATTATGAAGAAAAAAATTATGCGTGCTCATTTGATATTTCTTATTCTTATCAATTCTCATTTCAATGCAATGAAGAATTTCGAGGGGAGGGAGGGTGGGCGTTTTGACTGGTCAAGTCAACGTTCAATTTGGTTGGCATTTCAATTAATTTGATTTATTTTCATCATATGGTTCATTATTTTCTAGTCATAGGACATCATGTCATAGACATATTCTTTTAACTTTCACGAAGCGCGATGATCAAACTTTGTACCGCACAAAATGAAATTAACAAAAAAGACGTGCGTGCCCCGGATAGCGTTGGCTGACTGCAATTCTAGTACATTTCTACATTAATCTTAAAGGACCAAAAAATGTTCAAAGCTTGCCATTCTTATGGTATAAATGGCCCGCAAAAAGGTCGTTATCGCCATCATACGCCATTCGATGTAACCGTTGCTTAATTATCCATCATTGCTCCACAAGTCAAACGCATCGTGATCAAAAATTGGGTGAAGCTCGAAGTTTTGCCGCTCTTACCATGTCAAATGGCCCGCAAAACGTCAACAAGCATGTGATCAAATGTCTAACAACGTTCGAAATTTCATGTTCTTACCGCATAGAAGGTCGCGATGGGTTGTTGTCGTCGCCATACGGCCCCCCTCCGATGTAATCGTTGCTGAATATTCTGACCTTGCCGTATATGTCAAACACGTAATGATCAAGATTTGGTAACGTTCAAAGCCCCGCCATTCTTCCCGCGAAAACGTCGTTATCGCCATCATCGTCATCGGATTAGCTAAAACCAAAACGTGATGGGTAAGTGAAAAGGCGTCGTCTTTGTATCCGATCCATTCACACAAACATGGAAAGCGACTTAAAACAGAATCATGTCGATGTCCGACCCGACCCTACACGAGAAAGATGAATTAAGAATCGAAATTGACTTTTATTGCACTTAGACCTGCACGATGACACTAACCCTAATCAAGTCATTAATCAAAGCATTATTCCAACAGCTTGCTAATCTCCCTCGACAAAAACCTACATCTCCCATGTCCCCTTTTCGATCCCCTCCCGTGGGGCCCCATCTAATTCTAATCGCAATGCCACCTTTGAATAAGAACAAATTGAGATGAATTTGAAGGTACCACCCTTGGAATGGTGGCAATGTGATGGCAAAACTAAACTATGGGATATTCGTACTTAGATAATAGTACTGGGAGAAAAAAAATTGATTATTATAGTCCGATGCAAGGGGAGGGAGAGACAGCACAACTTCTTTTCGAGATAAAAAAATATTCAAATCGTGTGATTCTTTTTGGGTATAGTGCAAAAAACACTTGCTGTCGAATTAAATTTCTGCTAGAGTTTAAAATATGTAAAATTCGAGTAGCTTGCAAATCTATCCATGCAATTCTTAAAGCAATTGTGTCGTTTGCATATCGCATCTTCATTGTTATATATGTATTCTATTGGTATGAGAAACATTTCCAGTAATGTTTTTTCACAACTAGCACATTGTATATGTGATTCAAAGTTATAGAACGATATTTTTTTATTTCTTATAATATTGATTTTTCTCTGCTTCTCTGCATTTATTCCCAAAAAGATCATGGGCACATGCATGTCAAACAAGAATGCATAATGGCTATATTGACCCACCATGTCCTACACACACTTTACGAATTGGTCAAAACACGATCCATCGACACAATGGTGTAATTATTTATGGACCCCTCCCCCAAAAAAAATCATTATTATTATAAAGAGATTGTCAATTTTAAAGGTGATAATTATATATATATTCCTTAATTACAGCTAAGGTAGCAGCTGTACTTTTGTTGTAATTATTGTTGAGATTTGGTTCTGCAACAACCCAACAAAACTCCGGCAGTGCATAGAGACTGATCCGACTGCTCCAAGCATTAATTTGCACCTTTTTTCTGATAGCCATCGAATAATTAATTAAACAAATTGCACTAATCAATGCAAACGTTTTGGGGGTTCTTGTCAGCGACATGTGCACTATATAGTAACAGGAACATGGTGTAAATTAGGTGTAACAAAAGCACGTGGTAATAGCCGACTATAGTGGGACAGTGCTTTAATTATTTGATTTGGTTAATTAAAATGTCCTATGCAAACGAAACACTTGTCATGTGAAGTCCACATTAACCCGAAAAGTGCACGGTTGCTACTTATGATTTTAAGCTTGGTATATGATTAAGGTTGTTCAACCACCGTGGGTAATCACTAATCGGTCCGAGAAATCAGGACACGAAGCTATGTTTTTTCCTAATTAAGGAAATTATTTTAGATTTAGTACTTTATTAATGTCAGGGAGAGATTAGGTTACGTAGGAGACTTACTAAAAACATAGAGAGAGAGTTTGTACTTTGATGATTTTTTAATCTAATTATTTCCATTACGGTCAATATGTGTGCTCAAAAGAGTATATATCTTTGACACGTTTTAAAACTCGACAAAGCCAAAGCCGCATTTTTAGTGTTCTCAAAAGCTACCATAAGAACTCTACGAGAATATTATCGGGATTTACATTTGACAGAATCGATCGATCTGATAAAAAGCGTATACAAAATCATCTAGGTAGCTGCAACCAAGATGACGGAAACCTCGAGGAAATAGAAGGTATTGAGAAATTTCAAAAGATGAAGCAACCATTAGGCAAATAAGAAATGCAAATCACCTAGAATGATTATCTTTTTTTTGAGCTCGTGATTTTCAAAAGTATATAGTTTCGTTTTTCAGTCTTTTAAGGACGAGAGTTGGCACTGGAGGAAAAGGGTAGGGATCTTTAACTTTGAAAAGTACATAATTTAGGAAATTAATTTGCTCGCGACACTCTTAATCACGTCGACCCATGCAAGTTTATCGTCGTCGTTAATTAAGAGATTTAATGAGATACACACCCATCAAGATCCCATGCATGCATGTTGCAATAATATATAGACATATATATATATATATATATCGTTTGCCAACTCTTGTTGATCTTATTAGTGCCCCAGCTACTGATATTACTAGTTTTTACCTCTATCAAATGCCACATTTAACTTGTATAACCTTTTCTTGTTGGGGTTTACGCAAAGTAAAATAAAAATTAGGTTGCTAAAGATATTACTTGGGGAAAATCACATATATATATATTTGTTATGAATTCTTTCATGGGGTCAAACAATGGATCGTGGCGACGCTTGTCAAGGCGCGGAGATCGGGACGAGCGTTGAAGCGAGGAACATTTGACAGGTGCCGCCCTTGGCCATATTCTCAGTGCCGACAGTAATGTCTAAAGTTATATTCTACCACCAAAAATGTCCCACGCTTTCAAAATGCCCCAGAGTTTACGTGATTTGAAATATATAATAATCGAGAAAGTGTTTATTTTTTTTTCTATATTGCGTGGCTAATATAAAAAAAAATAAAATCGAACATGTAGCACCTTTCATTCTATGGTTAAAGGCATGTTTGGTTAAGCATTTTTTTCTAAAACATAAAACATAATCTTTTTACTTTTTCGCCGAAAGACACTATTCAAAATTATGAAAATTACAAAGGAAAAAATGTACGTATCAATAGTCGTATTGTGCGAGAATTTCGGGTGTCTAGATTAAGAAAAGGTCAAAATGCACTTATCACAAATGATTTGGAAGGTCGTAGTTTTTCTTTTCACAACATTAAAGGGCGAGAAATTTCGGAAAGGAAGAAGGAGAAATGGGACAAATTGGTGGAGAGAAATTGTATGTTGTCTATATCTCAATCATCTTCACTTCAAGTGGGCAAGTACAACCAGAATAATGCCTTTGCCCTTTTCCTCTATCCTCCTTTTTTAACTTGCTTTATCTTTTTGCATAGCCACCCAAAAAGCAAAACCATTGACTTGGAATCAAAAAATTGATAAAAAGAAAGTGATGAAAAGAGCTCATTGTATTCTTGGAATCTTGGAATATCCTGGCCAAGGAACATTTCCATATATTAACCGAAATTTACTATCTCGTCCAGAAAATTATTAACGCATCAAGAAGAGAATGTTAGCACCGATCCCAAAATCGGCACTCACGGACATTTTATCCGTCGATCCGAATGACTGATCTTTACAATTTCTCAATGATGATGACGTAACTAGCCGCCTAAATAGTAGTATATTCTAAAGCCGTGTTTCACTTAAACACGTTTAATCGCCATTAATTCCTCGAGGTCCCTACTAATTAATGCCCCAGTGCTCAAATGAATGATTCCCATCAACGAAATCATGTTAGCATGCAACATTGGAAGACTTAGAATTCAGCATTATTAGATGTCCCATTGATATATATTTAATTTATAAAAAAAAAGGAGTGAGTCAAAATTTCATCATTGAACACTAGCCATGAGTCAAAGGGTGTATAATTATCACGTTTCTATAGAACAAAGATTAGTCACGATAAATCGACCTCGAGGAAAAAGAAGAATGTGGATGTGGGTGCAAATATTACTACAAGAGCAATAAAGTTAAAAAAGAAGTAAATATATTTTTCTAATTTTTTTTGGAAGCCTAAGCAACGAAAATAAAAAAGATTAAAAAGTCGACAAATTTTTGCATCATCAATTAATGATTTCCCTTGGACAAAAAAAAATTTAATGACTTCCCAAAAAAAAAAAGAAAAACGAACAACTATGATTAATAAATTAAAAAAAAGGAGAGATTTACCATGTATTTACACAAAAATGGAAAACCATCCCTCTCGAGTCTCGATGTTTTTCCCCAATTTCTCCAACACTAAAAGATATCAAAGAATATCATCCGAAAAATTACAAAATACAAAAAAAAAGAGAAAAAAGAAGAGACTATTTCTTTCCTCCCCCCTTATTCTTTCCCTTTTTCCACTTTCTGCCCCTAACTTTTATCCCTTTTTACCTTTCCTGCCCCGGGGGCGGCTCCCGACCGTTACGACGACGACGACAGGTTCACGTGCACGCTCGCCGTGACCGCCGAGCGGCACGCCGGGCAGTCGTGGTGGCTGGGCCCGCACGCCGCGCAGAGGCAGAGGTGCCGGCACGGCAGCAGCAGCACCGACGACTCCCTCTCCCCGCACGCCCGGCACGCCCGCGGCGGCTGCCGCCGCCGTGGCGCTCCCCTCCTCGATTCCGCGGCGGCGGCGGCGGCGGCGCTCGCTCCCGCCATCCCGGGATCGTTGCTCCCGCAGCAGGACTCCGCGTCGTCGTCCTCCCCGCCGCCGACGCCGACGCCGACGCCGCCGCTGCGGGCGAGGGCGTGCTCGAGGTTGGAGCGGAGGGAGTTGGCGGCGGCCTCGTTGGTCTGGGCGAGGCCCCGCCAGATCTGGTTCTCCATCACCAGGTTCTTCACTTTTTCTTGGAGCAGCCAATTCATTTTCCCCATCCTCTGGATTTCTTCGTCTTTCTCCTTGAGCTTCCGAACGACCGAGTCGTGGATGGACGAGAGCAGCGCTTTCGATTGCTGCTTCACTCTGTCTTCCAGTTCCCACCTCAACCTCTGCGTCTGTGAACACGTCAAGAACAAGGGAGTCGTCAGAAAATTTGGAACTTCCCATTCTTTTTTCAAACATCAATCAACTTCTTGACGCAATTCGTGAAAATTTAACATTTTTCTCGCCAGAAACAGGATCGACATTGTCAATCTTCTCTGGGCTTTGTTTCTTGAAATCCCAGACCAAAAGTAATAACCGTCACGAAATTCATCGAAGGCTTGTCGAAACATAACCGACGACGACAGCAACAATTAATTTGAAGTAAAAAAGGATCATTACGTGTTGGGAAATCAAACGGTCGATCTCCGATTGGTGCCGTTGGATCTCCAACGCGGCCTCTGGCCCCAGAAACAGCGACGCCTTGCTCATCTTCTGAGGATTATGATTCGCCGGGAGGAGATCGCCGTTCAAGTGGTCGTCGCCGAGCGCGTCTCTGGACCGCTTGTGTTGGTTCCTGGGGACAGGCACGGCGGTGGCCGCGGCGTTGTAGTTGGTGCTCAACCCGCTGTCGGTCTTCACGGACGGTTTCAAGGCGAAGATCTCGGGCACGACGCGGGGTTGCTGGTAGCAGCGCGACGGCGGCAAGATCAGGTCTGGCGTTGCCGCCGCGGCCGCCGCCATCGTAGGCATGAAGTCGTCCGCTTGGCCGGCGAAGAAATCGGCCGCGCCAGCGCTACCCCTGCAAAACCCAACAACGGAACCGACCCAATCCAAGCTCATCAGCCCGACAAAAAAGAAACGGAACAGAACAAAACAGAGAGAAACAGGGGCGAGAGGGAGGGAGGGAGAAACAACCCAAACAACCGACGCAATCCAAATTCATCAGACACCCACGAAGCGCCCGCGGACCACGTACCTGTTCGCGATCAACTGGGCGTGAAAAGGATTGCCCCGCCGCGCCTCCACCGCCATGAGAGCCGCTTCCTCTGTTTCTTCCCGGCTTTCGCTTAGAGAAAGAGAGAGTTCTTCCTCAGAGGAAGGGGAAGAGCATGAAGCAGAGAGAGATTTCGATCGAGAGAGAGAGAGAGAGAGAAAGGGGTAGGTGGCGGCGGCAGAAGATCAGCTTCGCTTCTGGCGTGGTGGTGCTGTGCCTGTGATGTTTTTGGTGGGTGGTGGTGGTGGGGGAGTGAGGTTTGGCTCGGCTTTTATGTGGGGAGAGCGTGACGGGGGGTTAGAGAGAGAAAGTCAATGGGGCTGGGGGAGGGTTCCGGTCTAGAGAGAGAGGAAATCTCGTACATCATTGCTGCTGCAGATTTCTTTACAAACAGGAGCGACAGGGAGATAGAGATAGAGAGAGATTAGTGAATTATGGGAAGGTTTTGCAGATTTTGTCCCCTGGCCCGGACAGACAATAAAGAAATGCCCGTCCTTTGTTTCGATCTGTCTGTCTTTTTTACCTTAAAGAAAAAAAGGGGAGCGGCCTTTTTACCGCTGCTCCTCCTCTCTTTCCCTTTTTCTCTAGATATCTCCTTTTGGGTTTGTCCTAGTGAATTCTTTCCATTGAATTTTTGCCAAAAGAGAAGGAGGGGGCGGTGGGACTCCCATTAGGCATTCGATTTGTTGCTTTGTTATTGAGTCAAGATTAGCGCCCAAATCTCGTTTTGCCGGGTTCTTTTTTTTTAGCCCGCTTTACCCTTGTCTCGTGCCGGATTTTACCCCGGCCGTGCCGCGCGTGCCCGTACGGGAGAAAAGGGAATTTAATGCGGTTTTTTCCGGAGCCCGATTCTGATCGGGGGCCTGTGCGGTGGGTGGGATGTCGCGTGCGGTACGTTCTCGGCCTAGATGGGCGAATAGATGGAATTCTGCATGCAGGACCCCCCCGAATAGATGGTTGGGGGCCGTATGTTCTCCACACAGTATTCATTCGGGGTGCACCCGGTTTTTCAAAAAGGACATACCTTTATAAACGACGAATGAGGCCATGCCTGCGTACCGGCCAGAGAAAGAACGGAAAAGCAAGCATGTCATGTAACGGCCGAGAGCAACGGGGCCCCGTACGTACAAATTAAGGACACGTTCAGGAGACTTGTTAACTTGCCTTCGGAATCAGGTTTTCGAATCCCGATTTTGCTCGGTGCCAAACTTTGAAAAAAAAATGCTAAAATTACATTGCAAAAATAACAAGGGTTAATACCATGAAAAACCCTAAACAGGTACATTTGTGATAATTTTACCATGAACTTTTTTTTTACCACAAAAAACCCCCAAAATGGTATACCTGTGACAAATTTATTCCAAACTATTTTTTTTACTTCAAAAAATCCCAAACTTGTATACTAGTGACAATTCTACTCCGAACTATTTCTTTAACCACTAAAAACCCTATACTGGTACATCTGTGACAATTTTACCCCTGAACTAATTTTTTGACCACTAAAAACCTCAAATTGGTAGATTTGTGATAAATTTACTCTCTGTTAGTCTCCGTTAAATTATATTAATATCATAAAAAATCACAAATTGGTAAACTTGTGACAAACAGAGGGATAAAACCCAAAATCAGTACACATGTCAATTACCACGTGTCATTAAACTTCATAATTTGATAGTAAAATTTAACGGAAACTAATGAAGGGTAAATTTATCACAGGTGTACCAGTTTGAGATTTTTTAGTGACAAAAAAATTAGTTTGGGGTAAAATTGTCGCGGGTATACCAGTATGAGATTTTTTATGATAAAAAAAATAGTTCGGGATAAAATTATCGCAGGTGTACCAGTTTAGGGTTTTTTGTGGTCAAAAAAATAGTTTGGGATGAATTTATAATAGATATATCGGTTTGAGGTTTTTCATGGTATTAATCCAAATAACAAATAACAATAATGATTTTTTTTAGGGGTAGTATTTTTTTTTAAGAAAACAACAAACGAAAATTCGAGGGGAAATTCAAGCAATTGCTCCGAAATTGCGAGGAAGTGAAGTGATGCGCTGGCGGCAGATTCGTGCGTCCTGAGATTTACGCGGCGGTGATTCTCGCGACCACGTCACGGGGGGGGGGGGGGGGGGGCGAAAAGCGACGTGGGGGACCGTGGGCCCCGCCCCCCCCTCTCTAATTTTAGGAACATGACGAGCCCTCCTCGCACGTGCGAAGAGTCGCCGAATCTCCGGGGCGGACGGAAAAAACTGTCCCCGTTCATATATGTACACATATATCTATGTTTTTTTTTTTATTTCCTATTGAAAGGAAAGAAAATCAATACCGTCAAATTACAGAGTTGGACGACACGTGGCGATTAACCGGGTGTACCAATTCGACGGTTTTACCCCCCCTTTATTTTCCGCAGGTTTATCGATCCGTGGCTATTCGTGATATTAATGTAATCTAACGAATGGTAAATTGATCATAAGTGTACCGATTTAGGGCTTCAGATGATCAAGAAATTAATTCGAGATGAATTTATTGAACGTGTATCTGTTCAGCATTTTTCGTGACGTTAATCAAAAAGAAAAAAAAAATTCCAATTTAGGAAGTAGCATAATCCCGACGGAGCGGTGGGGCCCGCGGCATCCGAAAGAAGGATTGTCCCCCCTTACTTTTAATTGGGGGGGGTGCTGTCAGTGTCCGTACGACACATGGATTGGTGTCGTATTGTGCGGATTTGCACTTCTTATCTTTGGCTAGTGGCTGTCAGTGCCCCAGCTCCCTTATTCCCTTATTTTTCCTTTATTTGTTTATTTCATTAATTCACTAATTTATTTGCGTTCGCTTATTTATTGATTGGAAAAAATCACCAAAAACCTCAAATTTTACCACCCGTGACACATCTACTCTGATTTTTTTTTACACCAAAAACCTCAAATTTTACCACCCGTGACACATCTACCCTGATTTTTTTTTGACACCAAAAACCCCAAATTTTATAATTTGTGACACATTTATCCCAATGTATTTAGTCAATGGACATTTTCATCTTTTTTCCCTTTTTTTTTTTCCTTCCTCACCAGCGTCGGGCGACATCGTTAAAGACATTTTCGGAAAATACAAGAGTACGCGCATTCCCGATAAGCCGAGCTCGCCTCGAGCGGCGGGGATTTTAAACTGGCGAAACCGTGTCCGATGGGATTTGACGTGCGCCCGAGGGACGCTTTTTAACCGCGACCCCTATGTTAATTTGGGAACCCGGAAGGGGGTGGCATGGACAGAGAAGGGAGGAACTTATGGGGGCAAGCGAACCGTGCTTTGCCCCCGGATGGATGAAATCCGATCTTGTTGATGATTGCATTCGAGACATCTGTTATACGCATTTAATAAGAACCATTTCAATCTGTTTAACGAGTATCCCCGGCAGCGCCCCCGGTAACGTGAAAATGAAATAATTGGGCATGACTAATTTTGGAATTACGGATGACCCCAAAAGCGCGTTGAAAGTAAATCCAAGACTTTCACCTTTTTACCCCCTTTGGAATGGAATGGATTTTGGTATTTGACTTTAGTGCTAGATTTGCATTTGTGCATGCGAATCTCAATCTCTTTGACCCCGGATTCGATGGAACGCTCAGCTACAAACTTGGAAAAAGGTTCGTGTCGATTTCATCATTTCCACGTTTTTGTTTTGTTGTTCTCTTGATCAAAGCAAATCAACACCGGCTTCCAAACACAAAGCCACGTGATCGATCAGTCGCATTGCTCGTGCGGCACGCGTCTCGATCGGGGAAAAATTACCCGGTCGGTCAGGAACCCTGATGCTCGGGTGCCCGATCCGGTCCCGAGCTTTCGCATGGCATTGCACTAGGAGTGCCCGACGTGGCGGTCTGATCATTGCCGGCCATCTGCGGGTCAAGTTTAGGACCGGTTTGACAGTTTTCCCGATTCCCTTTCGATCGACTTTGGGTTGAATTTCGAAGTCTCTTGGTTCTCATTACCAGCTTGCCCTTTTTTTTTCCAGTCCAATTCCTTCCCGTTTATCCGTTTTAATATAAATCTGGGCGGTTCACGACATCTTCGGTTACTCCATCGCTATTCATTTTTCGATCGCCTCCACTGTTCGTTTCGATTATGTAGCGTGGCATTTAGTCTAAATTCCTTGATACCATGTTAATTACCGTATTGATTAATTACTAATTAGCTTGAAACCTTCAGAAACCGATCTGAACAATGAAAGCAAATCAAGTTCCTTCTAAAAGCGGTCAAGGGTTTTCATGATCCTAACTTAAACATAAATTCATTCATTTAGAAAAGTAATTACTCCATCTAACGTGATTATCGATTACATTAGACAGTAATTTGACCAATTAAACAAATCAAATTTCGTGCAATGCGTCTAAATTTTCTCGCCGTCTAACAATGACTATTGCGCTTTGTCATAGAGATGCATTTTTTCCCCTTGATTTGCTCATTTAGCACGGTTTGAATTGCGACGATTGCGCGTTTTCTTGAACCGCTCTCAAGAGCACAGATCCGTGAGGGACTAGAAGGCTACCACATTCGATAAAGATTAGTCGGGTCGTTCACGGTCCTGCCTGTCTTTTATTTTTTCGAATTTTAAGAACCACAAACTAAGTAAAAATAAGACAAAACTCATCGATAATTTGTTCTTACCTCTTGGCCCTTTATGTCTCCGATGAAGGAGAACAAAGAAGACTGGACAAACTAAAATGGCACTTTTGAATGGATACAAAAGCTTAATACATCCAAAAACACATATATATATATATATATTATTTTATTATTTTTTAAATTTTTTTTCTCTTCAGAGTTTTATTTTTAAGAGTTTGATGGGTCACATTCTCTTCATTTTCACATAAATCGCCGTCCACCTCGTGATTGCCCAAAAATTAGGCACGATCCTCCGTTCGGTCCCTATCAATAGATAGCTGCAATTATTAGTATTTGAATTTCGAGTAGAGCCCAAAAAAAAATTAAATGCAGCAAGAGAAAAAAAAAAGGGAAAAGAAAGAAATTGGAGCTTTCGCCGAAAGAAATTCGAAAAAGCATCGATTGCCCTCGTTTCCTTTTCATGTCGATAGGCCAAAAAAAAAAAGAAAAAGAAATTTCGGAAAATCTCGAGGGGAATTCATTGGCCATGCCCCAGCTTTCCAATTCAAGGTCCACGGAATTTTTGCCCGCAATTTCTCGATTCCAATAAATTAGGTTTGAAAAATTGGAAAAATAAAATGGACCCGACGTTCCAACAATAAATAGACCCAAAGAATTCGCCAGTGCAAGAAGGAAGTCAAGTTGTTCACATTCACGTGGCAATTATGTCTGGTCCCCTCCCTCCCTGATTGGTTCGAATCGACCGTGCCCCAAGGAAAAATACAAAAAATGTCGATAAATTTATCTATCAATGAAAGTACGCGAACGTCGCGTGATCGATTAGGATTTGACCGATTGAGATAGAGTTGTTGGGGGGGGGGAGGGGCAAACAGTGATCCCCGCTCCTGTCCAACGCCCCCATCGATCACCGTCTTAAATTCGCCCATGCGCACTTGGCTCGATCGATGCGAGAGCGAGAGCGAGAGAGAGAGAGAAGAGGAGGAGGATATGAAAGGGAAGTCGCCACCGGAGAAGAAAAAACAAATGAATGTAGACAGATCACATCTATCCCACATAGCTATCATCATCCTCCAATATTGGTGCTGTGATGGTGTCTCGCATGACCCAACCAGCTTTGCCCTAGCTTTTGGCTTTATGCCACCTTTTGATATGATTATGTCTAAGCGATGGTGGTGTTTTGATGGAAATGGGCAATGTTTGATTAGTTTCCCTTAAAGGTTAATTGCTTGATGATCGTAATATTAAATAAAGGTTATCAGTTAAGAGCGCAGCACGATAAAAGGGTGATTTGAATTTCTAGAGCACTGATTGCAAGCATCATAAGAATTTTAAGAATACGTTGTTGTTCGAGGCTCATTACTTCGTTTATTATCAGTAAGTATAAGATGTTCGTACTTACGGACATGTCACTAAAATGGGTGCGAAAAATTATTGTGAGTTTACTAATGGTCAATATTTGCCTTCGGACTCAACCTTGATGGCCTTGGCCAAAGTCAAAGTTCGGCGGGAATCCGAGGGACATCCTCAGCCACCTCAATTAGGGAGTCACACCAAGATTATTTTCTCGAGATAATCACCGGACGCCTATGCATACTGAGACTGAGCCACAAATCAACCGTCGGCTTCGATTCCATTTAGTGGGTTGCACGGAATTTTAATGGTCGCAATCGACGTCCCGTTGAATTTCTCGACGTCCCGTTGGAGTGAAACACGTTAATTCCCTATGTCCTTTATCGTTTCTTATTGAATGCTCCGGCAACTTTTCATCCCCTCGTTTGACATTAACCGTGAGATTCGTCAACTTTCACGTTATTTTCGCAATAAATAAGGTGCCAAACCTTATGGACTATGGAATCTACAAGTGAAGCTTTTGATAGGATCGAAATGGCATGCCCATTGTTGAAGTTCCATGAAAACTACAATTTCTCTCGCTTCCTCCTTGTTGAAAGTGGGACTTCTTGGCATCCCTAGACAATGGCCACTAGGCATCCATTCCACCTTTTTCTTCCTCGCTTTATTGTACTTCTGCATTATCTCAAATCCCCCAAAGGCAGCCTTTATTCATTTGCCGACCACATGGAATATATAGTGTCAAGGAGATACTATGATGATCCCAAAAAAAAAAAGCAAAAGAAAAATAAAATAATAAAATCATAAAAATCATAAAAAAGAGAGGAAAAGTCTCTCATGTGGGACACACAAAGTAGTACGAAAGGGGTGTTGGGAGGAGCATTTTGGATACTACATGGAAAGAACTCAAAAAGCAAAAGAGAACATAATGCCCACTTTTGAAGGTCATTGGAGTCATGATCGTGGACAAGTCCGTGGTTGGATTTATGCAATCAATTATAAAAGCCACCTTCCTTGAACACACACCACTCTCTCCATTTTGGTCTAGAGTCATGATTGCCACTCCTCCATGTTCCTTTCTATTTTTCCCAATTTTTTTTTGTGGACTAATCAAGTTTAATCATGTGTTTTAGTCACCTTAAACAGTAAAAGTGATGGTGGTGTCATAGCTTTTGCACATATCTTGATTTGAGCATGCAAGAGAAAATTCAAAATGCCTTGATCAATTTTCTTTAAAAATCTTTTTGGGCAAAAGACACAAGCTCTTGTTGGGTATATAACCATTATTAGCGTACTCAATGGTTAGTCCAATGGAGGATCACAAATGTTCATGGAGGGCATGAACATAATTGTGATTATCACTAATCTATGTGGAATTTTTGCAACACAATGAGAGGTAGGATCCAGCAAAAGAATCGGGTTGGGAGAGAATCATATGTTAATTCGAAAGGAGATAATAATTTTTCCCCAAAAAAGAGAGATAAAAAAAAGTGGCAGCATCTAGAAAGTGGGTATCTCAAATGATGGTCGAAAGAGATTCACCCACGATAAAAGCAACAAAGAGATTAAAAAATATCGTAGTGGATATTTTTTGATTGGGAAGAAAAGGGAAAAATTAAAATAATAATGTCGCGGATGGATATATGTGCATGACATGACTGACCTAATCTTGAAAATAAAAGGGAAAAAAACAAGGGCGTCAAGAAAAACATGATTTGACGCCACTTCGTGGGATGTCAAAAATGTCACTCGCCCAACAATTTCACGCCAAGAAAATCGTGTCTCGTTTCACATGATGCACGAGATGACCCATTGGAGATGTCATGGCGTGCACATTACGTGGCTTTTTTTTTTTGAAAAAAAATATCCATGTCTTTGTCATTATGCATGGCTTGATTTTTCTTGATCCATACACTATATACATGCCCTTCTAGAAAGGATCAAATTGATTAAAATGTGAGCATAATCGGTTCCTAGAATGTTTGGAAACAGATCAGATTTTATCAAGGCAATACTCCGTCACTTGAACGCACCGCCCTTGGCATGTTTCCAAGGACGTATGATCCTATCGCATTTTACATGTTTTCAATTCTTTTAAGAGCATAAGCTTATTCCGTACATCGATTCCGTCGACGGATACCTAAGCAAGAACATCGATTATGCATGTTAAATGAAAAAAAAAAAAAGAAGAAGCTTCGATTTGAGAAGCACCAAACTATATATACCCCGAGAAAAGTCGCCTCGCTAAGTTACCATCATTTCCCAATATCAAATTACCTAACCGTCGAGCGGATAATTAACCGTTTCAGTTCCTTTTTTTTATCTGCTAGAGAAATTTCTTCCGCATTCGGGAAAATAAAAATACCGACAGCAATATAAAATTTCAAATTTTTTTTTCCAGCTAGCTGCACGAGATTTCGAATTACTAATTACTTACATTTTTTGTCCTCGTTTTTTTTTTTCCAGTCGCGTGGGTTTCCTCGAAATTGGGGCCGTGTCTTAAGCGAAACGCAACCTCACATGCCCGCCAAACCTTTGGAAATTTGCTGGAACTGTCCCCGTTCAGCCGGTGCGTTCGGGACGTTTCTTGCTTGGAATTTCTAGCAAATTCGATGATGTTGATGCCCCGATTTGCAGGGCAAAGACCCACGTTAGGAAAAAGAAAACGAGGGGGGGTGGGGTCGGATTTTGAAAAATCGGGGGTTTATGTCGGACACTGTTTTTGGATGCGCGAGGAGACCTCGACGTAGTTGTCGACAGAAAGACCCAAAAAAAGAACCGGCGATTTGCACGAGGAAAACAAGTTAGGACGATACTAGAGATGGTCGATTACATCGTTGGTTTTTCTTTACAGGCCTACGTATGCACGCATCTAATCATTTTTTTTTCTTGTTTTTTCATATTTTCTTCCTCTGAAATTTTGAGGGGAAAAAGAACGATTAAATGCTTATCCTTCTAAGGGCTTGGTTTTTGGACTTGAAAAGTCAAAATGTCATGGTAGGAATTATTAGCGGTAGAAAGGGAAAGTAATCAGCCAGAATTGAAATTGATGGCCCGGTTTTACAGTTTCACTTTGGGTGGAAATAAAGGGAGGAATGGTGTCGATTGTTGTTAAACTTCGGCGTAACGTGTAATATTATCCTTGAACTCTTAATTCTTTTTAATGCGGTCCTTGAACTATTCGTAAATATTTTAATCTTGTCCGTAAATATTCGATTTGTTCAATCTAATTATTGAAGTTTCTATAACAAAGTCGAATAAGTTATTTGTTACTATTTCAAGATATAATTACACTGTTACCTAGATTTTTAGAGTGTTTTTTTTTTTCATTTCAATCCATTTTCTAAATCAACAACATATATGCTAATATTTATCACCTTTTAATCTTTTTGGTCTTTATAAATATTACAATAGTTCTATTTAAGTATATTTTAGCTCGTGATCTCCGTGACAGTACAAGTAAAACCTCAATTAGAGTTATATCGGGTCGATATTCCTGCAAATTTAATCTCTTACTTTACGGGTTCAATTAAAGTTAATTAAGAAAACACGAGCTACAGAAACTTGAAAAACTCACATCATTGGTGGCAAAAAGAATATCAGAAGTGCCATAAGTAGTGTACGGAGGTTACTTTGGTGTCACGTCGGAGAAAAATAGATTACTTTAGTGACTCTGGCTAAAAATTAACCTGGCATTTACATTTAAAAAAATGGTGACCTGGCATTAATATTTTTAAAAAAATGATCTGCCTTGTACAAATGGAAATTATGTGGCTTTTTAAAAAATTAAAATTAAATTATATTCAAATAAGGAAAAAAAAGAGAAAAAAGAAGGAAGCAGCAGTAGGCGAGGGCTTGCCGCTGCCCCGTCGCCACCCCACCACCGTTGGTGGGGCGAGGGCTTCTGTCGCCCGACTCAGGCGAGGGTTGCCCTCGTCGAATCTGTGAGGGTGACCCTCGCCGGCATTGGGCCAAGGAAGCCCTCGCCTGGGTGGGCGAGGGTCGCCCTTGCTTGAGTCGGGTGTGGGCAACCCTCGCCCACCCAAGCGAGGGCTTCCCTTGCCCGACGCTGGCGAGGGTCGCCTGAGTCGAGCGAGGGTCGCCCTCGCCAGATCCGGCGAGGGTTGCCCTCGCTAGATTTGGCGAGGGCAATCTCGCCCGACGCTAGCGAGGGTTGTCCTCGCCATAGAAGAAAGAAAAAAAATAAAAAAATAGAAAAATGAAAAAGACGAAAATACCATATGGTTAAAGTGTTGTGAGATAAATGTATCACAATTAGTACAATTTTGGGTTTTTAGTATCACAAAAAAAAGTTCAGAGTAAACTTGTCACAAATAGCATAGTTTGGATTTTTTGTGTAAAAAAAAGTTCAAGGTAAATTATCACAAGTGTCATAGTTTGAGATTTTTTGTGGTATTTTCCTTTTTTTTTAATTATTTTAATATAATTGAAATTTTATTTTTCTAAAAAAGTATATGTCAGCGGACTAAACGGCGTCGTTTTTGGTTTTTAATGCTGACTAGACCTTTCCGGCAAGGCATGGACCTCTCCGGCAAGCCATGTCAACGCCACGTAAGATTTCCGACAAGCCATGTCAGCATTGATACTAAAATAATCGTTTTTCAAAAAAATTGGCATCAAAGTGATCCGAAAAAAAGTTATGGCACCAAAGTGACCTCCGTACACAAGTTATGGCACTAATAGTATCATTTTTCCCATCATTGGTTAAAAACCGTGAGCCGTCTTAATTTATCATTATTAGGACACGTAACTGCAACAAATTTTCTACATTTAATATCTATCCATAATATAAAAAAGAAAGGAAAACACTATACTAGAAACACTATACTATGTACTCACACATGTAATGTGAATTCTAGAAATTGACAAACTAGGCTTCAAAACAGGAACATTTCTGAAGAAAATGTCCGATAGACGACAGCGCCAAATTTGGCTTTTAAATCACAAGAATCGGATGGATTTGGATCTACTTGGTTCTCCGTTGATCCTCCTTGTCAATTTAATTTCTTTGTCAATCTTTTGGAATATGTCCATTTTGGAGGCCTGCTTCAGCTTGGTTTTTGATATTGACAAGACGGAAAATCTTGTCGTGCTTACATATAAAATTCACGTACAAAATCAAGAACCATCCACGAAATCGTGGGTCCAACGCCAGCCATCCCAAAAGTCGCACCAAATGATGTGAACATATTGCATTAATCAAATTAATCACATTAAATATGAATAAAGTTTATGTCTTGTTTGAGCCTTTTTTTTTTTAACTTCACATCACTCTTTTCATGCGTGACATTTGGAGTAACCTGAGAGAATTTCTGGCCTTAAAAGTCCTCGACAGTCACTTGAAGTCAAGGGGATTGATGATTATGTATAATTTTCCTGGTTTAATCAGTATTAAATTAGTCATGTTTTTGGATAATTCATGTCCAACTTTGCTTCGTATGGAAAATTACGTGTGTGGACAAAAGACATCCCAATCCATGAAACCGCCTGCTTATTGGCATGGCGTGACCCAATAAAAAAAATTTTAAAAATTGATAGATTTGGACTTTCGATTAGGATCTAATTTCTAGGGCTTATCTTAGACTTAGCTTGATTCCACGTTGTGCCCGATTTGCGCAGTATCGAGAGAAAAATTTGTCAACGGAAAATATATCCATGGCTGATGCTTCGATAGAAACAAAATGTGTATTTTAAAACTACAGAATACGACGTTACCTAGTGATCATAAAGAGGAGAACATTTGGATTGGCTTGCTCTAAATCTCATACATTTTTTGAAAGGACTTGATTGATCTTTGGGGCGGAAGGACGATTATGTCTGTGGGTGAGATTAGGACTTGAGGTTCTTTCGTGGTCAGGATATTCCATGATATGGTATGACATAGACTATACAACCAAACCTTTCTTTTCACCTGTTTGTACTTACTCAAAATAAAACGTGGTAGCGTAGTAAAAGAAGACAAAATGCATTTTATGACGTCCTAAACACGGTTACGATGAAATGTTGTGATGTTGTAAAATTTTAAGAGAAATCACATGTATCGGTGTGGTGTAATTGGTCCTCACAACATTTCGTGATGTTGTAAGATACAAATTTACATTTCACAATGGTTCGAAATTGATTGTGGCGCTTTGTCCAAATCAAGTGCAAAACATCATAAATATAATGCGATTTTTTTTTGTTCTTCAACGATCTACTCAAGTTCAATATTTCACCGTAACGAAATGCAAAATGTCATAAGGTGTAATTATTATTATTATTATTATTATTATTATTATTATTATTTTGTTTTAATGACATTTTTGGAAGACTTACAAAGTTTTGTCATAAGTAGGTCCGGAGCGTCGTAACATGTGAAATTTTTTTATTATGACTTTACGGTATTTCCTTGTAATGAAACGCAAAACATCATGTCATCGGATATGAATCGTTTTTTCTCTTTTATAAATTTGATTTTACGACGTCTCGTCCTAACAATGTGTAAAAGAATGTAATTGCTTCTTCATTCGTTTCATGGTTTTTTTTTTTAATATTCCGTCGTAAATAATATTTCATGGCCAAATAGAAAGCACCGAGAAGATTCGTAGGGGAGAATCCGGTGAACCCGCGGTCAATAAGGTAAGAAGGGTCAACCGCGCTTATCGGCGGTTGATCCGTCACCTTCCAACGCAGAATTTATAAAAGAAAAACCATCAAGCTCTCCTCCAGCAGGATTTCAACCCATCACGGGCCGACTGTGCACCAGCATGGTTCAACACGTGAAATCGTCTTCCGCAATTTGGTAAAACCTTTGACAAAGATGCAGCGAAGCCCCCTTTTCAATCTTGTGATGATGGTCGAGCGGTTTCTTGATGTAGTTTTTACTCGGAACGCATGCATGAGAAATGAGTAAAACCTACATTGGTTTGACCCGAAAAAGCTTATCATCTGATTGGTGTTTATGTCGATTATCATCCGATGCACGACGGATAAGAGCGTTTCATTCAAGAAGAGGATTCCGATCGCGTGCATGACAACTGACGGCCACATTGAATGTCCTAATGATAATGGCATGTCGATTTTAAGGATACGCACGTCGTAGAGGAAGAAAGACACATGCAATCGAATATTATCTGATGTGCCATGAGGCCCACGACCAAGAACATTTCATTAGTCGATAATAATGCGTCAGTTACGTTGCGTTTCGAGCCTTACTAGAGCGAAGGAATCGGAAGAGGACTGCCTTTATGGTGGAAGAACATGGTAAAGAGCTCGTGCTGTTGGGATTCAGTATGAAAGACTAGCTGTGATATAGGAACCCCCACCACATGAGTATAGGAACACACTGATTTTTCCCAGAAGAGAGCCAATTGATTGTCAAAGAATGGAACAAGAGCAAAAAAACTGTCTCAATTGTCCCGTGACCTTCGTACTTTGGTTCATCCTTTATAGCATACTGGGAAGTTTGAACCAGCGCACTCTCTTTGATTTCACCGTCTTGCATAAAACAGTATTCATCTGCCGATGACGAATGAACAAGAATCTTATCCTCATGAAATGCACATGGTTCCCACAGACAGCTGAATCAAGATTTAGGATTTTACCAATAATAAGGTTATGAAGCTACCAGGAACAGAGTACCAAACAATATTTCGCATAGACTATAAAGGGGACATGTATGATTGTCATGCGGGTAAGGTAAAGACACTAGGATCCTCAGAAGTTCGACTTTTGCGGCATGGAGAATGTTACCTCTGTGCACTGCAGAAGCATCCACTCCACTTCCCCACAACAGGGAAAAAACAGAAGCATCTTGGGGCTGAAGGAGATGACGGAATAATTTCTTCGTTGAAAAGTAGATGGAAACATAATGACGTGAAGAATCAGATACACAGCATGTTTCAACATCGCTCACTGGATAAGAAAACACTTGTGCCCTTGTTGACGATCCTCAAAGGTTGAACAACAAGTCACATCTCTGAATAGACTCTTTGACGAGACACCATATCAAGTCTCACCTTCTTGCCCAAGTGGATTCCCGACTTTTATCCCAGGTTTGAACATGCTCAGGTTGAATGTGGCCAAAAAAGAGAAAGAACATGCTCAGGCTATGGAATTGCTCTCAAATTCTGGAGCTAATCTTGGAGAACATCCCGAGTTGCCTTATATAAGTCTATGATGTGCCTTTCATGAGAGACAACCTAGACGTGACTTGATCACATCGATACGTTAAGATGATAAGATCAAAATGAGTCAATTTCAGGATGAAGGGCGGAAAGAAGTAAGCCCAAATACAATCAGAAGGAGAGCCATTAAGGAAGTGGGTTTTACAGTTGGAAACACAAGATATCCTGACAACAAGCGAATGTGTACAGTTGACCTTAGGCAGGACGACGGGAGCAACTAAAGGAAGTGATTTCCATCAAAGTCCTGACATGATCTTCAAAGATGAACACCGGTTAATGTAAAAAAGAAGCTCAATGCCGGTTGAAAATAAAGACTTAAATAATGAGATGATTTGTTAACACCATAAAGAAGCATAATGTGGTCCTTTACAATAGTCCTCAGTGATGCGTTCCAGGCAAAGCAAGAACATATCTCAAGCCTAAGTGTAATCCTCCCATCCTAAAATAATTGTGCTTTTCCTGAATTCCAGTCCCTTAAATATTTTTCTGCTCTCTGGTTTTTCATCCTTGCATCCATTGAACCCTTCTGCTTTTTTTTTTTTGGTCAGAAAACCCTTCTGCTTTAGTCATTGTTGATCATGTCAATTGTGTTATCTTGTATCAGAAAGACTAGTAACTAAAGTCTCATTCCTTGAAATCTTCTTATGGGATGTGATCAAATAACATGCCATCCAACTTCATAAAGGACCAAGCTAAACCAAGCATGCTCTATGGTTAGTATTCTTAGTGGATTATCCATATCAAAATCACAACCCAGATGCATTTCTTTGGCAAAGAGTACCAATTTCAAAAGTCCCTTGAGATTTGTTTGACCTGATAGTCTTTCTGATACTTGGTCGAGCAAAAACTCTCTCGGGCAGATAGAGAATTAAGTCTAGGCATTGTCTCAGCCCGACACATCGTTACAAGGCATCATCGTTTGCCTTTTCTCCTCTTATTATTCAGTCACTTCTAAGCCTATACATGGTTTAGGATAATCAGATCCACACTCCAGAAACCTTTGATTGTGATCATTAAATCGGGAAGAGAGCCTAATTCCATTTGTTATTTCATTGCCCATCATTTGTTTCTTTTCATTATCTTAATATCTGAAAAGAAGTAGTTGATGGAGCCAAGGGCTTGGCAAAATTATCACTGCCTTGACATAATCACCTTGCATGATTTAACAACGTAAAAAAGAAAGTGGAGTGTAGTGCTACGAATCGAAAGAAGTAGAAGATTATGGCTAACCCTTTCTCGTGAGTTGAAGATCATCTAAAGAGCGTTCATCCGAAAATTACTGGTGTCTCAGGTTGACTAATTCTATGTCAAAGATAAGAGTGCCCAATGTGGAACCTTCACCATTGGCAAGACGGGTCGGATTAAAAATTGTAGTAAACAGCCTCTGCCTGTCAAAGAACTGTAGAAGAACTTAGTCATGCTAATTGAGAATTTGTTTAGAACCTGAATATCATAATCCTGTAAAAACTACAATGAAAGAAATTCTCTATCTAAAAATCACGTCTGTAATGTTCCAATTAACTAATTGGTGAAATGGATGCTCTAGTATTTAGAAGACCAAATATCTATGGAAGGTAAAGAACTCCAAAGAGCGCACAAAATAAAAGGCAACGCAACTTTCACAATTTTAACAAGACCAAACTGAGGAACATATTGAGCAGATTTCGAAGAAAAACCTTTAGGTGCTCCAAAATTGGCCTGAACAATAATGAAAGCAGTGAAGAAGAGACTATAGACGAGGAATTGGGACATGTATAACATACATTTGGGGGTATAGGTTCTTGGGATGTGCTCTGGTATCCTTGTAATGGCGGAATAACGACTCTACGGATACCACCTACTTTCATGGATTTCACGGCAGCTTGAATCCCTGAAATTACCTGCAAGTTTAATTTTTGCACATTACCAGAGGACCTTCGATTCAACCGTGGTTTTCAGGACTATGCGGTCCTATGATCCAGATCTGGCTGAACAATCCGGATCGCTGGTCTAATCATTGCCTTTTGAGATTGGCGTGCGATCACCATCTGGATCGTATAGGATTGCGAACCCACATCCAATCCTGACGATCCCGCACTCAAAGAAATTGAAAATTCAGCCAAAGAAAGAAAGAAAGTTTGGCCAATTTGACCTACCCCAAGACCCTCTTTTATGTGAGAACATGTTATGGAGGTTGCAATATTGGGGCATCAGATTTTGAAGAAAAATGCACGTGAACATCATCTTTGGAAGATTGAAGCCAATAATGGAGAGGCAAGCTTTAGTGTATTTGTTTCGCGAAAAATCAATAGTTTTGAAAATACTTTCTCAAATTGTTTGGTCAAACGGAAATGTTATTATCATCAACAACAATCTAAGCCTCATTGAAGATGAAAATATTGTTTGTTCATTAATTTTTTTAAGCGATACAAGTGAGTCAATTTTTAGGAAAATGTTTTCCAAATCATTGATTTTCCTCGAAACAAACAGCTAGCATACCAATGAAGTCGATTTGCAACAAAAAAGGCTTTTCTGCCGATTAAGAACACGATAGTGAATTAAAACCGGAACGATTCAGAGAATCTTAGCCTTCTGTTCCAGCTATTCCTAATTTTTGTGGTGTTGCAGAGAGGAGGGAAGAAATGAGGGCTGGGGATGTGGAGAGTGGTAAAGAACATGATAGTGAACAAGAAAAGTTTTGCTAAAGAACTCGAAGTTCTTGACAGTATCCATTATGGTCGAGCAGAAGGAGAGAGAGCAAAGATGTTAACTTACATTCTCTGAACCAAGTGTGAAGATGAAAGGGACTGAATCCCCGGTGCTATCTTTGTGATCATACGTGGAATCAAATCTCCATCCTTGCTTTGCAGCCAATCTTCCATAGTAATGTATAGCGACCTTCGCACCCAAAACTCAAAGTAAGTTGATTGATCTGTTGCCACGACGGAGACTCTCGGGTCGCTTCTAATTAATCATGCAAGTTTACCAACGTATCGGAATGTGATCCGCAAAAGTGAGACCATGAATGCAGAGAACACTACTGCACAATTATCAGCAATGCACACTGCGCAGCACTTTCCAATCTAACAATACGATTCAAAGCAACAGATTGCAGTTGACATTCAGAAGACACATCCGAAAATCGGCAAAACCGAAGTTCATCAGTCTAATTTGGGTAACAACAAATTAAATTGCAATTGTAGCGCACGAATCTCATCTTCACTGGTTCTATACTTTACTGGGTTTTCCTAAAACACGCTGTGCAAGTCCAGGAACTGCTGTGAAATAGGCATAATTTAGAAACGAAAAGATGGGTCCTCTGCTTTTGGAATACTGGAATTCCCAGGTTTCATTGCAACTGTATTAACCTTTCTATCAACATCACTCAAGACCATCAAGACAATGTTCGAGAGATCGAGAGAGAGAGAAAGGGAAGAGACCTCGTCGCCGGCAGAAGGAGCCTCGCCGGAGCCAATCCGAAGGTCCAGCACCCTCACGCCGCCGGAGTCCGGGAGCTCGAAGAACTCCGGCGACGCGGAGATGGAAGGAGAGGCGGGGACGAAGAGCGAGAGCCCGAATGATCCGAGCAAGGCGCTCGAGCCTAGAAAGACGGAGACCTCTCTGCGAGACGGCGAGGCCGCAGCTGACTGATTCGCTAGGTGAAGCCGACGATGACGCTTCGCTCTCGGAGGAGATGAACCCAGGAGAGGCGCTCCGGACGCAAAGCACGGCGCCGCCGCCGCCGCCGCCATTGAGTTTGGCTGAGTTTGCCGGTTACCGTTGCTCGTTAGCGACAGAGCTCCACCACTCAAAACTGTCATATCAGGGGATTTTTTTTAGTAAATAAGAGGAACTAAAATTATAAATGTGAATATTTTTGGGCTTCGACCAAAAAATGTTTTTTGGGCCATTATAAAAATCACTAAAAATTTTCCAGGTGCATATTTGAAAGAAAAGGAATTGAATTTTTTTTTTTTGGATCTTGCTTAAGGAGTGCTCTCCGATACTCTTTTAACCATAATTAATAATTAAAATTGTCGTAAGGATTATGATTAGGTCTGGGTCTTGAAGAGAGTTCATGCCCAATTCAAGATTGCCCGGGACTCGACCCGGGTCGGAAGAGGGAGGAAGGGGGCCAAGACGGTGTCGTCGGCCGAGCCGTCCGAGACGGCGGATGGGGGATGGTTGGTGGTATTTTGGTTTGAAAGTTTGGGTACATGGGTGGTGTGAAGTTAAGAATTTTGGGGATGTCTTACGTGATGGAGGGTATTTAAGTTATCTTTAGCTTAGATTGAGAAAGCAAATGTATACAGTTTTTGCAAATAGAGGTGTGAATTTCATATATGAATGAAGACTCGAATATGCTTTGGTATCGAGTAGTTTGCTACCTACCTCATGACATAGTCCGATCCCAGATCAAAATCACCTTACATCGCTTTCTAATGATCCTAGGTCATAGAAAATATGTCATTGTTCGCCCCTGGATTGATCTGTCCTACAATGCCGCTAGTCCTTGCATGATTGCCTTCGATCTGATCCTCAACCTCAGTTGGTCGAGTCAATCTTCAGTTGTCTTCAATCAATCTAGATAGGAGCTCATTAGATATCGTGTTTTCTTTTTTTTTTTAAATGTAGAAAGGGTCAGGAGGGGCGATCGGTGCCGGTGACTCCCTCGGCGTTATCATAAGGGTTTGACACTCATTATAAAATTTGAATCATAACTACTTTTCACCATCTACAACTCGACAATATAAGGTTTGACAATCAAGATTCTAGTAGTCGGAAATTCTCTTCACCCGATATATATCTCAGTCGGACAACACAACACGAGCCATCAAGAGATTCGCTCTTGATGTGAATCGAGCTCACCATCTCGCAGAAGATGGACAGCCCCTTATCACTACTGGGCCAACAACCATCTCGATGGTGTCAACTAGTATTGTTGGTCGGTTCGAGTCGTCGTCGCGCATGTGCTTTAAACTAGTTACGGGTGCGAGCCCGATGCAAATAAGGCTACACTTGAAACGCATCTCGAGCTAGGGTTACAACAAAAGCCGAGGCTTCCTGGAACTTTCCTCCTTTCCCCCGTACATTATCAACGGGAAAATGATGCGTCATGGAATCAAGACTTTGCATTTCGAGGGGCAAATCGAAAAGACAAAAATCTTCCAATTCTTAGCAGACGTATACGCACGTTGGTCGCCGCATGATGTTTCGCTCGCGAGACTTCTTGCTGTCAAAATCTCATTTCGTTCCTCGGCGTCTTCCTTTCTTGGTCCGACGGAGCGAGCGGAGCGTGTGCCCATTTGCTTTCCTCAGTTCAGTTCTTGCAGGCTTGCAGCTTGCTCGTAGTGGCGCTCCTTCCCAAATCTCGACCTCTCTCCCCGTCAAGTTTCGTTCTTTTCTTGCTTTCTTGCTTCCGTCCGAACAACCCGTGAATGGGTAGCAGCTGAAGTAGTGGGAAGTGCCCGAAAACCTAAAAGCTTAGTGGCACAGAGGGGGAGAGAGAGAGAGAGAGAGAGAGAGAGAGAGAGAGAGAGAGAGAGAGAGAGAGAGGGAGAGATGGAGAGCAGTGAAGAAGATGACGACTTCCCATCCATCGAGAGCATCATTCCACAGTCCAAGATCGACTCGCTTTACCAGTCCCGAACTGAAAAGGTCTCTCTTTTTCTCTCTTGATTTTCATTTTCTTGGCGCATGTCTTGAGGATGTCTCGAATTGGGAATTTCAAGTTTCGGAACTCAAGTTTGGTTTGCCTGGCTAAAGGATGTGGAGCTCTTAATTCGATAGCAGATTGTGCATCTTTTTTGCTTGTTCCTTCTAAAGACCATCGTGATCTGGACATTCTTCCGCGCTTCGTATTTGGGCATTCGCAGTTTTCTGTTCTTTTTCTCTAATGGGCATACTACATTGGTCTCGATCAGTTGAAAAATCTGGGGTTCTTTTGATTTATCTGACGGTCCGATGACCATCGTGATCATCCTTGACTCTTTGATAAACTAGAAAGCAATTCCTTGGGTCAAAAACCGTATAAGTGGGCGCCCTCTGTCATCGCTCTTTTGTACTCCTGTCGGAATGTTATGCGCATATTCTTGCTGCTGGAGTTCATCGTGCTTGAATCGAGTTTGCTGCTAGTTTGCTGGTTGTCGTTTCTATGAATCCCAACTACTGGGACGAATTTGTGCTTATGAGGAGAAAGATGGAGATGTATGACATCCATTGGTTCATCTCACTAATAATGTCAGCGTTTTGCTTTGTGGAAGAGCTAGTTTTTCATTCTTCTTACAAAAAAATTATGTGATAAAGCTCTTCCTTTATTGAAATTGTCCATGGGGCACAATTAAAATTAACTAAGCTAAACAGTGCTTCAAGTTCAATTGTTTCATTAAAAGTTGTCTCGAAGTTTTTGTTATTGTTGGTGCAGTTATTGGTGTCAAGCCTAAATGGTCATGTGGTTGCTTTAGCGTCGTTTGCTCATTAATTTGGAGATCCACAAGTAAATATTGCGTGAACTCTGATTGCTTGTCTTTATTTGATCCTTCCAGCAAGAATGCTTCTGGTTGAATATTTTCTATAGTGCTGATAAAAGTTGTATGTTTCTGACTGCAAACCCAAGAAATGATTATGCTTTCCCGAAAGATGACCCAGATGGGCATAAATTTATGTCCAGGTTAAAATTGGGATTAGTCCTCTCTCTTGATTCTTAAGCACTGCATCAAGCGTTACGAATTTCAGGAACTTGTAGTCTCAAGGCACGTATTCCAATTAGAGAGAGTCTGCGGAGTTTGCAATTTTTTTAGGAGCCACACTTTTGTAGTACATAGCAGTATTTAACATAACAACTCCTTGCTGTTGCCAAGAAAATCATATTAGCATCTTGCCTAATGTTACTGAAAATTTCAACTCTCCATGCAATTGAATCATTTGCTTATGTTGCTTAATAAAGATTAAAGAAATCATGCAGTGGATTCAGTTCGAGGCCTGAAAGACTCGAACAATAACTTAATGCAGAATCATTGCTCACTAAATCTGAACATATGATATTCTATTGGATCCTGTAGAATTCTGGTAAGACAATTGCAAGAAGAATGAATGTCTATCCTTCTTTATCTAGGCGTGTGGACAATTTCAATCCTCACCGTTTAACTCGATTTTTGAAAGAGGTTATTCAATTCTGATCATCTCCAGCGGCGTACTTGGAGGTCATAATATGTGGTGCATTAATGTTATGTTGTTGTGTCATTTGTATAAGATAATAGCTTGCAACTTCTTGCAACTTTTGAAATGAATGTATTGCATTTTAGATAAGCTTAGCGAATGAAATTGTTTTATTCACGACGAAAATGCGTCAAATGAAAAAAAGAAGATAGTATTGGGACAACCAGAATATTCAACCTATTTCAAAGCTAGCTCTACCCGAATTAGTTAGACTTTAAAGCTTATGTACTTAATTTATAAAGTTGTCCTAGTTTTGGATACGGTTTTGACATTATGGTTCAGTACATTCACCAGTTTTGATCAATCAGTTGAGCTCTGGACCTGAACCAATCAACTATGCAAACACTTTATTTGAGACATACAGGGCAGTATAGTTATACACCTTTTAATTCTTCACTGTGTTGGCATCTAAACTTGCTGCTAATTTAACTTATTTGTAATATGATTTTCGACTAAGGTTTGGAACCTTTGGAATTATTCTTTTTGATTCCTGCAATGCTATTTTTGCTTATGATAATGGAACTGCAAGATCATGGTATCTCATACTATAATCAAGTCTATTGTATGCTGCAGGGCATTAGACAGCTTTGTTGTGAACTCTTGGATCTGAAAGATGCAGTCGAAAACTTATGTGGTAACATGCGCACAAAGTACCTGGCTTTTTTAAGGTAATAAATGTCCACAATTTAATCTGCTTATGATCCAAAGAATTATCTTTAGTAGTTCAGCTTCCTTTATATCTAATGCTTATTTCTGGCATAACCATGTTTGAGATTGCAATAATCTGCAAGAGTTATGGTTTTTACCTTTTCCTTGTCTACAGTGTATCTTTGCAATGTTAGAATCTTTGTTCGGAGATTCTTTTTCGTGTTCTTTTCTCTGTCATTCCTCTTCTTAGTTATTTTTTGTAATCATCCCTTTGACCTTTCAAAATTGAATTTGAGATGCATATGTTTCTTGAAAGAAAATAGGCCACTTCTGATGTCTGTGTAAAAGTTTATTTTCTTGCCAAGAGTTATCTTGGTTTATGTATGGATTGAGTAACATCTACTTCCTGGCAACAGTTATCTTGGATGCTTTATATAATGCATGAACTTAAATGAATTTGGGATTGAAAGCTGTACGTTGCATATATCGTTTTATTGCCTTTTTAAAAATGGTAAATCGTTTCCTTGGCCATACAAATTCAGTCAAATGTGTCAGTGATGTGATGACGCGTGCAATTTTGTACAATTTGGAAATCCCATTAAGCATAAGCAATTAAGCATATCAATATACTGAAATTTCTTGAATGAACCGGGAGAGTTTTTCTTTTAGTTTGTGGTTACATATTATGCTTGCTTTGTTCGGATTCTGTGAAGTACTTTCCTAATTTGTGAAGTTCCATTGCTTTATTGTACTTAAGTTTTCTCTTTCCTTTTTAAATGTATAACTTGTGCAATGCATGTACTTATATGCCTTCTGATTGCAGAATTTCAGAGGAAGTTGTGGAGATGAAGCATGAACTTACTGAGATGCAGAAACACATTTCTTCCCAAGGTCTGCTTGTGCAGGATTTAGTGACTGGTGTCTGTAGCGAATTGGAAGATTGGAACAAATCTTGCGGCCTGAATGATGTTGCTGAGGAAAACCCTCAGGTTTGTGAAGAACAAGATTCGACACTAAATGAACTGTATAACAAGAGGATGACACTCTTGGACAACATTGATGTTCTTCTGGCTGAGCACAAAGTGGAGGAAGCAGTGGAGGCTCTAGTTGCTGAAGAGAGAAAATATCCAGAGCTAAAGGGCTCTGCTGACAGTTTATCTGAGGAGGCAAACTCATATAGATTAGCTTTTTTGGAAAGAAAGGCAATGGTTGAGGATCAGCTAGTTGAGCTTGCTGAGCAACCTTTAGTTAATATAGCTGAACGTAGAAAAGCACTTTCTTGTTTGATTAACCTTGGGAAAGGTCCTTCAGCCCATCAGCTGTTGCTGAAATCCTTTGGTTCCCATCTCCAGAAGAGCATTGATATTTTTCTTCCTTCATCTTCTTTGTGCCCGAGAATATTTTCAGCCACACTAGCTAAACTAGTATTCTCCGGCATCTCTGCCACAATAAAAGAATCAGGTTTGGTATTTGGCGATAATCCTGCTTATACCAGCAGAGTCGTTCAATGGGCAGAATGGGAAATTGAGTTTTTTGTCCGTCTGGTTAAAGAAAATGCACCATCTTCTGAAACAGTTTCTGCATTACACGCCGCATGTATCTGCATACAGGCGAGTCTTAGTTACTGTTCATTGTTGGAATCACAAGGCCTTAAACTCTCAAAGTTACTTCTGGTGCTCTTGCGCCCATATATTGAGGAAGTACTGGAGCTGAATTTTAGACGGGCTAGGAAAGCAGTTCTTAACTTGGTAGAAAGCGAAGAGAACTTGCCAGTGTCCCCCTGCTTTGTCTCTCGGCTATCTGCCTTTGCAACATCATCTGATGATGCTATCATTGACAATGGACTGAGATTTATGTACATCATTGATGTAAGTAATGCAGTTTCTCCCTTCTCAGTTTGTTTTTAAGGACTATTTATCTCCGCACAAAAGTCACAAAAGCTATCCAATTATTGAATAATGGGGATCCTCTGTTTTCTTTTTTGGTCAAAATGAGTCCTGCTAAACTTCATTGTATGAAATACTATTTGAAAAGTAATTTTCTTGCATCATGGCTGCTGCTTTGTTCCTGCTCATGGATGTTCCTTTGCAGGAGATACTAGGACAGCTGTCTCCACTTGCTGTTGTGCATTTTGGAGGGAATATTTTAAATAGAGTCTCACAACTTTTTGATAAATACGTTGATGCTCTGAACAAAGCCTTGCCAGGTCCATCTGACGATGACAATCTTGTGGAACTTAAGGAGCTGTTACCCTTTAGAGCTGAGACGGATTCACAGCAGCTTGCGCTCCTGGGAATGGCTTACACTATAGCTGATGAACTGTTACCAGATGCCATCTGGAACCTCTGGAATCCACAGAATGAAAGCAAGGAACAAAGGGCCGGACCCATGGAAAATGCTTCTCCTAGTACACCCATTCCAGTGGAAGTAAAGGAGTGGAGGCGCCACCTACAACATTCGTTTGACAAGCTTAGAGATCATTTCTGCAGGCAATATGTCTTGAGTTTCATCTATTCAAGAGAAGGAAAAACACGATTGCACGCGCAAATTTATTTGAGCGAGAATGGGGAAGATCAGTATTGGGATTCTGATCCCCTGCCATCACTTCCATTTCAGGTACTTTTACTTCCAATATATTGTCCTTGGTTTTCTGCCCAAAAAGAAAGTAGTCTCTTCTTACATGTTTAACCAATCTATTAGAATTTATTCATGGTGGCTCGTGCTTCTGGGTGTGCTGTCTTTATTTCTGTTGTGCTCATGTTTGGATGATGCTTGGTAACGACAACTTTTGAGAGATAATTTTGAGCATGGCCTCTAACATAAACATCACTGTGGGAAAAACAAAATATCTTGATGATGCCAAAACAAAATATAGCATTTTCTCACCTTATTTTCTTTTCTGATGAACAATATATGTTGACGATGTTGCTGCAGGCTTTATTTGCAAAGTTGCAGCAGTTAGCTACTGTAG